>CM040176.1:2052500-3270833 GCA_022606695.1 Vaccinium macrocarpon | reverse complement strand
TGTCTTTGGCCCTTTCTCTTGCAGTGTGGTGACTTTTTTCAATTAATACAGGTACTGTGGTCAAGTGGTAATCCAGTGTTTGGTGGAGCACCTTTTTCTCTGGTCTTGGGTTGTGTAGAGAGGAGTTATTTAGAGGAAGCTACAACTGACAGTCTTGTGTTCTATGCAGGTCAAAGCATTGGAGTTTGCAGGCCTTGCTCCAGAGGGAAGCCAAAGAGTTCAAGCTTTCCTGGAGAAAGCAGCAGATGCACATGTTGAAGGTGGACGGTGAGTTCTTTTTTTGCGTGCATATCCTTTCGCTTGGTAGACGAACAAATAAGACTTCATATGAATTTTGTTTGACCAACGCAGCCTTTGATGTATTATCATCAATTAGGGTTCCATTGCATAGTTGCCCTTTTCCTCATGTATCCTCTCTGCCCACTTGTCTAGCATAAATGCAGGTTTAGAAAGTGAGGGCCAGTGTTATTCTTGGCAAGGCCAGTGCACGATCATATAGTTCAACACTGGTCTCATTGTTATTGGGTCCTGCCAGAGATGAGATAAAGTCAGTACAAAGACATTTAAATAACTAACTGCAAAAACTTTTAGGATGAAGTTGCCTTCTATTATGTAAAAAGTGTACATTTCATCAGCAAAGTGTAGTATAACTGATGAAACCAATAGATATCGTCTATGAAGCACCGACACTTCTAGAGGTCGCCGTGTCCACGTATCGGACAAGGGGACATGCGTGTCCCACGCAGGGACACGTATTGGACACACCACGTATTGGTTGAGAGAGTTTTGAGAATAATATTTTGAGAAATATTTTTGAGATAGTGTTTGGATGGGTTTTTGGAAAAAGTAATAATTAAAAAGAGGTCTAATAATTGGAGAGAGAGAGAGAGAGAGAGAGAGAAAGAGAGAGAGAGAAATGAGAATAATGATTTGAGAGAGGGGTATGAATAGAAAGAGAAATGTAATTAATGATTTGGAGAGATGAGAGATGGGGAAAGAATCCTTTTGGAAAATATTTTGGAAATGTGAAGTGAACATAGTGATTATCTTTTAGAGGGGGACACAGCATGGACACACGTGTCCAACATATACACTCTCTCTAGCTGTGTATATACATATATGTATGTATGTATGTACTGTTATATAAATTTCCGTTGTGGGTGTATATCTAACATATATGTGTGTGTACTAGTATATAATAGCATAGATATCTTACATATTAAAAGAAAATCATATATATATATATATATATATATATATATATATATATATATATCTATGTATATAAACTGTTACTACATACATATATGATTTTTTTTACATATAATTATCTATTTATTTATTTATTTTTGCCATGTCCCCTGTTGTGTCCGTATCCATGTCATTGTCCATATCTGTGTCACTGTCCGTACCACATAGGGTATCATTGATTTTGTGCCAACTAGAATATTAGCTTCATGTCCTCATATGACAAATTTTGGACTTGATTTTTACCGTTGAAATCTGGATCCTTGAATAATGGTCAGTTGAACCAGATGAATGGCCTACAGACACAATATTGCAGTTGAACTTGATGTATAATTGGCCATTTGGTTGTGCACTCTAGCACTACGGGGGCTGCTGGGGTTTGCATAACTAGATTTTTGGTTTCATGACCTGATGAATGCTATAATTGGCTTGTTTCAGGATGGGCATTTTCACTCCAATGTACTTCTTCCTTGCCCACAAGTCTCATTCATAAGGCAACAAACTGTCAGTGCGTCAGGATGGGCATTTTCACTCCAATGTACTTCTGAGATGCGCAACCATGCCTTACAAAGTTTGTTTCACCCTCCAGTTTACTCCAATTTGGGTTCCTCCCCTTAGGCTGATCTTGATTCTTCTTCTTTTGCACATTTTGATTTTGAGATTGTCCAGAGACATATTGAGTAAATGCAGTAGGAGGGAATTGTGTATTGGTCAGATAATTAGAAAACAAGTGAGAGCCAAAGAGTGGGTTTGGGGGTCTTGGATCCATTAAATTTTAGTGGCAGTTGGAAATAATCTTACTCATGTTGAGAAATAACAGAGCAAAGGAGGGAGATAAACCAAAAAAAAAAAAAATCCTAAATTGGATTAGTTCAGTTTTTGTTGGCCCCACCCTATGCCCACTCTATAAAATTAGTAATTACCAGCGAGAATGAAATGTGGCGAGATAAATTGTTCTTTCGTTATAAATGCACCCAAAATCAAATCCGTCATTCAAATGTCCCGTGATTTTGATGTAAAAATTCAAACATAGACATGTTCGAAGTCATTTTATGGGGTGCAAACTATTTTTTTTTTTTTTGAATAAAACCGAAAAATACCCAAAATAAACTAGTTTATTGGTTTAATTTTGGATTTATTAAAAAAATAGTTTCGACCATAATTTTATATTTTTTGGATTCAACCCGTTGAGATGAATTCATAAACCACAAAAACTTGACGCAAAACTAACAAATGCAGAAAAAAATTAAATAAAAACAAAACAAAAAAAATAAAAACTGTTATAAATGATGTGTATGGATGACCATATAGATATTCTAGGGTAGTGTGCTTGTAATAAGTAGGGTAGCTATGCCTTAAATATGTTGCTTGTATTCGTAGCCTTTTTGCTATATGAGGCCACCACAAAGAAATGAGACACAAGCAAAGAGAAAAAGAAAAGGAAAAGAGCAAAACGTCACTTTGAATAATATTTGAGTAGTCTAGAAGACTAACTTTTCTACATATTTGTTTCCAGTATTTTTGTTTATTTTCAACTCTTATTATTTGCTTGATTTTATAATACGTTATCAGCACGGGACTCTAGCCTACTGAGATAAAGGGGGGTGGATACTACTGATGAGACATTATCAAATGCAAAAATAAATGGTAAAGATATTTGTCTAGTAGACAGTGGTACGACACATATTATTCTTCGAGATAACAGATATTTCAAACATTTGACAAAGATAAAAGCTTTTGTCAATACAATATCAGGTTCTGCAGACCTAATTGAAGGCTCTGGAAGAGCAAATGCAAACAGAACAAATTTAAATATTGACAATGCTTTGTATTCTACCAAATTCAAAAGAAATATGTTAAGTTTTATAGATATACGTCGTAATGGTTATCATATTGAAACCACAAACGAAGATAGAAAAAAATATTTGTATATCACTTCTAATATGTCTGGTCGGAAGCTAGTATTAAAAAGATTTTTTGCATTATCTTCTGGGTTATATTATATGACGATTAGAACAATTGAATCATATATTGTGATGCACCAGATATGCTCTAACCCAAAACTTTTTATGCTATGACATGATCACCTTGGGCATCCAGGTTCAATAATGATGCGTCGTATTATTGAAAATTCACAAGGGCATCCGTTAAAGAACCAGAAGATTCTATTACCCAAGAATTATCCATGTAATGCATGTTCACAAGGGAAACTGGTAATTAGACCATCAATCTCCAAAGTGATTGTTGAATCACCATCATTTTTGCAAAGAATACAAGGAGATATTTGTGGGCTGATACACCCACCATGTGGACTATTTCGATATTTCATGATTCTAGTTGATGGCACAACTAGATGGTAACATACTTGTTTACTGTCTACACGAAATGTTGCAGTTGCTAGATTCCTTGCCTAGATCATTAGATTAAGAGCACAATTCTCAGACCATCAAATCAAAACAATTCATCTTGACAATGCTAGAGAGTTCACATCTTAGACATTTAATGATTACTGCATGTCAATTTGCGTTGATGTTGAGCATCCTGTTGCACACACTCATACCTAGAATGGTTTGGCTGAATCTTTTATTAAAAGACTTCAGTTTATTGCTTGACCATTGCTTATGAAAACAAAATTGCCAGTTTCTGCTTGGGGACATGCTATTTTACATGTTGCATCTCTGATTCATATTAGGCCTACTGCATATCATAAAGATTCACCGACACAACTTGCTCTTGGTCAACAACCGAATATCTCTCACTTAAGAGTTTTTGGTTGTGCTGTGTATGTGCCTATTGCACCATCCCAACGTACTAAAATGGGTCCACAACGTAGGCTTGAGATTTATTTTGGTTTTGATTCTCCATCCATCATTAGATACCTCGAACCCCTAACAGGCAATGTGTTTAAGGCACGTTTTAAGAATTGTCATTTTGATGAATCAGTTTTTCCACCATTTGGGGGAGATAAGTCGAAGCTAGAAGCTCGACGTGAAATTACTTGAAATGTTTCCGCATTATCTCATCTTGATCCTCGTACTAATCAATGTGAATTGGAAGTTCAAAAGATTATTCATTTGCAAAGTATTGCAAATCAGTTACCGGATGCATTCACAGATGCAAATAAAGTAACCAAGTCTCATATACCAGCTACTAATATCCCACACAGATCGAAATTCCCACAGGACAAATTACTAGTACAACAATTGACGAATCTAAGGCACGCCAGAAGCGTGAGAGACTTGTTGGTGCCAAAGATAAACTTCCCCGGAAGAGAAAAATCCAAGGCAAACAAATTGAAGTCCTAGAAATAGCTAATACTCCTGAGGGGATCAAGCTAATAAATGTAAAAGCTCATGAAGAGGCTAAATCTGCAAATGAAAGAATGAATTTATCAACATTTCCTCCTACTTCTGAATCTCCTAAAGAGAAATCTCCCGAAGAGTTATTTCCTGAAATGGAACAGATACCTGAGAATAATGAGATCTCAATACATTATATGCGTATGAGAGAAATGTTAGATAGAAATAAAACTGTTGTCAACAACGCGTTTTCATTTAAGGTTGCTTTTAACATTACTAGGATTGATGATGAAAGTGAACCACAAACTGTCGAAGAATGTCGATGCAAAAATGATTGGCCAATGTGGAAAGGACAATTCAAGCAGAGTTAACTTATTTTGCAAAGAGAGAGGTATTTGGACCTGTAGTTCAAAAGGAATACAACCTGTGGGATATAAATGGGTGTTTGGGCGAAAACACAATGAGAACAATGAAGTTGTACGGTATAAGCACGACTTGTTGCACAAGATTTCTCGCAAAGACCTGTAATTGATTATGAGGAGACATGCTCTCCCATAATGGATGCTATCACATTCAGATTTTTGATTAACTTGGTAGTTACAGAATGTCTGGACATGCGTCTGATGGACGTTGTGACAACATACTTGTATGGATCACTAGATGCTAACATATACATGAAGGTCCCCGAAGGATATACTATGCCTGAGACATGCAGTTCAAAACCTCGAAGTGTTTATTCACTTAAGCTACAAAAATCTTTATATGGGTTGAAACAATATGGTCGTATGTGGTACAAACGCCTTAGTAGCTATTTGTTAAAGGAAGGATATGAAAATGATCCCATTTGTCCAGGTATTTTTACTAAGAAATCAAACTCTGGTTTTGCAATTATTGCGGGTTATGTCGATGATTTAAATCTCGTGGGAACTCCGGAAGAGCTCATAAAAATCGCTGAATATTTAAAGAAATGGTTTGAGATGAAAGATCTTGGCAAAACAAAGTTTTGTCTCAGCCTGCAAATCGAGCATTTGCCAACTGGGGTTCTAATACACCAGTCGAAATATCTGGAAAAGGTTTTTAAGCAATTCTACATGGATAAAACACATCCATTGAGTACTCCTATGATTGTTCGATCACTTAATGTGAACAAAGATCCATTTCGTCCCCAAGAAGAGAGAAAGGAAATTATTGGTCTGGAAGTACCATATATGAGTTTCATCGGTGCACTTATGTACCTAGCAAATTATACATGACCAGCTATTGCATTTTTAGTCAATTTATTGTCTCGATATAGTTCAGCTCCTACTCAACGGCATTGGAAAAAAATTAAACACATATTTCGTTATCTCCGAGGAACGGTTGATTTGGGTTTGTTCTATTCAAATGGATCGAAGTCACAATTAATCGGATACACAGATGTTGGTTATTTATCTGATCCACACAAAGTTCGGTCACAAATAGGATATGTGTTCACTTGTGGTGGCACTGCTATTTCATGGCATTCTGTGAAGCAGACATTGATTGCCATTTCTTCTAATCATTCTGAAATTATTGCGATTCATGAAACAAGTTGTGAATGTGTTTGGTTGAGATCTATGATACAACACATTCGAAAAAAGTGTGGATTATCTTCAATTAAAGATAACTCGACCATATTACATGAAGACAATACCGCATGTATCAAATAGATTAAAGCTTGTTATATTAAATGAGACAAAACTAAGCATATTTCACCAAAATTCTTCTACATTCATGATCTGCAGAAAAGCGGTGATATTGATGTTCAACAAATACATTTTAGCGACAATTTGACAGATTTATTCACCAAGGCATTACCAACCGCAACATTCAAGAAGCTGGTTAACGGTATTGGGATGCGCCGACTCAAAGACATATCATGCAAAGTTGAGGGGGAGTAATTGATGCTAAGAGATAAACGATTGTACAATTTTTCCTTCGTCTAAGGTTTTGTCCCATTGGGTTTTCCTTGGCAAGGTTTTAATGAGGCAATTCATAGATAGTTTTCACTATGTACTCTTTTTCCTTCACCTAAGGTTTTTCCCATTAGATTTTCCTTGGTAAGGTTTTAATGAGGCTTGTTCTTAGTATTTGGTCGTCCAATGGGGAGTGTTATAAATGATGTGTATGGATGACCATATAGATATTCTAGGGTAGTGTGCTTGTAATAAGTAGGGTAGCTATGCCTTAAATATGTTGGTTGTATTTGTAGCCTTTTGGCTATATAAGGCCATTGACCAAAAAAAATGATACACAAGCAAAGTGAAAAAGAAAAGGCAGAGAGTAAAACACCACTTTGAATAATATTTGAGTAGTCTAAAAGAATAATTTTTCTACATATTTGTGTTTAGCATTTTTGTTTATTTTCAGCTCTTATTATCTGCTTGGTTTTATGACAAAAACCGTTTTTCTTTTCTTTTTTTTTTGCTAAATCACTCCTGCGCATTAAACAATTCCGAATAGGATTTAGCTATACTGTGCCCATTAGGCATAAGGAAAAGAAATGATTCGGTGTATCACTTTAGACGATACACCTCCGTTTATGTGGTTCACTTTAAACGTCCTAATCACTCTCCTTAAAAGATTATTTTGACCTCCATTGAACTTTTTCTCCTCAACATACATCCTGAGCTCTCTCTCTCTCTCTCTCTCTCTCTCTCTCTCTCTTACAATGAATGTTTGAAAAATGGTTAAAATGCTATGGGGACGGGTATAGTTGTGGGGATAGATTAATTATATGGGCAGTTTTGTAAATTTGATCAACACAATAATCACTCCTGGAAGTTATCAAAGCGCGTGTTTGCCTTCCGAATAACGTCTCTCCGGATCTTAACACCAAATTCTGTATGTTGCCATCACAAGTAGTATTACCTTAAAATTTCTGTGGTTATAAAGTTCTTTGTGGATGAAATCACTCCTCCATAATTGAGTTTCAGGAACCACCGCAACTCTCTCTCTCTCTCTCTCTCTCTCTCTCTCTACCATGGCTGCGGTCACAGCAACCATGTCCTCTTCCACCACACGTTTCCAAAACCTCCAGCGCATTTTACCCACATCTAGATTTCACTCTCTATCCAATACTTCTCATTTCTCAAACTTCAGCTTCCCTCCTCCACGACTCCGAAAACCTTCACCACCGCCACCATTGAGAAAACTCGTCGTTCGAGCTGCAAGGACCGAATCCCAAGGCGTCTCTCTCGGATTCAGACCTCCTGATTTCCAGCTTCCAGAGCCACTCACCGGAAAAATCTGGACACTGGAAGATTTCGAATCGTACCCCGCATTACTCGTCATGTTCATATGCAACCATTGCCCATTCGTTATCCACTTGAAGAAAGACATAGTGAAGCTTTCGAATTACTACATGAACAAAGGGCTAGCAGTCGTTGCGATATCTTCGAATTCCGTGGCCACTCATCCACAGGACGGGCCCGAATTCATGGCAGAAGAAGCAAAATCATCTGGCTACCCTTTTCCTTATCTATACGATGAGTCGCAAGAAGTTGCGAGAGGATTCGGAGCCGTTTGCACGCCGGAGTTTTTTCTGTTCAGAAAAGATGGTCGGAGGCCGTTTGAGCTGGTTTATCACGGCCAGTTTGATGATTCGCGACCGAGTAATAACGTGCGCGTCACCGGAAGGGATCTGAGCCTTGCCATAGATTGTGTTCTCAGTGGACAACCAGTTTCTAGTGTTCAAAAACCAAGTCTTGGGTGCAGCATAAAGTGGCATCCAAAGAACAATTAGTTCAGTGTTACAAACATTGAACATAGATTTGTCTGGAGACATTCGAGGCACATAGATGTCAAGCACAAATGGCTATGAGCCATCCGTATGTGTGTTGAACATTTGTATCCGGGTCTGGACATCTGTGATGGAAGTAGTTTCCTTTTATGATATGCAATGATTTTGGGTGGGTCTAATAAAATACGAACTTCTACGATTCACCTAATAATTTCAAATTTTACATAGTTCTTTTGATTGTAATCAATATCACACATCTTGATATCTATCTCCACATCCTCAATATCTCAGCATTCTCGTCACAATTAGCTGATTCATGATTAGCTGATTCATGCCGGTATTCCATGGGACGGGGCATGAATTTGGACCGAAAGAAGATACTAGCAGATGTACAATCAAAATCCCATGTTTGCCAGCTAGTCGACAGGGCATGAATTTGGACCGAAAGAAGACACATTAGCAGATGTACAATCAAAATCCCATATTTGCCAGCTAGTACCGTTTTGCTCTCTCTCTCTCTCTCTCTCTCTCTCTCTCTCTCTCTCTCTCTCTCAATGCGACTGCCTCACTGTCTTAATCCCGCAAACCATAAGTACCAATTCTACAGGTCCTCGCTCAAACCAAACAAATCTCAAATTGTAGTAAAAAGAACCGTAATAGGTAAGAAACAATTTCGATATGAAAATCATACAAATTGGAAAGTGGATTGTTTATCCATCTTCAAGCATCTCTCTATGGACATGCATGCAGGATGTGCTGCAGTACTTGTAGTTATACCTATGGAAGGGAACTTTACCAACCAAAGATGAATTACAACACGAGCATTTGATATCAGTTGTCACCACGCCCTTGGGCTGCGAACCGCTGCTAGATGAAACGTTTGGGGCGCCAGTCTCCGGAGCATTAAGGGCTGCAGTAATTCTTCTCTCAGCAGCAGCAGCCCTCTTTTCTCTTTCTAAAGCTTGTGCCCTTTTCAGTTCCTCCTGATTGAATTTCAGGTAATACAAAATGAAAATTTGATACTCCATAAAATTGGAAGGTCCTCAATAAAATGCGAACAGTAAGTGTTTTGGGGGAGAGGTGTCAGAAGAAGGGATAATCAGAGGAAGCAAATCTTTGCATAATCGACATAACCTAAACGAAGGGAGAATAAAAACTTCGACTTCTTAGGATATAAAATATATTGCACAATTGATAAATCACCTAAATGAAGCGAGAATTAAAACTTTGACTTCTTGAGATGGAAACTGTATTTACTATGCATCTCAAATTCAAATGAAGAGAGATCCAGAACTAAAGATCCTTGGCGAAAGGAACGAAAAGAAAAGAAAGGAAGAGAAAAGAAAAAGAAAAAGAAAAAGAAGCTCTAACCTCTTTAGAAATCTTGGCTCCACTACTAGATTGAGACTGTCCTTTCGAAAGTGTAGGAGTGGCTACCTGATTCGCTGAAATTGTAGGGGCACTCTGGGATGAAGCTGCATCAGCCTGTTCATTGACATCAAAATGATGCAAAGAAATTGTGAGACATACAATTTGTGCTTGAATCAGCTCTAACCTCTACATATATTATATTTCAATCGTAAGTGTCAACTTAGTAAATGAATTGACTCAATAGAGTTTCTGTAGCCCTTGATCAGGTCCACTATAGGGTATGACTTTTTATCATCATCCTTATAGATGCGAGTCTGCCAGACCAAATCATCTGAGTAACAGCATATTTGTCCTAAGTAACGATGAAAAAAGAAATGGAGGAACTTCATTCCACATCTTCTGAGAATTCCTTTCGACCAGATTATTAGTAAATCATAGACTCAAGTGTGGCGACAAAATATGAGCATATCGGCTTACGAAATAACCATGCTTTATCAAAATTTGGGTAAATATTACGGAGATGAAGATGCACCTGGGCCTTCTTTTCTCTTGCTTTACGCAACTTCTTCAACTCTTTTGCTCTTGCTTTCTTCTTGGCATCTTTCTCTGCCTGTGATTAATCAGCACAAGAGATCTAAATCATTAGTGCATCCAAGTATCCAACTTAAAGAGTGTGTTTTTCTTCCTTTTCATTTTTCGTTGTCCTTGTTTCCATGACTAACACCACAAAGCAAGTGAGGATGGAAAACTGTAAGAAATACAAACTGCTCCACAAGAAACAAACTCAAATCATAAGGCTCTGTACTATCCGTAGCAGGGAAAAAAATATGACCATAGGTTTCGTATTAAAAACTCTCCTACCCCTGCTCATTCGTTATTTACAAAATCCTCAAAGCAAGTTCTCATTCAGTTGGAGTTGGAGAATCCTAGTGAATCAATTCCTGGGGAAAAAAAATGGTTGCTCACTTCTTAAAGTTTTACAATCACCGAAATGCAACAAGGCACCCTAAAACGGATTACGAGTCAGACATCAAGCAACCAGTAATGTCATAATCTGATGCCAAGCAACAACTATGAAAGCATCTTTTGACATTATAAATTGAGAGCAAACAAGTATCCTACAGAATCAAGTTCGGTGGTGTGTTGTCCTGAGCCAACTACCTTGGCAGTTGGCACACAAAGTAAGACAAGTTTTATGTGACTGCCAGCAGAGAGAGGGAAACAACTTCTAGAACCGATTCCAGACCCGCACACAAACTTTCGATAATGCAATTTCCAAGGAAGTTAATGCAAGGATCATAAGAATCAAGGGTTATTGATGTCCGAAAACCAATGCACTAAAGATGGATAAGGTTGCAAAACAATATAGAAACAAAACCAGTAAATACCCATAAAACTTACCTGCTTAGCAGCTTGAGATTCCTCCATTTCTTTTGTCAATGCACTGGGCACTTTAGCAGCATTCCAGTCCCACTTGTCAAGGTTAGAAGCCATGAATCGTCGAAATATATTCCTCACTTCTTTTTCGGTTGCAAGCATATATGGGGTCCGCCCCCTTTCATCTATAATGGAAGGATCAGAACCCTGTTCTAGCAGTTCCAAAACTTCTTGTGCATTCCCACATTTTGCTGCTTCGTGTAAAGGTGTTGATGCCCTAACCATTTCATTCTCACTTTCGCTAGACACGGACAAAATAACAGAGTTTTTGATACCTGAGCAAGCATCCATTATTTTCATACTACTCAGATCATCAACTAAGGCCTCCTTGGTGGATCCCTGGGAGCAATCATTCACAGTGTTCACACTTAACGCTGAATCCTCTTCAATGATAGTTGCATTTTCTTCGACTTCATAGGAAACTTGTGTCAATAACTTATAAATTCTCCGGGCTTCCTTCAATGTAGGTCTCCGGACAGTCAATGGAACACTTCGGACAACACAATGCTTGTGGCTAAAATATGGTTTTTCTCCATCAAAAAGTAGCTGATGGTTGTCAGAGGGAGCATAAATGAAGACGCATGAGGAAGCATCAAAATATGGCTTCCAAGCAGCAAGTAGTTCTTGAATTTCCTAGTTATAAAGAGGAAAAAAATCGTTCAAGTATTCAATAGTTCAAGGATAGTATGGGCAAGATTGTATCAGTATGTTGTGGCTGTGAAGAGAAAAGATATCAATTTTAGTGATGTCAACCAAAAGTAGAGTAACATGCAAATCAGCACCACCATCCCAAACTTGAGGACAATAACCATATGATTATGCAGAATTTCATTCATAGGAAGCAGAAGGATCTTCTTGATAGAATAATCTGTAGAGGAAAGAATCCCAGCAGATATATTCTAGTCTAGACTGTGAGTGCAAGAACAAAGGGGCAAAGGAAAGAACTTTTACAGTAAGATGTATTATCGGCAACTTCCACGTCCTAATTAGAACTGATCTACTATTCAATACCTTCTTTAAGGCAAGTTCATTGTACCGGCGTAGTGAAGCTCCAGCAGAATGTGCTGCTCTGCCACTTGCATCTTTTGATGACTGTTTTTTACCAGCCTTGGCTCTTACCACATATCTACAGGACAGATAAACGAATTCAGATGAACTGAAAGCAAAAGGATTCTGCAGTTTATAATTAGAAGCAAAAGGAATCCTGAGTTCATATTACTTTTATAGGCCAGTGAATGAATGCTGGTACCCTTTCATTTCATATGATCAGGAACACACAAATAAATATAGGTTTCATGTTATGTGTGGGCTTGGATGATACTTTCTTCTTCTTTGAGACACTAGGAGGAGGGACCCACCTTGAATGAAGGCCACTCCATAAGAGTTGCATTCAAAAGCTTAAAACTCCTAAATGAAAGAACTATCGATCAATCCGTGCTCTACTCCACTCTACTATATAAATTAACTGATTCCTAAAGAAAAGGAATGAAATATCAATAAACCTAAAAGAAAAATGAAATAGTAGAAACAAAACTTCAACCGGAGTAACTACCTAAATCCTAGTACCAACTGAAATAAACTTTCATGTTGACAAGGGAACAGTGGTACGTGGCCAATTGGCTAGGAGCAAGACAAGTCAAGTACTACTTTAATTGACATTTACACGCTTAATATCAAGCTCTTTCTAAATTAAGGTGTCAAGGAGGCAACAATTAAATACTAACCTGTGGAATGTTTTGTGAGCCACAACAGAGTTACCATCAAGCACACAGCCAGCGAAGTGTCCACCACTTGCAAGTAACATAACCCTCAACTGGGTACTATCTCTGGGCTCGTTCATCACAAAACTCAATCTTTCAATTACTTCCTTCTCTCTCAAGCATGGCATGGACCCTCCATCATCTACATCAACTATATTATCATTCTCAAACAAAATATTCTCAGCCTCGTCCAGAAGTAAACATTTCCATATTGAAACTCTTTCTCCTCTCTGAAGACGGATAAATAGCTTCTGCTTAGCACTTCTGCTTAATCCACTATGCATATAATTAGAGGGGAAAGATCCCTTTTCAGCTTCATCTTCAGACCCAGATATGCTCGATATATCATAGTCTTTGAATAAAGAATCAGAGGTCAACTCATCAAAATCTTCCTCCTTCACAGTATCCTTTCCCGCTATAGTTAGCTTTACCTGAGATTAAATGCTAACAGGTCAAAATGTGAAACAACAAACTTCCAGTGCCCAAGTATTTACAAAAAAAGAAAAAGAAAAAAGGTTAATATTTATGCAGTCACTGGAAAAACAGAAGCATATTGGGCCTGTTTGATTCACTGATAAGACTTAAGAGCATGGGATTCAATTACAACTAGTCGACTGAATATTGTATATAGCATGGTAACCCCTTCTTATTAGTGCAGATTTATTATGCTCACTATTCCCAAGTTCCCATTCACACGCCACTGTGGCTCAAAGATTTCTTTATGGGAACTTCCCATTTCAATTGTGATGCAGGTTGCACTAAACATTCATTGTAATCTAGGGGAAGATCCCCACAGAACCAGCTCTGGGGTAGGCCAGGAAAGCAGGTGCTTCGGGCACCAAAATTTCGCAAAAAGTAGGGCCCCCCAACAGGTATATATGCCAAAGATACATAATAAGTATATAAATTGAGTAAAAAATATTGTAGTAAATAGCGTAGTTCAGTTGGTGTTCACTGTTCATTGGTGCCAATCTCTGTGCTTTGGTATTGATAACTTGTTCAAGCCTCATTGTTTATGTTTTACACTAGTTTTTACGAAATTTTCACTAGTTTTTATAAATGAGTTCAGTTTTCACATACTGACTGAATGAACTTTGGTAAATGAGATCAGAGCTTCACTACGAGAAAACATAAACACAGTATTATAAAATTTGATAGGTACTATATTTAAAATTTATCTTGCGTTAGCGGTTTATGAATAGTAGTATTTGTGGGAAAAGTAGTACATTAGTATTCATGGCTTTCTGATGAATTTTCTTTAAGTATTTTTTGCCATCAGTTAATTTAAGTATTTACATACTTTTTGCTTTGCGAGTGGATGCATTTCATACGCTGTCCATTATAAACCCCATTACAAATTTCTAATTACATTTTAAATCAATTTTACTTTTCAAATTTTTATGTGAAGCTATATATTGCTCCATGTTGCAGATTTGCTTCCGGCCCCCAAACTTCATGAGCCTGCCCTGGATCCACATAATTAAAAACACCAAATTCATAATCCAGTCTAACTCCTCTGTTCGACTACGCCAATATATATATATATATCCTAGTACAAGAGCTAATACTAGTGTTCCAATTCCGAGCACTATAATTTTCTAAAAATTCAGAGCACTATAATTTCCAAAAACTGTAATTTACGCAATTAACTGATAAATACACACATATAGACTATAGAGTGAAGATTACTCGAAATGGGAACTTCCCAATATGCATCATCCATTGTAATTTAGGATAATTGGCATACTTCAGAACACCAATTTCATAATTTAGTTTAGTTTTAGTCTAACTCCTCTGTTCGACACCTCCAACAAAAATCCTAGCAGTATACAAAAATAAAAATAAAAAAAAAAAAAAATTCTCCTCCTTTGAATGGTAAAAAACACAATAGTTTCAATTCCGAGCACTGTCAGCCCCTTTGTATGGAGGGATTTTGTACCAAAAGAAAAGAAAGGATTATGATTTCTAGCCAAATCAATCATTTGGATTGATAATTTTGGTGCAAAATGGAGAGAAAAATACAAAAATGAAAATTTTTGATTGGCTTTTCTCCTTTCTCGCCAGTCTCACTTGTTGAGATTTCATAAGCGAAATTTAGGCAATAAACTTATGTAAACTAACAAACACATGTGTGGACATTTACATTATCTAATGAGGGCGAAGAGATTTTACGTTAAATCGATGAATATCGGATTTGAAGTGCGACCGCTGCTCTACGAGAGACTCGAACTCAGCCTTGCAAGTATTACAAGACCATCTCGAAATCGAAGCTGCTTTCGCAATTCCAATTTGCTTATCTTCATCGCCTACTTCCTCGCCTAGGGTTTTGATTGCAGAAATCACCGATGACGATTCAAGTGGGTCGGGCAAGGAGGTTGGAGATTGGAGGAGGCGGCACGAGTCGAACAAGTCCGGAGAGACGTCGAAGATGGAAAGGTGCCGTTTCTCCTCCTTTCTCTGCGGTTGATATTTGTCGCCGGAGATGGTGGAAGCGGCGTCGTTCAACATTGACGTCGTCGTTTCGAGTTCTTGCTTACGACTGCTTCGCATAGTAGTGGCGTTGGATAGGGATCGTGGCCCCTTTTAAATGTGTCGGGGCTGACTCTTATCTTATGTTTTGCTTGATCTCGGCACTCTTATCGCTGGAAATTTAAGCACCATTATAGTTTTGAACGTTTCGAATTATAAAGAGAAAAGAAGAAAGAGAGGGGTTTCGTTTTGGGCCGTTCAATATATTTTTGAATAGTCTCAAATGCAACATTTGGATTCTACATAAGCTCGATTATGTGATACTCATTCAATACCTTTTTTTTTCCCTATCTTATGTTTGGTTAGTTATCTCAAATCCGCTCCGTATAGTGGTCATTCGAACCATCGATTGGAACACAGATTTTAGAATGTCACATCGACTCCGATTTCAAGTTCCCTCCCCTATGTTTCCTATGTAGAATGAATCTCTCGAGTTGCCCCCGATAATTCAAATTATGTCAAAAACAATTTCATCATGAAATTCGAAGCGCTTGGGACACAAATATGAAAACAAAATATTTGGAATCATTTAATGTTTGTGAATCTCACATGTATGTACAAGACACTAGTGTATAAACCAATGATGGTTGCGCTTTGTTTTAGTCGCACTGCTCTTAAATTTTATCGTATCTAAAAAAAGAGTGATGTGCTTAGAACGAGGAGTTTAGAGGTATTTTGTGCCAAAAAATATATATTGTAAGTAGAGCTTTGTTATATGCACTCACACTTGTATCAATAATTGCACAAACTCTCACACATAGGATATATGAGACATAACACTCATTTGTGAGTCCCACATATGTCATATGAGAGTTTTCTCATGTAAGTAAGATATATTTTGGAATGAGAAAATCAAATTTCGTTGACAAATATTTCCAACTAGATAAGAAGATTTAAAGTACACGTACTAGTTACTAAATTTTACATCTATATTACAACGGAGAACGGCTTTTGTCCCAGTCATATTTTTTGTCTCAGTCATTATATTATATTTTATCCCTCTTTGCCAAGTCTCTCTCTCTCTCTCTCTCTCTCTCTCTCTCTCTCTCTATATATATATATATATATATATATATATATATATATATATATATATATATATCATTTTCCTCTATTGGCGCACTCTACCCAAAATTTCAAACCACATTCTCTATCTCCCCTTTTTGAAAAATAAACACATTCTCTCTCACTATCTCCTCTTCTTCCCCCTCTCTGAAATTCGAAGGACCATAAACAATGGGTTCGAGCACGGGCACGTGTGTCAATTGTTCAAACCTTGCCTTCAAACAAAGGGCTCAGGGCATGCACTAGTGTTACTAAAAAAAAACTACAACAAAAGTTTATAAATGGTGCTCAACAAATCGGTAAGTTCGAAATGTTAGCATTGATTAAAAGGGCCTAAATAAACAACAATGATATATGTAGGGAAGGATTTGCAGGAAATCACACAGGCCCTACAGGGTCTAATACAGATCTCGAACAATGGATCCGAGCCGCTCAACAATTTTAAAACCACATAAATGGACTTTTTATTTAGCTGGAATAAAGTTTTAGTTTAGATAATAAAACTACTATTCTTTAGTGGGCCGTAGTTTATGGTTGACAAACAACTAGGCCTCGTCCCGAAGATAAATTTCATCAAGATCTTTAATGGGCCTTAGAGGGATCGTAGAAGCTTTTTGTGGCCTTGAATTGAACATCAAAATTATCCCAATAAGGTCAAATTTTCTAAGAGCATCTCCACCCCACTCCACTCTTTAAAATTAACTCCTAAATTGACTCATAAAATAGAAATATAAGTAAAAGTGATATCCAATTTTGGGTGCTAAGAAATGCTATTTGGGAGTGGGAAGTTACTTCAAGTTTCTCTAAAATTTGCTCTTAAAATGTGTTTTAAAGTTTAGTATAGACAACTAAGCATAAGAGGGTTCCTCTCTCTCTCTCTCTCTCTCTCTCTCTCTCTCTCTCTCTCTCTCTCTCCTTCTCTATTTCTTCTTTCACTTCTAACTCTCTCTCTCTCTCTAAATTTATAGAGCAATGCTAGAGATAAATAACGTATAAACTATTATACTAAAATTATACATGTCATTACCACATCAATGCACGGTGTATTCATCCAATAAAAGAATGTTACAAGCATGTATACATTTAGTATGATATTTAGGCCTACTTGAGCGCACATCGACTAATTGACTAATTTCGGGACCCTAGAGGTAACAACCGGACATAACCTCCAATGGCCCAAAGAGTTTCCTAGCAAGATGAATCGAACCTGAGACCTTAGATTGGAGCAAATCCCTAAGTTTCAAGGCAAGACCACTTTGTCAACCCTTTAGAGTTTACATTTAGTACATTAGTTAGTTAGTGCCTTTGGACTTTCCCAAATTTAGCACACCAACTAGGAGAGTCAACCTTGAGATTCTACCTTAGGAGCAATAAAATGAACATTTACCAAATTTGTCCGTGTCACCTAAGAGGCTAACTAGAAGTTATTTTAAGAGTCCACTAGAGATGCTCGAAGTTCTCAAACCAACCAGGACCTCATCATAGTACGTATTACTGTCAATATTTTTAATGAGCCATAGACAATTGACTGTTTTTTTTTCAAAGCTTAAAATGGAACTGCATATATATGGTATCGTCTCCATTAGGGAGTATTGTTTTGTCACAATACACCACTATCTGTAGGAGATCTCCGTATTTATATCGGCACCAAAGCTAAGATTCCCAACACGTATGAATTATATATTAATGTATATAAACAATGGGACGTTGGTTTGGGCAAATGTCGGTGGAGGTTTTGTTCTTGAGACTCACAGCATCGATTGTTGTGAAGATAGATGGGGAGTTCCTGAGATTCACAGCATCGATTGTGGTTGGGGGGTAAAAAGAGAGGAGAACGAATTAGATTTTAGAATTACGTTTTACGTACGAAGGTGTGGTTTTTTTGGTGACAGCATGAAACGATGTAGTTTTAAGTTAGCTATCTTTCAGTAACACCCCAACATCTTTTAGGGACACCCTGAAAATTTCGATTGCCCGCCCAAACTACTCTTTTGCCACTGGCGCCCAATTCAGGTAATTTGGTGACAAGCATACTTTTGTCCCCGAAAACTGCATATTCGGTGGCACAAAATTTGTCCCCAAAGAAAATTTTTTTGGTTGCCATTGATGTTTTTTCTTGTAATGGGTACTGTTAACAAATATAACAAAGATTTTGCATAAGAATTAAGAAACATCATCACCACACATTGTGTTACTATGTTTACTCCAACGACGTCCAATTTTGTCAAGAGAAAAATTAACAGCACTTGATTTGGCGTCAATCCTCATGGTTTGCATACACAATGGCAAATCTAGGACACTAATCTATCCTGAGTTAATAAAAGCTTGTACATAAATATGTAAATGTTACTATAAAAAATACACAACAATGTCTTCAAAAAATGTGCAATGAACGTACACTGATGAAGTTATACCTAATGATGTCTTTGAAAGTAGAATTCATTAAGATTATCAATCTCGTGCTAGACAACGTACCGTTTTTAAAATTGTTATGGTACTTGCCGGCACCAATACATTTCAGTGTATCGTTGTGAATTGATCGCCATAATTAAAATATAGGCTCAACTAGATAAATAAATATATAGGTTTCATGCTTCAACAAAAGATCTAACATTCCTAAAGTCTTGTTATTGTGTGCCTGGGCACACAATACACACAATAAACACACACAAAAATATGCACCACAATGCATCTTAGCATTTTCAATACATTTTTTCAACCTTAACATAAGTGCATTGGATGCATTTTAGCATTTTCTATATTCCTATACCAATTTCTCTCGTCTCTAGTCTCTCCTCTCTCCTTAATGGGTTGAACTATAGTAATAAATGAGGTGGGCTAAATTAATTTGAGCTAAAAATTTACGCATAATTTTTTTTTTAAAAAAAAGCTCACCAGGGCTTAAGCCCACCATAGCCCAAACATACATCTGCCCTTGTCCATACACTTTTGTTAATACTCCTACAATCAAACATCAAACCTTAAACATCTCCAAACGTCAGACCTAATAAATTTGTTCAAACGTTACGGATGCATTGATAATGTGAAATGAAATAATTAGTTGATACAACTAGCTAAGTTATCGACGCATTGATTATATTTGATTCTGTGAAATGAATTACTAGCTGATACTACTAATTAGCACTTACCGTTTCCAAATTCTTGGTCGGCAATATGCCAATATGATATCATTGCCGTTTTCATTTTGTAAGACTCGCATCAGTGACGGACCCAATAATTGGATTCAGGGGCACTGCTGTTCCCCGCAATTACGGGCTGCTCTGGTCACTTTCCGACGATCAGAAACGTTCACTTCGTAGCTCGGTGAGTAGAACAAGTGTATCAAAAATTAGTTCAATCGGATATCATTAAATACCTGATCGGAACATTTTTATCATGAAACGAATGCATCCGAAACACTAGATTAAACCCACTCGAACCCATAATTGTTGAGTTATATGTGTACCGATCAGGTACTTAATGATATCCGATTGAGCTGATTTTTTGTACACTTGTTTTACTCACCAAGCTCTACGAAGTGAACGTTTCCGATCGTTGGAAAGTGACCGGAGCGGCCCGTAATTGCAGGAGACAGCAGGTGTTGTCTCTCAAAAGGGACAGCAGTGCCCCTGAATCCCCAAGAATCTAACCCAATGGGGGAATCTTATTAATTATAATCATGCAATTTTTTTCGTCAACAATCTTGCTAAATTAAGACATTTGTATATGGATTATCAGATTTATAATGCGTACTTTTTATTAAAAAAAAAAGAACAACAAATGTGACAGAATTAATTCTACATTTTTATTTTTGAAATATATGTAAGCTTGTATGCTAGATATAGCGTTATATTACATAATTGTGCTAAATATATAAAAAAAAAATTATAGTATTGAGCAGGAGTCAATGGGAGCATGTGCCCCTGCGTGACCCCCCTTTGGTCCGCCACTGACTCGGATTGTAATGACCACAATTTTAGGAAGTAAAATTTATATTGTAATTATATCAATTAGTTAATATATTATGGTATGTGTCTAATTAGACATATATAGATATAATTATATATATATATATATATTTTACATTTGAAATTATTTCCCTAGTTAACTTTCCGTGTTTGTTTATTTCCTACACTTGAATATGAATACAAAATCAAAAGAAAATGTTAGGTTAATACCTTTCTTGTTCCTCTAATTCAAATATTTCCTAATTAGTTTTCCTCATGTGCTAAATTGCTAGACTAGAAGAGAAGAAGAAAATCTATAGCATATATATATATATATATATATATATATATATATATATATATATATATATATATATATATATATTTATATTAAGTAATAACTTATTAGTTCCACTAATTTTGTTTCCTTAAACCTCCCTTAGTAAAATCTTCAAAATAGGATACTTCTTTTTCCTATTCTAATTCCCTTCTTGCCTATAACTCCTCAACTTCCCTTATTTCTTTTCCTCCTTCAATATCCAAAATCTCGGCAGTGCAATTCTCCCATTTCAATTGTTCATCCAAGACCAACTCTTCCTCTCGGGTCCTTGTTCTCAGTTTGTTTCTTCTCGTGCGGTGAATATTTTCCCTTCGCTACCATTTAATTTTCATAATTCTCGTAAATAATATCATTTCTTTCACAGATTTATATTTCGAGAACTCAACCGTTCAACAACATTAAATCTTATCACGTTCGTAGTGCGGTATAATTTCGGAGGAAAGGTAGGATATAAAAACTTACTTTTTACTTAAGTATATATATATATATATATATATATATATATATATATATATATATATATATTTTTTTTTTTTTGTTTCCGTGTATCCACATATATCTAAATATAACGGTGATATAAATACGATGTGAAATCATTCATTGCGATTTTGTTTCCAACCGACAAGGTTTTGTAAGTTAAAAACAGAACCAAAGAGACGAAATTCATTTTTCCTCCGCGCTGTTCTGTCTTGCTGATTTTTGGGTATTTTTGTTTGGTTTTAGAGAATGTAAACCATTGAAGTTGTATATCTTGAAAAGTTAAGCAACTTTAATACAAAACTTGTTTCAATCCAAGGTTCGTGGAATTAACTATGATTTTTCGAAGTTGGTTAAACTATACAGTTTAGAGACACTTTCGGGATAATTTCATTGTTTAGCTTAGAACACCATTTTGCTTGGTTTAGGATTGGATTTATGTTTTGATCAAAACAGTAAACTTGTGTCAAATTTGATGAACTATTTTACTGTAAAATTTCGTGATTTTTGGAACCCGTTTGATATTTTTAGTGGTTGGAATTGTAACTGACATGAATGGGCTCAAGATAGTCGATCTCTTCAGTAAATTTTCTTTTCATGCTATAATTGGATGCATGTGATTGTTCGGCTTACTGGCATTTTTTGAACCATTAAATTTGTGTAATTAATCATTGTGATTAAATTAATAAACTAAAAAGATGAGTGTTCCATTTATTGGATTTGGAGAATGGGAAGTGTTCGGTATGGGTCTTATGCTATGCGTAGTTTATACTTTTAGGTAGCTTTGCCGTGTGATCGAGCGCCGGAAGTATACTGTGGGTGGGAATTGATTCTGGATAGAAATTGATCAATGAGTGATCAATTGTCGGTCGGGCGCAACATACCCTGAGGTGGCTTAATTTGCTACGTGATCAGGCACTTGAGGTATACTATGGGTGGAAGCCGATGATGGAAATTATTTCTTGGAAGTGGGAATGAGAGTTTGTGAAACCTTGAGATTGATGATGGAATATTGAATCTACTAAATTAACTATGTTAAGAAATGTTGAAGTAATCAGGTTGTTCTATGACTTAAATTAATGTTCTATGTTTTAACTGTTGCATGAGTATTCTTTTGTAAATGGGTAGTTTTGTTGCCCTATTGAGTATAATTTTACCACTCACGGTGCTACTTTTGTATCATGGCATCCTCAACACCAGGTACAGAAGGAGATGAAGAGCTGCTTGTTGAGTTCGAGGGGATAGAGTAGCAAGAAGGTTATGAAGTCTCGGAGCCGTGGCTTTACCAATAGATATTTAGCTAGATGGCTTTATCTATTATTTCAATTGAATATTTAATAAATGTTTAAGTTTTTTCAAACAATGTTAAAGTTCTATTTATTCTGGGTTGTAATAAGAATGCTAACTTTTAGCTTTCCCTTAAAAGAATTTATTTAGTTTTCTTTGAAATTTAATGAAATTGGATTTTCTATTGAACCAATTTTCGAGGCGTTACATGGATGGTATTTCGTTGATGCAAATCATGGAACCTGTAGCGGCTGGGGACTCGGGATCCAAGGGACCTCCCACACCCAAGTTGTTCAAAGAGGCCGGGACCTATGTCCCAGGGGAGGGCCGCGTCCACCGAAGGAAATTAGCCTCGGTTAGGATGACCAGGCCAAGAAAACCTTGCCTCGGGGACGGCTCATGAAAGTACCGACTCAGGTCTTGGAGAGCCAGGGGCCTCGGATGTGCCCCCTCCGAGAGCCTCCTCTGGGAAGCTCTACGGCTGCCCTTAGAGACTCAGCCTCAAGGACCGCTCCTGGGTCGAGTCAATTGACCTCGGTGCTCGGGGCGCATCAGATGTTAGGGGCTCGATCGAGGCACATCTGACAGTCTAAGGGCTCATCAATGGGCTCAACCATCCCATATGCATCGCATTTATGGCGAGCCACCAACCCTGCAACCTACGCCTGCAAAGAGGGAGGGTGGGGGATTTGATTGATGGGAATATCAGTGACAGGTGATGGCTTTGGGGAGCGCCGATGCGCCACTTGAGGGACATATGTCAATCCATGCATTCAATGTGATGATAGGGACGAAGTGCGTGAGGCCCCCGAGGGATGTGCGAGACACGCGCCCCCTCACCTATAAATATGTCCCTCGCCTCTTCCATAGGGGAACCAGGATTCTCTCTCTCTCTCTCTCTCTCTCTCTCTCTCTACATTGAACATTCAGTTGCACTTTCTCTGTTTAGTTCTCCACAAAACTTCTCCCTCCGTTATTGACTTAGGCATCAGAGTGTCTTCCCGGACCACCACCGTCCAGGCTAGGCAATAACGTGATTGCTCTCTTGTGCAAGCCTCCTCCGGCGTCCCCCAATAGGTCCGACCGTTTCCTTTGACGGGTCCCTAGAGTCCTAGTGAGGTCCATCCCAGCTCCTCCCTCCATGCACAGTGTCAGATGGCCAAATAGGTCATTCTAGTGAAGCGCCCCCACAGAACCTTTTATCAAAACACACTTAACTTAGAAAAATATCAATGTCGATTATTTTTGCATGATAATACATGGATCAAGGTTTGTAAAATAACAATTTGGGAGTGCTAATACTAAGTCCGTATAGGAGTTGATATTTGAACTCCCATTTAGAATGTTATTGACAATTTAGGGAGTGCCAATATCAATTCTCTTAAAAAATATGTTAGTGAACCGCATTATACATTACATCAAAAGTAATATGGATGAATATAGTTAACACTAACTTGATTACCAAAAAAAAGAAAAAGAAGAAGAACACTAAGTGATTGACTTAGTGGTCAAGACCTGAACTCATAGGTTTACCCTTGTTATAAAGTCTCAGGTTTGAAGACGTCTCAGGGGTTATTAGCTCTTTCGGTCCCATTGAAAGTTTGTCCGGTTATTAATTTAAGAATCCAAAGATTAATTGAGATAAACACAAATTCACCCCGACTCTTGGTTATAAAAACAATAAAAAATAGAGTTTCTTTTTTAATCTGGACGAAACGTATAGGAGTAGTTAAGATAATCATTTTAGAAGATTATTAGTAGTAAAAAGTGGTCAATATATCAACCGCCCCATAAGGGAAAAAGCAATTTAACCGATGCAAAAGTAAACTGTAAACAACTTTTGCTCGCTTGTGGAGACAGGAAACACGAGGATGTTGCTTTCCAGCGAAAGCCATTCGCCGCATAAAAAAACAAATCTTAACATAAATGTTTCAATGGCACTTGGCATGACTGAGCAAACTGGAACTGCTCAAATATATGCGGGTCCACTGTCAAGAATAGACCTTCAAATGAGCAATTGAAAACTTTCTCATCCATCAATGCCAATAAGAGCATCTACAACCGCGACTGTCATTTTTGTATAGCACCATTCTCATTTTCGGTAATACAGTAGTAAATAGTAGTAACATTTTGTCAGAAAAAAAATATGGCAAGAGTGCATTTGTCCAAGAAAAAATGGCAAGGGTGTAGACCCATGAATACAATTTTGTAATTGTCAATCTCATTTTTTTTTTTTCTTTCTATCTCTCAATTTGCCATAAAAATTGCCATATATTACAGAGTAATTGACATTTGTCAAATTTGAGAGAATTTCGACATTGTGGTGTGACACCTAATTTGTCATTTGTTTTGTTATTTTTGAGAAACAATAATGCTAAGAGCATCCCTAACGACATACTCAAAAAGAAAAATACTCAAATTTTGGCATTTCCTTGCTCAAAAAAAGGCTCACAATGACATTTGGATAAATACTCAAAGTTAGCAACATTTTTTTTATAAATACTCAAATTTTGGCATTTTGATACTCAAAACTACCAATATTTTCCTAATAATCAAACTTGGATACTCAAAACTACCAACATTTTCCTTTCTTTTAATTATGGACAAAAACAAATCATTGTAGACTAACATTGCTAATTTTAAAAACCCATTAAATGAATACTCAAAAGATGATGTGGCAACATTTGAGTATCCATATTTGAGTATGTCATTAGTAATAGGTTTAAGGTACAAAAAAAAATGTACAACGACACGCAGAGTCAACTTTTGGGTTCCACACATATAATTCAAACTGTTAATTAATTTTAAATGAATATTTTGAATTGTCTTGAAAAAATCAACAAAAACTTTAGGATTCTAAATTCTAAATGAAAATTTGAAGTTTAATTCAAGCACTTACGCATATCGAATTTTGCTCATCTTTTGTAGAGCCCTTCAAAAAATAATTTAAAATCAATTAACAATTTGAATTATTTTTCAGTGCCCCACACCTTTGGTACTTATAGTTAGGAGTTGTTTCTCATTTGATAAAATCAACAATGAATTTTAGCAAATGAGGAATCTATTTTTTAATCTTTGATTTTATATTAATGAAATCAACATTGACTAAAATCAATAGTTGATTTTAGTAAATGAGTAAGCCTCAATATTTGATTATAGTAGATGTGTAAGCCTCAAAAGCAAACAATATTGAGGATACACAACAGGTGGGTCCAAACCATCCTTCCATTTCCCCCCTGTCCACCTGCCCTTACTCCAGGATCCCACCAACATGCAGATGCACTTACAAAAAGAAAATGTTAATAGGGCCAGTTCCCTTACACTTTAAAAAAACATATAAAAAAACACACGATTTCGTTTCGGATTCTACTGTGATGTTTTAAACCGTTGATCTTGTTTAAATAAGTAAAATAAGAGGTCTTGCAAAATTTCGGGTCAATCAGATATTGATAAGTACTTGATCCAAATAGTTTTGTAAAAACTGCGACAGGAATTAGTGTTTTAAAACTGTTTGGATCAAGTATTTAGCGATATCCGATTGAGTTTAAATTTTGTAGGATCTTTTATTTTACTCATTTAAATAAGATTAACGGTTCACAACATCACAATAGGACCCGGAAGAGTGAGATGTTTTTTTTATGTGTTTTTTTAGTGTGAGAGAAACCGGACCCGTGTTAAAATATCCCAAATAATTACCTCAAAAATGTCTTATTGAAAGTAAAAACAGTAATTCGGACTAAACCATTGATTTCAATTTCGGGGTACTAGTATGCTGGAAAAAAAAAAGAAACAAAAATCCAACTAGAATAAAAGGCAAAATCAACAGCATAATTACTCCACAAATAAAACGGAGGATATCACGCCAACATCCCTTTCACCCGCTGCTATAATTGCAGCATTCAACTCCGCACAACATTCCAATTTAAAAATTAAAAAAAACTGCAATGGTAATAAAATACTAATAAAATCCCCAAGCTACACAGTAACCGATTAATTAACACCAAAATTTAAAAAAATTTAAAAACGTGCTCCATCTAAAAAAAAAAACAAAATAAACCTTGTGCGAAATGACGATCTAGGACAAGGAAACAGAGACAATAACGGCAACGGACACTGTCAGCACTGCTTTGAACAATGCCGGCGCTTTCACGCCGACAACGGCACTACCGGACTTACTATCCTCCGCCTGTGCCGGGGATCCCACAGGAGCTCCGTCCGGAGATCCATTTGGTGACTCAGGAGGTGGGGCAGGAGGAGATAAAACTGACGGAGCCGCCGCTATAACTGGCGACGGAGCATTGGCAGAAACCATTGGAGAAGGCGACAGCGAAGGCGAGGTAGATGGCGACTGCGAAGGCGAGGTAGCTGGCGATCCCGCCGGCGCCCTCCCGTACAGCTCCATTGGAAGAAGCAAACTATCGACCGTGTAAATAACGACCGGCGTTGAGTCAATTACAATGCTAGCGATTCTTGACGACGTGTACCCTGTCCCTAATGTAACCTCGTCGCCAGCGGTCGTCACGGTCAAATCGTACTTTCCAACGCCGTTAGTCGCCATCGTGTCGATCGGTCCTTTCGTTGTCTTCAACGTCCCTTTCGGAGCGTACCTATAGCGACAGACACAGGACTTCAAAGTTAAGAGGTTTACAGTATATATATAATGAAAAAAATTCACTACTAATCTTTTCGAGATCAAATTTGTTCACTCTCGATATACTCATTCTATATCTTAATTAGATGATCGAAATTATTCATTATGTCTTAGTTCATCTGTTAAGTGGTCATGCTAAAATTTAGCTTAATCAGATATATATAACTATTTCATATGGAGTTTTATTCTATGATTTTCTTTAAAACTCTTGCTAAAAAATTAAAATTTTACATCAAGAGTTAACCAATATTGGATTGAACTCAATTTTCACATGGTCTTCTCAAAAAAATAAATCTAGACAAAATAAATAATTTTGATTCTTGTTGCGAGCCATAGAATGAATGAGTACACTCTTGCGAGGGTGAACAAATTTCCCTTCTTATTTTTTCTGGTATTTCTAGACTACAAATTCTCAAATCGTATATATGTGAGGAGAATTACTGTTAGATTTGAGAATTTGTAATTCAAAAATACCGAAAAATACCATTATGGAAACCAAACTCAGTTACACTTTCCCAAATTGCTCCACTTTCTTGTGTAATCATGCAAAAAATAAAAATAAAAATCGACCCTTCTTTACCTAGCAAGGGCGTGATACTGTAAGAGCGAGACCAGCTCGGCGTTTTTGAGCAGCGATAGATCCGGCACGTGCTGAGCCTTAAACGCTCCATCCAATGGCGCAAACACCGTCAAACCCTTACTCGCCGCCGTCTCGTAAATCTTCAAAACCCCCGTCTCTTCAATCAACGCAGCAAACGACTTACACCCAGCCGTTTCCAACAAAGCCGAGATGTTCAAGGCCGAACCCGACGGCGCGTCTAAAATCCCCGGCGGCAAAATCGGCTCGCTGATCTCAACAACCGAGATATGGTACGGGATTTTCTTAACCTCTTTGACGTAAGTCGAGTTCGGAGCCAAGCCAGATGGAGCCGCGGCCGAGCAGAAGCCGACCTTACCGCCTTTCAAAACGGTGATATTGACGAAACCTGAAACATTGATCACAGGGTCATACACCGAGTATGCGGTCGAGCATCTAAATTTATCTATTTTCTAATATCTTTGAGAAAAAAAAAAAAAGATTTTCACAACGAAAATCATTTTCCTTTCAAGAAAATTACAATGCATGGAATCAAATCCTATGTTCCAAAAATTATCTATTCCTCTGTTCAGTATATTTCCGGCCATTAGATCACATGGAAATTTTAAAATAAAAACCAAAACACATACAATTCAACTATCCAAAACAGTTCAGCACAAAGGAATACCATTTTTCCGGCAAACGACTATGCAGATACACTAAATTAACATGATTGTTTGATTACTTTTATCGCAAAAGAATCCTTCTATTAAGAGTTCACAAAAATAATTGTATTTTTTTAAAAATTTTCTACTCATTCTCATATTCTTGTACATTTTTCACAATTTCAATACATTTTCTAAACTTAACAAAAAGTGGGCTGATTTTAGATTCTCGTTCCTAAATAAGGACAAAATGCAACAAAAAAAGTGCTTTAAAAATTAATGAAATAATTTAAGCATTTTGTACATTACGTTTTTTAATACTTTTACGAATATTTCCCTCTTTAGAACCGATTTTTACCTAGATGGCCTTGTGCGTCACCGGTGGTTTGATACAACGTGGTGGACATGGCGGTGCCGGCCGAGATCTGGTGGAGCTTGGCGCCGTCGAAGTAGTCGAGGAGGACGTGGAGGCTGAGGACGGTTTTGATGACGGAGAGAGAGGACTGTTTGGTAACGAGGATGGAGATAGCCGCGTTGTTGAGAACGAGGACGGTTATGGTATCCCGGCTGTTGATTTCGTCGGAGAGTTTTGTTTGGGAGAGGTAAGTGTTGTACTGGGAGTACTCCGGGAACGGGGACAGGATTTCGGTGATGTTGTGGGCGGTGGAAATGGTGGCGAGATAGAGAGTGAGAAGAAGAAGGTGTAGTACGCCCATGGCGGATTTTAGCAGAGTGGTGGGACTGAAACTGCTAACAATGTCAGAGAGAGAGAGAGAGAGAGAGAAGAATATCAGTGAGAGTGAAGGCGGTGGTGGGGGAGAGGGTATTATGTGGCGATGAGTGAGAAGAAGCAGGTGGGTTTGGGGGTTAACTAGGGTTTTTTTTGTTTTTGTTAAGATGTTAACTAGGGTTAAGGAGATGGTTAAGTGTGGTTATATGCATGTCACGTGAGGACATAGCAAGTGAGTACTGAGTATGGTGGAGTGAATGAGTATTCTCTCTCTTTTTTGGTCATAGCATGGATTATGTAAAGTTGCTTTTTTTTTGGTTTTGGTTGTCATCCCGGGCCGGCTTGCACCCACTTCGATTAAATACCCTTTCGATTCGTCAAAGGCAAGCCAAGTTGGTAGAGGTGATCTGGGGTCAATTAAACCGACCAAACAGAACCGGTTACGAACCCATTTGAGCCTCTGAGGTATGGTATAGATAGATATAGATTGCAATATTTGAAATTTGGCGGATCGGGTTTGATTCGTTTCTTTTCGGTTTGGACGGTTTAGACAGTTTTCTAATACGAACCCTTAAATTGTCTAAACCACCCAAACCGCTAGCGAACAAACCAAACCGGCCAACACTCACGGACGGGTGCAGATAAAGAAAATGACAGACTACGGTGAGCAGTTCAATTTCAAAACCGAAGCGGACCGCCCAAAACCTGTCCGCCAAGAAGCCCCCACACGCTGGGTATTAGAGAACTCACAAGAGAGTTTTTGTGGCCTGAACTCAACATACAAGCGGTTAGATTTTAAAATCATTATGTTTGGGTTTACAGCTCAATTTTGTTACTATTTGTGATCTAACTCTTGGGGTTTTTGTAAGTTGTTTAAAGTGTGGATTACTGTGCTGGTCCAAATAATTATGTTCCGTATAATTTCACTTTGGTTTTCGTAGTTTGTATATACAACGAACTTTTTACCTTTTCATTCGATATCCGTTGTCCAATGGAATCTTATTTTTCTATTGATAATGTTTCAAAATTTCAATTAAGATAATCCACATTTAAAATTGGGGACCACATTAAAACAGGTAAAAAAACTTGATTAAATGGGACCAATTGAGACCTCTCTAAAATTATAGGACCAATGGCTCCATTTGCATTCCTTAAAATTGTGACCCTTTTCCGGTGAATACCAAAATTTGTCTTCACTTTTAACACTTTTTTTTGGTATTAAGTAGGTTTAAAAGACTCCACTTTGAGGACTTGAAACGGATGTTTGGCATAAACGGTAGGTTTGGTGCGAGTTTTGGCCGTGGCCAAACGGGTTAACATTTGGCCGTTAACGTTTTGCACTAATTTCGCATCTTAATGCACGTCAGCGGTGAGCCCATTCACTGCTAAAGACTGGAGAGGTTTTAACATGGTTACAGAAACACGTTTTTTTTTATATTTTTATTTATAAATCAGAATGTTTGAATCAACTTATGCACACTTTAATTAATTATTTTTGTTATTTAACATGTCTGAGATCTCCACCTCACCTTTACAAAAAGTAGGGCTTATTTACCTTTTTAGTACTCAAAGTATTCGCAAAATGTCAATTTGATCCCCAATATTCATATTGTGTCTATCGAGTCCTCAATGTTCACAATGTGTGTTTAAATGGTCCCTGTGTCTAACTCTGTCCGTCTTCTCCATCAAATGTAGGGGTAATTTTAAAATTTCACCCCCAAAGCTTATCTTCAACCTCTAAACCCTTAGCTTCAACACTTCACAGCCAAAATTCATCCACCGGTGTAGTGCATTTTGCGCATTACACTATCCTCAATCAGCATTTGATCACAATAATAGGGATGGTGAAGGGTGAGAGCTTCTCTCTCTAAAGAGAGAATGCACTCCCCTTTTTCCATCTCATTTTTTTTTCCCACAAAAATCACCAAAGAATTTGTTTGGTTCTATCTATCATGGAACAAATCTCATTGGGGTCTCTCATTCGCAAAGGTTTCTAGGTTTTTCTAAGTGATTCAGTTCCTTACAACAAAACACCACATCAGAGTTGGAGTTCGTCTCCCTGGGTTTCTACGACAATCCTCTCATCTTGTAAATGATTTGCCTTATGTTCGATACAGAGGTGTTCTACCCACATAAGAGTATTTTAAGTCAGTCATTCTCGCTAAGTGACACAAGAGTCCGGCGGTGGGAGCAATTCTCGTTTGGTTTGGTTTGATGAAATTGTGGGGGTGGATGTTCTTCTGTTTGAGCTATCAGACGTATTCATAGTGCAAGATGGGTTCATGCCTTCTAGCGGGCATAATCCCTGCTGCAACATACATCATGGTACACTGTCCTCCCATTTGTTCACTGTGTCTTTCTAGTGACCATGGCTGTTGCCGACGTGTTTAATTGAAGATGTGTACCATTTTTTTTGTACCATTTTTTTTTCACTATCTATTTTCTTGTTCGCCCTTGTTCTGGTTTGGATGAGTCCATTGATGGAAAGAGTCCCTGCAGCGCCTGGTCTTTATGTAGGACCAGAAATTTCAGGATTTGATGAGTTTAGATGGTAAGTGTCTAGTTCTATGTTGAATTGGAAATTTCTGGACTTGATGAGTCTGGATGGGCGGCGTGTGTGGCTCCAACTATTCTAGCGACTGGGCTATGTTTCGAATTGGAACAGGGGTAGCTTTTCGATGAGATTGAACAGAAGCCTAAAAAGACGTGAAGCTGTACATCAACACAGAGATCTCCAACGGACTCGACTCTCCAAACGATCGCCATAGATTCGGATCTGAAGAACTGGGTCAAGTCCGATCTTGAAGATAAGCTGTGGGGGTGAAATTTCAAAATTACCCTTGCATTTGACTGAGAAGACGAATGGAGTTAGACACATGAACCATTTAAACACACATTGTGAACATTGGAGACTCGATAGACATGATTTGAATATTGGAGACCAAATTGACATTTTTACTGCACACAAAGACATCAAAGGTTTTGACTTGAGGGCAAGAGGACAAGCCAATTTAATCAAATAGTAGAAAAATTATTAGATGTTGAGGCAGGGGCGACTCCACATGAGAGTTAGGGGGGTTAGCTGACCCCACAACAAAAAAAAAATACACTACTACTATGTTAATTTTTTTTAGGAAATTCATAAATGAACCCCCATAAATTTAGGGTCAATACCACTGGATAATTCCCCAACTTTAAATTTAGGATTGACACCACTGTTCCCCAACTTTCATCCTCCCTCTTTGTGTGACTTGTTTGAATCCTAGTTACTCGTTTTGTTCTTTTGATATGGAGAGGTTTATTTGTCTTGGTAAGGAAGTACTCCTACCGTCCCAAATTGTTGCTCCTAGTTACTAAAAAAATTGTTCATATCGTCAAATTTTGAATGATTTATATATCTAATATGGATCTTGTTTGATGGATCTCAATTAATTTTATCAAACACCTATTCTAAAATCATTGAAAAATTATAGATTATAAAATATAGATAATTGTTTTAATGGTTCAAAAAGTGAAGTAGAACCAACAATTTGGGATGGAGGGATTAAATGATAGTATGTCAAGACCACGTTGAATGCAATTGTAGAAGCTTTTGTAATTTATTTTTGTATGTCGCAAAAATTATAAACAAAGAAAACTGTTTTTTGCTTTTTAATGACATCTTTTGTTCATTAGATTGAGCTTTTAAATGTGATTTTGTTAGAACAAAATATTTAGTTGTCATTACTGTAATATTTTCTTTGATTTATGGTTAGTAAAGATATTTGATGTTTATAATGACTCCCCACTTCCAAAATCCTAGAGTTGCCACTGTGTTGAGGCACCGCCACGTGATTGTTTTGATTTCAAATGAGCTGGTTTTTTTGTTAAGGAGAAGATAGCATTTCATTTTTATAAATTCCAATTATGCCCTATTTCGTTGGACGATTATAATAAATGTATTTGATATTCTATTACCACACGTTGCTTTCAGGAGTTTTCTCATTAAAACTAACCCCGTAAAACTATTTATTATTTAATATTCATATATCACCTATTTCCCTTTCTTTTATATCACCGACTATTAGATGTTGAGACACTGCCACGTAATTGTTTTGATTTCAAATGAGCTAGCCTTTTTTTTGTTAAGGAGAAGATAGCATTTCATTTTTGTAAAGTCAAATTATGCCCTATTTCATTGGATGATTATAATAAATGTATTTGATATTCTTTTACTATGGGTGGCTTTTAGGATTTTTCTCATCAAGACTAACCCCGTAAAACTATTTATTATTTACATCTTAGGCACTGATATAAATATATACATAGAAAAAAGTTCATGTATATGTCAAGTCATTAATTTCGTTTAACGTTTTTTTTTTTCCTACGGAAGCTTTCTTTAACGTTACAACGAAATCTACAATAGCACCTCTTTCATTTTTATCCAAACTATGTCGTTTTGAAAGAGGTAAATTTACAAAATGTCATCCAATTATCATCCAAACATGGTTTCGGCCCGAGTTGTTTTTGGGCTTGTCCTAATCCCAACCCAAAAAGAGTTAAGACTCTTGTGCCTACGGGTCAATTGGTTGGCCGAACGTGGGCCCCAAAGCACAGCTTTGTTAGATAATGTGGGCCTACCTTAACCAAACAAAATAGCGACTTGGTAATGTCAGGACACTCAGAAAGTCTCTGTTTGGTTCTTCCATTTATTTATTTTTTGAACTGCGTTCTTCCATTTATTTGTTTTACCTATTTATTTATTTACTAGTAAAAAATACTAAATTAAATTCAGGGTATATGCAAAAAATTGTTGAAGCAGTTGGGAACTATTGCTTATTTCTTTTAGCAATTGCTTGCTTTGAGCAATCTAATATATAACCGTGTGGATTGGTTTGAGTCTGCGAAGAAATGAATGAACTCGCGGAAAAAAAATACCTTCAAGCTTTGACTCTAATATCAAAAATATTTCCAAACTCAATGAAATTTCACGCGTACTCTCAAACTTTGCTTCCGTTATTCAATCATACTCCTGTCGTTTGAATCCGTTACGTCGCTAACGGAAAATTATGAGTTGGAAGTTAACGGATTGTAAAAAAAGAAAACCTGGAAAAAACCCCTAAAATTGTCTCTCTCTCTCTCTCCCTCCTCCAAATCATCCCTCCTCCCCTGCTTCACCACCGCCCCACACGACAGCATCGCCGCCACCACCGACCGACTCCTCCCTACATGCATGCCTATGAAGAGCACGTTTGTTTAATTGTTTCAGTTATGTATTGCCAGTTTAATTACATCAGAGGTGAGAGGATCTTGGAGAAAAAGTGGTTTCAAGGGTTGTTGAAAACAATACCTCATTGGGAAATTATTCTCTCTGTAATCTTCTGTTTGTTTCAGGTGGAAAATATTTTTTGAAAGTAACAAAAATTCTAAAAAACAAAACGTTTTCTGGTATTTGATAGTAAGATGAAAATATTTTCTATTATTTATTTAACATGAAAAATCACTAATTATGAAACTAACCAAGTCAAACGGGCTCTACCCTATCCACGGGAAGAGTGCAATCTGAATTTTGGTTTCTTTTCTGCCAAGACAGAGGAATCCCTTCAATCATCATACACTACTAAAACATACCCATTTCAACAAATCCTCCATTGAAGAAGCACAAGCAGCTAATTTACCCAAGTTTATTTTAGATGGAAGGCAATGGCAAGTGACGGTGGTGGACTCAAAAGATTATGATGGTGGTGCTTTGTATCTCACCAATGGTACGATTGTGGTGTTTACTAGGTTACTTTGAAAAACTCAAACCGATGCAGAGGTAGCAACTCTCCTTGGACATGAGGTACTTTTTGTGGCCGTGTAGTTTGATTGATTCGTTAAAAGTTGGAACCCTTGTTGCTTCGTCGTGGTTTTGTGGAAAACACTAAAAACTTGGGTAAATTTTTCTAAAATCAACCAATACTTCAAAGAATCCAGATTTTCACAAACTATTTTGATGAATATTCCTGCATATTTGCGTTGTCTTTTTTATACTTCCAAGAAACAAGAAAAGTGAAAAAGAAGAACATGAGTTAGGATTGAACGTTTTTGCACAGGTTGGGCATGGGCTAGCTCGGCATGCATTAGAAGTAAAAACGAGTTGTTATCGTAGTATAACCATCCTGCCACTGCTCATGTTTATACCCTAATCTGAAATACCACTCGCCCTTGTGTTTAGTTTCTTCGTCCGAAGGTACATCTTTCACGCAATCCCTTCTTCAAATTCTAAATTATTATTGCCCTTGATATATATGCTCGATCGGTTGGTAATTTCAGTTTCGATTTTGTTGTTGAGTAGGAGAGAAATGGAAGCAGACTACATTGGGATGATGTTAATGGCCTCGGTATGACCTGTTGAAAGTTGAGTTGTGTATTTTGAAAACAAGATGAAAAAGCTTTTATCCCACATTGGACAACTAGAAGAACTTAAAAAGCTTTATATATTTCAACCCTTGAGCAGACATGTGAATGTGTGGCTTAGACCTAAGGGAGGCTTTGAGCGCACACGAAATGAGCTGAGGTCCAAGCATTTGGGTCTCGCGTGCTCAAAAGGAGAGTCCACGTTTTTTTCTCAATTTCAGAAAATCAAAAATCTTTTTATTTTGGAAAGATTTGATTTGATTTCTGATCAATTAAAAAAACGTGATCATAATCAACTCGCTGATTGATTCAATTAGTGCTTTGATTGATATCAATTGATTTAATTTCGTTACCAAAAATTATTTTTTACCGTTCCAGTTTTCTGCTATAAAAAGGGAGCACTTCTCCATTGTTATTCACTCCGGAAAAAACACTCTTCCACGTTAACAAATCCAGAGAGCAAGAAGGTCGAAATAGTGTAGTGTAGTCGGTTTTCTTCTGTGCAGAGAAGGCCGAAACAGAGAGTGAACTTCTGGGCTGTTGCTTGCACGATTTGGGCAGAGCTGTGAAACGTCTTAAAGAGAGTGACCTAGTCCGCGACTCAGCCATTAATTTTTTTTTGGGTAATCTGTTTTCATACACAGATTCTGAGGTAACACATTCTTATTTTTCAGCAATTGTTCCAACATGACCCATGGTTGGCGCCAGCATTTTATGAGTCACAGTTTAACCCTTCACGCTACCATGGTGTATTTGCAACTCATCCACCTAGGCATAAGAGAGCAAAGAAGTTGAAGGAGCCTAAGGTGATGGAACAAGCAATGGCCATATTTTCAGTCATTGTAGTAGATTGTTTGCGTTTATCAGCTTCCTAGGGCTGGGTTTCTCTGGTGTAGGTAGCTTCTTGTGTGTGTTAAGATTCTCTAGTGAAATCCATATCGTAACAAGATTGATCTATTTGTGCTAATCAGTTCCAAATTAAAATAGGAGTAAATTAAGTTTGCCTTTAATTAGTTTACTTAATTAACATAGGAACAACATTTTGGAACGGCCGGGAGTATTTTTTGATTTCCTAGTCAAATTAGAATTTTCCTTATTTTTGGGGAAAATTTCATATTTCTTTTGTTTAAGGCTTGATTTGCGGTCAAGACTTTAATTATTTCGTTCCCTTTTTAGTTTAGGGTTTCTACGACCCTATAAGTACTTTTGTAAAGCCTTAGGGCTAATTGGTTGTAATTTGACTAAAGAAAATTGAGTTTTACTCAATATTGGTTGTTCAAGAAGAGTACATCTAGTTCAATTATTGTTTGTGATTGTAATTACTCCATCCATCTTTATTTATAAGCGTCGCTCAGGCTTGCTAGAACATGGTAAGATAGGATGCGGCAGTTATATTGGTTGGGCGTTCAATGTTGGTTTTTCGCCTCATTGGGAATTATTCTCTCTTATAAGTAACCAAATTAAACCCAGACTGCAACCTGCATTTTGGTTTCTTTTCTGCCAAGAAACCCAAAAGGAATCCCTTCAATTAGCATACATTTGTAAAACATACCCGATATCTTCATTGAAGAAGCACAAGCAACGAGATTTTATTTCATCCCACGGATAGATCATGGGTTTATCTTACTTGAAATCCAAACGCCCGATTTTCGTCTCATGTCGAACGCTATGTTTGAACAAGATTGCATCTCATCAGGCCAAAGTCCAGACGGTTGCGGACCGATGGGATTTGCAAAATCTGAGTCTATTATCAGCCCTGAAAACTCCCAAACTCCCACTAAATCTAAGTACATACGCAAGGAACAAGGTGCAAATTTTTCTCCCCGTCACGTGTCTCTACGGATCAAAGGCCATGAATTCCAGATTTCTCTTTGATGCTGGCAGGAGATTTTTCCATGGAAACACATCCCAAGTTCAAAAGAACCTCTTATCAATGCAAACATGCTTTGTAGCCCCAGAGTCCATCCACCAATTTCCGGCATCCCCAACTAAGTTAATTTTGGACACAACAGCCAGAAATTTACCCTTTGGACCCGATGCCTGTGGATCCTTCTTCTTCTTAGACTTGCAATCCTTTTTGAAGTGCCCCGGTTGACCACAATGCCAACACTCAACCTTTGGCTTTTTCCCTTTCGGGTCATTGCCACGGTCGTAGTCTCGCTGGACCTTCTGTTTCTTATGTTTACCCTTGTTGGAACCTTTTCCTTCTTCCACCACATGAACTTTAGAGGCACCCGTCCCAAGTTCTTCCTTCTCTTGACGCCTTGTCTGTTCCTCCACAGTGAGATGAACAACCAATTGCTCCAGCGTAAGTTCCTTAGTTTGGTGCTTAAGACTTTTCTTATAGTCTTTCCAAGAAGGAGGAAGTTTATCGATCACAGAAGAGACCACGATCGATTCATCCATGTTCATGTTCTTAATCTTAAATTGGTTCAGAATATGCTGAATATCATGCAACTGATCAATTACTGACTTGTTATCTACCATTTTATAACTCATAAATTGACTGACCAGAAACTTCTTGCTTGTTGCATCCTCAGTCAAATAGTGGCCCTCCAATGAATCCCACATTTCCTTTGCCGTCTCCGTATTCAAATACACATCGAACATTGCGTCCGAGAGTGCATTCAGAATATGCCCCTTGCAGATGTAGTCATCATTCTCGAATTTCATCCTCACCCGTGTCTCCTCCAAAGTCTCATCTTCTTTCTCCTCCGGATACGGTTTAGTGAGAACATACACGACATTCAATGTCGTGAGCATGAAGTGCATATTCTTTTGCCAACGCCTGAAGTTCCCTCCATCAAACTTGTCTAATTTCACGATATCCTATGTCATTTGTCGCAGAGACCTTGATGTTGACGCCATTTCGAAATACTATTTTCGATTGTTGGTGCAAAAATCCGGGAGACGTCGGAAAACTGAACCTGTTGATGACGGAACTTGCTTCGAGGCACGTTACTTTGTCGCTTTCCAAAAATAGTATTCGCCCCCACCGTTTGGTGTGCACCGGGTTGATAGCGAATCTGTTCGAGATACAATGAAGCCAATCAATTCAATGATCTTTTGCCTGCGTCCGCACAAACGAAGGACAGACAGAATACCGAGTCGAAAAGAATCGTAAGAACCAAGGAATTGCTAGCACCGTTTCTGCAGAGTAACGGTACAGCAATACAAGAAAGCGATCTGTTGTAATTTTGGCAGAGTAACAAGGCTAGATTTTTGTTGTATCATCACATACCTTTGAATGTAATTCTGGGTGTTATATATAGGCCCAAAAGTACCCTTTCACTTTAGGACACGCCCTTTAGTGAAAAGACTTGAGTTTGAGTCATAACCCTCCGTTCAGAGTTGCATCTGTACGTGAACTAGTGTCACCGGTATCGATACAGGCTTATGCTGTATCGATACCTATCATTCTGTTTGTGAAACAGCCGCTTTTATGCCAACTAGTATCGATACAGATCCCTCCTGAACGCCACGTGAGCAACACCTTACCACCAAGTGGCAATAAGAAAGGGCGCCTACAAGGCGCCTCACGCAAAGTGCGCCATCAAAGCGCTGGCTACGCCGGTAATGCGTATAACACTTCGCGCAAAGTGTTCCATCACCGGCTACGCCAGTAAAGCGTATAACACCATAGGTGTCTTGCACTTGATACCATGTGAACATTATAGAAATGCTTCTACATATATACAACTCAAACATTTCCTCACTAGCCAATGTGAGACAAAATCAAAAAACAACAATGAAAGCTTTCTAAAAGGCACCAGGAACATTTTTATAAAACCCCAAATAAAAACCCATTTATTTTGATAATTTCCAACAACGAACATGTTCAACATTTTCTCCTGTCATGTGTTTGGCTGGATCAAAGACCATGAACTCAAGATTCCTCTTTGAAGCTGGCAGGAGATTTTTCCATGGAAACAGATTCCAAGTTCAAATAAAGGAAACGAGACTAGAAATTCCCCAAATGCAGCGGGCTCTTGTTTGAATTCAACGGGAAGTCTGGGGACCGAGGCCCAAGATTTTTGGGGGTTGGCTTGTGCATGCTGACTGCCCTCGTCTTCGGTTGGATTGAGAGGATTTCCATTTCCAGGCGGTTTCATTTGGTTTTGTCGTGCAAGATGCTGGAGAGAAAGATGGGAGAATGGCAGTATAAGAGCAAAGAAAAGAAGTACCAAGGGAGTATTCTTCCTCCAAACAGTCCTCAAAGCATTCGAGTGCAGTGAATTTTGAGGGACATTGTTCAAGCAATGCACAATGGGTTGAGACTGGAGAAAGACTGCAGAGTCAGAGTGCATGAATACAAGAACTCTATGCAAATGATTTCAAGGGTAGAAGTAGAAAAGAGGAGCCTTCAGAGGAGGAAATGAATAGAGGAAATGAGTTGGTCTGTAATAAGGCTATGGAATGGAAGGGACTCAAGAGGGTGAGAAAATTTGGTTGGAGATTTGCTACTGGGCATTTTGATGGTTTTAATTGGAAAGTGATGGTGGTATATTCGTATACTACCAATGCCCATCACATAACAAATGGTAAGATTGTGATCTTCACTGGGTTGCTTGAAATTCTTAAATCTGATACAGTTTTAGCAGCTGTTCTCGGGCATGACCGCATGATATGAGGTGCATTTTGTGGGTTCTCATTATTTACATCTTCTTGCCCCAACCTGATCCATCTAATGTTAAAACCGACCCGTTAATCGAGTTCTGGTTAGCCTTTATATCCATGAGGTAACGATCCAGTAATCTATCATGCATTTTAGTTTTTGTTTGGCATAGATTAGTTGTAGTTCAATGATAGCTTAGTTTGAGCTTGTGCGCCCACCGCGATTATTTCATTGATGATTTGACGTCAATCATCTCATGAACTCCTTTTTATTGGCCATCTATTAACCTGAGGACCCTGCACTATAGTCCCCGAGGTTTTGAATAAAATCATTGTCACCATGATTTTGGCCGCCCTATGATTGTTTTTTCTTAGGTTTACTCGAAGCGTTAAGAGGGTCATTTCTTTTTTCGTGCATTCTTCCATGACTTGATTAATTTAGCTGCAAAAGTTTTGCGTTGTAGACTTGTAGTAGATCCAAAGAATGCTCGTAAGGAGTCCTACTAAAACAAAAAGTATTACTATTGACGCCAAGTTAAATATAGTTTTTTTGGAAAAACCTGCTAGTGGAATAAAACCTCCTGGGAATAAGAGGCAAAGACCTAAAGATAGCCACAAAAAAAAGAAGAAGAAAAGGATATCACAAATACTATTATCCAACCTATAAAATGTTATCAATTCTGCTACTTGGACCAAATAATGCAAGCAAAAGTTTCAACACTCAAAGGTACTACCGCATAGGTTAACTTATTTATTTCGGTGACTTTTTGAACTTTTGGGGTGTTCTCTTTACTAGATTTTCGGTTATAATTTTGTACTGTTCTAATTTCTTCTCATTGAGACAAATTACGGAACCTAAAAAATTTGACGCAATTAAAAATAACAAATGCAATTTTTTTTAATAGCGATAAAAGCCACAAAAAGTGAAAAAAGTTAAGCGAAAGAGGGCTTACGTTTTCTATGGATGAAGTACATATAAAATGAAACTCAAAACCATCAGTGTAGACCTAAGCTTGGTAAGGGTAAGTTGTTCTTGGCTTTTGGATAGGTTTTTATTTTTATTTTTTTTCCGGGTACGCTAGAGAGAAATGGAAGCATACTAGTACACTACATAGGCAGTGACGGAGCCATGATTTTCACATGAGGAGACGAATATACACAATAAAAAAAGTTAAAATAAAGAGAGAACAATGCAAATTTTCGAATTTTTACGAGCAGAGAGACCACATTTCAATTCCTTCCAAATAGAATTGACGTCTTTCTTTGAAAAAACATTAAAACTGTTACTACTATTTTTTTAACGAAAAAATGGAGAGGGGAAGGGACTATATAATTTGATGATATAATTTTTTTTTTTTCAATATAATAGTACGCTTTTTATGAATTGTAGGCGGACGACAAACCCCACTAGCCACTCCTGGCTCCATCCTTGTACATAGGAATGGTGTTAATGGGCTCAGACGGGTACTAGTGCGGAGATCCTGTAGTGTGTGAATCTCACTACACTTCATTAACTATAGGGTATAGTGAGATCTAAGTCGTTCATTCTTATTTTAGGTAGTCCGGATTTTAAATAAACAATTCGCGCAAAAAAATAAACAATTCGCAAAAATAGATTAGTGAAAATCCAAACAGTCCAAATTACTTTGAACGGCAAAGATTCACTCACTACACCCTGTAATGAGATTCAATCACTACAAGGCCCCGGTTCCGCCGGGTACGACTCTCGATTGGCACCAATAGTTCATGAGATGAAATTTGATGATAACTGATAAGGAGAGTTGCGATATATTCTTAACTTATCCATGTGGACGTGAGAGAGCAAAGCAGTTGGAGAATGCTAAAGCGATGGAACAAGCAATGGCTATGTACAGGGAAGTAACAATTGGCCTGGATCAGAAGTTTCATTTACAATCCCCCCTAATTTATCATCCAGAGTCCTTTTTTTTTTTTTTTCTCCCCTTGTGAACTAGATGGAGTAAATGAATGAGAAATGATTCTCACATCCATTTTAGATATCCAAAGTGCGATCCAACGGTCTAGAAGAGGAGAGAGAGTGGTAGGATAAGAAGAGAGAGGGAGTCAACCAATTGTGTTCCGCATGGATAGGTGGTACCCCACTGGATACCCAAAAAAATTTCCTCAAGAAACGAAAAAGTCGAAAACCATATACCCCATTGTTCCTCGACGTCTCGCCTAACTTTATCCCTACCGGCTACCTAATTGTTCCTCGCTAAAAAGGAAGTAATGGTTTTCTCTTTCTTAAAATCAAGTTTTACATTTCCATGGCTTCGGAAAAGGTTCACTTTTTCCCAGATTTACGGTATGGCCCTGAAACAGGAGGGTTATATATGCAAAGATCCTATATTCCTTTGGAAACAGGCGCTCCAAAGACCTAAATTTAAACTGTATATCGACAGTGTCTTAGCTACCGTAAACTCCTTTCGATTGGAGAGGATTTCTTACTCCAACCGTTACCATTGGCTTCGTGGATCCTTTGAAGCCAGTATGAGAGGCAACGGTGAGAGGAGATTAAAGAAGTTGGTGAAGCAATACAAAGGTTCCATTGTCCCTCCAAACAGCCCTCAAAGCATTCGTGTCAATTCCATACTGAAGAAAATAGTCGAAGCAATGCACTGCAGATTAAGGCTGCAGAACAGCGGAAAATGGAAGATTACAAGATTCGCAACAGAACACTTGGATGGAATGCAATGGAAAGTGATGGTGGTGGAGTCAAAGGAAGATGAATACAATGCTATTTATCTCAGTAATGGTACGATTGTGATGTTTACTGGGTTACTTGAAACACTCCAATCCGATGCAGAGGTAGCAATCATCCTTGGGCATGAGGTACTTTTTGTAGTAGTGTATTTTGATTGGTTTGTTAGAAGTTGGAATCCCTGTTGCTATCGTCGTCGTTTTGTGGAAAACACTAAAAACTCGTGTAAAAATTTCTAAAAATCAACCAATACTTCAAAGAATCCAAATTTTCACAAACTATTTTGATGTGTACTCCCGAATTTGCTTTGTCTTTTTTATTCTTCCAAAAAACAAGAAAAGCGAAAAAGAAGAACATGAGTTAGGATTGAATGTCATTGCTCAGGTTGCGCATGGGCTAGCTCGGCATGCATTAGAAGAATCAACGAGGTGTTATCGTACTATCGCCATGCTGCCATTGCTCATGTTTATACCCTACTCTGAAATACCACTCGCTGTTGTGCTTTGTTTCGGCTCCCGGAGGTACATGCATCATTGACGCAATCCCCTATCCAAACTCTGGATTATCATTGCCATTGATTTATATGCTCGGTGATTAATTTCAGTTTTGATTTTGTTGTTGCATAGGCAAGAAATGGAAGCAGACTACATCGGGATGATGTTAATGGCCACGGCTGGGTATGACCCAAAGTTAGCGCCAGCATATTTGGAGTCCCTTCGTCAGCATTCACGCTACCTTGACATTTTCGCATATCATCCAACTGTCCATAAGAGAGCAAAGAAGCTGAAGGAACCTAAGGTGATGGAACAGGCAATGGCCATATACAATGAAGTAACAAGTGCTCGTGGGGTCAGAAGTTCCATTTAGGAGACACCATCTCTTCCATAGGGAAAAAGAGTACATACATCTGATTAGCAGGCGCCAACTTTCAAGCAATGGAGCACATGCGTAGTGGTCTATCTAACGTAGTTTTTTTTTTTTATCTATGTAGTTAGGAGGATAGTGTCTTTCCACAACATTTGGAACCCGACAATTAATCTTTGGTACTACAAAGTAGATTGTTTGCGTCTATCAGTTAGCTAAGGTTGGGTCGATTGATCTATCTGGACTAATCAGTTCCAAATTTTTGTTTCATAAATACCGTACTTTATAAATATTGCATTTTCATTTGAGTTCCATGTTGATAAATGAATATTAGTGGCGTGTGTAGAAACTGAGAATAGCGTATAGACACACAGAATTTACTTGTATTAATGAAACCGGAGAGCTAATGATGGGTATTATCATCAATGGTACCAGCAGTAATTAAGTATCCAAAGGGTGCTTCGTGATCTTCTAAAGAGAGAGCAGAGCCACTTAGACGAGTCCTTCACGAGTAGCTGCAAAGTTATTAGTAACACTTAAGGGGTGAATCCTTTCATTGCAATTATACTTATCAGAGCCCAACATTAATGGATGAGATGCAAACAAAAAGCTTGCGCGTCTAATGTGATTTTTAGCTTCTGCAGAAATATGAGGGGGTGGAAGGAATACATAGGCCCACCTTCAAAATGCTGTATTCAATTCAAACCTTTTGCCGTTCAAGAAACTTCGAACCTTTTGCCGTTCAAAAAAATTCAAACCTTTTAAACTGTTGGCTATAGGATCGTAACACCACATGCATCCCCATATACAAAAGAATCAAACAAATCTGTTCCTCACCTTTTGAATATATCAGCTTGGTTCTCGGCCTCAAATGGAGGGACACCAAAAAAGAGCTCATAAGTAAGGACAGCCAAAGTCCAATTATCAACTGCATGGTCGTGGGGTTTGTTCTCCACCATTTCTGGTGCAAGGTAGGACAGTGTTCCAGACTTGGTACGTCTCTTGCATCTGACTGTACTGACCATCCAAAGTTAGCAATCATCAGACAGACGCTTCTATTTCATCACAAAGGTGCTTAATATGAAATGCTAAGCTTATCTACATTTATGAATTAACATAAGCATGGTTTTCAGTAATTGTAGATATGACAACTTAAGACTCTAAATCACTTTAGCCAAGCGCACGCACAAACTTACAAGAGAGAGGATTTAATCTTGCTCCTGTCAGGTTGCAAGATTTTATCGACTGTACTTATAAGGAGTGGATCCTTTCATTGCAATCATAATTATGAGCCTAACAATAGAATGATGAGACACAAACAAAGAAGCTTAAACGGCTAATGAGATTTTTAGCTTCTACAGAAATACGAGGGTTGGAAGGAAAAGTTAGTTCCAACTTCATAATCCTGTATTACATCATCAACCCTTCATCCTGTATTGGCAATAGGTCTAAACACCATGTCAATCCAAAAACATAAACAAAACAAATCTGTTTCTAAATCTATTGGCTTGGCTTTCAGCCTCTATTTTTCGTTTTCCAAACCTCCTGTTTCCCAACAAATCTGTTTCCACATGGTGCATCTCCTTCATATCAGCATCTAGATTGTACCGACCTGCCCTACCATTTTAGCACAAAGTGCTTAACATGAAATTTTTATTCCATTGATATTTCTGAATCAACATAAGCATGGTTTTCAATACCCATAGATATGACAACTTAATACTCTAATTGCTTCAGCCAAGCGGATGATTGATGCACAAGCTTGGAAGAGAGACAAATCAGTCTTGCAGACTTCTGGATTGCAAGACAAATCACTCTCTCTCTCTCTCTCTTGCGCGCGTTTCTCTATGCTTATGGAATTTGCTGATTTTGTTGTTGAAATTGGGGAGCCATTTGCTCGGGAGAGAAGGATGGAAAATATAGGCGGGAATTTGAAACCGAATTGGAGAGGTCATTGGGCCTCTTAAGAGGAGGTGAGTATGCAGTCTCGAGACTCTCGACAGCAGGAAGTCCAAAATAACTGGTCCAATTTATGTCATTTTAGAAACTTTGTACTAGCAAAGAAAATTTTATAATTATAAAAAAATAAAATAAAATTATTAAACTATGAAAAGAAATAGAGAGAGAGAGCGCTTCGAAGAGTATGAAGCAACTCTAGTGCTGGAATATGAAAAAAATAAAATAAAATAGAGAGCTTCGAAGATTATGATGCTTTAGTGTTGGAACTCGCAAAAACTCAATCTATCTCATAGTCATAGACTAGAGATTTTTCGAAACAAATATGAGAAAAATAATATCCTCAAATTACACAAAAAATAAAAAAGAAGAAGAAAAAGAATAAAAGAAGCCGACGAGATAGCGGTCGAATAAAGAAAACACCCTAATTCAACCTCATTCCATGTTCACGTTTTCCAAGAGAACCAAAGGTCCACCCCCAGTATAAAATTTTAACTATTGTCTGTGCAACCTTGAATTCTATAAAATGAATACCATTCAAAAAGTGCAGTGATAATACCAAATCACTTTTTAATTGTGTCAAAACTGTAATGCATAAAAAAAAACTTGTACTTTACACATGAGTACAAGGCATTCATGCAATTGAGTTTTGACACAATTAAAAAGTGTTTTGGCATTAACACTACCCAAATTAGAGCACATGAAATCAATTTCTAAAAAAATGGAGGTAATTGTAAAATATGCTTATTTTCAACTCATTTCAGGTATTCCCAATTTAAAAGATAAAATTCCAACTTTGTTATACATTTCTATTAGATTGTAGCATCTCCCAAGTACTACAGAGTAAGTTTAGACTGATAAATAAAACAAACTTTAGATAATATTTGTATGTCATTTTTTCCATTCATCATCTCAGTGGAGTAAAATGAGAGACTTCATCCATTATGAATAAGTTGCATATAGCTAGTAAAATAAATTTGATCGAGTCAATTGACCCCATACTTTAGTACTCCCTTCGTCCCATAAAGTTTGATCACTACGAAACTACGTGCAATTTTCAAACTAAAAAATAATGTATTTACCAAAATAATTTTTGAATTTTTTTTGCATCATATAAAAGTTCTCGACGAAATCTATCAAACAAGATCTATATTGACTAAAACAATATTTTCATAAGCACGTTATTTTTTAGCTTGAAAATTGCACGTAGTTTCATAGTGATCAAACTTTATGGGACGGAGGGAGTAACTAGTTTGACCCCTTTTTGTATTTTAGGTAATACAATCATGCAAAATTTTTGAATGCAACGTTTTTTCGACATAGTTACGGATTTTCAAATGCAACGTTATTCGACATAGTTAGGGATATTTATCGATTATGAAGAAATCAATCGCAATAGATGTTTTCTGCACTTTGGGAAACATCTTTTAGAGAATGGGGTGAGTTTGAAATAACTCCTCGTCAAATGTCAAATTTCGATGTTGAAAGGAAGGAGGGCTTAAAGAATGAAAACCCCATTGCGGATATGTCGAGGAAAAACAATAGTCACGATAAACGACATTTCCATTTGTTGTTCGCGTCCAATGTTTATTCCAATGGTTGCGTACAAATTACAAGCAGATACCATTGTTGACGACAGAACTCGTAATACAGGGCTGTACATCTATTTACCCAAGTTACAAAAGAATCTAGTGACAAGCAGAATTTCATATGAAGAAGATACTAAACCCGGGTGACAAACACAGGTCGAAGTTTTGCATTCACATCTGTTCATCTTCAAACTGAACTTTTCCTCTTTCTCCTTTTACCTAAAGGGTTGCATCCCTGTATTTTCTTTTCCATGGCCAACATAAACTAGCTTCACCAATCAATTATAGATCAAAAGGTATGTATGCGTTAAGGCCATGTAGGAAGTTAATTAGAGCCGAATTCCAGGTTCCACTGTTCGAGCTCTTCCCACTTGCTTTTTTGCAGGCTGGGTCTAATTACAGTCATCGCCTTCCGAAAATCTCCATACGTTAATGGTCTCACCTGGTACAAAATCCAGGAAAAAAACAAGATAAGAGTTACAAAGAAAATCAGTTAAAGCAGTGCGTCAGTTAATCCAAATCGAGACAGATCAACCTGCATGGTACCAACCAAGGCAATGGCTGATTTCTACACTCTAGTAGGGAGGAAAATGATTTAGTCAAATAAATTCCTAAATTTGGGATTAAAATCCAGGGGAAAAAAAAAACTAAGAAAAACACAAAAGAATATAGCACCAAAGATGGTTACGTCGCATCAGGATGCATAACAAATGCTTGATTTCGTCACTCAATCATCTCTGAAAAACATGCAAAAAAAAAAAAAAAACTGATGCAAAAAATAACTGCCTGGTAGAACTTTGAACAATCTATCTTCACATCCACCACACCCTAGACTATTTTCAAGGGAATTAAAACTACAAGAAACAAGAAAAGTCTCTTGACAAGGACAATTGGACAACTTTCCTGGGGGGAAGAAGCAATAGATGAAGTACATTAAGTAGATAATTACTAGCTGGAATACCTGATTTGCCTTGATGGTGAGAATATTTGCACCAAGCTCCCTAATTGGCATCATCGCAGCTTCTTCGCACAAAGCTTGTAGATCACTTCCAGAATATCCTATACAATGACATATTGACAGTAGCCAACCATTTGACGGGAATAAGGTCAGTGCTGATAGAGTAATTATGTCCATCGATTGCTACTGAATAAGTTCCCTACGTTGGCTCGAGGACATGCGACTACCTTTCAATGATATTTTGACGGAGCAACCATTTGTTTTGACCCACGTTGAAAAGGAACTAATTAACTAAATGACGAGTAATTTGTCATATGACCATCAATAGTATATTGAAAATAAACTCACCTTCTGTCCCTTCCACAAGTCTTTCTAGATCTCCAGCTGTTGCAAGAAAATATAATTTAACTTACTCAAGCAGCATCGTCCTCAAAAGTCAAAGAGTCAATAGCAGTCCCATGCAGACAAGCAGGACGTAAAAAAGACACTACATCTATCACCTTGACTGCTCACAAGGACAGGGTTAATCCCAAAGAGGACTCTGTCAGTTCCACAAATTTTAACTCAATTTGCCAGCCTGCAGTAATATCTTTGCTACGGCAATAACCATATTAGGGGGTGTTCCACCAACCCAGTTTTTTTAAAAAACTTGTTTTTCACAGTTTTTTATGTGACGTGTTGTGAGAGAATGACCTGTCTCGGTGTTTGGAAAAAACAGTTTTTTGTTAGTGGAACACCCCCTAAATCAGCAAGCGTAAAGATTTCCAAATAGTCAAGTGCCTGAATATTCAGTACTTGGTATTTAGGAATTTGTCCTCTTTCGGAACCCATGGCAACTATACTGAGTGGAACTCCTCATGCAAGAGGTGAACGTGAGAGGAGACAGAAAATCTCTGCCAAAAGAACCAGAACACATGTATTACTTGTGCATTTTTGCAAGGACTAAAGGCTTGTTTAGAGTTGTATGGGTAACCTGACTTCAGAAAGAAACTAACATAGGGAGCCTAACAAGAGGAGTGGGAGAGAGAATGGCAGGCAATAAGAGCAATGAAGTATGACCACCACAGCATGCTTATGGGAGCTAGATTCTCTGTATGTATCCCTATATGTGTGAGTATGTCTACATATCTATATATGGTAACCCAGTCCCTTGCTTCCAATTGAAGTAGTACTAGAACGAACAACTTGCTACGTACTTTTGGAAACCACTAGGATTACAAGAGTGATTCCCTCCGTCAAGATTAAGGGGCACTTCACCATTTCAACTTTTCTACCAAGTTTAGAGTAATTTATCTCCAAAACATATGAAAAATGATTTAATAAGATTGAAATAAATTCTACAATTAGTTAAAAAGAAAAAGAAAAAGAAAAAAAGACTTGTTGCAGGAAAGAAAAAAGAAAAGACATGTTGCAGCTATGATGCATTCTATCCTTAACATCAATTCATGAAGGTTGCAACGTCACTGAATGACAAAATGGGATCATTCAGATATCACAATCACCTGAATGTAAAATCAGTTCTCGAATTCAACATATTCTTACCAGGCAAGGAGAAAGCTTGGCCTTTGAGTTTGTGTTTCAATAGAGATCTCCTAACATGGGCATCTGGTAGAGGAATGTATATTCTCTTCACCTGCCTCAGGATTCCAAAATCAAAGTGTCATATTTACAACAAGAAATCAACACCAAGTATATATGCATAACATAAACACATATACGTTCCGTAGTTGGGCTGATAAAAGACAACATCCTTATGTTTCACTACTAAAAGTTAATACACGATCGAATACTGGGCTACAGAGATAAATAGTAGAACCATCAGACAGGCAAAGGTGTTGTAACTTCTAAGCATTTTCTCAAGTTAAGGTGTCTTGGAAATTAAAATACTAATTGCCAACTCATCCTGCTGTTGTTTGAGTTTTGAACCAAAATCTAGATATTATTTAACTATCCTAATGCCTGTAACCATTTTACCGCAAGATAACAAAGCAGCAGAAGTTTTAGTCAGGCAAGACCCAAACATGCCTAACTGAATTATCTCCTTCAACACTACTTACTTCAAACATCATACAAGATCCAACATTTGCCATTTCTACAGTTGCTACAAGGCTGACAATTGGCTGTGGAGAAATGCCTACCCGAATTCTTATCTTGGTGGTAGCACAATGTCCACGACAATTTGCACTTCACTACTTGTTAGAAGTCATTCAAATAGCCCAAGAAGATACAGAAAAAGGAGAAAGAAAACTGATGTATGTACAATTTAGAGGGCCAGGATTCACGAATGATTGATCGAATCACAATAAGGTGCTAGAATGTTCTTTCGTCATAAAGCTCTTAAAAGAGCACATAAAGTTCAAGTGAAGGCACACTAACCAATCTTCTGAGAACTGCATCATCCAACTCTTGTGGCTTATTAGTTGCACCTGCACTAACATAGCAGTTGAGTTACCAAAGAGGAAGGGGAAAGGAAGGGGAAAGTAGGCTATGACCAAAGAACATAATCAACAGGCACTATTTCTATCCACAGCTAAATTACATTTACTTGAGAAACGCCGGAAGGAGCTGAACCCCGGTACACCAGGACACTACAAAAAGCTAAACACCCTAAAAAAGAAAGCTCCCCAAATGAATTTACAAGTGCAAAGGAGGATTCCCATAAATTTCATTTAGGTGAACAACGGAAACTTGGAATCAATGTAGCTTTCAATCTATGTATTGGAAGTTCGATCTCTCCAAAAGTGAATTTGGTACGTCACCACACAGTCCACATCATGCATTAAGGTGCTGTGTTCAGGAATCTCGGAGACCGGCCATCCTGCCCAATACTGCTAGAGTGCCAGAAGGCCGGGACAAAAGAAACTGCAAAAATGGACTGCAGCAAATTATAAAGTTCTATTTCCACCTCAGAAAGGCTGAGAAAGTAACCACCAGATGATTCAGCTTTCCCGCACATGCAACACTAGTTAGGAATCAGGAAGCTCATCCTTCCAAGAAAAATTGAAAAAATAGAATTGAAGCAGTTGTCCAGACAAAGGATGCTTATGACACCTTCCAAAGGAAAACGCTACTGCTCCCCAGTAAAATTGGAATGGAAGGCTATTCTAGAAGACCTTCTGAGACATTACTCCACCTCATCTGAACCGTCCCCAGCCGATCAATCGAAAAACTGGTCAGAACTTAGGGAAGCATATCAAAAGACTCTTAACTAATTATCTCCAACTGGTCCCAAGGCCCAACAAACCTCTGCTCCCAAACCACCCCAACCCAACACTAAAAAGACTAATACCTAAGAAGTCATAAAATTTCATCCCATGAAATGGATTAAAGTCTTGGAAAGCTCCTAAAAAATAGACGTATCTCCACACCATACATCTATGCAAAAGTTTATTCCACTTTCCCCTTTAGCAACAAATCTAATGTGCTTGCTAAAAGCCTCCCGCATCCACTGATCTCTTCTTCAACCATATGATGGAATTGTTCCTTCATGATGCTTTGGTTCTTTTGACAGCCAGACCTCAATTTCGAGAAATACTTGCGAAAATAATGAAGTCGGACCCCAAAGTATCGACGGTATGACATGTATGTTGATATGTGGATTCAGTTGTATTAACGAGTATCACTAATCCTACTAGTTTGATTAGATCAGCACTTGTAGAATACTACTATCAAAAGTCATGGATTTTGTTTCAATAGATGTTATAGATTTAAATCATCGAATCAAACTAGAGGTGGCAATTTTGAACCCAACCCATGAACCCACCCAAATCCACCCACCTAAAACCCAACCCAACCTACCCATATTATAATGTGGGTTGAACTTATATCAACCCATATTTACATGGGTTGAGTTGGGTTGAAAATGGGTTGGAGTAAAAAAAAAAAAAAAGTCATGTTCTTCCCTTCCACGATTGAACATAGAATCGCACAACTCTTATGGGGCATTATGGGCTGACCAATGCTAATTTCAATTGGCTGGACCCCCACCCCACCTCCTATACATACATATACGTACAGATGTAGTACATGATATAGACTCTCTCTCTCTCTCTCTCTCTCTGTTTTGTTGAATTTCATTTTGATATTTTTTTTTACTCTTGCCTGTTGGTTCATTTGTTCATGTAGTAAATAAAAACTCAAACTTTGAATAATACTTGTACCATTTGATTGTTCTTGTACGAGAACTTCTCTTTGCGAATTTCTTCACACAACTCAAAGCCACGAGGCCCCAGCTAACCTTTGGCATTTTTGTTATTTTCTGCCTCTCTCTCCTAGCCATTTATTTGAAGGGAATCATAATTCACTACGGTCGAATCTATGGCACGTCTTTTCCTCATCGTGAATCAAAACCGTTAGACTGGATCCTATGCTAAGGATTTTGTGTCATCCATGCCAGAGAACAATCTCCAAGAACAAGTCAATTGTTTATTTTTATGAATTAAAAAAAAACCCTACAAAGCCGTGATAACGAATGTGAAATAAAAATTAGATTTGAAATAGAACATTGACGTTTATGTGAAGTTGGTGTTTTATTGCTTCATTTGGTTGGGATTTGCTTAATTTTTTTTTTCTCAAACGAGTTGAATCAAAAAAGTATGACCAATACGGACCAAAATGTAAAAATAAAATAAAAATAAGACAATAATAAAGATAGGTGTTCAGCATTTTTTTCTTTAATAAACCTTTTTTTTGTTTACTTTTTAAAATTGAAAAAAAGAACTATCAGGCATCAACCATCCCCATCAACCACGATGACCCCAAATTTTCTGATTGTTCAACTTGTAGTCTTGTAGATCTCCAAAAAATGACACGGGAATAGATTGTAAAATAGACGAAAAGATTTTAAATGACACGGGAAAAGATTTTAAACAAAACTGAAAGAGTTTGATAGTGTTTATCATTAAAAAATGGGTTGGTTTAGGTTGGGTTGGTTTTGATTAGACCCATATTCAACCCACATATTATTAGCCCATATTTAACCTACCCATATTTAACCCAAAACCCACATCAACCCACTCAAACCCAACCCAACCCACCCATTTGCCACCTCTAAATCAAACTAATAGGATCAAATGACCAAGGTCATCTAATATGTAGTGGGATGATTCAAAGCATAAATGTGTGTAGCAATAAAAAAAACCAATGCACTTCAGGACATTTCCATGAATCCTAACTCTTCGAACAACAATAAAAAAACTTCTCTAAATTGGATTTCATATCCTCAAACCTTAACATGTGTATAACTACAAATGCATGCAAAAATGTCAAAGCATCACTCTCACATCAACCCGAAGGAACCAATCCATCAAAGTAGAAATTTACAACGTTCAGGGCTAGGGCAAAATCTTTTCAACATAAAGATTATGAAAGCTTTGTTTGGAACAAATGTTCAACAAATAAAGATGAGGACTCGAGGGATAAGGCTCCGTATATACAAGAAGAAACAGCTAGAAATTTAGAAGAGCTACAAGATTTAGCTGGAAAAAAATAGCATAAAGGGTACTGACGATACAGAATTGGATAGATTGTTACAACATAGAACCTCTAGCAGTATGAGATGGTACGGAATTTATTCTTAATCTACGTGATTGATTCGAACAGATGAGTAAGGCTTCGTTTTTTTTGGAAGACTACTCACCAATGACAATTACAAGGTCGTCGGAATTTGAGGTCACCCCATCAAACTGGACAAGAAATTCTGACTTTAACCTTCTGCTTGCATCATGCTCATTGGCCAACCTTGTGGACATGATGCTATCTATCTGTCAAAAATGTGAAATCTCTAAAATCAATGTGTGAACAGTGTCTTCCTCAACAAAAGATATATATGCTCCAGAACACGAAGTAAAGTGTGCTACTGAGCAATAAAGAAGTCTAGCATAGTGCTTGTGAGAAGAACACTATGTAGACAGTTCTGCCTACATAATCCAGCAGACGGTCACCAAAATGGAAAGAATGCTCAAGACTGCAAGAATATGTGTCGATAAGCACAGTTATGTATCCAACATTCAATCCTAATTATTCACCCCTCAAGAATTTAACCTCATCCAACTAGGCTCTGTAAGGCTCCAGCCTCCAGTCCACAAATTCCCAAATCCCAAACCTTTCTAGGGAAATTTCTAGTACATGCAGTTTATTGAACCAACATTTTGCTGAGATTAACCATGAAAAAAAAAGAGAGAGTTCCATTAGAGAGAAAAATGAAGTTAAAAAAAGGTAAGAAAGACAATGTTTTGAGGATAATCAAGTCTTTTGAACCAATTTTGTTCGTCCTCCATCAAAGATACCGTCTCTAGCCCCGGGACAGTTCACATCCAGTTTTGGACATTGTAGGCCCCTCCTTGGTCCATCACGATAATCAGGTGTATATTTCCCGTCTAGCTCAATACCATATGTCATGCAAAACTAGCACATAAACAGCAGATCAAGGCTTCACTAATATTCTGCAGATAGAGTAACTTGCCTCATCAATGAAAATTACAGATGGCTGCCTTGATACAGCAACCATAAAGAGTTCCCGAACAAGCTTTTCACCTTCTCCCACCTATTTCAAAGAAAAATAAATAAGAGCTTCCACTGTGAAATGAATGACAACATGAAAACCTGTACAAACAAAAACTAAAAAAAATTAAAGCAAGATAGAGACATACCCACTTCGATGTTAGGGAAGATGCGGAAACATTGAAGAAGGTTGCCTCAGATTCTGAAGCAACTGCTTTGGCAAGCATGGTCTTCCCAGTACCAGGTGGACCAAAAAGAAGTAAACCTGAAGAGCAAATGCAAGCTTTTAATGAAGTTCAGTTTGATTGTGCAGCTTGGCCATTTCAAGGTCAAGTTTTTCAAAGACACCACACCTCTAGCAGGTCGACGAAGACCAGTGAACAGGTCTCTTCTCTTAGTTGGTAGGATTACCATTTCCATTAAAGCTTGTTTTGCCTTCTCAAGGCCAGCTGCAAACAAATTTAGTAAGTAACACTACAACTTTTTAAAGCAGAAAAAAAGAATCAAAGAAACCAAGTGACAATAAGAAGTAAGCATGCTGCAGAGTCTAACCAATATCTTCCCATCTAACAGAAGGACTCCGATCAACGATTACAGAATTTATCATTTCAACCAGTTTTGCATCATAACCAGATCCAGATCCTTGTACGGGTTTTGAGCTTACAACTTTATCAGTCTGATTTCCCACAAATAAACCATATCTAGGGGATCCAGTAGACTTTTGAAATGAATTTTTCCTAGCGTAAGACTTCGTTGATGGAACTGCTGTGGTTTGTCCATGACCACTGGTGTTCTGCAGACATAACATTTTGAACAAAGTGACATGAACAATCTAATGTAGACCAACCAATGCCAAAAGGCACAAGAATTAGCAGAGCACTTATTTAACAATCAACTATCCGAATAAAAGGAATGGAAAACTGGTTCAGAAATGTATATCTAACTATTTCTTTGGTCAAGGATGTTAACAACAGGGCAACACTAATATATGATAAAAAAAAAAGGGCAGACAGAGAAGTAAGTTGCAAGGCACTTGCTAAAAAGTGGCTTAATGAAAAAGAAGCATAGTTGTTGAAATAGGATGATTCATGATTCAAATCATGCAAGTTGTGGGTGAATTGGCATGAGGCCCGAACTCATGGGTGAATCGATAAGCGATGAGTGGATTGATGAATCAATCTAATCAGTCAATCACCACCATTTCTATAGAATAGTCCCTTTTTGCCTTTTGCGAAGAGGTACATGACAAGAACAAGCATTGAAGATACTATGATCACATGCAATCATCCATGCGAAGGATGATGATAGAACCAATTAGACGATATGGATAACTGAACCCAAGTAATTGGGACAAAGGCTTTTTGAGCGGAGGTTTAATTTGTGCTATGGTTTGATAGAAAGGTAGATGGCATCAAACAATTGATAAGTTACAACTTGTCCTGAGTTTATGACTGATATACAAAATTTCAACTAGTTTATACATGTTGAATATGGATCTTTCAACTGAACTAGTCTTTAATTTATCCTCTCTCATGTGAACCAATGCACACAGATACAAAACTCATACTGCCTCCATCCAATATTCTTTGTTTTGTACGGGAACTTCAACTTTTCAAAGGGACATGCAATTAATGAGGTTGAATTCAAATTGGATGGCATCGTTTCCTAATCTGCCCCCACTTTTTCCCAGTAGTAAATATTCCTAATACCTACTTCTAAAGATAACTAAGGCAAACCACAGACGTTATGTATTGACCTTCAGAACGGGCGATGCTTTTGGGACATCCAAAAAAGGAACACAAGACCAAGAACATGGGACAGAGAGAGTGCAGATGTAGCAAGTAATGATAGGAACTATACCAGTCTTGAGTATCTTGACATGATAGTTGTGGAAACTTTATATCCATCTCAAAACCAATTGGCCATGAGTGGAGAGGTCCCTCAAGTTATTAAGTGATCACCCATTCCATTCCCAAACAACGTGGGATTGTATTTTTCTTAACAACAGTAAGCACTTAACCTACTAGACCTTGTCCAATTTGACATTTATTGTAGATTTCTTTGTCTACATAACGTTTTTCGTACATACTAGAAAGTATTCCAAATCCACAATTCACAATTCTATGTGATCCACAATTTGAACATCATGAAAGATGAAACAAGAAAGAAGCTCTGATCCACAATCAGCATCAAAATTTAATAGCTAAGTGTGTTCTTACCAGAGAGCCCGTATACATTCAAGTTACAAATCTACAAAACCATATGAATATCCTACTTCTTTCCCTGTGACTTACTATTAGACAGATGAATAAACAAATACTTAACATTGTTGAGCTTCAGGAGATGAATCCAAGTTTACTATCTTTTATTGATGCTTCAGGTTGTAACCCAGGCTCAACCATCCTCTCACATAATTTCATATTATCTTACACAGGTACACCCTTGATAACCCCCAAAATTTTTACAACATTTTGTTTTTTGCTGTTGTCATTATTTACTTTTTCTTAGGAGCTTTCTCAAGTCAATTTCACAAGCTTAATCTTAACTAGTATAAGCTAAAGAAGAGCTACCACAAATATTCCAGGACAAACAGGATTTGATAACACCACCTCGCCAGCAAGTATATTGGACAAAGAAGAACATAATACATACTCTCACAAATAGTCAAGCCTGTCCATACCTTAGATGTGGATGTACCACCTGAGGATAAAGTAAATAAGAGAGAGAGAGGCCATGACCACAAAGCAAAAAAGAAATGTCAGCAGTCTCCCAAGAAACATACAAGACTAAGAAAAATAACAGTAACAGTAGCCTCGTGAAGAAGATTATATGTCGCCAACCTGCTCGGCGACTCAGAGTTTGAAGTCTCTCTGAAGTTTGGCTCTGCCATTTTGATATCTTTTGGCGATAAGATTTCACCTTCTCGCGTTCACTGACATCGAAAGAAAAAACAAGTGTGTGAATTGTACTCGAAGGATGCAAGAAACCTATGTTTAAGCACGATTTGGTTGGATACGAGAAGACAACATAACTGCTAGAAAGGGTAACCATGGATTACACAGAACGAATCATCAAGTAACACATAACCTAACGTTAGTTATTTTATGATTCAATACTTACTATAACACCAATATCCTTGCCAAGGGTCTGGACCTCGGGCCACACTTCTAACTAGATGAGCAACATCAAGTTCAAACAACTTAATATTTCTGTTTAGTATTTCACAACCATTAGAGATGCACAATTAATGATTAAAAATCGACTGCCATCAAAACAAGGATCGGCTTGAATCACGTCAAAACTATCAACTTAGTATTATTTCTTGATCAACGAAAAGGTAAAAGTTCAATTAGTGTAACTAAACCAAATCAAGCCAATCTAAGTCTTTAGTCCCAGTCAATTTTGGGCAGCTATATTAATCCATTTCGGCATTATGCTCCATCAAAGGGAGGCTGTGTGTTCGGTTAACTATAATTAATATCTTTTTACAAAAAAACGTAGCTTCTTTTCCTTCCCCTAGCATCTCCATAAATTGAACTCCTGTAGGTTTTCCTCAATGTTGCATCTGTTGTTCTTCATTGCATGTGATGAAACCACTTTAATCTATTTTCTTTAAACTAATCATCAATTGATGGTACGGTACCCCATGGATTCGTTTACAGTTCTCACTTCTCACTCCTAATCTTCTCTTTTTAATTGCAAATGAATATAGAACAGCATCAAGGGGATGCAATCTGTGTACATAAGTACAACAACCTGTAGCATATTTAACTCCAATATGAAGAGAATTTACCAAAAAAGGAAGAATTAAGGCTCGGCCAGTCGGCTTACATACCTCAACACCCCAATGTAAAAGAGTAATAAGATAAGCTCTTAAGTCGCAAAACTGACTTCACTATGCCTTAGAAAGATCTTTTATTCGCTCCAACTCCAACCCAAATTAACAATACATAAGCTATAACAGGACAAGTGCCCAAGCCTTCCTCCTATTCCTAACTACCCTCCCACCTCACCACATCCACCTTATCACCCCCATTTCAACTATACTAGTTATGTGTTGTCTCTTAGTCCCAACATTCTACTTCATATAGTGTGTCTTATAGTATTGTATTATGTATAAACTTTCTCCCGATATACAGTACACAACAACACCCCTCCATTAGAGCCAACCTACTTTGATTCTATGGGTTAAATGTTAATCACCCACAATATCACTGTCCTCACTAATAATAAGGCCTAGAAAAAAAAAAATCCCATTTCGGTTGCTCATGATTTTGAATCTTCACTTCTTCCTTATTAGTACTACTATTGCCACTAAATTTACCTTTTTCTATGTTTGGTTCTATTTCCAACTCATTCAACCCTTTCAACTCCCTTGCTTCTCTCGAAATAGCAAATTTGGCCTTACCTCTTCCATTAGTTCCATTTAGTAAAACACTATGGTTTGTGATTCTGACAAAAACACATACCATAGAACCCAGACCCTGAAGTATGGTTAGTTAATTCATCCATAACTAAGACAAGAAAAATGGGATGTGCTGCCATAAAAATCATATAGCCTGTGCAGCTTCATCAGCAAATCAAACTCCCAAAAGTTTAAATTGGAGTTATAACAGGTTGTTCAGTCTCAGTGTAGCTACCACAAATTGGTATAGGAACTTATACTCCAATGGTTGTGCTGGCATACAGGTTACACACACAGGTTACACACACTCAAAGTCACGAACAATACATTGGTGGAGTTTGGCCTAAACTAGTTTTGTGTCAAATATTTGTAGATTGTTGGTTTGTCTCAATGAGTAAAATCTAAAAAGTCAAAAATCCATCAAAAATTTTAGAAAATTTGCAAAAGACAAAATTGATTCAAAAAATCTGTTAAATTTGGATTACTTTTGCCTCGATTTTTTTTTTTAAAAACTTTTTGGTCATCAGCTTTCTACTTTTTAGATTCCGCAAGTTGGGATGAATCAAAATACTAATCGCAAAACTAACAAAACTGACAAAAATTCATAAAAGACGAAAGTTAGAAAAAATAGTCCAATAATAAGTCGGACCAAACCCAGCCTTGGTACCTAAAGCTGATGTACGAGGGTACAGGTGTTGAATTGGCCTCAGTCAATATACGCTGAGCATTCTGGTAATGAGCAATTGCATCGTCAACCAAAGCCCATTCTTCAGCTCGAACAGCCTTAGCAATCTCTTCTGTGGCCAAATCAAGGTACCCTTTGAGCTTATACGCAACTCGCTCGTTCGTCACCGAAGACCCAGCGACACCGTCCATTGTGGAATTAGAGGAGCTAGGGTTTTGCTGAGCCTCGTAAGAAGAACCAGAAAGGAGCGCGGTCAAGGAGTCGACGAGGCCTTTGAAGATGCTCATGCCCGGAGAGTGAATTCTGACATTGAATTAGTCAATTTCTAGTGAGAGAAAGAGAGGAACGTAGTTGATTGATCAGATTATCATGTTCGACTTCGAGAGATCGCGCCGAGTTTTCACCGGTGGGTTGCTTGAATTTCAAGTCACGGATAGAAGGAGATGATGAGTTGCAAACAATAAGGAAAAGGAAAGAAGATGAAATAATTTGGGGAACTGGACGTGGGCACCTGAATTTATTTCCTTTTTCTTAAGAAAAAATATGAGTAGAAAGGGGAAAATTGGCTATAAATACATCAAAATTATTTTGATCGAGTATTCGAGTGCGAGGACGGCATACATTTTCATTTTAGGAGAGATCCTTCAAGTTTTTATATGTTTGAGCTAGTCTAGGTCGAAACAAAATTTTTTGGACAAAAGCACCTACCACAACCACCGGCCCACAAACGTGAGCCAACACACTGTCTTCTTCCATGGCGCTCCGACCACCGACAAAGTTGAGTGTCCACTCTATCTCAGAATTTACTGCTTCACGGCTACCGGCGATCACATTTGGTTTTATGGTTACAAACTAGATCTCTCTCTCTCTCTCTCTCTCTCTCTCTCTCTCTCCATCTCTCCATGCAAAAGCTAAATAATGAAATATAACCAATACATATAGACACGGTTGTTTCAAAACAAGCACAAAAAAAATTAGTGAATGTTCACTAAACATAACCTTGCGTATATTAACTGTGATTCATGAAATTTAATGTCAAACTTAAAAATGTTGACAGATTTAGATGATAGAGGATTAATTGAATAACGGCTCCATAGTTTATGTATCTAATTGAAGAAGTTTGGGGTATTTTGGAAATTTCTATGTATTTTTTTATGGTATTATTTAGTCAAGGGAATTTTATAATTTTACATATTTAAACATGTGAATTATGGGGATATTAATTAAAACGGATGGGCCGAACTAGGCCCAAGGAAGAAATGGATCAACGACCTTTAGTACGGATCAGGGTCTTTCCAAGCGGGCTAGCTTTTGCCGTGGCGGGCCAACGAGGCCTTGGATATAAATGATGATGGGCTAGAGAATTTGAGAGCGGGATCGGAGGTGTCTTGCCAGATAATTATGTGACCTAGAACCGGGAGTGCACAAGCTCATGCCAGTAGCTTTGATCACGTGCTGGAGTTCCGAAAAAAGTTTGTGATATACTACAAAAACAAATTCAACATCATTTCTCACAGGAAAAAATAGCAGCATCAAAATTCATCTTTCAAGGGATTTAATTATCGGCCGATAGACGAGGTATCAGCCGATACGCAGCGGTTTTTCAAGGGACTAATACCGATATTGACCGATATACGGTCCAATACAAGCTGCTATTAGCCGATATTTGACCGTATCACCGATACCAAGATTTAAGAAGCATAAATGCACATAACAGATGATTCTTAAGCCATAAGGACTCAAAAAAAAAAAAGAAAAAGAAACTATACTACAGCTGGTTGAATGATCTCACGGAAGGTTTACTGTTCACTTCCACCCAACTGCATCCTGGAGCTTTCTTTAAACCTCTGCCTTTCATGGCATCTCTCAAGGTGGCAACATCATTCCATTTTTCAGATGCAGAGGAAACGCATGCAGAAAGCACATAGTTTGCTCCAATGTCAGGCTCTATTTGCAGCAGAAGCTTCCTCAGATTTTCATCCAAACAAACAACTTCACCGTGATTTTTACATGCACAGATGAAGCTCCTCAGCATAACGGAGTTGGGTTCCATTGGCATTTTCTTGATTACTTTATATGCTTCTTCAATCATCCCAGCTCTTCCAAGCATATCTACCATGCATCCGTAATGCTCTGTTGTTGGCTTTATACCATATATTTTCACCATCTGGTCGAAGTACCTTTTGCCCTTCTCAACAAGGCCCAAATGGCTGCAGGCACTGAGAATTCCAGAAAACGACATGCTGTCAGGTTTTAGGCCATTTTCTTCCATTTTGGTAAACAAAGAAATAGCATCTTCGCCTCGGCCATGATCTGCAAGGCCAGATATCATGATAGTCCAAGACTGCAAATTCTTCTCTTCCAAAGAATTGAAAACCTGGAAAGCTGCCTCTATGTGTCCGCATTTTGAGTACATCTCAAGAAGAGCTGTGCCCAAAGCAACGCCCAGTCTGATGCCTGTAACAATAATCTGCGAATGAATTGACATTCCTATATGGATGTTGAGCAGATGAGTAGAAGCCGAGAGTAAGCTAACAAGAGTGACAGAGTTTGGATTCTCGTCTACTGACTTCATGTTTTGGAAAACTATTAAAGCAGCCAATGGACAGCTACTGCAGCCAACAAGGAAGAGAAGTTAAGAAAGATGCTTGCTAACATGGGAAAAAAAAAAACGTCAAAGAGGTTACTATGCTCACTTTTCAAAGTGATTATCTAGGTTAAGTAATCAATAAATAAATATATATGTACCCCCGAGCCCTAGAAACCAATGACATGATGAAGACGGTAGTTTCGGATTTACTCTAGGGATTCCCCGCCCTATTGGTTATCAGTAACATATAAAAACCAAATGAATGATCAAGTAGTGCAGTTTTAGAAGGCGAGGCTGGATGCTAAGCTGTACCCAACTTGACAATCAAGTAATACAGACCAATTAAAAAACCATATTGTGAATGGGTCTATAAACCAAATCAGAGACAGCAAGCAAAACGCTGCAGATGAAGAAACTCAACAAGAATCGTACCAAGCAACATAGCCAGCAATCATAGAGCTCCAAGTAACCACATCTCTATCGCACATTTCGTCGAACACCTGCTTTGCTAGCCCAATCACGCCACAACCAGAATACATCCTCAAAAGGGTATTCCCTATATACCGATCTGAATCAAACCCCATTTTATGGATCAACGAATGCACTGCCCCACCGACTCCAACGATGGAACACCGGCCACAGGATTTGAGAACGAAAGGGAACGTAAATTTATCAGGTTTAAGGCCGACTATTTGGAGCTGAGAAAACAGTTTAACTGATTCAATTGGTGCAGAGCTCTTTGAGTACTCCCTTATGATTGTGTTAAAAGCGAAGACTGGTGGGGGTGGGTCAAGGGGTAATAAGCTGTCAAAGACAATTCTTGTGAAGTCGATTGAAACCGAACAAGAGGTTTGTATGAACTTGGATATGAAGTATTGGTCTCTATCAAGAGCGGTTTTGAGGATCAGAGAATGGAGTTGGAGAAGATGAGTGGTAGTGATTGATTTTTGGAGTTGGAGGAGGGTTTGAAATTGCCGGGAAAGCATCACATTAGGTATAGATATGCTTCAGTAAAAACTCAATTAGTGATTATGTTTGTATAAGGTGGGGTGGTGATTCTAACTTGATAACATGAACGGACATCTCGTTTGGAATTGTAGGCTAGCCTTGCGCGTTTGCCTAACTTGTGCAACAAGTATGGATCGAGTATTCACGTGTTTGGGAAGCGTGGTAACTGCTTTGACTCACGTCACTCATGACATATGGATCGAGGTGGTTATGTGCACGTGCATGGGCAACCTCCCAAAGTTACGCAGATCAAACTAGTTGGATTTATTATCTCAATAGACGAGATTCTTCATTTTTTGTAACTCGTCGAACTGTCAATCACACCAAAAATCATGTTCATTGAATATGATTCACATGTTATCAAAACATATTTATGTTGGAAAAAACGGAATCTGATTTTCAGTGTTTTGAATTTCACTTTTCTAATTTCTTGTAACGTTGTGATTGTTAGTGAGAGCTAGACACGAATGAAGGACGCATTATAATGAACACATAAATTAGTTTGAGTCTCTAGGCTAAGATTAGGCCAGCCCCTCCCTAATGCATTTCGGCTATGATTTGGGGGGCATGGTTGCAACAAAACGTGCTTATACCTTCTTGGTGTAAATATTGTCAAAGGTTAGGTTGTCTCCGATTGTATTTTGAGAGCAACCACTTTGTACAAATATTGCCAAAGGTTAGGTTGTCTCTGATTATCCCCGCCCAAACCCTCAATGATTGGGGACTAGATGGGTTTTGTTATTGTTTTTGATGGTGTTGTTATTTCTTACAGCACCGATTTATTACAAAAAAATTATATCAATTTGTATCCGATGAATATGATTTTTTGTGTAGTTGATAGTCCCAATGAATTCTAAAAAATAAATAATTTGGATCATCGAAGTTGGCCTGAGAATGACCTAAAAAAGCCTTGGACAAGATCGTCTCACAAGGGGATCGATTTAATTTGAACGGGACCCCATTCCTTCATATTAATGCATTAGGTAAATGTCTGTTTCAATTACAATCATTTTTTTGAATTTTGCTTCAATTATAATCAATGCTGTTGGTTTTTATCACAAGACAGAACACACTGACAGATTTCTCACAACATGATCTCTTCATGTTTCAATACCTAACTTAAACTCAAAATTGACTTATTGCGCTTCACAGTCTGTTCATTATCTCACAATACATTGACTTAAAAACCGACTTAAGTCAATTATTGATTTAAAAATCTAGACCTAGAATATTTATTTTTGAGGATGATTAATGAATTGGACCCTTTAACTAGAGATTGAACTCTGTTCTAGAAGGATTTTACAAAAGATTCTTTCGGTTGATTTGTCCCGGAATTAGTCCTTTTAAGTGCACCTTGTTTCTTTGTGATTTCTATGCTATGAATCACTTGTTTTATCTCTTGCACTCTTGCATGTGCCGAGACTTTTCCCAGATTGAATAAATATAATTACCTGCCAAAACAAGTACGAGAGACCAGGTGATCTCTCCACAACATAAAAATACCAACCATGGTAGCTTGCTCCAATTTCTAGCTTAAACTCAAAATTGACTTATTACGTTTTACGATACATGTCATTCCCTCACAATACATCGACTAAAAACTAACTTAAGCCAATTTCCTATTTAAGTCAGGGATTGGAACAACCACGAATATATCAATGTAAGTTGTTATATTGTCATTCCCTCACAATACAATCTCTTTTTTTTTTTCTCTCTTTTTATAACTAGGTGTCCCGGCTAGCTTATGTACACCTTTACTAATCCTGCAAAGTGCAAACTAATCGCACCATCAACTAGTTGTGTAACAATTTCTTCCACGTTCATTTATATTGTCTCTCTCTTGCACGGTCACAGAACAAACACTAAATTCCCTCTCATGCTTTGTCTTTGTGCTACTCAAGGATCAGGATCACTTGATCTGCAAATGATAAGATTGAAGATCACAATGTCATTCGTTACATTAACATATCTCTATCAACATCGATATCTATTATCCACTCCCTTTTTTTTCCTGCTTTCAATTCATTTTTTGTGTACCTGCTTCAGTTCTCTTTCATTAAACCACCACTCCACCTACAACAAAATAAAACAAGAGCCAACTGCAACGAGCTCGAGCCCAATTTACCGGAACTCAAAATATCGAGCCAATATTCAACAGATATATGCCAACTTTTTCTTTTTGCTCGGCGAAAGTCAGTATTGTTCTAATGAGTGAAGTTTGAACAATGTGAAATGCATGAGAGTACAAGGTGCCTACAACTTGACCGCGACTCCGTTTGCCCATATCTCCTTTTCTTTTATATCAAGCTCATTTGATCAGAACCAATCTTACCACTCTGCTTAATCTTTGTAATTTGTTTTCAAAGATTAATAAAATTTTCGTGGTTCAAAAAAATCTTACCACTCTGCTTGCCCATATCTCCCCTTTCTTTCATTTGATCGGAACCAATCTTATGGGGATCACAGATAACCTTGTTAAGATGCAAAAAGCTTGGTTCTATGAAGAGCATGGTCCTAAGGAAGTCCTCAAGCTAGGGAAGTTTCCACTTCCTATTCTCAAACATAACCAATTACTTGTCCAAGTTCGTGCTGCTGCTTTGAATCCTTTTGATTATAAGATCCGCCAACGGCCTATTGCTCCTATAGAATTACCGGTAAGTAGAGAATAGGATCAATTGACTTGTTATGAACTATGATAAACTTGTCAAAATGTGTTGATCTTATTGACAAGAAGATGTCATGGACTCCACATGCTTATCTTAATACTCACAGATAATTTGGTTTTCCAATTGATTTTTCAGTAATTCCATATATCGCGACATTGATTCCATAATTCACCATAAAACTAGCACAAAATTTGGTACTTTCAAGTGAGTTTTCAGTAGTCTTGGTCTTGATGTAGCAGTTCTAATTAGGATACAAGGTATTTTGGTGCAGGCAGTTCCTGGCTGCGACATGGCCGGTGTGGTGGTGGAAAAAGGTGACAGCGTTTCAAGATTCGAAATAGGCGACGAAGTCTATGGAAACATACAAGATTTCAACTCAGAAGGTGAGAGGCTAAAGCATCTTGGGACACTAGCAGAGTTTATTGCCGTGGAGGAGAATTTAGTGGCGAAAAAGCCCAAAAACATTTCATTCGAGGAGGCAGCGAGTTTGCCCTTAGCTGTTCAAACAACCATAGAAGGTTTCAAGACTGGAGGTTTCAAAGAGGGGAAGACAGTTTTTATAGTTGGCGGGGCCGGTGGGGTTGGAACCCTGGCTGTTCAACTAGCCAAGCATTTGTATAAAGCCTCTCTGGTTGTGGCCACGACTAGCATGACAAAGGTGGACTTCGTCAAGAGCCTGGGTGCCGATAAGGTTGTTGATTATACCAAGACTCGGTACGATGAAGTTGAGGACAAGTTTGATCTACTTTATGATACAATTGGTACTTCTCTCACCTTTTATAGTTTATGATACAGTTTTCCTAGTTAAATTCCTTAGCCAATACTAACGGACGCAGAAATTTGCATACAAATCAACATGTGGTTCATATCTGGTGTTAGGGGGATTCGGTTTGCATCTGATCCCCCTTACACCAGATATGAATCAATAACACACTTGATTTTTTTAATGGCCTATGTTTTCCTAATGTTTCATTAGAGAAGATTTACGTCTAGTACTTATCTAGCTCTCCGGTGACTTTGACTGAGGAGGGAGAAAGGTAGTGTTTTTATACATGGGAGAATAAGATAACTGAGAAATGAGTGAAACTAAAACAGATGAAAGGATTTTTTGTCATTTGCCATGGAAATGGAGGGGAAAAGCAGAGAAAGTGAGAATTACAAAAGCCTTCATTAGTCTACTTCTTTTGATATTTGCAGACTTCAGTTTTTTTTTTTTTTGCTTTCGAAAATGGAGAATAACTGTCAAACTTGCAGTATTATGAATCTTGCAAAAGGGTTCTCCGAAAAAATCCCACTTGATCCATTATGCTAACTTGTGTTCTGTTTTCTTTTTCTGTTCTTCAAAAACCAGTAACTGATTATACATAGTTTTGAAGCAATTGGAGTAGTGCCTTGAAATTCTTTCCGTCAAAAATGACTTTCTTTGGCTGATTTTCATTGGAAAATCTTCAGGTGACAGTGAAAATTCATTTGTGGTGGCCAAGGATGATGCACCAATCGTTGACATAACATGGCCCCTATCCAATCCGAAAGCAACTTATTCGGGCTTGACAGTTTCTGGGGATATTTTAGAGAGGCTTAGGCCTTATTTAGAGAGTGGAAAACTCAAGGCAGTGATTGATCCAACCGGTCCATATCGTTTTGCTGATGTTATTGAAGCCTTTCGATATTTAGAAACCGGTAGAGCCAGAGGAAAAGTTGTGATCTCTGCCTTCCCCTCACAAACAAATGACGCTACACTTCAAATAGTCTCCGAAAAATTGTGACCATCAAGGGCAAAATGGTCATGTCAGAAAATATATCGATGACAGTGAGAACTCTTTTACATGTATTTTGATCAAATAATTGAAATTATTCGGTTTATTCCATTTGGCAAAGTGAAAATCAGCAATTTATTGGAGATGCATACATTTTGAAAAAAACGATTACTTTAAGTCGCTGTCATCTCACAAGTCTTGTGTCCAACGAAATAGAATGAAAAGACAATTATTGAACCAAAAGATGGTGGCCTGAGAATTAGAGGTTTGCTCCCTTCTAAACCTTCTAGGTGCTACTATTCTTCTTGGGGTCAGTTCATACAGAGCTGCACCGACTTTAATTGGACTCTTGCAAGTGGACGGTGAGATTGAGCCTCCAAGAATAATAGAGGTTCGTGTAAGTTGACTCAGACACCATAAGATAGACTTCTTGCACAATAGCTTGTCTGGGTTTTGCTGAAAACATTAACGTTATTCTTTATAATATCCATTTCCAAATAAGTCAATGGTTCTGATCTTTGGATCTCTTCCAAAACACCTAAACAATCCATAGATGATGGCATCTCCTCAGAAATGGCTTTTCCAAAGATCAGTTGTGGAAACAACCTTGAAGTAGGACAGTATGTAAGGTTAGATCATGTTTAATACTGACCATGGGATACACCTTGAGGAATTTCAGCATCAATAAATTTTGTTTTCTTCAAGGAGGATGGGTTTCTCTTTTGTTTTGTTTTGTTTTTTTTTTTTTTCTGGTTACATTGGCTTTTTCTGCCATTTCAATGTCAGTGATATCAGCAATGACTCTATCCATCTCTTTTAATGTATTTAAATCTAAAAAGACTTTCTTAAGTATAGATACTTTAAGGAGTTTGCCGAGCACATCAGCACTGTTCATCCTGAGATCTAACGGCTCGGATAAACACGCAAATTTTTTATTTTTTATTTGCTTTGATTCCGTTGGATCTCAAAATGAACGACAGGTATGCTCAGTGTGCAAATGCTTGTTTCAGGTTAAATTCTTTTTTTGCCACTTCAATGTTAGTGATACCAGCAATGACTCTATCCCTCCCTTTTAATGTATTTCAATCTAAAAAGACTTTTTTTAAGTATATATAATTCTAACATCTATATTCCGGAAACAACTTATTTGCGGACCGTCCGCAAACAAGGAGTTTGCACACTAAGCACATCCGCTCCGTCCATCCTGAGATTCAACGCCCAGATAAACGCTAGATTTTTTTTTTTTTGGCTTTAATCAAGAGAGAGAGAGAGTGCATTAGTTTGAGCCATTGAATCTTGAAATGAACGGCAGAATGCTTGGTGTGCAAATTCTTGTTTGCAGACGGTCTGCAATAAGTTATTCTCGCTAGAAAGCAATGGAACTAGTTTTCCCATTTCTTTTTTACATCTATCTTATGAAGAAAGCAAAGGATTAAGGGGTCTTATTAGTATCGGACACCAGAAGTATATCCATTATCCACGATCTAAAAAGTTACGCAGGAAAAACCCAAAGCCAATCCCTAGGGAACAGTAAAGTAAAGCTTTGTAGGATCTTTTTATCCCGGTGTAGTTATTTGAAAAGTATTCCAGGAAGTATCCCAGAAGTGTCCTATTTTTTCGTAGTACTTTCTGGTATCGCGGTGTCTTTTGTCTTCCCCCTTTCAAAAACTTCCACAACCAGGGACTTCCTTTTGGAACAAGTTTTTCCCTTTCTTAGATGCATATGGACTTCCTTTCTACCATCATCACCTTCACAGCAACTGCTCTACTACTCCTCTTCCTAGCTTTCTCAACTCTAATACTAAAAATCTTCACTGGGAAATCTATCAGAGACCCGAGATACGCACCCGTGGCCGGAACCGTAATTAGTGAGCTCTTCCACTTCGATAGACTTTTTGACTTCCAAACAGAAGTTGCCAAAACACGTCCTACTTTCCGGATTCTTGCACCAGACCAAAGCGATATTTACACAACTGATTCGCGAAACATCGAGCACATACTTAAAACCAAATTTGACAAGTATTCCAAGGGTCAGGAGAATCAAGATGTAGCAGGTGACTTGTTTGGACAGGGGATATTTGTTGTTGATGGTGAAAAGTGGAGGCAGCAGAGGAAGCTTGCAAGCTTTGAGTTCTCTACTCGGGTTTTGAGAGATTTCAGTTGTGCAGTTTTCAGGAAAAATGCTGCCAATTTGGTTAGAACTGTTTCTGAGTTTTCAGTGGCGAACAGCGTTTTTGATGTACAAGTAAGTGATCTCAAACCTATGTTACCTTAGAGAACTGCATTTTACGTTCCAAAACCGAAATTTTAGTGCGATCCAATGGTTTTTCCTTTAGAAACTAGTGAGATTGGAGATTTAGGGAAAGAAATCATTGGAAACAATTGGTCATAATTCTTCTAGAATCGTGTTTTACACGAGTAGTTGGACAAAAAAGTACTCGATTATTGGGAGATTGTATATTGAAATAAGCAGTTCTAATAATGTAATTTATAGAAGCTTTCCCCTTCCCTTCGCCATCGACATGTGGTGTGCCACGTTTCCATATCCGTGTTTCACAAATGGTTGATCAAGGACCATAGCGATATTATCGAAGGGTATCACTGTAACCTGGAATAGCCTTTCTGCCTTTTTGCTTAAGATGATTATGGGCCAAAATATTTATAGGCCTTCGTGCAGAAAAGATAACAGTGAACTTTATCAAGTTGTCTGGACTCGACTTTTTCCTGGAAAATTAAGCTAGAAATTTGTGGGTTCTTCCAGGATTTACTAATGAGATGCACAGTGGACTCCATATTCAAAGTTGGATTTGGAGTGGATTTCAATTGCCTACAAGGATCCAGCGAAGAGGGAAGTGCATTTATCAAAGCCTTCGATGATTCAACAGGACTCACATATTGGCGCTATCTTGATCCATTTTGGAAGCTGAAAAGGTTATTTAACATTGGTTCTGAAGCTTCCCTTAAGAAGAATATCAAATTGATCGACGATTTTGTGCACAATTTGATCAGTACAAAAAGGAAACAGCTCTCAGTGCAACAGGATAGTGTGAGTGCTAGTACTAGTACTTCCATTTTGCTACTTCAGATTTTGTGCCTAGTTTATAGAAAACACAGATAGCAGGGCAACAGGATTTTGTGAGTGATATAATATTGCCATAATGTTATTGCTCTAGTTGTTTTCCAGCTTTCTTATAAGATCTGTTTAGTATTCGTTCATATCCTAGTTTATAGAAAATCTCGAAAGCCTGTTGTTTTCCTACCTTGATGGTTGATTGAAAAACTTCTTTTTGACTGTTTCCTGAAGCATGGGTTGTTTTCAGGATTTCCGAAAATACATTTCTACAACGAAAATGATGAAGTGCCTTTCTGGACTATTCATAGCATTTCAATTATCAGTGCATAATCTGATATTCACCCAAGATTCAACTTTCATCTAATTAAGAAGTTTTGCCTTCTTTGGCTACTTATTTTTGTATTTTGTTTGTTAAGAGAGAGGTTATATTTTGAACCATAGAATAAGGATATTGGCTCCTGATTTGTTATCATTAATTCCTGATTTCAAGAATGACAAGGAGGACATACTTTCAAGATTTCTACTGGAGAGCAAGAAGGATCCAGCAGGGATGAACGATAAATACCTGAGGGATATAATTCTAAACTTTATGATTGCCGGGAAAGATACTTCTGCAACCACTCTTTCGTGGTTTTTCTACATGCTATGCAAGAATCCACTGATACAGGAAAAAGTTGCACAAGAAGTGAAAGAAATTGCTAGTAGTCAAGGGGATGGTGCTAGAGTTGATGATTTCATCGAAAATGTGACTGATGAAGTACTTGAGAAAATGCATTACCTTCACTCAGCATTGACCGAGACTCTAAGGCTATTTCCTGCGGTCCCAGTGGTAAATATTCCCAGTTCCCACCAACCTTGTAGATTGTTCTTCCTTTGTTTCTCAGCAAAATTTTTGTTTTTGAGTTGTTGCATGCCTTAACTTAAAAGTTTTTGTGTATAAATTATGCTAATCTCTCATGATGTTTCTAACAATTGAAGGAATCTTCCACAAGGTTTCGTAAATTACACTGACCTCCTTTGGTCTACTTGGCAATATACAATTCTCCTTCACATAAGTCGTATCTCTGACAGTCGTGAATTTCACAGTAGCTGTCCATAATAGCCCCGCTCTCTCATTCTTCTTCCTCCAACTGGTATCTTGGAAGTTGGAATAATAAAATTGCTCTTTCTATAGTAACCAAGAATGGTGTAATTTCAGAACTGAGGGGAAAAAGTCTTGTGGCCATAATTGTCAGAAATGTCAATTTACACCATTGCAACTAACTTTTGCCGCCTATTATTTAGCTGCTGTGTTCCAATTACAGATATACAAACTTCTTTTCCATGCTCTGCTGGTTCTGTGTATTTTTTGCGTCAAAAACTCTAATTTTTCATTTCTATTCTTTGCTTTTGGTGTACAAGGATGGGAGATGTGCGGACACAGATGACATTCTTCCTGATGGCTTTAAACTGAAAAAGGGAGATGGGGTCTACTACATGGCATATGCAATGGGCAGAATGACTTACATTTGGGGAGATGATGCCGAGGATTTCAGACCTGAAAGATGGCTCAACAATGGAATTTTCCAACCTGAATCACCTTTCAAATTCCCAGCATTTCATGTATGTAACATCTCGTGGCAGTTCTATTTAGATTTTGAACACCTAAAATATTTGTGTTATTGTGTTATGATTTTCAGGGAGGTCCTAGGATCTGTTTGGGGAAGGACTTTGCTTATCGCCAAATGAAGATTGTGTCGATGGCTCTTCTTAGATTCTTCCTGTTCAAGTTAGCCGATGAAACGAAAAAAGTCACTTATAAAACCATGTTTACACTGCATATTAAGGGAGGTCTTCATCTATGTGCATTCCCAAGAAAAGGTTCCAGAAATATTGAACTGTAATTTACGAAGCTAACTTTTTTTTTCACTCTTTTCCGTTAGTTTTTGGTTTTCCTCCCCAAAGGCCAAATCTACGCACAAAGCCTAGATCCAAACTTATTCACCGTTAATGTAAAAATGCATGGTTTAGAATGTAAAGGTTTGTGTTACCCTTGAGATTGTTTCTACTTTCCTATATATTCTTTTCCTATATTGACGGTGTCGTTCGAAGGTCTATGGGATTGACTTATTGAGTGTGCACATACCCAATTGGTAACGCCACGTCGCACTTCATCATTGGGTGGCTAAAACAGCACCTCTATGCAGAAAAGAAAGAACTGCTCAGCTCTTCATCTCAAGTATATAGTGCATGTCATAAGAGAAAATGCAGCAACCCATGGCGGCCTCTTTCACGCGAGCTGTTGCTGCAACAGCTGTTGGCAGTGCCGTTGCTAAAGCAATGAGGGGACGGTACATTATACACCTTGTGGCTGAGTAAACTTTTGAAGTTGAGATACACGCGAGGTTTGGTACTATGTAAAATTTCACTTCATGGTCTCAGATTAAGGGTATATAATGTGGTCAGAAGTTGTGTATTACTAGCTTTTTGGTCAGCACGGAATCATGCCAATTCTACCATTGCCGGGTAAGAAATCTTGCCAATGTTGAACAGTAAAGTTGTTTTTTTCCTTTACCCTTGTGAATGAATATGGCTCAAACCTTGCTGAATCACGTTTTGAGGTTCAGCTTAATGATATTTATCTTTCTTGATAGAAGTCACGTGTGTTTGAGGAAACATGCATATTCATGGTCCAATGTGACCCAAAAAGTTTCTAGACCGATCTCATTTTAAATACTTCGAGGGACACAAGTGTCCATCACTTGGATGAACATGAAAAAGATGACAACTTGGGAAGGAATAACTTGGGATTCAATAAATGTTTCTATTCATGAATACTTAAGATCCCAAAAAACATTCAATATTTTTGGCAAACAAAAATTTCCTCTTTAGATATTGGTACTTTTCAATATTCAGCATAGTCAAAGGATGATGTACAATAAAATGGTTCCATCGGGCAATTGAGTGTTGTGCTGCTTCTGTTGTTTTCTGCGAGTTCATTGGCGCTTGGCAGGAGGAGAGACGATGAATCTTCGTACGTACATCCACCCCCACCACTAGAGGTGACAATATTCAACCCAACCCTTGAACTCACCCAAACCCACCCACTCAAAATCCAACCCAACTCAACCCACCTATATTTTACTATGGATTATAATGGGTGAACCCAAATTAACCCATATATAGATGGGTTTACATGGGTTCAAAATGGGTTTTACCATTTTGAAGAGAGATAACCTTAATATTCTTAATTCTGTCATCTTTTCCAACAATTTGAAGATGTCTTGGAATTTCTGGAGACAGAGTTGCCTCCTACAAAGAAGCTTTTACCCAAAGCGTGCATCTTCCTTCTCTCTCTTCACTAATTTTGTTAATGTTTGAGGACGAATTTTTTGATGTTAAGCGGGTATGAATGACGTGATATCCTCTCGTGCACATTTAGTCATCTAAAAATGCAATGGACGGCCCGGATTAAAATATATATATATATATATATATATATATATATATATATATATATATTTTTTTTATAAATACATCCAATACTTTCAATCCGGAGTATCTGTTACATTTATGGACGGCCGGATGTAAGCGAGAAATTCTTTCCCTATTTGAGAGTCCAATTCGGATTTCCAAATTTCAACCTTTGAACACAAAGAATTGAGAGCCTAGAGAGAGAGAGAGAGAGATTAGAGAGGAAATACAACAATCAAAGTTTAATTTAGTTCAATTTTTCTTGTTTATTGTAATTTGCACATTCGTTCAAATATGAGACAATTTCTCAGCTTATTGCAAGAAAAAAATCTTCATAGTTCATTGAAAGAAAATAAACTTTCTCCCTCATTAATTGCAAATATGGACACAAAAAAAAAAAAAACATTTTCATCCCACTTGATTATGCCCACGAGCATCAATCCTCCTATTCTAAACACAAAATGGATAGATTTACAGTTCAATTACAAAAATGAACTGAAAATTTCTCGTTTTTTATGCAATGACGCAATAATGAGAAATTCCCATTGTTGATTCTCTCTCTCTCTCTCTCTCTCTCTCGTGAGAAATTCCCTCTCTATAAATGTGCACCTCCGTTTCTTAGGTATGAGTTGGGTTCACATGGGTTGGATTAGGTTGGGTTGGGTACTTGGGTTGAGTTTGACTTGACCTATTTCAACTCAATCCATATTCAACTCATAAACTATTGACCCATATGTAGATCACTCATATTCAACCCATAACCCTATCAACTTGCATAAACCCAACCCAGCCCACCCATTTGCCACCTCTACCCACCACCCTTAAACCACTGCCTCCAACTCCATTTTTCCTTGGCGAAGAAACAAAACTCCATTTTTCCTCGGCGAAGAAACAAAATGTCACATCGAACGGATGTGAGATGTTCCCGAGATATACATTGTACATAAATTCAAAGAGTACATAAATGTCATGCATTTTTTGCGTGCCAAACATATATATTCCGGTTTGTGAAGGTTGAATACTTTTGAAGATGCTAGTTTATGAGTCCCTCCCTACCAATACAAACATAAATTACTTGTTCTATTTTGTGATTGTTATGGTCCACTATAGGATGTCAAATTATGCTACAAATGGTAGGATGTAGTTGCCACACTCTCAAAACTTATTTTTTGGGTTGATTTTGAACCAATTTTGGCCCCCTGCTATGGAAATAGCCAATCAATATGTTGACTTCGATTCTTTATTTGTATGACTTAATAATAAGTGCACAACCAAATTTAGAACGGGGTTTGGGCAATCTAAATATCGTAGTCGCCCAGTGGCCGATCAATAAATTGACTTTGATTTTTTATTTTGTATGACTTAATAGTAAGTACACAATCAAATTTAGAACTGAGTTTGAGCAACCCGGCCGTGTTGGCCCTGATGGCCAATCAATACGTTGAATATGATTGGTGTCTCGGAAAAGTGTCTTGAGTGAGCAGATTGCCTCGAGTTTCTCGTGGATGATTTCCCTTGAAAGATGAAACCATATTAGTATTCCTTTTTCTCTTTCTTTATCCATTTTCTATGATGAATATGGCCACTCACCAGAAAAGAGAAAAAGTATGGGCCCAGGTCAGGATTTGTTCCACTGAATGAGGATGGTTATTTGTTTCTTCAATGGGCTTTGAGTTGGGTTTAGTGTGATTGTTGTGGGCTTATGTTTCAATGTAATTCAGATATTTGTATTCTTTTTATCGCTTGTAATAAAAATCCAAAATGGAAAAGAGACTAATTTCATTCAGGGTACGTTTAAAGCAAACTATTTTTACCTTCCGGTAAAATAATTCTCGTTTGAATTTGTTTATAAAAGGGGAAAAAAAAAGCTCCCCTTAAATTTTGGAATGAGGTGTGATCTTCATATTTGAAGACCCAAAAGAAAATTTGGAGATACAAAATCTGAGGACTATAAGTTCTCTGAAAAGTATATATAAAAAAAAAAAATTAAAGAAAAGAGAGAATAAATTACAAAATCTCTCTTCAATATGTCACAATCATTTTTCATTTTAGAGATTTGAAGATGAATTGGAAATGATCTCAACCATCACATCTTGTAGAATTCTTGGATGCAAAATTAAAAAATTGCACGCTGTACAAAGTGGCCAATATGTATAAAATTTGTGTAATAACCGGTTGCAGTTTTATTCTGACCAAAATTATATGAAGTGCTTCTGTTAGGGAAAGCAAATCAATACTACTAACTTTACAATCACACTCAAGGTACTCACTAAATACACAAATACTCACGTAAATGTGTGGGGCCCACATATATTAAATGATTAGTGTAGCACCATTATTTGGTGTTCCAAATTATTCAAGCACTATATATTTATGTTGAGGTCTTAGTAGTCCGAAAATATGAAATGTTGAAATATTTCGGATTTTGGAGCACTACGTTGCTGCACTCCGAAAACTACTTAATAATAATAGTCACAGTGTTCTAAAATATTTAAACTCTACGCATCCACGTGAGATATTCTAATGCCACACATTTTCAGTACTCACATCCGCGGACTCGGCCACCGTGTTGGTGGTCCATTTTTCATCTAATCAAACGATTCCTCACGTGTTTTGCAACTCAGAATTCCCCTTGGCTTTTCCTTCCTCGAGAACCACTCACAGTCCATTCCCACATGCCGAATAAATGAGAGGTTATTCGGATGTGGTACCTTGTGGTCAATCAAAATATATTATTTGGGTTTGGGGTCCTTCATTCGATACAGTGTGGTGAATGCCACATAGGCACGTGGGCCTGTTCCAATATTGCATGGCCTATTTTGATTTGCGGCAGGGTATCATGTCGGAGCGACACGTGGTTCCCGTTCGGCACCTAAATTTTTTTCCCCAAATTAGTCTTCTATCTCTCTTCGCATACAAATGCTTATCCACTTCACTGCTCTCTGACCATTCATCACTCAACACCTTAACCAAACTTAAAGCTAACTCGTTAAGCCACTCTCACCACAACCATGGTGGTGGCTGACTCCGCCTCCGCCTCCCCCTTAACCCGCGGCGGTTTCAAAGCCATGAAAAGCATCACCCTCCACGTCCTAACGGGCCGTTGGTTCATGGTCTTCGCATCCCTCCTCATCATGTCCGCCGCAGGCGCCGCCTACATGTTCGGCCTCTACTCCAACTACATAAAATCTGCCCTCGGCTACGACCAAACCACCCTCAACCTTCTCAGCTTCTTCAAAGACCTCGGTGGAAACGTCGGCATTTTGTCCGGCCTCATCAACGAACTCACCCCGCCGTGGGTTGTCCTCTCCATCGGCGCCGCCATGAACTTCTCTGGCTACTTCATGATCTACCTCGCCGTCACCCGCCGCATCCCGACACCCCAAGTGTGGCAAATGTGCTTGTACATTTGTGTCGCCGCCAATTCCCAATCATTTGCAAATACAGGGGCGTTAGTCACTTGCGTCAAGAATTTCCCCGAAAGCAGGGGAATCGTTTTGGGATTGCTGAAGGGTTTTGTGGGATTAAGCGGGGCGATTTTGACTCAGATTTTCCACGCTTTTTACGGTGATAACAACGCGGCGTACTTGATTTTGCTCATAGGGTGGCTTCCGGCCGCGGTTTCTTTTGTTTTTCTGAGGACGGTTCGGATCATCAAAGTCGTTCAGCAGAAGAATGAGTTGCAGATTTTTTACAATCTTCTGTATATATCACTTGGGCTTGCGGGTTTTTTGATGGTTATAATAATTGTACAGAACAGATACGTGTTTTCCAGGGTGGCGTACGGCGGGAGTGCGGCGGTTGTGCTTGTTCTGCTTTTTGCGCCGCTTGGTGTTGTGATAAGAGAAGAGCTGAGTATTTGGAGGAACAAGCAAGTAGCGCTTAATGATCTTTCTCGGTTTCAGGTATGGAAAAAATTTTCATTTCTTCAGCAGCGCTACATTCCCAAAAAATTACCAGGAATTCGGATACATTTTCTGGGTATTTGGCATTTAGGACATTTACCATCAGGTCACCCTTGGATCCTATAATTACCATCAGGTCAAGTCTAACTCTGAAAAATTCTCATCAACTCCCTAACCCGTATAAAAATGCCTAAATCATAGGTTACCCTATGAAAGTGCATAAAATTCTCGAAGACATGGAAGTGCCTAAACCACTAAACCTTATAATAGAAAAAAAGCAAGACCCTAAACCTAAACTCTACAGGGTACCCAAGACTAGGGGTACCCCTTATGATTAGGGTACCCTACGACTTCAGTATCTTATGAAAAGTGTCTAAAAACTTCTGCAATTTTTATAAAAGTGCTTAAAATTCTATGGTATCTATTTAATTAGGATACCCTATGAAAGTCTTCTTAAAATCCTAAAATATCATACGACTAGAAGCATTCTATGAAAGTGCTTCTTAAAATTACAGCAAGTCTACTATGAAAGTTTCTAAACCAAAAACACTATAATGAAAAGTCAAGACCTTAAACGCAAAACTACAGGGCACCCTTATGACAAGTCTCTACTTACTAGTCATCTCTATGAAATTGCCTAAAATTCTAGGGTACTTTAAATCCTAGAGTATTTTATGAAAATACCTAAACCACTAAAACCCTATAATAGGAAAGTGTACCCTAAACTTAAACTTAAAAAAAAAGTGACTTACCTTAGTGGTAATTAAAAAAAATGACTTACCTTATTGGTAATTAGACATCTCTTTTCTAGACCTAGAGGTAATAATCCCTTGGCATTTTCCATAAACCAATTCAAGTCTACTATTCCCAACAAAACAAGCTGCTCATGAGTGTCGAGTAGAATGAGGCTTGGCTCTTTAGAGCAGGGTTCTTGTTAGCTGTACCTTGGCTTTTGTAAATCGCTTGACGCTTAATAGTTTGACTCAATCATAAAGGCTTGTTTAGTACTCGAACTAGGGTTGAGTTCTCAATGAAGATTTGGGCTCGAGTATGTCAGTAGTTCATGTCTTTTGACATATTTTTTTGCAAACTGTCTCCAACATGTTTCAATTTCAAGGTTTGCCAAAAGAAATCACTTAAACCAAAGACATTTGTTATCAGGTAGTCGCAGAAGATCCACCAGCAATCCAATTTACACCACCACCAGCAGCCGAAAAACCGGAGCCACCACTACCTACCAAAGCTCCAACCAGCCCGAAAAATCCCGACTCATGCTTTGCAAACGTGTTCCGCCCTCCAGACAGAGGCAACGACTACACCATCCTCCAAGCCCTCTTCAGCATCGACATGCTCGTCCTCTTCGTCGCCACCACCTGCGGCGTAGGTGGCACCCTAACCGCCATCGACAACCTCGGCCAGATCGGCAAATCACTAAACTACCCTTCCAAAGCCACCACCACCTTTGTATCCCTTGTCAGCATATGGAACTACCTCGGCCGAGTTGCCTCGGGATTTGCTTCTGAAATCCTTCTTAAAAAATACAAGTTCCCCCGCCCCTTAATGCTAACCCTAGTCCTCCTATTCTCCTGCCTCGGCCACCTCCTCATCGCCTTCGGCATCCCCAACTCCCTCTACATTTCCTCAGTCATCATCGGATTCTCCTTCGGCGCGCAATGGCCGGTGTTGTTCGCAATCATATCGGAGATCTTTGGCCTCAAGTACTACTCCACGTTGTACAACTTTGGAGCCGTGGCCAGTCCGGTCGGGTCGTACATACTGAACGTGAAAGTTGCGGGTCAGTTGTACGATAAGGAGGCCACGAGGCAAATGGCGGCGACGGGGGTGACGAGGAAAGCAGGGGAGGACTTGAGTTGTGCAGGAGTGGAGTGTTATAAGATGGCGTTTCTAATTATCACGGCTGCAACTTTGTTCGGGTGTTTGGTTTCGGTGGTTTTGGTGATTAGGACTTGGAAGTTTTACCAAGGTGACATTTATAAGAAGTTTAGGGCGGAGGCCGCGGAAGCAGAGATGCAGATGGCTACTAGTACAAATTCTACTAGCGCGACCACCACCACCACCACCTCGGCTGCCGCCGTGGACCACCAATTACCAACAAACAAAATATTGATACAGGATGAATGATTGTATACTTTCGGTAATTAGTTACCGAAAAAATTGGAACAAGGTTAAAACAGAGTTGGTGCATGATTTCTAATAGTAGTCGTGAATGTAACCGTAAATAACATTCTACATTCTGTTGTTACTTTTTTTTTGGTTATGTACATTTCGCTGTCATTATCAACTAACTACTAACGGAAACGACTAGTGACCCACGCATATGTGGTGTTTAAAAAAAAGAATATTCTTTAAATCGCGGTGTAAACTAAAGTTTTCTTTAAATTGATTTTATTGTGCCACATTTTCATGTTTTATTATTTGCGACCACTGTTTACACAATGCACATATCGCAATGCAATTGATTTGAAAAAAAACATTTATTTGCACCAGTGGTAAATAAGGAATGTTCTCTTGGCATGTTCCACATCCTCCATGCTGTATTTGCACATGAAAAGGTAAGTCATTAAATTCTGTTCGCCGGGGTGAAAACCATGAGATTTCCACAACCGCTATTGCTGTAGGTCCTGCCACACATTTTATTCTACTCCCTCCATCCCAATTTTATAATCTCTCGTTCTATCTTAACCGGATAAAAAAATGATTATATTTTTCAATCAGTAATACATTTTATATGAATCTTGTTTGATAGATCTTGATTTAATCTAATAAACAAAGTGTTCAAAATCACCTAAAACATTATAGATTATAAGATATAATACTTTGAAAAGTGGCACGAACTCTAAAAAAATATTATAAAATTAGGACGGAGGGAGCAATAATCAAACGTGGCTATCAGATATTCTCCCGTCCCTTTTTAAGTGATCCATATGAGAATACGCGTAATTTTAAATCCTAAAAAATATATTTCTCTATATAACTTTTTAATTTGTTTTATATCAAATTAAAGTGCTCAAAAAAAATACATACGGTATACAAAAGCACATTTTTAAACATTCAAAAAAATACACGTTTTCCAAATGAATCACTTAAAAAAAAGGACGGAAGGAGCAGTGTTTTGAGATAAACGGACTCCACACATTCACATGAGATATTCTAATACCGCACATTCTCACACTCACCTTTGCCGACTCGACTACGGCGTTGGTGGTCCATTTTTCCTCTAATCAAACGGATTCCTCACATGTTTGATACCCAGAAATCCCCTTGGCTTTTTATTTCCTAAGGAACCACGTACTCACTGTCCATTCCATTCATTCCACACAAACCCAAAAAGAATCCTCTCGGCCACTCACTGTCCCTTCCATTCATTCAACTTTGTATTATAAATGCTTATCCACTTGCTCTTACCATTCATCACTCAAAACCTTGACACCTTAAAAGCATCCAACCAAGCTCTATAACTAAAATGTGTACATTATTCACCCCTGTTTGTCTGAAATTGATATCATTTGAATTTTATCTTCACAATGAGTCTAATATCGACTATATTTGAATTTTGTCGCAAAATACTGATATAATGGTTATACTAAACTTTTTTTCCCCTTCGGCGATGGTCTAGCCTATATTTAATTTTTTTTTTATCAAACTGTAGTGAAGGTGCATGGTTTTTTTTTTTTGCAAAGATATCGTAGCAAGCCTTGGACACCATACACTAAAGTCGCAATTCGCGGATTGAAATAGATGAGATTAATAATTTTGAAATAATTTTGGGATTTGTAATCCTGAACTATTAATCATGGCATTAATTTCATCTCTAGTTCTATCAAATCGCATGTGTAATTCCAGTGAAATCATTTGTGAGATAAATTTTTTATCAAATTTTGTTTTTTAAAACAATTTTTGAAAAACAAAAACCAGTTTTGATTTTTCTAAACAATCACAATCATTTTGAAAAATTTATAATTGTCTTTTTCAGAACTAGTTTTTGCTTTTCAAAAATTGTCTAAAAACTTTCTTTGATTAAAAAAAATAATTCTAAACACACACGAATCAAACATGGAATTTAATAGAATTAGAAATGAAATTAATACTAAGATTATTAACCCCATCTTGTATTTCAATCCGCGAATGACCGAAGTACCCTGAGCTCTGTAATACCCCTTGTCGCCTCGTCGCAACAACCGACTCCCCACATGCGCCACTGATACGACGGTTTTGTCCGTCCAAGATCGTCATCGGCCGGTAATTTGTACCTCAATTCAGTTGGTCCCGCGTCAAAATCTGCTGCACCGATCTATAGAAAGGTAGTGGTTCTCGCCCCCTCCCTCCATCAGCGGTACATAACTATTAGATGAATCTCTGCCCCTCTTTCCATCAACGATATTATTTCAATTCTGCAAGTAATTTGCGAATTTTCTAGAAGTGGCGCTGGTGCTACCGTAAGTATAGATGGACTGGGATGCAGATGCAATATTTTGCATTCTACCTGTTTGATAAAAAGTGTATGTCACTTACAGGTCTGTTTTGTATAAAAGAAACAAAATGTAAGGGTGCTCCATAAAATCAGAGCCTTGTCGCAGCGATCTAGTTAACGAGATTGCTTAGGTGCTTGTTCGCTGTGCGTTGTTTGTTACTTAGAAATGGCAAAGCCTCGAAACAGTAAGGAGGAAGACCAGAAATTGGATAATTCCGAAGCAGTGGATAATTCCTCGCTTCATTTGCTTTTATTGAAGTTTTTTTTCGTTGCTAATAGACGCTTGCATGTTCAGATAAACTCATTGTTGGTTACTTTGTTGGAGCACCACGCTTTAATTGTGAACCAAAGGTTGCAAATGTGTATGCTCTTTTATTTTCCCAAACCCCACCTTTCTCGTTATACCAGTCATTTCTTGTGCCAGATATAAGATTAAGTTTTTAAGCCTTCATTCTTTAGACTCCAAGTTAATACATTCTAGGGCTTTATGAAACATAGTACTTCTCAAACTCCATGAATTGGTTTAGTTGGGTGTTCTTATCAGTTCATGAAAAGGTTCAGTTGAGATTTGAGCTAGTGAAATTCACGAGCTTCGTTGTGTTTTGAAACCTAAAAATTCATGAGCTCAAAGCAAGTGAATTTCAATAGTTTGTGCTTCGTTGTTTCGATTAGTTCCGTAGTCAGATGGAATATCGAGCTCGTGAAAATCACAAGCTCAACCCAAGTGAAATTCACAAGCTCAGAGCCATTGAAAATCATGAGCTCAAAACCAGTGAAATTCATGACGCAGCAAAAGAAATTCCAACTAGGCGATTGACACAGTCAGACCAAAAGGAAAATATATTAAAGAGATGTTTTTGTGTGCTATTGAACCCTGATATGGGCTGTTAGTTGGATTATCCTTTACTTGAATTTGTAGATGCAGTTAGTCAGGGAATCAAGGTGTTGGGACAATTGGAGTATAACTTTAGTTTAGATAAAGCTTGTCTTCCTTAATTTTGCTTTTGCTCATAACTCAAGGCATTCGTGCCAACCTGCACGCACCTCAGACTAACCTCGTCCCAATTCCACCATCCACTTGTCGGTCCTGACTCCAAATTAAAGCTGGAGCAAAGTTCCATATGGACTAGCTCCATAATAGTAGCCACTTAAGAGGTTTCAAATCTAGATGGGAGCAGACCCTGAGTCCTGGGCTTTAACCATCTGGCCTACCCGTAGGGTTCTTATCCTTACTTCTTTATGATGCCTTATGCATATCAAATGCCGAGGGACCATTAAAATCGTTAAGTTGTAGAGTGCTGACTTTTTCATTCAGGCTGCTCTACCCATTAGCCCTTGTAATTCATACTGAATGTGAATATTAAAAACTGGCCTCATTGTGTTAGGATTGCTATAACTTTGTTTAACAAGGTTCTCTTGCATTGTTGTTATGTAGAAAAATGAAGAAAGGAGTGCATCCTCAGTTGCAATGGATATCCTACGTTACCCAAAGTGGCCGTTTGATGAGTGTAATGATGACCAAAATACATAATGTTGGTAAAGTTGATCACATTAGAGCAAGGCGGCAGATGGCCCAAAGCGTGGGGCAGATTGCCAAGTATAAGAAGCGTTATCAACAGAAGGAGGAAGAGGAAAATGAAGGGAAATGACTTCTTTACAATACAAGTAGATGGTTGTTTGACTTCTGATAAGCTGTTGGTTGCTCCAAAACACGTCTGTTTTTCTGTTTCGTGATCATCAACTGGTTGTTTATTCTGTTTTTGGATGTATTTTTGTTTTGATGAAGTACCTTTGTTCTTACCAGAGTTGACTTTTTTGTACTGTCTTGAAATCTGATACTTTCTTGTGCTTTAATTTGGTTTGGAGCTATACCATCTTCTAGTGGTGTAGTCTGCTCATCTTCTTCTAAAAAAGAAGTGTCTTGAAAATTTTCTTTAGATCAGTGAAAAGCAAAAATTCCTCTCAAAATTGAAAGACTCTCTTCGAATCACCCATATTGTAAAAGCCCTAATTGACGTTATAATTGTTGTACTACAAGAAGTTGATAGCAGCAGGCAAATCAATGTCCCCAGGGGTCAGCAAATGGCTCAAGTGGATCGCCAACTTCGCTGTGGCTCAAGAGGGTGGTAGTGGACTAGAGGGACCCTGGGTGCTCGAAAAGCCTGTGGATTCACAAGGTGGGAGAAGATCTTCCTAAAGAGATGTGTTGCAACCATCATTGTGTTGAGTTTATTCCATTGTGAATAACTTTGGGCTTCTATGCAATGTGTCGGTACGATGGGTGGCCGGGGCCTGTGCCTCCCATTCCACTTCCACCTAAACCACCTTGGGCCTCCTTTTTCATTTCTGCCTAAACCACCTTGTCCTCCTTTCTCTCTCTTTTTTCTGCCTAAACCACCTAAGGATGCTCAATTTCCTACTGATAAAACAGGAGGGAGGCCAGCCACACGGGTGGAGTTGAAACTTAGAGAGTTGAGAGGCTTTTTCTTTTAAGTTTGCACAGAGGTGGTCACTGTTGGAGTCGTTTTCTTTTTCAGATGGCATGAAATATGGTAGTATTGTATTTACTAGCATGTGTACTCCGGGTTAACAATGGTTTAGTATTATGTAACAATCTTGTTCTTAAGTTTATGTTGATAATGGCCAACATGCAATTTTGGTGTCCCTCAGCTCAGCATTGGTGCAGGTTTCAGTCTCATCGCCTCGAGTCCTCAGCCTAGGGTTCTTGCCCTAGCGGTCATGGAGGGAGCCTTGGTGCTCATAAGAGAGATCTTAAGAGATAATCCACATGTTCCAAATTTGGAGACTTGATGCGTAAACCGAACTTTACAAACATTTAGTTAATTATATGGTGCATAATTGATTTCTACTTTTTTCCAAATAGCAAGCATGCAGGAGTATGAACTTAGAGGCTACCGTATTGACCTTCCAAGGGAAAGAACTGAAGCCATACTAACACGTTTTAGAAAATACTATGGAAAGATTAAAAGTATCAAGTGCTATTCTGGTAGCGGTACTTGAATTTGTTTGCCCGTTCATCATCCATCACACCATCCAAAACAAATAAAACCCTTTCCACAAAAGAAAAAAACAAAAAAAAACTCCCATTTAGTATTAGTTTTGTTTCCTTGACTTGTTCAAGGACTGCACAGGATGTTCTTTTAAGTCCTTTTCCTTGGCATCCTTCAAGGAATTCCTGATTGTCCCTTCTTCAACTCCAGCAGCTATCGAAACATCTGCTTTCACACATACACACAATTATTTTGACTGTCACTTAAAAAGTATATTTTGAAAAGTTAATGGGCAAAGATTTGTACAACCATTATTTTGCCCTTTTGAAAAGTTAGTGGGTAAAATTGGAGGATAACTTTTGGAAAGTGGAGGTAAAAATTGATGTGAGAGGTGTAAAGTGGAGGTAAATGATGTCTACTTAATAAGTTGGATTCACTTAAAAAGGGACGGAGGGAGTATAATTTTGGGACGGAGGGAGTATAATCTTTTTTTTAAAAAGAAAAAAAGAAAAGCTTGTTTGATACTCCATGTTATTTATTACTCCAACAAAAAACGATACCGTTTACCAGTTCAATGTCGTTCGTCTTCTGAACTCATCAAGCAAATCAAAGGGCAAGAGTCCCTAATTTCGAAATAGGATAATAGCATAGAGGTAGAAAAAAATGATGGTATCAAGTAATTAAACGGCTCAAATTAGTAAAACATGCCATGGGTGCAGACATAATTAGAGCTTGCTGGTCAGTACAGAATGCCGTGGGTGCAGACATAGTTTGAACTCCAAAACCCAACCAAGTTCCTATGAATTACTAGTTTCAAACTTTCAGTCAGACCTTGCTGGTCAGTAGAGGATGCCATGGGTGCAGACATAGTTTGAACCCCAAAACCCAACCAAGTGCCTATGAATTACTAGTTTCAAGCTTTCAGTCAAGGACTCAAACACTTACCTACAAGGGGGCCTTCTTATCTTCTGAAAGATGTGTCGCACTAAAAATTACGGCAGCTTTATTTCAGAGTCCTCCTTCAATCAACAAATCATAACAAAAAACAAAGGGGGAATGATTTTCGAACTCCTCTTTTAATCGTTTGCACACTTTTTATCTTTTAAATACTTGACACCCGGTTCAAAATCTAGCCGGTTCATCCATGTCTTTTTGTTTTTACTGTCTTGAGGGTGTTCACAGTTTGGTCTTCGGACCAATATTTCTTTTCATATTAATAATATCTACTGCAATCTTTTTTCCGGGAAAAAAAAAAAACCTGAAAACCCAATATAAGGCAAGCAAACTATACCCTATCTTCTACCCATTCAAAAGTTACACCATCATGTTGGCATATTTTAAATCTCTGCCACTCACTGATCAGTAACCCCACAACCATTGTATATACAATTAATAAAGGAGCCATCAGCTCTAAGATGAGGCGGCATTTGGAATCAGTATGTCTCAAGTCTATTAAAAATGGCATAAAATGAATCACTCTGCAGATAAATTAAAATGGAAACAAGTTTGCAGTTCTAAGATGGAGCTTGGCTTCAGAAGAATCAAGGAGTAGAATAGAGCAGCAATTATGAGACACCTGTGGGCTATAAGCAAGAAGGCTGATACTTTGTGGGTTGGAGGGTACATATCAAGGATCAATGCATTTGGAATATGGATATCCGACCTGATGCTTCCTAGACTATAAGGTCGGTCTTGAGTCTCAGACGTTACGGACAGCCTTTGATAAGGCATAAAGTTGGTAATGGGAACATGACTTTTTATGGCTTGACAATTGGCAACCCCTTGGCCATTTATACAATAGATTTGGTGAAAGCATTGTGTATAATCTTGGGAGATCCTTGCAAGCAGTGTTTTAAATAGCGATAGGCGCACCGAGGTGCCATGGTCCCTTAGAGCTTTAAGTGCAAGGCGAGGTGCGCGCCTTTTGAATGCGAGGCACACATTTTTTTTAGAACAAGTAGAATTCAAATATAGGTAATACTTTCAACACAAGCAAACATTCATAAAACATTCCAATGTCATAGTGTCATGCATAGGCATTAATCATCCTCCTCAACACCAATAACTTAGAGCAAATGGATACCTCTTGTCATAGTGAATGGGGAAAAGAGATAAAAAGAAGATCAGGATCAAGAAACAGAGTACCAAGAAATGCAAGAAATAGAGAAGAAGAAGAAGAATAAAAAAAGGGTAACTGATTGAAAACAAAACGAGAGAAGTAACTAACTGGAAGAAAAAAAACGCGAGCTCTCGTTTTTTTCTTTCTTCTTTTCCGACTTCAGCTGTCATTCTTTCTTTCTTTTTTGGTTGCTATTCTTCTTCTTAGGGTTAAAACCATTGAATGGTTTTATCCTCTACATTGGCGCACATGTTTTACCACTCAGATGAAGGGTGAGGATTCAATTAGAGGGAAAAAACACAAAGGTGCACAAGGCGAGCACCCCGCGCCTCTGCGCTTAAGCGCGCCTAATCTGTGCTTTTGCGTTGTGTGCTTCGCCTCAGCCCTGTGAGGCACAAAACTTGCGCCTCGCCTCAGCACTTATGCGCGCGCCTTTTAAAACACTGCTTACAAGCTAAAGTTTCATCCATTATTCACCATGGAAGTTAGAGATGGCCAAGGCCCAGAAATAGGGTTACTCAGTATATTCAAATTCGTACTCCTACAGATTTGTTGCCAGTTAACGACAAATAAGATGAGGTTATCTGGCTTGCTTACTCTAGTGGTTGCTTCACAGTTCAGTCTGCATAAGATGCCATTAGAGTCAAGTATCTAGTTCAAGAATGGGCTAGAATTTTCTAGTTTAGCAAGAATGTCCTATGGTAGGCATTTATCCTACGGCTTGGTGTTCATCAGATGTCGAGTTGTATGAATTAATCTTTAGAAGGCCTGTAAGTTTTTTTGATAAATCCTAGATTCCCATCCCTCTATCTTAGAACTGGACATGTACTTAGGGCATGTTTTTGCAAGTGACTAATACTGTCACGCCCCAAAATGGGAAATGACCGGCCGTGAACCACGAGGCCAACTTATGGAACACGCAGCCTAATAAAAATGCATAAATAAAAAAACCAATGTTTACTAAGTGACCATTCTTTATTGGGGAAAATACACTTTACCTACGTATGGTTTGCCCGATTTGCAAATGACCTCCCTCACGTTTAAAAATGACCACTTCACCTCCTCGTGGTTTTGGACTAAAGTGCAACACTAACTCCGTTTGAAAATGACCAATTCATCCTTGTACTTTTTACCTACATCTTCTCTCTCTCGGGAAAAATGATATATTGACAAATAAAATTTCAATAAATTCTGTCTAATTATTTTACCCTAATTCATTTTTATTTGTCTATTTTTATTATCATAATATTCAGAATTAATAATAAAAAATTCACTCGCAATCATCCTTTGAATATTAACTCCATGGCCAAAAAAATTTGCCTCCGCCGCTGCCCAAATCATCGCCACCATCACTGCCCTTCTCCTCCCTTAATCAACAAACTCATCCCAATTCCACATTCCAATTCTCAATTTCCTAAGAGTCACTACCATAACATCTCAAACCATAAAACCTTGACCTAATTCAATTTGCAGAATAGAAACCCAAACCAATTTTCTTTGCAAACCAAAATTCATTTAACTAATCAGCTTTTCTTTAGGATAGGGATTCAACATTAGATCTTGGCCGGAAGGTTGGAGGTTTGATTTTGGTCAAATTGATTTGAGACGGGGTTTTGACCAAAATCCAAAGGGATGGACGAGATGTTGGATGGAAGAGGGATATCAACGCACAAAACGCAGAAATCAATTTGATGATTTGAGTACGAATTGAACGAACCCACACAATTTTATTTCAAACAAATACAAGAACCCAAATTGGGTTATTTCTCTCTCAATCCTCTTCCTTATTTCTCTCGTGACTTCTTCTTCATTACAATAAAAAAACATTCTACATCTATTTATAACCTGCAAAATCAAGCCTTAATTTCTAAGTAATTTGACCGGATGGTTCACCTGGAAATTTCCTCCGGTCGACCATGGCTGTAACTGCTGGGCTTTTCACCTTCAGCCCAAATCCTTCACAATTATTCTTCACGAGAGAGAGAGAGAGAGAGAGAACCAGTAGGATAAATGAGAGAGATAGAACTAGAAAATGGACCGCTTGCAACTCGTCAGAAGAGATGATCCATCTTTGGTTACTGTGGATTCCCGCCGCGGCGGGTGGTGAAGCCGTTGCTCATGTTTGCGATAGTGGTCTTGGGCTTGGGTGGCAAAGCCGCGTTGTGTGACTGGGTTGGGACGGGTGGTGGAGGAGGACGGCTGGGTAAAGTCATTCTGGAGAGAGAGGGAGATTTTGATGCTTTTGTTTAGATTTAACCTTGAAGGAGACGAAAGAGATGAAGAAGGGTAGTTATGTCATCTTACATGGAAGGTTTATTTTATTTTTAACAAAATTTCATCCTAACTCGTGTAATAGGCGTGTGTGCTACACCTTCCGTCAATTTGGAAGGAAAATCTAACGGTTGCACTTTAGTCCAAAACCACGAGGAGGTGAAGTGGTCCTTTTTAAACGTGAGGGAGGTCATCTGCAAATCGGGCAAACCATAGGTAGGTAAAGTGTATTTTCCCCTTCTTTATTTTTAAATAAAATGAAACCAAATTGTCTCAACAAAGCATGGGCACACCATCCCATGAGCCAAACGATAAAAATAATCACCAATAATAAAAATAAATCCAATCTTTACCAAAAAGGTTTAACCATGTGCGGAAGTGAAATAAATTAACTACAAAGCTACAATGCATGCAATATCCTATGGAGGTCGACACAGTAGTTCCCCAAGACGCAGCCAGAGTCCTCATCTATCGACTTGATTTCCCTGAAAATGGTGTTGGATTAAATCCGTCAGTTGACAAGCTCAGTGAATGACAAGCATGTATATTAAATAAGGTTCTAAAACAGGGATTAAATTAAATCACATATCATCATAATTTGGCATACACAATGTAAGAAAAATAATAATAATAAATCTTAATGGTGATCACAAATGATATCCATTAACAATGGGGAACCACAACCAAATAGTACCATGGCCAACAATATCATTATCTCAAAATTGGATCCAATATCGAACTTAGAGTCACCAGGTGTTGGCAACCCATGGTACTCTTCTCTAAGTCGATCCGGCGAAAGACAGCCGTTGAGCAAAAAGGTCACCGGCCTAACCCAGGTCTCTTCCCTTATGGCCAGGGTCACCTATACAAAGGAATAATTTCTTTGGGCTTCCAATAATAAAAGTTCCCAACAATATCCATAAAGATCTCACCAAAAAGAATTCATTTTATTGTGTGCCAATTTAGAGAACCAAGATAACTATTTTCCAATTAACAATCGCAAATTTTTCAACAAATAATTTAAGGGACATGGGAAAGTTCGAAAGTATGTAACATACTTAATCACTCACCTGATCCAAAGGTAATCCAACTCAAATACGCAAAATGGTCAACCTGGATAAAAGAATCAAATGAATTAACTAACTAATACAAATATATAACACTGACTATCAAAACTAGGGATACCATTAACTATTAATACACCCTAACTTATAGCCTAATCTCACGTTGCTACACCAACAGTAGCCACCAAAAGACAATCACCATTCAAGCCTATTACCCAATTTGAACAATTCACTACACCAGAAGGGTGTTCTTTTTCTTCCTTCAAGTAGAACACTCGGCTCCAAAACCTTACATGCCAGACAATAACAACACCCAAAAGCATTAGCCCCCATGTCTCCAAATCAATTTGTAAAATACAATTCCCCAAACTACATCAGTAAACTCCACCGCTCACCACGGCACGCCACTCCACATAGCACTCCCGTTGTCTCCACCAACTTATTCCATAACATCATAAATGTGTAAACTCAAAGAAACTCTTCTCCCCTCTATCCAACAATTTCGATCTAAAGTAATGTAAACAAAAAAATTAACTTGTATATATACGTACCGCAATGGAAGATGAACACGAGTATGAGAACCAACTAGAAAAATCCCTTTTTCGGTGGAGGCAGCGGTTGCTGCTCTTCTCTCTCTCTCTCTCTCTCACACACACACACACACACACACACACACACACACTCACAACCTCTTCCCAATATTCTGTCAAACTGTTATCTACAGTATTAAGCCCTAGCTAGATAACGTATTCTATCCAAGTGAAAGTCTACCAAACTACCCACTATTCATGTATCCCTAAATTATGGCTAAGCAGTTAATTAAAGTAACATGGGTAACAAATAAAAATAGATATATTTATCTTATTAGCTTAATACTATATTACTATTCAGAATGTAATCTGTATACCCAAAATTACAATAACGCCAATATTACTTGTAGTGCGCGCAAAATAATTAACTTGGACCCAACCATAAAAGCTAAATTTTAATGTGAAAATAATTATTAGAAAAAGAAAATGTTGGTCGTCACAAATACCCTTAGCACTATTAGCGCCAAATACTTTCTCGCAATGTTTACAAATCGCTGTGTATTCAGATGAAACTCTTCCCTTAATTTTTTCAAAATCAATCCATACCTTTGATGTAAGTTTTTTTTTTTCTTCCTTTCTGGTTGAGTTACATCTCCTCCCAGATCAAAAACATCATCTTCACCCTCCTCTTCACCGGTTGTTTCACTGGGATAATCAGACATCCTACAATAGACAACATAATACTGAATAAAGGAAGAAAGCACAACAAAAACAAGATGCAAATAGAAGTTACAGTGACAAATTTCAATGATAAAGACAAGGGAAAGCATAGCTATATAAGTATTTCAATGGTTTCTTTTCTATAAATACAAGGGAGAGCATAGCTCTATAAGTATCAGGAAGGGGTTAATCTTAATTAGTTAACTGGGTCATCTAAGTTAATCTAGAAACCTCAATCAATTGAGAAATTGAAATGTGATTTCGAACGACCAACGACCAAAAACCTACAGAATCAAACCTAAGTATGTGCGTTAAATCAAAACCCAAAATAAGTATCTACAGAATCGAAATCAATCCAGACTTGATCACCACAAACCACAACTCTCTAAATTTGGGGCTTACCGCGATATGTTAGTACTTTGTAGGATTATTAGCTAATTATCCACAAAAATGGTTCTCAAAACTTACGGTTTTATCTTATGCGCAGAATATTCCCTTTGATAATTATTTAGACTTTATTTGTAACAAATAATACGCCTCAAACATAGTGGGCTTTTGTTTTGTTTTGTTTTGTTTTTATCGGTCTCAACGAAAAAGGATAGGAGAAGAGAGAGAGAAGAGAACCTCTTAGATGAGTAGATTGATCGATCGCCTAGATTGCTATTGCCGGTGAAGATCGATGGCAGCCCAAGATCGGAGTAGATAATCAGCGTGTGTGTGTGTGTGTGTGTGTGTGAGAGAGAGAGAGAGAGAGAGAGAGAGAGAGAGAGAGAGAGAGAGAGAGCATGTGTGTGCGCGTGTTTCGGATTATCGGATCACGAAATATCGGGGCCAGATTTTCGGATCACATCCGGATCCAATCCTGGCCCATTGTTAATGTGCTTGCAACTTATGAAGCGTGATACTCTAGTTTGACCTCCATATCACTTATCGGATACGGATACGCTTGGATACGCTGCGTTTTAGAGTTTCCGTAATTTAAATTTATTTTTTGTTATTCGGATATGTTTCGGATATGCGCGAGTAAATTTGTAATTACTTGAAATATGTGGGTGCAAAGTGTAATTAGGGCTTTATTAGTCTTTTTCCCCCCTAAATCGATCAACACAAGAGACATAAGCAAATAGATCGAGAAGAAGAACTCTTATAAGTCTTTCTCGTCCGTAATCTCTCTCTCTCTCTCTCTCTCTCTCTCTCTTCTCTTCTTCGTCTCTCTCTCGTCCATCATCTCTCTCTGTCGTCTCTGATCTCTCTCTGTGTGTGTGTATTATGATATAGGCATGGCAGATGGGGCACACTGCAAGTCTATACTTGTTCGATAGAAGCCCAAACCAAACAGCGACTTACAGGTATTCTGTTCTACTTTCTTCCTGATACTTGCTCAACTCTCTCTCTCCCTATGTATTCTGTATTTCGCTTCAATATATTGATAAGCAATGGAAGTTTACTTACAAATATATATGTGTGTGTATTGTATCCGACTTTTTGGAAAAATCACGTATCGTCATATCCGTATCCATGCTTCATAGGGTCTGGGCATGAGGGTGGATGAGGACTGTTCTTTGTGTGCAGTAAGGGGAAGGACTCTCACCTGCACTTGTTCTTTGAATGTCCTATCTCTATCTCTGTTTGGAGGGCTGTATTACTGTATACAACAGGGCCATACTGCTTGTCATCCCACTGGTTTGCTTGATGTTATGGAATGGATGATCCAAAATGCCTCTAGCAAAAGTTTTAGAAGTCTGATTCTAAGAGGCTCCTGGCTGCCACTGTTAACACCATTTGGATGGAACGACTCAAAGGCTCCAACAAAGGGCTAGCTCTTTTGAACAAATAACTCTTAAAACAATGAATTGTATCTAAGATTTTCTGAGCTCTAAAAGGAGGATTCAATCATCTCAAATGAACAAGGGTCTATGTGTCAATTGGGGCTTATCTGTGAAGGTGATGTCCTATGTGTACAAGGCTGTCAGTTTCGCTTGATTTTTTTCTGTTGCTTTGCTGCTGTAATTTTCTGTTTCTTTGATGCCGAAGTAGGATACAATGTATAGCCTGTTTTTTCTGTTTCTTTGTGGTGTAGCAGGGGAATGCCTCTAAGAGTTGGTAGACATTTTGTGCTTTTATAAAATGAAGTGCTTATAAAAAAAAACAAAAAACAAAGATGACATAAGAGATCCAGAACTACCTTGTCTCAACCTTCTCTGATTTTTGGACAGCTTCCGGGGCAGCTTTAACTGCTTGCAAGCTCAGAGCAAGATCAGAGCAAAAGCGGCTCTAAAGATTTTATGAATTAGTGTCAGAGTGGCAGAAATGCAGCTTAGCATAATGGATACAAAGGTAACTACGCCAGTAAGAGCATAAACAAAAGACTTCATCTACACATCTGCACGTAAACCACAAAAACATACCAGAAACCAAAGTGCATGGACTAGATTCAGTTTGGGTCACCGGCTTACCATACACCAAGGTAAAATCTACTTCAATTTTTTTCCTGGCTTTCGGTGGCTTAATTATGGATATACAGACTAAATGTTTTCAAAACTTTTAAGATCTCATTTTCAACCCTCACCATAGCATCTGTATAATCCACTGAACGACAGCTCCTCTGCTCTTGTAAAGTATATCTCTCTGTACGGAGAATTTCCTTCCTTGTCGCTCTGTTGGCAACAGAGCAGATCTCTAGATGAAATTATAGGATCAAGCAAAGCTCATTTGAAAAAAGGGATAAATCAGGAAGCATCCAAATGTTAGAAAAATCTGGGTCGTAACCTTAATTTTGCATGGCATGGACTGTGTTCCCTCCGACAAGCAATGTACAGGCAAGTAGCCAAAACAGCATCCTTATTTATTTGTTTGTTATAGAAGTCATCTGCCTTCTTTAATATTTCACAGGCACGGCCCTTCAGGAAAGATCACAGATCACTATTACTAAAAAAAATGAAGTATCCAATTCTTCAATCCTCCAGTAAATAGACTAATTAGCAGATCTACTGATAGAAAACCCAAGTTTCCAAACTAAGAAACCTGAACTCGTAAATCAAATCGCTCTCCATCTTTATATGTTAAATATAGTCATACAACTCAGAATCAAATTTTCCAGCTGAAGAACCGCAAAGCAACGCATGTGATTCACAAATGAAAAATACAATCGCTCGTTTATGAGAGAAATGAAACATCTTGTGGGACCATTTTCAGCACATCACAATCAAAACTGAAAACTACCAAGAGTTAGCAATTCCATCTCAATCCAATTAGTCCTTTATGGAGTTGCATTCAAGAAGTTCACCAATCAACTAAGTTGTTTTAGATACAGATAACCAAAAAGTTTATCTACCAACCAAGATTAAGCACTGACAGCTCCCAATTCTTCTCCTTTTTGATAAAATTGCAAGAAAAAAGTGATGACTCAAGAGAACTCTAAACTGTGGGCAAATATTCGGGTACCAAAAGCTGCAGAGTCAGGTCTCCATTTCATATAATGGGCAATTGGGCATAAAGTTTCTTTCTTAGTTCTGTTCCAAACTTCCTCGGTCTGAAGGAAAACTAAGGAAGCGAATCTATGTAAAAGCATAGCAGATTAGTCTAGTAAGACAAGACAACATAATATTAGTGCTTATAAAGTTGCAAAACTTAACTATATAAAGCATTCATAAAGGAAACCAAAAACAGATGACGTTCACAAAAACTTCAAAATCATTGCAGAGGTAAGAAGGTAGTGCCTTAAATGAAGAATCAATTTTTGCAACTGGTCACATGTGCACACCGAAATTCTCAATTGCCAAATAGAGAGATGTATTAATGGACAACAAGTAGCATACCTTAATTCCGGCAACCTGAAAGGATTTATTGTGTACCACATTTATTTTGAAATTTTTTCTAAACTGGAATAACTTACTTTTTATTTTTTTTTTACCCATGTAATGTTGAGCTACTTTGAATGTGTAGATGTACATGTGAGAATATGTTGTACTTATTGGGCCGGTTAGTTTTAATACGGGACGGGCTAATTTATTAAATTTCACAACGGGCCAATTAGTAAGAATAGTATTTAATTAGAGAGCCCCTAATTAGAGCTAGGGTTCTTTTAACTTTAACCACAGAGAGAGAGAGAGAGAGAGAGAGAGAGAGAGAGTAGCAAAATGAGTAGACATGGCAGCGTTGGGAGACCCATCAGTATTGGTTCCTTTGGTAAGCCTCTAATCATTTGTACTGGCCCATATTTTATATTACTTAGCATTAGGACTTTTCGGTTCACCCAATGTGATATGGGTTCTTGTTGGCCAAGAGAGTGGATTTGTTGTGATGGTGCAAAGTGGGTTTTGCATGTGTGAAGTTCAATATTAAGCAATGATTTTGTGAGATGAAAATCTGCTCCACTGGTATTGGATTAATTGCAAGCGTTAATGGTGCTAGTGGTATGGGTTTCGGAGCAGAGTTATATTGGAGGAAATTGGTTCTATGTTTAACTATTATATTTATTAGTTTTATCGGTTGTCTAATTGTTAGGTATCATGTGATTAATTATGGTTTTTCTACACTTTAATTCAGATTAACAAGTACTCCGAGCATCGCATTTTATGATCGATTGTTCCGGTCAAGGTGAGTGGTTAAACATGTGATCCCTTCTTTTGGAATCCTCTTGAGCCTATCGATTCTTGACAATCCTTTATTTTGTTCTGATTCTATGAATATTAATCTTGCTCGTTGAACTCAACTTATTTGACGATTGACGTACCATTTGGCATACAAGGTTAATTGATAATATTTCGGAATGATTGATTGCTCTTATTTTGCTTGTTATCTATTCGTTGATTCCGTGATACTTCGGTTACCGTTCTCTGGTGTTTGAGACCATGTATATATTTTTGAAAGTCCAAGGGAAAGTCCCAGGCGCCATACTGCGGTGACTTTGACCACTAGGGAAAAGACTTGTGAAATACCATGTGACTCTAGTGCTCAACGGATAGGGAAAAGACTTGTGAAATACTCTGTGACCTTATTCCGGATCGGCTTAGGAAAAAGACTCAAGCACCATCCTGAGGTGACTTTGAGTACGGTGTTGGATCCAATAGGCTAAGCCTTGAGAAAATAATTGGCATTTGGCAATGGTTATTATTATTATGGTTCCCCCATAATTTGGTTTAAACTCCTATTTATTATTGTTCGTTGTTCTGGTATATTTTGGACTGGCTAATTGGTAAGAATGCATATTTTTGTGAATCGATTATTGTTCTTATTATTCGTTAATCAGAAATTCATCTCCTTGATACCAATTGTTGAGCCACTGGCCTTTGTTATTTGAAACCATTCTTTTGGAGCTCTCACTATCGTTCTTTCATATGTATGCCACGTTGTCTCCTTAACCCATAGCATGTTTAACTACTCATTGAGCTGTGAGCTGACAGATTTATTCCACATTCTTTTCAGGTTAGTTCGGTGAGCATCATAGAGGACTCTGAGACAGTGTCGGGACCCACCGTTTGGACCTCTAGGGCTTTTTCATTTTTTATTTTCTTTTAGTCATGTCAATCAGCTTCCGCACTTTTATTTATTTAGCTTTTTGTTAATAAATTTGAAGTAGGAATATTTGTTTTTACCCAAATTGTTGCTATAAAAAATGTTAGTTTTGATTAACATTTTAAATTTTATTATTTAGGATTTGGTCTAATTATTTTTGGTAGTGAAAAATTATTATTATTATTTTTATTTTTGTTTACGCTTCGTGTTCCAATAATTATCTCTTGGTTCACGGCCGGTCATGTTTCCCAATTTGGGGTGTGACACTCCAAGCCCGGCGCGTCATTTAAACCAAGGAAATTTGTATAAATATAACACTTTTTTTATAAGAAAAATACCAAGTAAATAACCAAATGACTAATGTTTGGTATTTATAGGGAATTTTTGAACAACCATTCAAATACAAACCCACCATTCTTAACATATCTACCAAGTCACCAAACATTCATCAACCATACATCATCTACTCTCCATTCAACCAAAAAAAAAACAAAAACAAAAAAATATAAACATTTTCCTCCTTTTTTGTATTATTAAATAATTACTACATCTGTTTGCCTTATTAATTAAAAAATATATATCCAAAATTTTTTTTGTCAAAATATTGTTTATTAATTTTTATGCAATTATTTTTAATTATTTTGTATTTATTGTAATTTTAATTCCATTAATCGATTTTTTATATTAAAATAGCAAAGTGGGGGCAATTCCATTATCTTCCATCCAATCCTATCATATCCACCCTCCAAATCCCCCTTCTCAAAATACCATCCAAACAGCTCATTACAAATCCACCTTTCTTAAGAGGTGGGCCCACTCTCTTTACAAAACCACCCTCAAATCTGCCCTCATTATAAATCCACCCAAAATCAAATCCACCAGCCAAACGCCCCATTACTGCCTGAGTAGTGACCAAAGATGCCTATAAATATAAAACATTTTTTTTTTTTCAGATTTCTTTAATGTTTGAATCATTCGAGTAGTGGCCCCAAGTTATCTATAAATATCATTTAAGGTATTTTCAAAGACACCAAAAAATTTGATTGGAAGACTTCACTCTGGAACATGGAACACACTCGTCATGTCCTCCTTCAACTCATATAGTATTTTCTATATTGGTTAAAGAAAAACTCCTAAAACTAGATTGCTTCCCAATCTTTTCTTTGGTCTTTTCAGTTTGTTTAGAGTAGCTTAGAATTAACCTTTGTGCAGTTTAAGAAGACATATGTCCACATTCTGCATGAATTTAATCTTTTTTTCTTCAATCTCTAATTTTTTTGGAGGTAAGATTCGGATGTTAACAACACAAATGTTGAGGCCTTCGAGACAATAATTGTGTGGAGGCTAAACTTAACGAGAGAAACTTGATTAGAGCTACAATGTATGTAGACAGTAGAATTTGTATTACATAAGCTTAATTTCTACGAACCAGTAACGCCTTCATCAGCAGAATATGAGCACGGGCTTTATTCTCAGCAGCGAAGGAAAATAATTGGCAACACGATGCTGAATATGTAATGGAATCCTACTTTAACCAGGGCACCAAAGGACACAGATATCTACGATTGGTTTTTAGGAGCGTTCTACCAAAGAGACCGAAATTGATGCAAAGCAGGTTGCCCAGAGTTCCTCGGGCAATGGGAGTGTCGCGGGGCTAAGAAGACCCGCAAGCAAGCAAAAATATGACGTGCTCAGAATTTTCCCAAACTTGGCAGGTGGCATGGAACCGGATTCGAGTGCAACTCAGACCTTTAATTTATGGTTTTTGTCGTTTTATGAAAGTTTTAATTCATAAATTATTTGGTCAAGACAAGTCAGAATTAACCTAGGTTTTTGGCCGCGTTATTTTCTAGAATTCTAGTTTCCGTTCTTTAGTGAAACTCAATTTTTCCCTTTTTGTTATTTCTTTCGAGTCCTAGTCGAATTAGAGTTTGCTTATTGGTAACCTTTATTTTGAGGACGTCTTATTAATAAGATTTCAAGTATCTTCCCTTTTCCTTTAGTATAAGGTTGATTATCTTTTTTCTTGTGGATTTAAAACCTATCTTTTAGAAAGAGATCTAATCAATTTGTCTACTAGAACGAGATCTAAGTCTATTTCTGCTAGAATGCTACGCTGCATAAAAAATTTAGTAATTTACTCTGTACAATAGTAGTAGTAATAGATGATTTTGCTTTGTTATTTACCAGAAGGAAGGTAAGTTGGTAATTGTTAGCAACTCCATTCATGACACAATGTCAATGGAAATGATACGCGTACATCACTTGCACACCAAGCACACCCAACCGTCCAAAACATTTTTCAACGTTTTGGATTTAAAACAGACATGGATCCACGGAGGCGAATTCTAGGAACTCCTGATGATCTAGTAGCATTGCCATCTCAGGTTCATCCAGTGTTATCCATGCTTCCATCCCATCTCCCTCTCTTGTTTCCAACATATGTACCAAATTCATGAACATTGATCCTGTTATCTTGTGACTACTAATCCATATGGGTTTTCCCCACCCGAAATCAATTTCATACAGTCCGAATCTGGACCAGCTAGTGCACCCATAATAATCCACCGGACCCTTGGAACACAATTCAGCCATCTCTTCCACATTCTTGGAAATTATGGACAACCCATCACCAGTTTGTAGTTTTCTAACGAAATTAGCATCGATTTCCGTGATTGTTTCCCTCAGCTTACCGACGAGGGAATTCAGCTCTATCTCATCTTCACTTGTGCAGTGTGAACTTGGAATCCAAAGTAGATTCCCCATGGAGTGTTCTTCCAAAGGAGACACCATTCTTCTTCGTAAATCCACCGCATGCGATAGGATAGATGGTTTTCGGAATCCTGATGTTGCTTTAGAAACAAACATGGCACATTTCCAAATGAATGCGGTCACAGCTTCGACACGAGACGGGGGCCGAATGCCTGTTCCCATATCAACTTTACTCTTGAGAGAAGATAATGCTGATGAATCAAAAAGGAATCTCCTTGTTACTGAATTTCCCATTTTGATCATGGATCTTCCCAATGAAACTATGGAGTCCATCGGGAGATGATTATTTACCGGGAACAGAGATGCTGCATTAAAAGAAGGAGAGACACTTTCGAAGCATCCTTGAGAACAAGAAGCCCAACCTTTTAAAAATGAACTAGTTGAGATTCCATCAAGGATTTTATGTGAAAGACACAAACCAATAGCTATCCCAGAGCATTCAAAAACATTGACTTGAATCATAACCGGGTGGATTTTCGCAAATGGTTCTGGCTTACTCGGATGGCAAGGGTAGAAATCATTCAGTAAGTCTAGATCCGGTTTCTTGAGAAAGTCTAACAGATGACAATTAACCCGGGCTTCTGCGTAATACAAGCCCTCGTCGTTACAGTCAATGGAGAGTTGGTCATTGCTGATTCTCCCGGCAAGGGGGTAAAAGAGGTTTAAGGTCTTTGAAAGTGATTTCTTTAATTGGTTCAATATATCGGCAAGATTAAGCTGTGTATGAGATTTATCCATGATATAGTAAAGGCCCGTATGACTGAAGATAGTAGGATGGAGCTGATCCAGAAAGGAGAGCTTGTGGGTTTTTAAGTGGTGGGGAGTTGGTGAAGATGGTTTGATTGTTTCTGTGGAGGTGACTGTGACTTTCACTGTCATGGTTTTAGCTTTTTCTAATAAAAATGGCTGATTTCTAATACTCTTTGAGAGAACTTAGGGAAGTCACATTGTTTTTTGTAGCACGGCTTTAAATGAAGATGAACTTGTAAAAAAAAAGGCCAAAATTTAATGTCGTGGTGGTAAGTATAATGAAAAGTGAAACTGAAACTTGGTATTAATGCCCAGAATTTATAGCGAAAGTTACTTAGTTTGTAGATCAACATTTATGAACTATCTTACCGTTATTGGTCTTCCAATATCCGCTCAACTCCAACCAAGCTGATGGCAACCTGCATACACATTATTAGAAGTCCAACATTCCTCCTGTTTTGCTCTAGAGATTATTGGTTCGTTTAGTTTGTTTCATATCGTTCGTAAGGTCATTATTGAGAGCTCTATTTTGCCAAAACGGGGCAACTGGAGAAAACATATGATTTCGGGTTTTCAGAAGAAGCGAACGTAGCAAGGAGCCCTGAAATTTTTAAATCAATCTTCCATCATGTTGTCAAAGCAGATTCCCACTTAACCATAATGAGATCACTGTATTTTCTATATGAAGACCAAATACTCTTAATTGCATGAATAAGAATAACTTGGGAACTAATCAGACTGGTCAAGAAATGATAATGAAACAGCATTCAAACAATCCTTACCCAATCAATCAGTTAAAAGGAAATTTCTCCAGATTTTAGTAGGGGTTTTGTCAACAGAAAGGTAAAGTACCAACTGGGAATAACATGTCCAAGTATAGAAGCAAAGATAGATGTAAATAGCATGAATTTAATGGAACAGCTTCTCATTTTAAGATTGTAAACTAAAGACAAGGGTATCATAGATTGGATGACAAAATGAATTATCAGAAAATCAGATGTTGGAAGGAATTACTAGATGAAAACAAAAAAGAAAGGAAGAAGAAAGGAAATATCTCCATGCTAGCGTTTTTGTCATGATCTATCATGTTACTTTCCTATCGGGAAAAAAATAGAACTTGAGAATCCAAAAGATTCTAACTTCTTAATCTTAGCTGGGGAAAAAAAAGGTTCTAACCTCTCAAGCCAAAACAATTTGGACCTCAGTGTCAAGTTCGGTACATTTGTTTCAATCATTCGTAAGATCATTATTGAGAGCTCTATGTGGGGGGATAAAAAATGAACTTTTGAATATTTTGACCAAAGCGCCGGGTCTAGCAGGCCCCACAGAAAGAAAATACTAATTCAAAATCATGCGAAATAAGAATCTCCGTATTACTGGTTTAGTGACTTGGTTTCACATTGTTCATAAGATGATTATGTCGAACGAAAAATGTTATCATTTTTCTGATGTTATTGAAGTCTTTCCATATTAAGTCTGATTTATCCATCCGGTCCACATCATTTATCTAGTGTTAACAAGTGCATAGTGAATAAAACTGTTTGATACTGTGTATTTTGACCAAATAAAATTGTGATCACTTCATTTGGCATGGTGCATGACGTGCAACTTATGGAATATACTTTTTGAAGAAATAATTTAGTTCGAGTTTTAGTCGTTTTCAACCATAATTGGTATGTCTTTTGTATACAACGGAAGGGTATTGGCTCCAATCACAAAGAGTCCACGTTTACAAGTGCATAGTGAATACAAATGTTTGATATGTATTTTGAACAAACAATCGCGATTACTTCATTTGGAATGCTGAGGTACAACTTATGGAATATACTTTTTGCTCAAAGAATTTAGCTCAATTTTTAGTCGTGGTCAACCATATCTAGTATGTTTTGTATCCAACAGAAAGGCTATTTGCTTGAATCACAAATTCCCTTTGCATAAATTAGGATGACAAAATGACGTTAGAGCAAGTTCACCCATTAGAGTCGAATGACTATATCAAATTCGTTTCTTTGATTTGTTACATAATTATAAAGTTAATTAACTAACAACATTGTTGCAACGGCAGTTAGGTGACATTTAATATGACCACAAATCTAGACCATTACTATCTTATTTTTACTGGTTGACTTGGATGACCTGTAAGATTTGGCAAAACCAGAGAAAGAGAGGATTTCAGAAGCCTTCATTACTCTACTTATTATTAGAAATACAGAAAGCCACAACTTTTTAGTAGTTTTAAATTTTAATGCTCTACTTACTCTGTAGAGATCGAGCAAGGTGCAGTGAGATGAAATTATATCATCTTTTCTGATACATGTGTCCCATAAATTTGTACTCCAAAGTATATTTGTGCTCAACGCCAAATTTGATTTTTTCACAGTTCTTGCAACTGTATACGCATAATGGAACACCAGAAAATTACTAAATTTATTCTAATTCAACGAATCCTAACATTATCTGTATCTGATCTTTCTAAGACCTTTTTTTATTGCCGAATAATATCATATCGTATCCATTTTCTTCCCCCTTCACAAACTTCCACAAGTAGGGACTTCCTTAAATGGAACTAGTTTTTTCCTTGCTTTGTTATATGTAGCCATCAACTGACTTAATGATCATTCTTACCCCTTCACAAAAGCTCCTTAATTATGGATTTCCATTTTACCATCATAACCTTCATAACAACTGTGCTACTACTTCTGTTCTTAGCTTTCTCAACTGTAACACTAAGAATCTTCATGGGAAATCCATCAGAAACCTGAAATACCCACCAGTGGTTGGAACAGTATTTACTGAGCTTTTCCACTTCAACAGACTTTATGACTACCAAACACAAGTTTCCAAAACATGTCCTACTTTCCGGATTCTCACACCAGACCAAAGCGATATTCACACAACCGATTCGTGAAACATCGAGCACATTCTTAAAACCAAATTTGACAACTATACCAAAGGTAAGGAGAGTCAAGGTTTTGCTGATGACTTGTTTGGACAAGGCATATTCTTTGTTGATGGTGAACAGTGGACGCAGCAGAGGAAGCTTGCAAGCTTTGAGTTCTCTACTCGGGTTTTGAGAGATTTCAGTTGTGCGGTTTTCAGGAAAAATGCTGCTAACTTGGCAAGAACTATTTGGCAGTTTTCTGTCACCAACCGAGTTTTTGATGTACAAGTAAGTGATCTCAAACCTCTGTTACTGGTAATGCTAATACTGTAGTGAATTAGTAGGTTTTAGTAGGAGAAATCATAAGAAAATTTTATCTATTTCCTGTAGAGTAGCGTTTTCCATGAGTAACTAGACAAACAGTACTCATTTTATCGGAAGAATGTCTCTTAAAATAAGTAGGTCTAATGATGTAATTTGTCAGAAGCCCCCCTATGCCATTGAGGACATGTGGTGTACCATTTCCATATCCGTATTTCAAGTAACATAATCTCAAACCACTTAGAGTCCGAAAAGTATAATTTGGGCCAAGATGTTCATGATTGAAGATATGTGCCTACTGTGGTGGTGTACCTTCTTTATCTATTAGAGAATGGTGCCGCTAGAGATAGAATGTTCCTTATGAATGAACAAGTTATAATAACTGTCCACAGAAGGCCCTTGTCCGATTTGAAATAGCTTGGCGAACGTGAAGTTACCTACTTGTCTAAACATCACTAAAATGGTGTAGCCTTTCTGCTTACGGGCCACTTTAGTTTTGCTTAAGAAGTTTATGAGCTGAAATTTAAGACAATGCAACAAAGATATCAGTAAACTTTATGAAGTTGTCTGGAACTTTATTTGTTCAAGAAATTTGTGGGTTCTCTCAGGATTTGCTAATGAGATGCACTCTGGACTCCATATTCAAAGTTGGATTTCGAGTGGACTTGAAATGCCTACAAGGATTAAGCAAAGAGGGAAGTGTGATTATCAAAGCCTTTGATGATTCAACAGCACTCACATATTGGCGTATTGTGGATCCATTTTGGAAGTTGAAAAGGTTCCTTAACATTGGTTCTGAAGCTTCCCTTAAGAAGAGCATCAAATTGATCGACGACTTTGTCCACGGTTTGATCAGTACCAAGAGGAAACAGCTTTCAGTGCAACAAGAGAATGTGAGTGCTGTTACTTCCATTTTGTTACTTCAGTGTTTGTTGCTAGTTTTTTTGAAACCACAGATAGTTGTTTCACTTTTTCTCGGAAACAAAAACAATGAAAATCTCCAAACCATGTTCTTTTCCTACCTTGATTGTTATTTCAAAAACTTTGTTTTGACTGTTCCCTGAAATGTGGGTTGTTTTCAGAATTTCCGAAAAACAAATGTCCACAACAGAAAACCATACCGAACAGAACTTGCCCTCCTGGACTATTCATAGCAAGTCAATTATAAAGGCATAAACTGAGATTTACCCAAGATTCACCTTTCATCAAATGAAATAGTTTAAATTTTGCTTGGTAAGCGAGCGGTTGGTTTACAACCATAAACTAAGGAGATTGGCTACTGATTTTGTTAGTAACTTAGTAATATTTCATGATTTCAAGAATGACGAGGACATACTTTCAAGATTTCTTGTGGAGAGCAAGAAGGATCCAGAGTCCAGACAGGATGAATGATAAATATCTGAGGGATATAATTCTAAACTTTATGATTGCCGGCAAAGATACTTCTGCAAACTCTCTTTCGTGGTTCTTCTACATGCTATGCAAGAATCCACTGATACAGGAAAAAGTTGCACAAGAAGTGGAAGAAGTCACTTGTAGTTAAGGGGATGGAGCTAGAACTGGTAGGACACTTAATAGCCATGTAGAGGTGTCTTCTCTTTGTGTGCTCAATGATAGTACAGTGAATAATATTTCTGTTCCAACAAAACAAACAAAACAAAAAAAGATCGTAGTTTACTGTAGAAACACTTTTGTACATTATGTACCGAAAGAAATGAATAACATATATGGTCTTTTGTTTTAAATAGAGGCTCTTTTTCTCATTTTTAATTATATAACAAAATCCAAACATATTTTCCAATGTATATCCCCAATGTGTCCATCCTCTTATTTTTGTAGATTTGCATATTTAAGAATGGGTGTCGTGTCAACAATCCCTGTCGTTGCTATGTAACCTGAAATAATTGTGTACTTGCGTTATTATTTGCAGGCAGGTCCTAGGACTTTTTTGGGGAAGGAATTTGCTTATCGCCAAATGAAGATTGTGTCAACAGCTCTTCTTAAATTCTTCCAGTTCAAGTTAGCTGATGAAATGGAAAAAGTCACTTATAGAAACCATGTTTACACTGCACATTAAGGGAGGTCTTCATGTCTGTGCTTTCCCAAGAACAGGTTTCAGTAATACTGGAATGTAATAACTGATTTAATGGAGAAAAATTCGCGAAGCGAAATTCATTTTCGCTCTCTTCCATTTTTTTTTTCAGTTTTCCTCCCAAAATCTTGTGCCTGAACTTATTCACAGAATCACAGTTGGTATAAAAATGCATGGTTGACTATCAAATATGGTAAAGGTTACACCTTGAGATTGTTCCTATTTTCCTATTTCTTCTTCTCCTATCTTGGCATTTTCTACTGTTTATGCCCTGCTCCATTGGGGTGTTTGAAAACTTTGGTGGATTATTAATTGTAAGTGGAATATTTCCCAGATGTTCTATATTTTATACTTGGGCTATTGACTTCTCATATGAAAATGCATGTCACGTCTCTATATCACAGGTTTCATCAGGGCTGAACCATGGTAGGGCATGCCCACTTTTCAAGATGTCTGACAATTTTAACTAGAACATGATGATTTCACCTACATCGGAGCCGTCTGATCTGTTCCATCACTTCTCCTCCTCCTCCTCCTCCTCCTTCCTTTTCCCTCCCAGTATAATTGCCAATCAAATTACAAGGAACTACGTTAGACCTATCCATGAATGAACCTCACTATGAGCATCCTATAAGAATCACAGACACAAACACAAACACATGGCCAATGGTTTTTTCAAAAACTAGGATGCGAAGTACAGATGATGCTTTTTCAGTAGGTATTTTTAAATAGTTGTAAAGGCTAATATAATTGTCATAACCAACACTTTAGCAAGAGTTCTGCCTTTTTTAATAGATCTTTCAAATATATCTGCTTGGCTATATTTCCCCAAGGGATCATTATGTTATGCAGGCAAGCCAGAAAAGGCATGTAACTATATTTTTCAGATTTGTGAGCTCAAAAGTCACACTTTCAAGCTCAGAAGCCAAACTCTCAAACGGCTGTGTTGTCTGTTCAAGTAAGATGCAAAGCACTTTGTTCTATGAAGAGCATGGTCCTAAGGGAGTACTCAAGTTAGGGAAATTTCCTCTTCCTATTCTTAAACATAACCATTTACTTGCCCAAGGTCGTGCTGCTGCTCTAAATCCTATTGATCCACCAACGGCCTATTGCTCATGTGTAGAAAGCTATAGTGGTAAGCGTGGGTGTGCAACAGTAATGGTGGATCTTATCAATTGACTTGTTATGGATCATGATCAACTTGCTCAAATGCATTGATCTAATTGGTAGGTCATGACATTGATTCCACATATTTGACTTTAAATTTTTTTTTTTTTTTTTTGAGTTCTTTTTTGGTAACTTTATTCTAATCTACCAGTCCTATTTTGGGTATGTGTAAATTTTATAGTGAAGGCAGAAGAGGATTTAACATTTTATTTACCAGTTTCTTACCTTAAGCTGTTTGACTTGTCATATTCATAGTCATTTGTTAATTTACTCGAGACTTAGAGAATCATACATCGTGACATTGATTCCATATGTTCATGACCATAAAACTAGCACATAACTATTATTTTTTTGCTCGTCAAAAAGCGCATAATTTGGCACTTTCAAGTGAGTTTGCAGTAGTCTTAGTTTTGATGTACCAGTTCTAATTAGGATACGCAGTGTTGTGTTTATGATAAGAGTATGAAATGTTGGTGCAGGCCATTCCTGGCTGCAACATGGCTGGTGCCGGAGTGGAAAAAGGCAGCGGCGCTTTAAAATTTGAAATAGGCTACGAGGTTTATGGAAATATACAAGATTTTAACTCAGAAGGTGAGAGACTAAAGCAACTTGGGACACCAGCAAAAAGGCCCGAAAACATTTTATTTGAGGAGGCAGCGAGTTTTCCCTTAGCATTTCAAAGAGCGATGGAAGGTTTCAATACTGGAGGTTTCGAAGAGGGGACAACAGTTTTCATAGTCCGTGGAGCCGGTTGGGTTGGAACTTTGGAAGTTCAACTAGCCAAACATTTGTCTGGAGCCTAACTGGTTGTCGCAACAACTAGCACGACAAAGGTGGAATTTGTCAAGAGTGTGGCTGCCAATAAGGTGGTTGATTATAACAAGACTTGTACGATGAGAGGAGAAATTTGATCTCCTCTATGATACAATTGGTACGATTCTCACCTTTTTAGTTTTTAAAGCTTTTCTAGTTTATCCTACTGTTGGCCTAGTTAAATTCCTCAGTATAGCCAGTCCTGGGCCTTGGCCCAAGAGGCGGCCATCTTAGGCCCCAAAAAACTCAAAAAAATTGGACTCCTAACTATTTGTAGTACCCAACATATAATTAAGCTGAAAAAAATTAGTGTATGTTTCATTTACCAACTATTTGGGATATTTTAGAGAAGCTAAGGCCCTATTTGGTGAGCAGAAAACGCAAGGCAGTGATAGATCCAACTGGTCCATGTCATTTTTCTGACTTTATTGAAGCCTTTTAGTATTTAGAAAACTGGAATACCCAGAGGAAGAGTTGTGATTTCTCCCTTACCCTCACACTTGAACTAGTTTCAGAGAAGTTATGAGAGTTCTAAAGTAGAGGGAAAATGGTTGTAACACAAATTGCAATTAGTGGACTTGGCATATTGAGTAACGCGCTATGACTTTTGAATATGAGCTGAGAATTAAAATCCCCTTCATTTGTCTAATGTTTACAAGTGCAAAGCGATTATCACTGTTTGATATGCATTTTGGCCAAATATATGTCATTATTTCATTTGGCACGGTGAGGTCGGGTGCAATTTATTGATGCTGACCGTTGGCTTGGGTGACGTATAAGATCTGGCAAAACTAAAGTCAGCACCAAAGTAGGCACCAAAGATGGTGCTGCCATTTTTTAGCCAAAAAAAAAAGGGCAACGGTGAACCTAAATTTTGTTAAAAAATATAGCAAAGGAAATGACATTAAGGGGTAAAATTCTTTTTATTGAACTAATTCAATGTATACTACATGCATTTTCCACTAATTCAATGGGTCTGGTATTGAAATCTTTCGCCCTATCAAAGTACCTTGATTCCTTGACAAAGGATGGATGATGGCATCCCTGAAAAATGGATTTTAAGTACCTTGAGTCCTTGACAAAGGAAGCATGATGGCATCCCTGAAAATGGATTTTGAATTTGTGGAAGTTCAATATTGCAGTCCTTGACTTTGTAAATTATAGTCAAATGGTTGCATAGGCTACATAGCTTAAATATTACTCTCTCCGTTCCTAAATAAGAGCCCCACTTTCTCTCTTACCATTTTTCAAATAAAAAAATAAAGTACTTTTGTATATCATTTTTTGAATTTTTCACACCAAAATAAATTAAGCACTCGACGAGTACTTTAACTTCATGCAATAAAATTCAAAAAATGATACACGGAAGTACTTCAACTTTTGATTTGAAAAATGACACGAATTTTCGTAATGGACTATTAATTTGGAACGGAGGGAGTAGTATAAGTAATCACCGCCTGAAAGTTCAGTCATCAGAATATGCTTTTCTAGCAATTTTTATAACTACGCATATACAATACAAGAAAATTATTAAAGTTATTCTAATCTAAAATATCGTAGGCTGCCTACCATCATCACATTATATAAATAACGAACTAGTTTGTTGAATGTATGTACTGCGATTTAAGATCATTCTTCCCCTCCACAACAACTTCAGTAAATATATGGACTTCCTTTCTGCCATCATCATCTTCATATCATATGCTCTACTACTTCTCTTCCTAGCCTTCTTAGCTCTAATAATAAGAATCGTCACTGGCAAATCAATCGGGAACCCGAAATACCCACCGGTGGCCGGAACCGTATTTAATCTGCTCTTCCACTTCAACAGACTTTATGACTACCACACACAAGTTGCCAAAACGCGCCCTACTTTCCGGTTTCTCACACCAGACCAAAGCGAGATTCACACTGCTGACTCGTGGAACACTGAGCACATACTTAAAACGAAATTTGAAAGATACACCAAAGGTAAGGAGGATCAAGATAAAGCTGCAGAATTTCTTGGGCACGGGATATTTAACGTTGGTGGTGAAAAGTGGAGACAGCAGAGGAAGCTTCCAAGCTTTGAGTTCTCTACTCGAGTTTTGAGAGATTTTAGTTGTGTGGTTTTCAGGAAAAATGCTGCCAATTTGGTTAGAACTGTGTGTGAGTTTTCGCTGGCCAACAGGGTTTTTGATGTACCAGTAAGTGATTTCAAGCCTATCTTGCTAGATACGCAAATGCCATAGCGAATTAGTATTTTTAAGTCGGAGAAATTGTAAGAAGACTTGATCATAATCCTTGTTCCTAGAATCCTTTTTTATGTGAGATTTAGAGAAACATTTCTAGATTTAATTAGAAGCCTACCCTACGCCATTTTGAACCTGTGGCATACCATATTTCCATACCCATATTTCGATTAACATAGTCTCAAACCATTAAGAGTCAAAAAAAGTATAATTTGGGTCGAGATGTTCATGATTTAAGATATGTGCCTATTGTGGTGGTTATACTTGTTTGTGTAAGTCAAGCTTGTTTTAGGTATACTATTTGGGAAAATAAAGTCTGTGATCTTTGAATTTCTCGATAATTTGAAACCCCAACATAATAACGTATGTTTATATATCTCCACTAATGAATGGTCATACTGGTGATAGAGTTCCTTCTGAATGAAAAATGATAATCACCATCCAGCAAAGGCCCATGTCCGATCTAAAATTGGCTCGACAAACGTGCAGTTACCTAATTGTCTGAACACCACTAAAATGGTGTAGCCTTTCTGTTTTAGGGCCACTTTAGTTTGTCTTAAGAAGTTTATGAGCCAAAATTATTTCAGGCATAACTCAATGCAGCAAAGATATCAGTAAACTTCATCAGGTTATCTGGAAATTTATTTTTTCAAGAAATTTGTGGGTTCTCTCAGGATTTGCTGATGAGTTGCACTATGGACTCCATATTCAAAGTTGGATTTGGAGTGGATTTGAATTGCCTACAAGGATCAAGGAAAGAGGGAAGTGTGATTCTCAAAGCCTTTGATGTTTCGAATGCACTCACATATTGGCACTATGTCGATCCATTTTGGAAGTTGAAAAGGTTTTTTAACATTGGTTCTGAGGCCTCCCTTAAGAAGAATATCAAATTCATCGATGATTTTGTCTTCAGTGTGATCAGTACCAAGAGGAAACAGCTTTCAGTGCAACAGGATTGTGTGAGTGCTAGTACTGCAATTTTGCTATTGTGTGAATGATAATACTTCCATTATGTTGTTTTCTAAGGTTATGTTTTCTATAGATCATTTTTTTCTTTCATTTCGGTTCTTGTTTTAATTGTTCTCATAAAGAAAAGCAATGAAAATCTTGAAAGTCCATTCTTTTCCTACCTTGATGGTTAATTCAGAAACTTCTTTTTGACAGTTGCCTGAAATGTGGATTGTTTTTAGAATTTCTGAATCCATATTTCGACAAACAAGAAAATGATGCAATACAGAACTGCCCTCCAAGACTATTCGTAGCATTTCCATTATCAACGTATAACCTGAGATTCACCCCATATTCAACTTCCATTGAATGAAATTATTTTCCGTGCTTTAGGTCCTGATTTTTGTATTTTGTTTGGCGAGCGACTGATTCGATAAAAACCATAGAGTAAGGAGATTGGCTACTGATTTTGTTAGTTACTTAGTAATATTTCATGATTTCAAAGAATGACAAGACATATTTTCAAGATTTCTGGTGGAAAGCAAGAAGGATCCAGACAGGATGAATGATAAGTATCTGAGGGATATAATTCTGAGTTTTATGACAGCCGGCAAAGATACCTCTGCAAGCGCTCTTTCTTGGTTCTTCTACATGCTATGCAAGAATCCACTGATACAGGAAAAAGTTGCACAAGAAGTGAAAGAAGTTACTGGTAGTCAAGGGGATGGAGCTAGTGCTGATGATTTCATCGCAAATGTAACCGATGAAGTACTAGACAAAATGCATTACCTTCACTCAGCATTGACTGAGACCCTAAGGCTATTTCCCGCAGTCCCAGTGGTAAATATTGCCAACAACCTTATTGATTGTTCTTCCTTTGTTTCTGAACATAATTTTTTTGTGTGTAAATTATACTAATCTCCGGACATTTCTAACAATTGAGGTGATCTCCCATGATGTTTCTTAAGTAACACACCGACCTCCTTTGGGCAGGTCTAAGTGGAAATATACAATTGTCCTACACATAAGTCATATCTTGGACGGTGTTGAATTTTGCAATGGCTAGCCATAATGCCTTGTACCATGGTCGCAATTTCCCTTCCTTCCCTTTTGGCTTCTCTAATTAGAATGAAGTTGGCATCTTGGAATAATAAAAGGCTAATATTGTCATCTCCTTCTTACATTCAATAGTCAACTAACAGAGGAGTATAAGAAATGATGCGAAAGATCTTGTCACCATAATTGTTGGAAATGTCAATGTACACAAGTGCAACAAACTTTTTTCCCGTTAATAGTTAGACTTGCATTCCAAACTGATTCACATAAACTCTTTTTTTTTTTTGGGCATAAGTAGATTCATATAAACCATTTTTCCATACTCTGCTGGTTCTGTTTTTACAGAATTTATCGCTTCAAAAGCTCTAATTTTGCACTTCTATTTGTTTGTTTTTCTTAAGACAGATACTATTTATTTGTTGTGACTTGTCTTTGTTGATTTGTTTTTCCGTTGAAGAAGAAACTGGAAATTGCATGTATATGTGTTGCAAGCATGAATCCAACACTTTTTGTGATTGTGATTGTGATTGTGATTTTGATTTACCATGAGACCGGAACTGTTGTATTTTCTACCATATTAATTTGTTCGTGACTTGATCATTTTTTATTTTTTTAATATCTCCTAAACCTATTCCTCCCAACCGGTGTCTTTCCTCCTATTGATTTCTTGGCGAACCACATGTTGGGTCTTGACTCTTACAAGCATCATTTGTCTCTAGCATTTACGTTGGGAAAATATCATGATGCTTCATGAAGGGATTTGTGGAAAAATAATTAGTGTGATCTGTTCTACTACTGTTGTTTTCATACTAAATTATTTGCTTAATTGCTAATCCACTGTAAAATAGACTTGAGATTTGTTGTCTTCGAAACCTGAATCTAATTGTTTAACATTAATGTTGGTTTTAGTACTTCATTTATTTAAATTTTTCACATTCCGGAAATTATCTGGTTTATAATTTTTTACTGCTTGATTTAGTAACCGTTTGAGTTCGGATTTGTATCGCTTCGGCATAAATTCATTGTGTTATTGGATTTTTCACATTCTAAGCTTGGTATGTGCATCATAAATCTCAGAATGCATTTACGTAACTTTTGACGGAAATTTTGGGTCAAAAATTGAGGATTGCATATCTTTGCCCGTAATTTTCCTTTGCATTATTTAGTTTGGTGATATGTGCTTTAAATTATTAGAATCCTCGTTATGATACGTTTTTAATGATATATCATATCATATGTATCGGTTGGATTAATGGTTTGAGAAAGATTAAAATCCAATTTTTGAGTCTCGGACTTTCTGGTGATGAACAATAAAACCTGGGTTCTGATAAGGGACTAGTTGTTTGCGCAAAAGTTTTCAAACTTTCTCTTTAATTGATGAGTTTGAGTTCATCCATGTATATTATATGGAAGAAGGTAGATCGAAGCCTCTGTTTTCATTCTCATTGTTGTTTTTAAATTGTTTTAATGCGATGCATTGTTAGGCAACCAATTTTAAACCAAGAGGTGTGGGGGTTTCAAACAATGAAGAGGTGTGATCCTTGCGGTCAAATTGTGAGACTGAAAAGGTCTGGCTTTTGAATGAAGAGATGTTACTGTTAAGGCCAAACTAATAGTTGACAACAAGAGATGTGACCGGTTGGCTCAAAACTAAGGGATGTGATCGTTGTGTTTAAACCTAGAATCTTGACTTTTTGGTTTCTTATAGTAGCTGTTAAATATCTCTTCAAACTGGTGCGTAATTGTGATAACGCCACCGTTTGAAGTTGCATCAGGCGAAGAGATACAGCTGTTCGTTTTTGGACCAACATGTTTAGTGGCAACTTAAAAATAAGTCGGTTGCTCTTTTGTAATTTTGGGAATAGGAGGTTTGACAACTCTTTGTTGTCAACATTTGTTTTCCTATGGCAATGGGTGTCACTTGTTGCAAGATACACAATGGTTGGTTAAAAAAATATGAAGTCATTTTTTTGTGGCTTAGAGCAAGTATGATGACTTGAAAATTTAAGATATAGGAAATATTTGGTTTCTAAAATCTTGTATATTTAATATTTTGTAAACAACCAGGTACTACAAGATTAACCCCCAAGTACTATATCTCTGAGTTAATTACTGATGAAGTATTGGATGGATTTTGTCCTATTTGTTATGATTTAGTAGTCAAATATATTTGAAGGGTGCATAGAATGCATGAATGATGCATTAAACCTTGTGAAAATATGAGTATAGAGATACTCAAAATTGAGTGAGATACTCGATGTGGGGGATGTTTGTGTTCATGGGTCTTGAAACACAAGAGAGGGGGAAAAAAAGATTTTTGACATAGTGTGTGACATGTCATAAACTACGAAAAATAATTTCATAAATTCTAAATAAATTTTAGAATTGTGGGGGAGTAATTATAAATTTTGCAAACTTTTGACTGTGTTGCACTATAGATCATATATTCAACTGTACTGTAGAGCGTAGAGTAGTCAATTATATATTTGATTTAAGAGACTAAAAATTTATGAGTGGATACATGTCTTTACATTTGAAAGAGCAACAAAGGTTTAGAAATCCTCTAAACTCACATGTATATAGCATGGTCTACATTGGAGTTTGATCAACTCATTGCATTAGACAAAAGCTAATAAGTGAAGTGGCTAAGTCATCTCTTAGAGGATGTTCCTATGTGGTTTTGTTCTGTGCTAGGATTTATAGTACGATGGCCATCGGTAGTTTGAAAGGCCATCGGTAGTTCGAAAGGCATAGAAGACCACGAAGAATGGTAAGTCTCGATATTGTAGACATGCACCGATAAATATTTGTTTTCACTAAAAAATGAGTTAGCGAAATAAATGTAGTGACATTTTTTGATGATCACAAGTATGTTTGAGTAAAATACAAGTATGAGTAAATAGTTGTGACATTGATACATGTCCGGACTTAAAACAATCATGTCAAACTATAGGTGATTATGTGAATTATTCTATATTATCACATAAGTGTGGGGGAAATGGTGCTTATTTACAAATAACTCAATTTTTGCAAGTAACTCATACGTTGCCATTTGAAAATTACTCATATGAGTAATTTAATTCTATGCCAAAAGATTACAGATTATTCTTTGATTGGTATTCATAAGTTTAACACTCAAAGTTAGAAATCCACGGATAGTATGGTAAGTCCTGACATGATCATCGCAAACACAATATCATACAACACTTTGTTCTCGATTAAAATTAGCATCATTTAAGGTCAATAATGAAATACAGACCCGTTAACCAAGTGGTTTTGACCAGTGAACAAGTGATCATCGAGGGGAATGTGTTTAAAGCCTACCAATTAAAAGTCTCTATAACGGCAACCTAACCTAGCTGACTGGAGATCCCAAGATCTAGATTCAACAAGAAAACCGAGTTATATGAGACTTAGGAGTATCACCGATAATATATGCATGGTTCACTATTTTCAATTTCTCACTCTTAGGAGTATTTAAATGAGGGATTGTAACTTGCTTTGATCGGGATTGTAATTAGCATTGTTCACTATCATTTTGACCCTCACAAGGTAACCATGGGAGACGGATTGGGGACTGATCCGTTTCTGGGCTAAACTCAATGTGCAGGGACTGAGCCGTTTCTGGCTTAAACCCAATGTGTGGCCTCTTAAAGGAGTATAAATTTTGGGGGTTCCTCCTTTGTGAATTCAAAGAACAAGAGAATGGTTTTAAGGATTTTTCTTATTAATTTATTTGTATGTTGATGAGCCCAAAATATTGACACACAGAATTCATGAATCGCATATTGTTAGTTTTTTTTTATCGTGCTTAATTAGATAATATTATTATCTTTTTGTTCGTTTACATTGAATAATTTATTTTGCAAGAAAAGATAATAATTTTACTTATTTTTAGCCGTTGAGATATAGTATGTGACGTGGACCTACAAATCAACATTGCCGAAATTCAAAAGTGGAAATGACGAAATTACTCTAAATAAAGGGCTCATCTAAGATGGAAAATTGGAAGATTACAAAAGGAGATCTATTAGAGTCAAACTCATTGTGGGCAAATTATTCATTGGCTGAGAATTGGATTTTAGCTTGGCATGAGAAACTCATGCAACGTGGAGATCAATAAAAGATTTGTTGGCTTTATTAGTGAGCCAAAATTAGAATAGAATTAAGAAAATTATTCTCTTCCTTTTGACCAAATAATACATGTTCAAATTTAAATAACTCGACCATGGTTTCTAGTTCAGTTGATCGCGTACCAGCGCTTACGTGCTGGGAGATTCTAGCAAGGTCCATACCCTTTGTAGCAAAAGCCCCGAACCAAAACCCAAATTATTATGAAAATTTATAGTAACAATAATTAGCGTTGATAACTTGGGTGAAAAACTTGTGCATTAGAACTTCCTACTTGAAGTGCTCAACATAATGTGCCGGGTTGATACCATTACAGAATCTTAGGGGATCTTTTGGGCGATGGAATTTTCACAGTAGAAGAGAAGTGGCACCAACAGTGCAAAGTATCAAACTATGAATTCTCCACCAAGGTTTTGAGGGACTTCAGCAGCATCGTCTTCCAGAAAAAGGTGGCAACTTTACATATGTAGGTTAGTTCGACCCTCGGAGCCGTGACTTGGTTCATGATTTAGAAGATACAAGAACCAAAAAGATTGATCTGTGAAATTAAGTATCCATATAGATTTGTCTCCATTGATTAAGGAATATGGTTTTCTGTACTTAACAGTATATGATGTTATATTCTTACTTTTCTATATGAAAAAAGAAGCTGAAAAAAGCAAAAGTGGTTTCATATTGTCGAATGTAAGTGGTGATAAACCTTGATTCACCTGTAGATTCGAATCGTTTTTGTTAGATTCGGGAATCGAATCACGAATAGAACCGTGAATCGTACGATTCACCTCCGATTCTATGTCAACCCTTTTTTCACCTATAGATTCATATCATTTTTACAGAGAATTGTGAATCGAATCGTCGTGCGATTCTGACAACCATGCTCAATAGTAGTTAGGTACTAGATTGTGATAAGTTGTATGTGGTATAGCATGTTGCCTCACAGCATCCTTGAAATCTGCTCTGCAGCTGAAGCAAATTTCATGCCCAATTCGAAAACGGAGTCTTCCATATCACGACCACTTCTAAATTTCTTGAAGTGATGATTCTTTGGCTTGGTATTGTCATCATTAGAGGAACTATATGGACTTTCATTTTCTTTGTCATAATAAGCATCACTAAGAACAATCTATTCACCCCCTCATTATCCTCTACCACACCGTCCGTGTTTTGCTTACTACTATCACCTAATCTCCTAAATTCTACCTCATCATCCACACAATGTCTCATATAAGGCATCATCATCAAACATAGATTATGACCCATCACTAGGTCATCTTTAGTGGACTCATCTGAGTTTGATTCCTCAATACGTTGGCCTACATCACCTTATCATATACCACATCCTCGTCTATCAATTAGAACCATAGCTTCTCAAAACCCTATCTTGATTTTGTATACAAGCTAATCTGTAGAAAAGCCAAGCAAATGGACAAGTTACCAAATGATGATTCCTCAGTAAGTGAAAAATTCTTTCTTTGTTTTTTTGGAAGAGCATAGGCGGACAATTCAAACTTGTTATTTTGATCCTGTTTTTAGATATAGTGGGTTTATGTGATAGCGTTTTGCAGGAGATTGTAGGTTTTGACACCTCGTAGGCTCGTATTTTGTGTTTGCCACAGTTTCTTGTTTCTCTCTTTTGAACTAAAAAGAGCTTTTCAAGCTGATTAAAGCTCATATCTTAGAAGGATGATTATTGATATTGTTGGATTTCGTTCTTCATAATCAGCTTTTGTAACAGACACCCCTAATCTCTCTTGGTTGTACTGTTAACATTTCCAGGCAAAGAAAGAAGACATTTTATCGAGGTTTCTACAAGTGAACGAAACAGATCCAAAGTACTTACGGGACATAATTTTGAATTTCATAATTGCTGGCAAAGATACAACAGCAGCGACTCTTTCCTGGTTCATTTATATGTTGTGCTAGCATCCTCACATACAGGAAAAGGTTGCACAAGAAATAAAAGATGCAACGAACATCAAAGAGGGTACTGACTTTGAGGAGTTTGCTTCCAGTATTCGCAAGGAAGCTCTAGGAAAGATGCAATATCTCCATGCCACTTTGACGGAGACTCTCAGGCTGTACCCCGCAGTTCCGGTGGTACGAATTGGACAATAAAGAGCAAGTGGCAGATCTATTTAACAAGCTCTACAAGTAGACTATCTCACAATATTGTGTCCTTTGGTCATGCTGATATTTGTAAAGGTTGAATGCCAAATTATTTCAGCAATCTGTTGTCTGCCATTTCTGCTGTAATTGCAGAATTAATCACCTTTCTTATGGTTGTGCAAATTTTTTTCATCAGTTTTGGCTTTTTAGCTACAAAGAATTAGAATCATGGAGACATATAAATTCTTCAGAGCTACAGAGCCAGAACACATTGTTTGCACAATAGTAAGGAAAAAGTTACTACTGCATTGAAAAAGGAATGACTTGACCACAGATTGGTGAAATTGTCATGCTTCAAGATTACCTTTTACTCCTACAATAGTCTCTGTCTTACGCATTCAACCTATGAAAAGTATTGGCAAAATAGAAGATAGTATCTTGTAGGGATTGTTGAATTCCCAGCACTTTCGTCTGCTTTGAGTCTCTTTCCTGCACTATTTGTGACCTGTTACGTAATTATGTTCAGGATAAAAAATTTGCTTCTCGGATGACACTTGGCCAAATGGATTTAGTGTGAGAAAAGGTGATATGGTGGCTTACAAACCTTATGCAATGGGCCGGATGAATTTCATGTGGGGAGATGATGCATAAGAATTTAGACCAGAGAGATAGCTTGAGCAGAATGGAATTTTCCAGCCAGAAAACCCTTTCAAGTTTACAGCCTTCCAGGTAAAAATAACAAATGCCTATTTTCCATTCAATTCAAGGTCTCTATGGATACTTATTAAAACTCTTGACAACTAAGTGCAAAGTATGGTGGTGAACAGGCTGGACCTCGAATTTGTCTGGGAAAGGAATTTGCATATAGGCAGATGAAGATCTTCTCGGCTGTGCTGTTAAGGTTTTTTCATGTTCTAGTTATGTGATGACAAGAACGTGGTTAATTATAGGACAATGATTAATCTTCACATTGATGGGGGTCTACATGTCCGTGGATTCTATAGGTTATGTGGTTAGAACCTCACTTGCCACAAAAAAAAAAACATCATGTATTGCTCTTTAAGGCTAACTATGAGACCTCCCCTCTACTTTCTAAAATTCCATTATCCTTCCTTACTTTCAAACTAATTATGAGATTCCCCCATGCCGTTACTTTAAGGCTAACTATGTCAATTTTTTTTCCATAAAATGACTGTATTAGCCTTAGTATAGATTGTCTACCCTAAAAAATAGTTTGTTCAAAAAATAAAGGCTTTGTTCACTTCCCTTCTTTACCCATTTTAAAAAAAAAATTCCAAAAGATTTTATTTCAAAGAAATTCTCTCTCTACTCATTACCTTATCATTTCATTTCTCTCCCTATCTCTCTCTAATCATTACTTCATTATTCTCATTTTCAAAAATTCAACCAAACACTATCTCAAAAATTCTTTTCAAAATCTATCCAAACACAGCCAAAATTACAAAAGTTTTTCCAAAAAAATTAAACCGTTTTCCATTGTTTTAAATAGCTTTATAAAAAAAAACTACTTTTTGGAAAAAAAATTATTGGAAATAGTTTTTTTAGGGAAAAAAACTAATTTTGAAAAAAATTTCTTGAAATACGAAAGTTTTGAAAAAAAAAATCTTCAATACAAAATTAGTTTTTGGAAAACATTATTTAATAAAAAAGTTTGAAAATAGTTTTTTTCCAAAAATCTTAAAATAAATTATTTTTTAAAAAAAATCCATTTAAGAAACTATTTTCAATTTTTTTTAAATAACAATTTTCCAAAATCTAGTTTTTATCCCAAAAAAATGTTTTCAAAACTTTCGTATTTCTATTTTCAAAAAAATATTTCAAAAAACTATTTCAAAAAGTAGTTTTTTTTAAATTAAAAAAAGATTATCTTCGATACTTTTTTCTTCAAAAGCTCTTTTTTAAATGGAAAATGGTTGAATTTAAATAAAAAAGATTTATTTATTAAAAAATGGTTTTTAGGATGGAGAATATATATTAAGGGTACTACAATCATTTTACGGAAAAAAAATTAACACCATTTGCCTTACAGTAAGAGCAGGAGGATTATGACAATTAGTTTGAAAGGTAAGAAAGAGTAGTGGAAATTCAAAAAATATAAAGGAGGCTCCTATATTTATCAAAAATCTCAGGGGAGGCTAGTGAAATTTACCCATCATTTTAAAGTTTCCCTTCTGGATTAAATTCTTCTAGTCTAATAAGTCATTTTGACTTCTTTTTTTTATTTATCTTTATTTGATTTTTTCCCAACGTTTGTTAGTTTTGTATTAAAGTTTTGTGTAATATTGATTCACCTCGATAAGAGAAATATAAAAAGGTAATATATATATATATATATATATATATATATATATATATATATATATATATATATAGGAACCCCTTCCTATCCAAACCATTATTTACGGACCTACCGTCCGGACTTCACTTTCCGGACCAAATTTCGACGATCCGAACCGTTAGATGTGTTTAAAACATGTATTTAAGGTCCAACGTGAAGATTTGGCAAAAAAAATACCCGGAAGGGCTTGATCGGAGCAATTTTTCATAAAAACGCTATATTAGCATTTTTATGAAAATTGCTCCGATCAAGCCCTTCCAGGTATTTTTTTTTGCCAAATCTTCGCGTTGGACCTTAAAAACACGTTTTAAACACATCCAACGGTTCAGATTTTCAAAAAAAAGTTGGGAAGGTGGAGGTCCGGATTTTTTAAAATCCGGGAGTTTGGATAGGAAGTTTTTCGTATATATATATATATATATATATATATATATATATATATATATATATATATATATATATATGATTAGAACTCTCAATTTTAAAAAAAGAAATCAAAAAAAAAATCCCTCCTTTTGACTTATTTTATCTTTATTCAAAAAAATTTAAGCTTAATAATAATTTTTTATTATTTTGATTCCTTGAGAAAAATAAATACTAATACACAAAACATTTATTGAAAAAATAACAAATGCGGAAAAAAATTAAAATAAAAAGGAAAAAGCAAGTCCTTTCATTTATTATCTAGACTAGTAGTACACAAAGCCACCGCTATATTTGACTCGTACACACAAAGCAGCACCTTCTCTGACATCTATCTCTCAGTACGTCAGTACCAAAAATGGCTTCCATTGATTCTCTCTCGACCCTCATCTCCATGGCAACCATTCTTGTCTCTACCCTTATCCTTGTTCTTCTCTCTGTTAAGCTCCTTTCCAGCAAACTGCAAGGGAAAAATAAGAAAAAGTACCACCCAGTTGGTGGCACCGTTTTCAACCAACTACTCAATTTCAACAGGGTGCATCATTACATGACGGATCTTGCTTCAAAGTACAAGACTTACCGGTTGATTAGCCCTTTCAGAAACGAAATTTACACTTCAGATCCTGCAAATGTTGAGCATATGCTCAAGACAAGCTTTGACAATTATGGCAAGGTATGCCCCGTGATTCCGTGCAGATTTATTGTTTACGTCTCTATATATCATTTATTTTACCAAAAACCCAAATTTAGTTTCTGGTTGTGATGCTTTCATGCAATTGAACCAAGTTTGACCATGTTGGTTGTTGGGAAATTCTAATTGACTATGACTTTCTGATACTAGTGATGGCAATTTCCCCAAATCGGATAGATACCCGCCCCACCCCCGGCTATTTGGAGGCGGATATTATTCAATTTTTCATCAGAGCGGATATGGTAGAACTTAAAGAATCCCGGTTGAAAATGGAGCGGGTATGATTTTGTGATACCCGTCTCCGAATACCCGTACCCGCCCCGTTTCAAATTTTATACATATTTTTATGAATGTATGTATATATGCGGGTATATAGTAGTATATATTTGTGTGTGTAAGTACGCATATTGGTATAATTTATGTATATTATTCCGAATTAAAACTATAGTTAACTGTTAAAACAAGTTTAATGTTGGCGGTCTTTAAAATTGTATATAATCTTAGTAGACTATTATTTCTTTGCAACTTTCTATTATATTTTGTTTTAAATGGTTGTTTTTGTTAGTATAGGACAGATAAATTAGATCTTATCCTCTTTTTCTTTTTTCAACTAGTTTGGATATGGACTTACCCGAATATACTCGATCCCCAATGGGAGGTGGGTATGGTGGATTGTCCACTATCCCTTTTGGGTATGGAGGTGGGGATGGGGAAGAACTTCCCAATTGGGGATCAGAGTAGAATATAGTCCCCCGATCCATACCCTACCCCTTGTCATCCCTATCCGATACCTATCTTTGCATTTGCATTTTATCAGAGAACTGGCATCAATTCCATATTTTGACCCCTTTCAAATTCCTTGTAGGAATAAACTTGAATGGAAATTGTCTCTAAGGCGACACAACTATTGCATTAGTCAACCCAAGGGTTGGCATAGTGGTCAAGGCTTGCAGTTAGGGTTTGCTTCCTCAGTTTTAGGTTCGAAACCTCTTAGGTGCTATCTGTTCTTTAGGGGTCAGTCTATACAGAGTTCACTCTAGCTTTAAATGGGTCCCGCTAGTGGACGGTGAGATTGATCTCCCAGGATTAGTTGAGGTGTGCGCAAGCTCACCCGGACACCTAGATATCAAAAAAGGAAAAATAGTGCGAGATTTGTGGAAGAAAAGAAAAGGGGAAACTTAAGAACTAAAGCAACACAGAACCCTATTTTTTTCCCTTTCACAATCCAAGATCCAAAATCCAAATTGGACTTAATCAAAACAAAAATACAAAAGGTAGGGGTATTATTCTGCACACCAAAATACTGGATCATTTGGGAATTTGCGAAGGAAAAGGAAAATAAAGCTTTTTAAGTTCCTTTTCCCCCCTCACAAATCCAAAGATTCCAATACAGATACAGAAAAATCGCATAGAAAACCTAGAAATACTATTTGTAGGGGGCATTAATAGGTCAGCAACATGATTCAAAGTGCCGTCCCCTTTTCTATGGTATATTTAGCTCCCTCTTATCAAATCTTGACCCGATTCTAGGGCAGGGCAAGAGCTACCTATCAAGTGTTATGGTAGATTCAAGCCACGAGAATTAGCCTATCTATGTGGAAGTTGAGGGTAAGGCTGCTTGCTTACTATTGTAACTGGGAATCTTGTGCGTTGATTATGACCTTCATTGCCATCAAGGGTGGAGGGAGGAAAGTTGACCCCCTTGAGGTCCAAATTTTTGTAGGGATAGTTATAGTTTTGCCCAAGTTTTTGCTATTTCGACCCCACTTTACACCTCCTTTTTTCCCCAAACCTTTTAAGAGTTCAAATTTTGACCCCACTTGCCCAAGTTTTTGCTATTTTGACTCCACTTCACACCTCCTTTTTTGCCCAAACCTATTAAGTGTTCAAATTTTTGCCCAAACCTATTAAGAATTCAAATTTTGACCCCCCTGTCAAAAATCCTGGCTCCGCCCTTGATTGCCATATAGACCTCAAGGTGTTGTGCAACTAATTGTTATATGCCTCCTCTCTAAGCACATTCATGTTAGTTTGATTTTATTTCGTTTGAGGCAAATACAACTATGGATAATCAGCATTCATAACTTGAGTGAAAACCTTGTCTATTGCAACTTGAAGTATTTGAGACAACGTGCAGGGTTGGCACAATTACAGCATTTTAGGGGATCTGTTGGGCGATGGAATTTTCACAGTAGATGGAGAGAAGTGGCGCCAACAGCGCAAAGTATCAAGCTACGAATTTTCCACAAGGGTTTTGAGGGACTATGCCAGCTTTGTCTTCCAGAAAAATGTGGCAAAACTTGCTAAAATTATCTCTGAAGCCGCCACTTCCAACCAAATAATGGATATTCAGGTGAGTTTTCAAGACTTTTACCTGTCTAATACTGTAAAATTTTAGGTTTACTGCTGGAAATCACATAAAAAACTCTGCATTCCAAGAAACATCAAATACATGTTTTAGAATATTCGAGAATTGTTGCCACACACGGACGAGGAGAATAAGATAAAGGATAAGCTTGACGAAGTTTCCTTTACTTTTAGTTTGGACATCACAGATAGTGAGAACAATATAAACCGACAAGATATTCAATTCCATGCACCTGTTTGACTGCTGCATGAATGCTAATGTGGTACTCAATGTAGGATCTGTTTATGAAATCAACCCTAGATTCGATATTCAAGGTTGGCTTTGGAGTTGAACTAGACAGTATGTGTGGATCAAGTGAAGAAGGCACCAAATTTTCCACTGCTTTGGATGACTCAAGTGCAGTGACACTTTGGCGATACGTTGATGTCTTTTGGGGAATAAAGAAAGCTCTGAATATAGGGGCGGAAGCTGAGTTGAAGAAAAACATCAAAGTCATTGATGATTTTGTATACAAGCTAATCCATAGAAAAACCGAGCAAATGGACAAGTTGCCAAATGATGATTCCTCAGTAAGTGAAAATTTCTTTCTTTGTTTTTTTGGAAGAGCATAGGTTAACAATTCAAACTTGTTATTTTGATACTGTTTTTAGATATAGTGGGTTTATGTGATAGCGTTTTGCAGGAGATTGTAGGTTTTTGACACCTCGTAGGCTCGTATTATGTGTTTGCCACAGTTTCTTGTTTCTCTCTTTTGAGCTAAAAACAGTTTTTAAAGCTGGTTAAAGCTCATGTCTTAGAAGGATCATTATTGATATTTTTGGATTTTGTTCTTCATAATCAGCTTTTGTAACAAACACCCCTAATCTCTCTTGGTTGTATGTTAACATTTCCAGGCAAAGAAAGAAGACATTTTATCGAGGTTTCTACAAGTGAACGAAACAGATCCTAAGTACTTACGGGACATAATTTTGAATTTCATAATTGCTGGCAAAGATACAACAGCAACGACTCTTTCCTGGTTCATTTATATGTTGTGCAAGCATCCTCACATACAGGAAAAGGTTGCACAAGAAATAAACGATGCAACGAACATCAAAGAGGGTACTGACTTTGAGGAGTTTGCTTCCAGTATTCGCGAAGAAGCTCTAGAAAAGATGCAATATCTCCATGCCACTTTGACGGAGACTCTCAGGCTGTACCCTGCAGTTCCGGTGGTACGAATTGGACCATAAGGAGCAAGTGACTATTTAACAATCTCTACAAGGAGAATATTGTCTTCTGGTCATGCTGATATTTGTCTAGGTTGAATGCCAAATTATTTCAGCAATCTGTTGCCTGCCATTTCTGCTGTAATTGCAGAATTAATCACCTTTCTTATAGTTGTGCAAATTTTGTTTTTCACTTTTGGATTTGTAGCTATGAAGAATTAGAATCACGGAGACATTCAAAGTCTTCAGAGCTACGGAGCCATGATCAAACCTATTGTTCTCACAATAGTAAGGAAAAAGTAGTACTATTGCACAGAAAAAGGAATGTCTTGACCTTGTATTGGTGAAATTGTCATGCTTCAAGATTACTTTTTACTCTTACAGTAGTCTTTGTCATACGCATTCAACCTGTGAACAGTATTGGCAAAATAGAAGATAGTATCTCGTAGGGATTGTTGAATTCCAACACTTTCTTTTGCTTTACATCTCTTTCCTGCTCTGTGTGACCTCTTATATAATTATGTTCAGGATGCAAAGATTTGCTTCTCGGATGACACTTGGCCAGATGGATTTAGTGTGAGAAAAGGCGATATGGTGGCTTACCAACCTTATGCAATGGGCCGGATGAAGTTCATATGGGGAGATGATGCAGAAGAGTTTAGACCAGAGAGATGGCTTGACGAGAATGGAATTTTCCAGCCAGAAAGCCCTTTCAAATTTACAGCCTTCCAGGTAAGAACAACAAATGCCTATTTTGCATTCAATTCAAGGTCACTATGGATACTTATTAAAACTCTTGACAACTAAGTACAAAGTATCTGGTGGTGAACAGGCTGGACCTCGAATTTGTCTGGGAAAGGAATTTGCATATAGGCAGATGAAGATCTTCTCGGCTGTCCTGTTAGGGTTTTTTGTGTTCAAGTTAAGCGATGACAAGAACGTGGTTAATTACAGGACGATGATCAATCTTCACATTGATGGGGGTCTACATGTCCGTGCCTTCCATAGGTTATGTGGTTAGAACCTCACTCGTGACAAATAAAAAAGCTATATTGCTCCTTGTTCATCATAAATAAGTTGTGTAATGGAAATACATATGTATCGTGATCTCGTCGTATCTTCTATTTTAGGGGTAGAGTCGATTTGTGATAATATTGTAATCATCTCTCTTTGTGATCTTCTATTTAATTAGGCATAATCATATCTCTCCGTAATCTTTATTTTAGGTATAGATTTCTAGGTTCTCTCTATTTAAACTTGAGATTGTAACCTTTCTTAGTAATTCTGAAATACATATCAGTTCTCTCTCTCATATATTTTGTCACATGGTATCAGAGCCATGAGATATAGGCCACTTGAAAAGGAAAAAAGAAAATCTAAGCCACTCGGATTTTTGCTCTCCGGTGGGCAGCCAAGGCATCGCCATCGTCTGTTGGGCACTAATATGTAATACAGTTTCTTCATATCTTCTCCAAGACGTATCATGGTATTTCGGGCTCTGTTTCTCTAATTTCGCATCTCTAAAGTTCTCTCGCTTTGATTTCTACCTCTATTTTCTGGTTTTGCATATGAAATTTGTATCAGAAATTTGTACGACACTCCTGTTCTTCTCAATCATCATTCGAATTTGTTGCTTCTGAATTTGCTTTTGAATCCGTTCTTCCTCTATTCTGTATTTGTTTGCATATGTTATGGCTACTGATACTCCTGCTTCAACATCTCTATTATCTTCATCATCTCACCCTAGACGCAATTCACTGAATCCCTAGCATCTCTGACGACCCTATTACATTTTCGGCAACTTATGTTTGCACTATTTGGTTTGGAGTTGGCTAACTTCTTTATGAAGACCCACACTGCACCAGACTTCTTTGCGAAGACCCACACTGCTGTTCGTTTCTTCTTTCTACTCGGCAAACTCTCGATGCTCTCTTGCTCTCACATCCTGAGTTTGGGATGGGGAAGGGCATCAATGTTATGTACCGTGATCTCATCATATCTCCTATTTTAAGCATAGAGTCGTTTCGTGATAATATTGTAGTCATCTCTTTGTGATCTTCTATTTAAGGTATAGATTAGGCGTAATCACATTTGTATGTAATCTTTTATTATAGGTATAAATTTCTAGGTTTTAAGCTTGATTATTCAATCTTTCTTATTAAGTCAGAAATACATATCATTTCTAATACCATGTGAAACATGGTACAAGTTCGCAAAGTATCTGGACTAACATATATTTCTAAATTAATAAGAAAGGTTATAATACTCAAGCTTAAATATAGAAACATGGAAATGTACATCTAAAGTAGAAGATAACAAAGAGATGTGATTACACCTAATCTTATGCCCTAAATAGAAGATTACGGAGAGATACAATATTACCACGAAACGGCTCTACGCCATTCACACTAAACAAACCACATTCTAGGTTCATGCGTTGAATTAAGTTCAATCTCCACCACTCACACTAAACAAACCACATTCTAGGTTCAGGAGTTCTTGTTTAAATTGCGTAATTGTTAATGTTGAAATTGTACTTAGTGTTGTGTAATGAAAGTTAAAAAATTACCTTGAAACAGCTTTAAAATCCCCAAACACATACACACAACTAAAACCTTACATAACTAAACATTCCTGGAAGCCCTTTAAGTGGACTACAGTTAGATTAGAACCATGGCCGAAAACTTGAATCAAGTGCATATTCTTCATAACATAGTCAGAAAATGCACACCATGGACCGGGGAAAGGTAAATTACTATTATTGATGATTTTTCCTCTGTTTTACCGTAGAAGAAATGGAGAAAATGGACAGCTCGCAAGGCTAATGGATCAACGGCCAATGATCCAAAATATACAAAACTGAGTCAAAAAACTGAAGAACCCTGCGTAATCTAATATTTCTCACTCGTATGATATACCAGTTGCACATTCCGGATACATATGCTACAACCACAAGGCAGCCGCAAACAGTTTAATAATCGCATTTCTTCCCCGGATGGCTAGCCAGCTTTGCCCTTGTCGTATCAATTTGGATGGCGCCTCCATAGCCAAACAATTGTCAGAAGCAAAAAATTATCAAGATATTTAACGTTGATGGTGAAAAGTGGAAGCAGCAGAGGAAGCTTGCAAGCTTTAAGTTCTCTACTCGAGTTTTGAGAGATTTTAGTTGTGTGGTTTTCAGGAAAAATGCTGGCAATTTGGTTAGAACTGTTTGTGAGTTTTCGGTGGCCAACAGGGTTTTTGATGTACAAGTAAGTGATTTCAAGCCTATCTTGCTAGATACACAAATGCCATAGCGAATTAGTATTTTTAAGTCGGAGAAATTGTAAGAAGACTTGATCATAATCCTTGTTCCTAGAATCCCTTTTTATGTGAGATTTAGAGAAACATTTCTAGATTTAATTAGAAGCCTACCCTACGCCATTTTGAACCTGTGGCATACCATATTTCCATACCCATATTTCGAATAACATAGTCTCAAACCATTAAGAGTCAAAAAAAGTATAATTTGGGTCGAGATGTTCATGATTTAAGATATGTGCCTATTGTGGTGGTTATACTTGTTTGTTTCAGTCAAGCTTGTTTTAGGTATACTATTTGGGAAAATAAAGGCTGTGATCTTTGAATTTCTCGATAATTTGAAACCCCAATCATAATAACGAATGTTTATATATCTCCACTAATGAATGGTCATACTGGTGACAGAGTTCCTTCTGAATGAAAAATGATAATCACCATCCAGCAAAGGCCCATGTCCGATCTAAAATTGGCTCGACGAACGTGCAGTTACCTAATTGTCTGAACACCACTAACATGGTGTAGCCTTTCTGTTTTAGGGCCACTTTAGTTTGTCTTAAGAAGTTTATGAGCCAAAATTATTTCAGGCATAACTCAATGCAGAAAAGATATCAGTAAACTTCATCAGGTTATCTGGAAATTTATTTTTTCAAGAAATTTGTGGGTTCTCTCAGGATTTGCTGATGAGTTGCACTATGGACTCCATATTCAAAGTTGGATTTGGAGTGGATTTGAATTGCCTACAAGGATCAAGCAAAGAGGGAAGTGTGATTCTCAAAGCCTTTGATGTTTCGAATGCACTCACATATTGGCACTATGTCGATCCATTTTGGAAGTTGAAAAGGTTTTTTAACATTGGTTCTGAAGCCTCCCTTAAGAAGAATATCAAATTCATCGATAATTTGAAAAAAAACAAGAAAGAAAGTGTGAGACAAACAATCGATGATTATTGGTGACACGAAAACAGTAATTTAAGTACTTCCGTTTATCATTTTTCAAATTTTTTTGCACCGAATTAAAGTACACGACAAGTAATTTAATTTGGTGTAAAAGTTTCTGAAAAATGATACACGAAAACAGTAATTTTTTGTTTGCAGTACGATAGGTGAATTGGAAGAATATCAAATTCATCGATGATTTTGTCTTCAGCGTGATCAGTACCAAGAGGAAACAGCTTTCAGTGCAACAGGATTGTGAGTGCTAGTACTGCAATTTTGCTATTGTGTGAATGATAATACTTCCATTATGTTGTTTTCTAAGGTTATGTTTTCTATAGATCATTTTTTTCTTTCATTTCGGTTCTTGTTTTAATTGTTCTCATAAAGAAAAGCAATGAAAATCTTGAAAGTCCATTCTTTTCCTACCTTGATGGTTAATTCAGAAACTTCTTTTTGACAGTTGCCTGGAATGTGGGTTGTTTTTAGAATTTCTGAATCCATAATTCGACAAACAAGAAAATGATGCAATACAGAACTGCCCTCCAAGACTATTCGTAGCATTTCCATTATCAAAGCATAACCTGAGATTCACCCCATATTCAACTTCCATTGAATGAAATTGTTTTCTGTGCTTTAGGTCCTGATTTTTGTATTTTGTTTGGCGAGCGACTGATTAGATAAAAACCATAGTGTAAGGAGATTGGCTACTGATTTTGTTAGTTACTTAGTAATATTTCATGATTTCAAAGAATGACAAGACATATTTTCAAGATTTCTGGTGGAAAGCAAGAAGGATCCAGACAGGATGAATGACAAGTATCTGAGGGATATAATTCTGAGTTTTATGACAGACGGCAAAGATACCTCTGCAAGCGCTCTTTCTTGGTTCTTCTACATGCTATGCAAGAATCCACTGATACAGGAAAAAGTTGCACAAGAAGTGAAAGAAGTTACTGGTAGTCAAGGGGATGGAGCTAGTGCTGATGATTTCATCGCAAATGTAACCGATGAAGTACTAGACAAAATGCATTACCTTCACTCAGCATTGACTGAGACCCTAAGGCTATTTCCTGCAGTCCCAGTGGTAAATATTGCCAACAACCTTATTGATTGTTCTTCCTTTGTTTCTCACTATAAATTTTTTGTGTGTAAATTTTACTAATCTCCGGAAATTTCTAACAATTGAGGTGATCTCCCATGATGTTTCTTAAGTAACACACTGACCTCCTTTGGGCAGGTCTAACTGGAAATATACAATTGTCCTACACATAAGTCATATCTTGGACGGTGTTGAATCTTGCAATAGCTAGCCATAATGCCTTGTACCATCGTCGCAATTTCCCTTCCTTCCCTTTTGCTTGTCTAATTAGAATGAAGTTGGCATCTTGGAATAATAAAAGGCTAACATTGTCATCGCCTTCTTACATTCAATAGTCAACTAACAGAGGGGTATCAGAAATGACACGAAAGATCTTGTCACCGTAATTGTTGGAAATGTAAATGTACACAAGTGCAACAAACTTTTTTCCCCTTAATAGTTAGACTTGCATTCCAAACTGATCCACATAAACTCTTTTTTTTTTTTTTTTGGGCATAAGTAGATTCACATAAACCATTTTTCCATACTCTGCTGGTTCTGTTTTTACAGAATTTATCGCTTCAAAAGCTCTAATTTTGCACTTCTATTTATATATTTTCTTACTTTCTGGTGTACAAGGATGGGAGGTGTGCAGAAACAGATGACATTCTTCCTGATGGCTTTAAACTGAAAAAGGGAGATTTGGTCTACTACATGGCCTATGCAATGGGCAGAATGCCATACATTTGGGGAGATGATGCCGAGGATTTCAGACATGAAAGATGGCTCAACAATGGGATTTTCCAACCTGAATCACCGTTCAAATTCATAGCATTTCATGTATGTAATGTCTGTTGGAAAAAATATTTTCAATATAATATTTTATTTAAAGTGAATGAAAATTGAATTGATTTAGAGTTGTGTATTTTTAGTGGTACCTGTTCGCTGTGGACGGACGCGTCCTTTCGTGAACAGATGTGTCTTTTCACCATGGTGACTATTCGTAGAGTCACCAGTTTGTCTAAATATATGGCATCTTTCTTTCATTTTAGTAGATTGATTTTTCCTAAACTTTCATTGAGTTTGAGTCTTTTAATTGGAGAGAGTACAGATACAAGTCTGGTTCAACAAATCCATCGATTGTAGTGCTGCTTCTGTGGGGATTTCTATCAAGTAGTGCTGGGAGATAGACGTCCATGCAAACCGTAAGCACCGTAGCGGGGGTGAATCTGTCTTAAGTACAGAGTGTTTCACTCGCCTTGATCACCTTTTCATTTTCATCGATTGCCAGGTTTTGAGTTTTAATTTTATTGCATTCACATTTCCGGTTTTATCACAAAAAGTAAACTTTTATTCCAACAATCTTAAGACAGATACTATTTATTAGTTGGGACTTGTCTTTGCTAATTTTTTTTCCCGTTGAAGAAGAAACTGGAAATTGCATGTATATGTGTTGCAAGCATGAATAGTCATTATGTTGTTCAATTTATCCACACGGCAATATGGTATGGGTAATTCAGAATCCAATACTTTTTGTGATTGTGATTGTGATTTTGATTTACCATGAGAATTATCTGTGGGCTAGTATAATTGAATTCCTACAATTCTAAGTCTTTTTGTCTGCTTACTGAAATTCATCAGTTGTGTTTATTTACATTATTAATCTTAGATTGGTACTTAGCCCATAATCTTGATTAGTTGATTTTAAGATTAACACAACGTTTTATTGGGTTCTATTTACATGGGTGTACAATTGCATTGTGTATCCAGTGGGGCAATAATCCCGTAATTCGCCATATATCATATCCTGGTTTCAATAGAACGAACCCATGCACCGTTTCTTTCATGTCAGTTAATATAGATTTGCAAGACCCGAAACCAGAACTGTTGTATTTTCTGCCATATTAATTTGTTCGTGACTTGATCATTTTTTATTTTTTTAATATCTCCTAAACCGATTCCTCCCAACCGGTGTCTTTCCTCCTATTGATTTCTTGGCGAACCACATGTTGGGTCTTGACTCTTACAAGCATCATTTGTCTCTAGCATTTCCGTTGGTAACAATATTTTTCCAATGGATATCGATTATGAGATTTAGTGCCCTTGTCAGTGTAGGAGGGAAAAATGTGCTTATGAGTTCATAATTAATCTAAGAGAAAAGAATAGTTGCAATGGTTGATGGAAAGGTTTCATTTAGGAAATGATGTACTTTTGAATGGACACACTTGTTGGGCAAATATCATGATGCTTCATGAAGGGATTTGTGGAAAAATAATTAGTGTGATCTATTCCACTACTGTTGTTTTCATACTAAATTATTTGCTTAATTGCTAATCCACTGTAAAATAGACTTGGGATTTGTTGTCTTCGAAACCTGAATCTGATTGTTTAACATTAATGTTGGTTTTAGTACTTCATTTATTTAAAATTTTCACATTACAGAAATTATCCGGTTTATAATTTATTACTGCTTGATTTAGTAACCATTTGAGTTCGGTTTTGTATCGCTTTGGCATAAATTCATTGCGTTGTCATTGTATTTTTCACATTCTAAGCTTGGTATGTGCATCATAAATCTCATAATGCATTTCCGTACCTTTTGACGGAAATTTTGGGTCAAAAATTAAGGATTGCATATCTTTGCCCGTAATTTTCCTTTGCATCATTTAGTTTGGTGATATGTGCTTTAAATTATTAGAATCCTCGTTACGATACGTTTTTAATGATATATCATATCATATGTATCGGTTGGATTAATGGTTTGAGAAAGATTAAAATCCAATTTTTGAGTCTCGGACTTTTTGGTGATGAATAATAAAACCTGGGTTCTAAAAAGGGACTTGTTGTTTGCGCAAATTTTTTTGAACTTTCTCTTTAATTGATGAGTTTGAGTTCATCCATATATATTATATGGAAGAAGGTAGATCGAAGCCTTTGTTTTCATTCTCATTATTGTTTTTAAATTGTTTTAGTGTGATGCATTGTTAGGCAACCAATTTTAAACCAAGAGGTGTGGGGGTTTAAAACAATGAAGAGGTGTGATCCTTGCGGTCAAATTGTAAGACCGAAAGGTGTGACTTTTGAACGAAGAGATGTTACTGTTAAGGCCAAACTAATAGTTGACAACAAGAGATGTGACCGGTTGGCTCAAAACTAAGGGATGTGATCGTTGTGTTTAAACCTAGAATCTTGACTTTTTGGTTTCTTATAGTAGCTGTTAAATATCTCTTCAAACAGGTGCGTAATTGTGAGGACGCCACCATTCGAAGTTGCATCAGGCGAAGAGATACAACTGTTTGTTTTTGAACCAACATGTTTAGTGGCAACTTAAAAATAAGTTGGTTGCTCATTTGTAATTTTTGGAATTGGAGGTTTGACAACTCTTTGCTGTCAACATTTGTTTTCCTACGGCAATGCGTGTCACTTGTTGCAAGATACACAATGGTTGGTTAAAAAAAATGTGAAGTCATTTTTTTTGTGGCTTAGAGCTACTATGATGACTTGAAAATTTAAGATATAGGAAATATTTGGTTCATAAAATCTTGTATATTTAATATTTTGTAAACAACCAGGCACTACAAGATTAACCCCACTAGGCAATGCAAAATAGGCTTTGTATTTAGTTGTTTTGAGAAAAAGTACTATATCTCTGAGTTAATTACTGATGAAGTATTGGATGGATTTTGTCCTATTTGTTATGGTTTGGTATTCAAATATATTTGAAGAGTGCATAGAATGCATGAATGATGCATCAAACCTTGTGAAAATATGAGTATAGAGATACTCAAAATTGGGTGAGATACTTGATGTGGGGGATGTTTGTGTTCATGGATCTTGAAACACAAGAGAGGGGGAAAAAAAGATTTTTGACACAGTGTGTGACATGTCATAAACTACGAAAAATATTTTCATAAATTCTGAATAAATTTTAGAATTGTGGGGGAGTAATTATAAATTTCGCAAACTTTTGACTGTGTTGCACTATGGATCATATATTCAATTGTACTCTAGAGCGTAGAGTAGTCAATTATATATTTGATTTAAAAGACTAAAAATTTATGAGTGTATACATGTCTTTACATTTGAAAGTGCAACAAAGGTTTAGAAATCCTCTAAACTCACGTGTATATAGCATGGTCTACATTGGAGTCTGATCAACTCATTGCATTAGACAAAAGCTAATAAGTGAAGTGGCTAAGTCATCTCTTAAAGGATGTTCCTATGTGTTTATGTTCTGTGCTAGGATTTATAGTACGATGGCCATCGGTAGTTCGAAAGGAATAGAAGATCATGAAGAACGGTAAGTCTCGATATTGTAGACATGCACTGTTAAATATTTGTTTTCACTAAAAAATGAGTTAGCAAAATAAATGTAGTGACATTTTTTTATGGTCACAAGTATGTTTGAGTAAAACACAAGTATGAGTAAATAGTTGTGACATTGATACATGTCCGGACTTAAAACAATCATGTCAAACTATAAGTGATTATGTGAATTATTCTAGATTATCACATAAGTGTGGGGGAAGTGGTGCTTATTTACAAATAACTCAATTTTGGCAAGTAACCCATACGTTGCCATTTGAAAATTACTCATGTGAGTAATTTAATTCTATGCCAAAAGATTACAGAGTATTCTTTGATTGGTATTCATAAGTTTGAGACTCAAAGTTAGAAACGCACGGATAGTATGGTAAGTCCTGACATGATCATCGCAGACACAATACCATACAACACTTTGTTCTCAATTAAAATTAGCACCATTTAAGGTCAATAATGAAATACGGACCCGTTAACCAAGTGGTTTTGACCAGTGAACAAGTGATCATCGAGGGGAATGTGTTTAAAGCCTACCAATTAAAAGTCTTTATAACGGCAACCCAACCTAGATGACTGGAGATCCTAAGATCTAGATTCAACGAGACAACCGAGTTATATGAAACTTAGGAGTATCACTGAGGAGATATATCTCTCCAACTCATTCCTATGGTGAAACAGTGATGCTTGCAGCGATTTAGGTTAAGTTTTAACTTTTAATGATTCTTATTATATCTTGATAAATTCAAGTGGGGTATAGCAAGATACTCTTAATAAGAGATCACCTATGTAAGTGTGAAGTGGGTCGCTTCTATGAGAATTTTAAGGCTGAATTCTTTAAAAAAACACTCTCTAAAATCAGTCGCGTGTTCCAGAGCCAAAATGGGCACAACCGTAAGAACCAACTATATTCGGAAATCGCGTTCACTAGTTATTCACAAGACGAGATTCAAAACCAAAAGCTACCTAACCTCAGAAAATTTTCACATGTACTCTCTCTGTTGTTTGCATTGTTTTTGCATTTGTTATCGAGTCAATTTCATTCATGTGGTGGATTGTTGGAAAAAATATTTTCAATATAATATTTTATTTAAAGTGAATGAAAATTGAATTGATTTAGAGTTGTGTATTTTTAGTGGCACCTATTCGTTGTGGACGGACACGTTCTTTCGTGAACAGACGTGTCTTTTCACCTTGGTAACTATTCGTAGAGCCACCAAGTTTCCTATATATATGGCATCTTTCTTTCATTTTAGTAGATTGATTTTTCCTATACTTTCATTGAGTCTGAGTCATTTCATTGGAGAGGGTACAGATACAAATCTGGTTCAACAAACCCATCGATTGTAGTGTTGCTTCTGTGGGGAGAGTTCGATCAAGTAGTGTTAGGAGATAGACGTCCATGCAAACCGTAAGCACCATAGCGAAGGCGAATCTTTTCTTAAGTACAAAGTGTTATACACTCGCCTTGATCATCATTCATTTCATCGATTTCCAGGTTTTGAGTTTTAATTTTATTGCATTTATATTTCCGGTTTTATCACAAAAAGTAAACTTTTATTCCGACAATGTCTTGTGGTAGTTTTTCATAGCATTTCACTTGGCGGACAGTAACACTCTCCGGACAAGTGTCCGACAATCGAATCTAATGCATTTTCACTCAAGTTTTTCCTTCTACACTTCGGAGACACTCGAGAGTCGAGAATGTGCTAGGACACTCCATGGACACTTGCTGGAGTCTTCTCTACGTGTTTCCGAAGTGTGTTCCCCACATGTCCAAGTCCTCCAATTTTTTAAGATTTGCATGTCGAAGTGTCTGTGGAGTATTGCATATCTGTGGAAGCGCTACATATCCTGTAATATTTTGTGTTCTTGTGTTATGATTTACAGGCAGGTCCTAGGATCTGTTTGGGAAAAGACTTTGCTTATCGCCAAATGAAGATTGTGGCAACGGCTCTTCTCAGATTCTTCCGGTTCAAGTTAGCCGATGAGACGAAGAAAGTCACCTATAGAACCATCTTCACACTGCACATTAAGGAAGGTCTTCATCTCTATGCATTACCAAGAACAGGTTTCAGTACTACTGAATTGTAAGTAACTGTTTCTTGGATTTGTGGTGGTGATTCATGGAATGAGAAAAGGAAAGGAATTCCCGCACCCCCCCCTCCCATTTTCTGGTTTTCTCCTCAAATCTCCTCACAAATCCTCTATCCAAACTTATCACAGTTGATGAAAATATGTCTGGTTAAAAATAAAACCATGGTTATGTTTACCCTTGAGATTGTTTGTACTTTCCTATTTAATCTTCTCATATCTTGTCATTTTCTGCTGTTTGTACTCTGCTCCATTGATGCTTTTAAAAACTTTGGGCGATTATCGTGATACGAATATTTCTCATAATGGTCCAGTAGCAAAAAAAATTTCTCAAATGAACACATGTATATGAAAATACTTTTCAGTTTCCTCTACTTCACTAAAATTTTCTCCAAAATAATTTTCTTGCACCATTGTCTTGACAAGTGAACGGAGCCCCGGCTATTGATCCACAGTGCCTTAATTTATTCAGATTGAAGATCTACATAGAACACGCAGTTTATGATGGCTGAACCACAGTAAGGCATGTCCATTTTTCTGGAGATAATTGAGAAATTTAACTTGAACATCTTTGTTACACCAACTTTGGACTTGTTCCATTACTTTTCCTCCTCTCCTCCTCCTCCTCCTCCCTTTTTTTCCAATAAAAGATTACAAGTTCACTTTTTCTCCTTCTCCCTTCTCACAGAAACCAAACATTCCAAACCTTAAGGTCACTGAAGAATTTGTTGTGTTGTTAACTTTACCTCGAATTAGTAGAGGTGAGAATAAGCTAAGTCTGACATTCGATTATAAAAACAAAGATCCATATTCTTCACAATATCTAGTCAGTAAATTCATACGTCATGGATCAAGGCAAAAACGCGTAGTCGATCTTAATCATGTGCGGTCAACTTATGTGTCGTCTGCTTTCCCCTCTCTACCAACTCTAAAAACCATGACCCAAGATTGTAGGCTAAAAATCCTAAATGCTTACAAATAGGAAAAGAAGAAGATCGTATCTGAAAAAGAAGATGACACCGCGCTTGATTGTGTTACTAAATCATGATTTATTGTGTCACTAAAACCAGTGTAAAATCCAATCCTTTTTTTTTCTTTTTTCTATTGCTTCATTTCTTTCACCTGACCGCGTGTACATACCACCGGAAATCATCGGAAAGGCTGGTCCCACCGCTATACGGCGAACAGTTTCATTAGACGAAACCTCCGTTGTACCAGTTTCTCTCCAAAACGTATGTACCATATGTTACATCCTTGATACTCAAAGCCAATAATTCAAAGAGGCTAGTAAACATTCGTGTTCACTACTTCTACGACCGATAATATATGCAGGGTTCACTATTTTCAATTTCTCAACTCTTAGGAGCACTTAAACGAGGGATTGTAACTTGCTTTGATCGGGATTGTAATTTGCATTGTTCACTGTCATTTTGACCCTCAAAAGGTAACCATGGGAGTTGGATTGGGGACCGATCCGTTTCTGGGCTAAACTCAATGTGCGGGGACTGAGCCGTTTCTGGGTTAAACCCTATGTGTGGCCTCTTAAAGGAGTAAAAATTTTGCAACAATGATACATACACATCCACTCGGACACACTCCGCCACACCCCCTCTCACATGTGAGGGGACTCACCCGAAATGGACACAGGGGGTGTGGCAGAGTGTGACCAAATGGGTGTACTATCTATCATTTTTGTAAATTTTGGGTGTTCCTCCTTTGTGAATTGAAAGGAACAAGAGAATGGTTTTAAGGATTTTTCTTATTAATGTATTTGTATGCTGATGAGCCCAAAATATTGACACACAGAATTCATGTATTGCATATTGTTAGTTTTTTTTATCGTTCTTAATTAGATAATATTATTATCTTTTTGTTCGTTTACATTGAATAATTTATTTTACTGGAAAAGATAATAATTTTACTTATTTTTAGCCGTTGAAATATAGCATGTGATAGTGGACCTAAAAATCAACATTGCCGAAATTCAAAAGTGGAAATGATGAAATTACTCTAAATAAAGGGCTCATCTAAGATGGAAAGTGGGAAGATTACAAAAGGAGATCTATTAGAGTCAAACTCATTGTGGGCAAATTATTCATTGGCTGAGAATTGGATTTTAGCTTGGCATGAGAAACTCATGCAACGTGGAGATCAATAAAAGATTTGTTGGCTTTATTAGTGAACCAAAATTAGAATAGAATTAAGAAAATTATTCTCTTCCTTTTGACCAAATAATACATGTTCAAATTTAAATAACTCGACCATAGTTTCTAGATCAGTTGATCGCGTACCAGCGCTTACGTGCTGGGAGATTCTAGCAAGGTCCATACCCTTTGTAGCAAAAGCCCCGAACCAAAACCCAAATTATTATGAAAATTTATAGTAACAATAATTAGCGTTGATAACTTGGGTGAAAAACTTGTGCATTAGAACTTCCTACTTGAAGTGCTCAACATAATGTGCCAGGTTGATACCATTACAGAATCTTAGGGGATCTTTTGGGCGATGGAATTTTCACAGTAGAAGAGAAGTGGCACCAACAGTGCAAAGTATCAAACTATGAATTCTCCACCAAGGTTTTGAGGGACTTCAGCAGCATCGTCTTCCAGAAAAAGGAGGCAAAATTTGCTAAAATTATCTCTGAAGCTGCAACTTTACATATGTAGATTAGTTCGAGACTCGGAGCCGTGCCTTGGCCCATGATTTAGAAGAAACAAGAACCAAAAAGATTGATCTTTGAAATTAAGTATCCATATAGATTTGTCTCCATTGATTAAGGAATATGGTTTTCTGTACTTAACAGTATATGATGTTATATTCTTACTTTTCTATAAGAAAAGAGAAGCTGGAAAAAAAAAAGTGGTTTGATATTGTCGAATGTAAGTTGTGATAAACCTTGATTCACCTGTAGATTCGAATCGTTTTTGTCAGATTCGGGAATCGAATCACGAATAGAACCATGAATTGTACGATTCACCTCCGATTCTATGTCAACCCTTTTTTCACCTATAGATTCATATCGTTTTTACATAGAATTGTGAATCGAATCGTCGTGCGATTCTGACAACCATGCTCAATAGTAGTTATGTACTAGATTGTGATAAGTTGTATGTGGTATAGCATGTTGCCTCACAGCATCCTTGAAATCTGCTCTGCAGCTGAAGCAAATTTCATGCCCAATTCGAAAACGGAGTCTTCCATATCACGACCACTTCTAAATTTCTTGAAGTGATGATTCTTTGGCTTGGTATTGTCATCACTAGAGGAACTATATGGACTTTCAAATGAAAAAGAGTGTCTACTGTCTACATTCCAACTTAATTACCAATTCTGATTCCCAGGGCTTCGCAAGCAATGCCACATACGCAAAAAAAAAAGTCCCCAGAATTTACCTAAAAAGTGAGAAATGAGTGGTTGAGATGCACTTGTGCTGGCATCTGAGACCCTCATTCTCACTTTCTGAGTATTTTTTAGTAGTCCTATTTATGTGCACTTGGCATTTTTGAAGGCTTCACCGCAACAAAATCTTAACCAACATTAGTTTAGAGGTGAATGTAAACTGCATGTGGACTGGGGGACCCATTGAACGTGAATTATAAGCGTTGGGAAGCAATGGACAGTTGTATGTTGGAGATGAAATATTGAAATTGGCATTTCAGTATAAATGATTGGGACCATCCGGAAAAAAAAAAGCCACTTTCCACCTGTGGCAAGACCCTTTGAACGTGAATTTTAAATGTTGGGAAGCAATGGACAGTTATATGTTGGAGATGAAATATTGAAGTTAACATTTCAGTATAAATGATTGGGACCATCCAAGAAAAAAAAAAAAAGCCACTTTCCACCTGTGGCAATCCTTCATGTATGACACAAATACTAAGAGGGGATAAATATTTACGGTTCAAGCCCATAGGGTTTTTCTGGGCCCAGTGAGGGTGCATTACAATAATTTGAACCGTTAATCTTGTAGAGCTTGCAAAATAATATATTCACGCAAAAAAAATCAGGTTGATCGGACATTGGTAGATATGTCAAAAGTTGAATTTTCGTTAAAAAGACAAACGGTCTGTATTTTGCCAATAGTTTTTTAAGTAAAAATGTCCATGAAGGTCCATTTTTTTTACTAAGGGGTGGTTTGGGTGAATTCAAAAAACTAGTTTTCTGATTTTTTGGGTTTTGTCCTTATTCAATTTTTTTTTTTGCATTTGTTGATTTTCGGTCTTCATTCACAAAAAAATTTTGGATTATTTTTCGTCATTATTTACAAAATTTTAAGTTTTGCTAATAATTTTATACTTTTTAGATTCTTCTCGTCAAGACAAGCTAAGAAACCACAAAAAATCGACCGAAAACCAACGAATGCAAAAAAAAACCCAAACCACCCCTTATACTCCTATACTCCCTCCGTCCCAATTTCTTAGTCCTTCTTTCTATTTTGGGATGTCTCAAAATATTTGTCTCACTTCTAAAAACATCCATCAAAATTGGGTCAATTTCTAATTTTACCCTTAAAAAGTACTTTTCTCATCTTAATTGGCTAGTCTATTATCTTTCATTTTATAACGGTTTTTATGATTTTGAAAATTTTGTATAATAAAACTAATTTATATCTATCAAACAAGATCCATATTGAATATTCATATAATAAATTAGCTTCACAAATTTGGTCACAGTAATATTGATTGAATTTAGGGACAAAATAGAAAAGTTAATACAAAATTTTCACACCCTTTAAAAACCCATTTTCCCATTAGGGGCCAAGAAATTGTGACGGAGGAACTATTATCAAACCAGTAACCCTCGTGATTAACTAAACCAGTACAGAAAGCCACCGCTATATTTGACTAGTTCACACAAAGCAGCACCTTCTCTGACATTTCTCTCTCACTACGACACAACCAAAAATGGCTTCCATTGATTCTCTCTCTACCCTCATCTCCATGGCAACCATTCTTGTCTCTACCCTTATCCTTGTTCTTCTCTCTGTTAAGCTCCTTTCCAGCAAACTGCAAGGGAAAAATAAGAAAAAGTACCACCCAGTTGGTGGCACCGTTTTCAACCAACTACTCAATTTCAACAGGTTGCATCATTACATGACGGATCTTGCTTCAAAGTACAAGACTTACCGGTTGATTAGCCCTTTCAGAAACGAAATTTACACTTCAGATCCTGCAAATGTTGAGCACATGCTCAAAACAAACTTTGACAACTATGGCAAGGTACGCCCAGTGATTCCATGCAGATTTATCGTTTACGTCTCTATACATCATTTATTTTACCAAAACCCACGTTTAGTTTATGAGGATAAGGCTGCTTAGAGCATCCTCATCAGGCTTCCTATATTAGCTTTTAAGTTAATATCAGGGGCGACCCCAATTCATTGGTAGTGGGGTCACATTGTTGAAAGATAAACTTGAAGCAAGTAGATTCTCTCAACAGCCCTAAACAAAAACGTGGGCAACTATTGCAATATCATGCGGAAGACTTTTGCACTTCCGTAATAGTATTTGAGATTTCTACAATAAATGATTGTTTATCTAATACTTGTCTTATTACCTTGTATTGCCTATAAAAAGGCTTGCTATTAGATTGTAAAAGTATGCAAATAAGAGTGATCAAGTGTGTAAGAAAAATGTGTAATTTCTCAAATTTTGAGAGAATTTGTGTTTGATACTTCTCTGTCTGCATCAGTTGTATCAGAGCTCAGGCTCATTCCAAAAAATTATCTCGAAAAAAAAAAGCATACCTTTTGGCTTTCGTTGTCTGCAATTTTTCATCTAGAAATTAGCTCCCTCAAAATAAAATTTTTGAGTGCCGATTGAAAATTTGTCTTAGCTAGAAACGACAATCCGGTGGCGGATTCCGACATTGCCACCGCAAGAGCTGTTTGAGTGTGGACGTCGTGTTCACTGTAGTGAAGAATCTTGACTTGCTCGGTCAAGAAGAACAAAAAGCAAAATGAATTGTTTTTTGTGAAATCAAACTCACCTCCAGATTCAAGGTGATAAAAGTGGCGATCAATTCAAATTGTGACAAATTGGTTGTCTGATCAATATCATCAATTCAAAAGAAGGTAGTTATAGATTCAATTTGGCATTAACTTCATTTGGATTTCTTTACTTCCACACCAGACAACACACAATTGCACGTGGAAGCTTGTGGTCCACCAAGGGTAATTACATTCCACCCCTGCATTTTTTGCAATATACAATCCAAGTTCAAAAGTTCAAGTCCCTTTTACTTTTGACCTTGTCTAGTTATAAAATTCATTTTTTTTCTCCACAAAAATCAACTCCACTCCAGAAAATAAAAAAATCTCAACCCATACACCACTAAATGGCCAACGGAACATCCCAAGCCCTCATTCCAAAGCTCACAAAGGACAATTATGATAATTGGTCCATTCAAATGAGAACATTATTGGGTGCTCAAGAAGTCATGGAGATAGTCGAAAATGGGTACGAGGAACCTGTCTCAAAAGAAGCAGAAGCAACTTTGAAATAGGAACAGAAAACAGGGCTCTGTGTCGAGCGAAAGAAGAATTGCAAAGCCAGGTCCATCATCTACCAAGGACTTGATAAAATGACGTTTGAGATCATCGCCTCCGCTACATCTTCCAAAGAAATTTGGGAAACGCAGCAGAAAACATACAAAGGCGCCGACAAAGTAAAGAGGATTCGTCTTCAATCTTTACGAGGCGAATATGAGTCTTTACGGATGAAACCCTCAAGTTATAGTTGCTTAGAATACTTAAGAAGTTCTTTTAGTGATTGGAACTATTTGGATGGTACCTAATATGTGTTTACATTACTTGTTTACTCTAGGAAGTTCGAGTGGACATGGGGATCAAGGTGAGTGATTAATATACAAGTTATGTGGTTTTAAATGTGTTTTGCTACCAAATGTGAAAGCTATGTTTTATTTAAGTGATTTGCTCAATAATGTGAACTCCATGGACTTTAAATGAAAGGTGGACTCTTTTATTATCTAGTAATGGCATCCCTTACGTCCCAGCTTGCTAGGGGACAGTGCTAAAAGGCTAGCAAGATGTGTTTGTGTATGCCGTGGGATAATGCGATAGACGTCTAGCTTCTGAGTATTATGGTCGAATCATGACAGTTGCAAACTAGATGAGAAGAAACGGAGAAGCTCTCACAGATATGAGAGTTATAGAGAAGATTCTCCAATCGTTGGATACAAGATTCAACTTTACTATTGTTACATTGGAATAGCTGAAAGACGTAACAACCATGTCTATCGAAGAACTCGTGGGTTTGTTGCAAGCCCACGAACAAAAGTTGCACAGAGATGATGATAGAGCCATGGAGCAAGCTCTACAAATGAAGTTGTCCCTCAACAAAGACACGCATGAGTAAGGGGGACATCCTAGAGAGGACGAGGCTATGGCTTTCATGGGAGAGGCTCGGAAGGTTCAAATTCCAGAGGTAAAGGAGGCAAAGGATTTTTTAAAGGAGGAAATCAAAACCATGTTCCAAAAAGAGGTGGTCGTGGAAAACAAAGTAGCTACAAAGGAGGAGGACAAGGAAAAAGAGGTGGTTACAACAACCGATCGAACATTGACAAAAGTAATGTTCAATGTTACAGCTGCCAGAAGTATGGTCACTACATGAAAGAATGTAGAGTAAGGTCAGCATCAAATCAAGTTGGCGAAACAGCCAACTATGTAGACAAGGAGCCAACAGAAGGAGATTTAATGAGTCTCATGACGCACAATTCCACCAAACAGGATCAACGTACATGGTTTCTTGATTCTGGAGCCAGTAATCATATGACTGGCTCAAGGCAACTATTTACTGAACTTGATGAAAAGGTTTAATGAGATATCTCTTTTGGCAACCTTTACAAAGTCCCAGTTCAAGGGAGACGAAATATTGTGATCAAACAAAAGAATGAAGATCATGCATTCATCTCCAATGTCTACTATGTTCCAGACATGAAGACTAATATACTTAGTCTTGGACAACTCCTGGAGAAAGGCTATCAAATTAGTTGATGGATATGCAGCTGATGATCACAGATGCTCGAGGGAAGCTGGTTACTCGAGTAAATATGGCGAAGAATAGGATGTTTCCGCTAACTGTTCTTTATGATATGCCAAAATGCCTCCATGCCATTATCAATGACAAAGACTGGATATGGCATCTCAGATATGGGCACATCAACTTTGAAAGCTTGAAGTTGCTAGCAAATAAGAAAATGGTCAAAGACCTACCTCATATCCAACATCTAAATGAGGTATGCAAAAATTGTGTTCTTGGCAAACAACACTGCAACAATTTTGGAAAGCAAGTTGATTGGAGAGCAACCATGCCGCTTGAGCTAGTACATATAGATGTTTATGGTCTGTTGAAGCCAATTTCAAACGGACAGAACAGATACTTCCTCACATTCATCGACGACTACAGTAGGAAGACGTGGGTATACTTTCTCAAACAGAAGTTAGAAGTATTCGAGAACTTCAGAGACTTTGTCGACACCCAATTTTGCCCCACCACTCGCAAGTCAAATTTCAGAGCAACATTAAACGGTGGCAATTTCACTGTATTTATGTCCGCGTCGCAACAAAAATTTCGAATTTGCTTGGATTCCAATTAGACACAGCCAGAGAGCAAAATCGGAAGCATGATGGAGTGTCACAGGAGCGTGAAGCATGGGATCATTTTTCTCAGCCCATCTTCTGGACTGCCATGGCGCCATCCCACTTCATGAATCATTTATTCAACCAAATGGGGGAATCTGACTTTGATTTGTTAATGGAGGATTTTCTAAAAAATTCGGTGGAGGATAGCCACCGGGAGAATTATAAATGGAATTTTTGCGGAGTCCGGATGATATCTTGTTTCGCCCCACGATTCACATGTTAAGTACATCAATTACATGCACCATACGGTTTTACTCTAGGAATTAAAATAAGAAGTTTGACTGTTCATGTGCCCCAATCGGACTCCGTTTTGAAAATTAGTCGAGAGCATGGCATAGTCCAGTGAAGCAATTTAGTTGAATATTCAAAGAGGAAATCTGGTGGGAGTAATTCAATAATTCTATTTTGATTGGTGTGCCGATACACCTACATGCAGTGATTAGCTTCAAAATGGCATGAGAAATGAATGCTCTTGTCTGCCCCATTGTCCTATATAAAGATAGCCAAGGCAGCATTGTGGAGGAGGAAAAAGAAAAAGGGGGGAAAATTCCAAGAAAAGAAAAAAAGTCTGTCATCCCTCTGCCTTTCTGAACCGGAAGAAAAAAAAAGGGGGCTCTCACTCCTCTCAATTCTCATAAAAAAGCCATGAACATCTTTTTCCCGGAAGCCCCTTTCTAACCCAGTGATAAAAAAAAAAAAAAACCTTTTGCCTCACACTCCAAGCCAAAAAGCCATGAGTAAAAAAAAAAGATCTCTCCAGTACTTGATACCCTTCTTTTTCTTACACCAAAATTGTACGCAACAACGTTATCATAGTTTGAAAATAGTGTAATTAATTTGACACTTTTTCAAGTTATGATTTCGTCTAGCCTATAAATTTGGTCATGTCCTTATGTAAATTTCCACCCAAGGTGAGCATTCTGTGATCTAGTACAGTGGGCGTTTCCCCCTTTCAATTTTCATATTCAAAAGCAGTAATTCAATAATTTTTTTTTTGTATATATCTATTACGGAACCTCAAAGTAGCCTGTGACCGATTGATGACGATTTCAAAGTAGTCTATAAATTGAGTCCCGGCGATAAAGGATTCCGCTCCATAAAAAAAAATACAAAATAAATGCATTGATAATCCATATGTCAAAGTCTGAAAACGCGAGACGTGAAAGGTGGGAATCCACCCGAAACATGCTCGGACCTTTAGATCTCGACATATGAATTTCAGAAATAATTCAATTTCTTGTATTTCATTTATTTATTTAATTTCTGCCAAGGATATTTAATTGAAAAAGGCTAAAATTGAGAAAAAGTGTTGAACAGACGACTTGGGGTGCCTAACACCTTCCCCACTCGCAGAAAATCCCCGAGCCCATCTCTGATTTTGCAGACCTAAAAAGAGAGTCAATTTCAAGCCCGTTTGAAAGAAAAATTTGCTCAAACGGAAGAAAAAAAAAGAGAGTTAAAGCTGTTGTTCAAAGTCTTCTTTGAAGAACAATTTTAACGGGTGACCTGACACACCCAAATCCAATGTTAGGTGGCGACTCTGAAATTTTAATAAAAGCTCGAGTTACAGCTGCAAACCTCGTAATTCACAATCGTCGCATTTAAAAGTCATGATTTTGAAAGCGTCGCCAACATGCCCACCGAAGTGGAGCAGGCGAGCGGCCGGTAAAAATCGGGGCGCGATAGACTTCAAAGCTCTTGTAAAGAAAGAAAGCCGTTACTACATCAAAATGTTGTGGTCAGACCAAGGTGGAGAATACACTGGAAATCAGTTAGATGGATTCCTTAGGCAACAAGGAATCAGACACCAGTGTACACCATCCTATACTTCTCAACTAAATGGTGTATCTAAAAGAAAGAATCACACCATCCTCAACATAGCTAGAAGCATGCTAAAGGATAAAGATCTGCCCAAGAGACTTTGGGCTGAAGCAGTTCAATGTGCAGTCTATTTACTCAACAGATGTCCTACGAGGAGTCTGAAGTCAAAGACATCGCAAGAAGCATGGACCACTTATAAGCCAGGTGTGGCCCATCTCAGAGTGTTTGGTTGTATTGCCTACGCAAAAGTTCTAGAGGCAAATAGAACCAAACTTGAAGATAAAGGAGTGAAGTGTATCCTTATTGGATATGGAGACTGGACAATGGGACACAAGCTATATAATCCCGTCACTCAGAAGGTGATATGTAACAAAGATGCCATTTTCAAGGAAAATGAATCCTAGAGTTGTGATCAGACAAAAGCTACCAGGAATATGGAGTTGACTGTTGAAGAGGAAGAACAGGTACATACCAAAGAGGTACCTAGGAGATCAGAAGAGCAACCATCACCGTCTCGTGGTTTCCTCTCACCACAAAGAGGTGAACCATCCTCACCAACTACAGAAGAATTTTCAAACATGAGGCCTAGAGGAACATAAAGCCTGGATGATCTATATCATAATACAGACCCGTTGGATGCAAACTTCACAATGTTCTATCTGCAAATGACTTATAAACCAGTTAACATGAGGCTAACCAAGAAGACAAATGGAGGAAGGCTATGGATGAAGGGATTCAATCCATAGAGAAGAAGAAAACCTGGGAGGTGACCAATCTTCCAGAAGGCTATAAGACCATTGGTGTGAAATGTCTCTATAAAGCAAAGAAGAATGCTTAAGGAGAAGTTCAGAGATATAAGGCCAGGCTCGTAGCTAAAGGCTACAAATAGAGGAAAGGCATAGACTATGGCGAAGTCTTTGCCCCTGTTGCCAGGATGGAGATGATCAGGACAATGATCTCCTTAGCTGCTCAGTACAGATGGAAGATCTACCAATTAGACGTCAAGACTACGTTTCTAAATGGATTTCTGGAGGAAATCTATGTCGAGCAACCACCTGGATATGTGAAGGAAGGACACTACGACAAAGTGTACGAGTTGAAGAAGGTGTTGTATGGATTGAAATAAGAGCCACGTGCATGGAATACAAGGATTGATGCATACTTCCAGCAGAATGGATTCGAGAAGTGCCTTTATGAGCATGCACTCTATATGAAGAAAGAAGTTAATGGAAGCTTACTGTATGTATGCATGTATGTTGATGATTTGATTTTCACAGGCAACAATCCAACTATGTTTGATTCATTCAAACAAAGTATGATCCGAGAGTTTGAGATGACAGATATTGGACTGACGGCACACTTCCTTGGAATCAAAGTGATGCAGGAAAATGACGGCATTTTTATCTCTCAAGCTGGATACACCAAAAGCATCCTCGAGCGTTTTGGTATGGAGAAAAGTAATCCAATGACTACTCCAGTTGAAAGTGGAGTGGAACTCAGGAAAAGCGAGGTCGGCGATGTTGATCCAAGATATTTCAAGAGTCTGGTAGGAAGCCTTCGCTACCTGACATGCACACGACCAGACATACTATATGGCGTTGGTCTTATCAGCCAATACATGGAGATACCTGACCAATCCCATCTGAATGAAGCCAAGCAGATTTTATGCTATGTCAAGGGCACAGTCACTGATGGACTGTTTTACACAAGTACTGAAAAGTTCAGACTTGTCGGCTATTCAAATAGTGATTAGAGAAGAGACTTGGATGAAAGAAAGAGCACTATCGGATTTACTTTCTTTCTCAGAGATACAGCCTTCACATGGTCATCGAAGAAACAAGCGATAGTGACACTATCGTCTTGCGAAGCAGAGTATGTAGCAGCCAACTCATTTGTTTGTCATGCTATATGGGTCCAGAATATTCTGAATCACTTGGGAATTTCTCAAGAAAATCCCTCGGAGATCCATGTTGACAACCGCTCCGCAATCGCACTAGCCAAGAATCCAGTGCAACATGAAAGAAGCAAGCATATTGACACATGCTACCATTTCATCAAAGAGCATGTGAAAGAAAAAGAAGTGGAACTAGTTTCTTGCAAGACGTATGACCAGGCTGCTGATATTTTCACAAAGCCCCTCAATCATGAAGCCTTCATCAGAATGAAAACAATGCTTGGAATGAAGAAACCCCCCAAGTCAAGTTTAAGGGGGGATGTTGAAAGATAAACTTGAAGCAAGTGGATTCTCTCAGCAGCCCTAAACAAAAACGTGGGCTACTATTGCAATATCAGGCGGAAGACTTTTGCACTTCCGTGATAGTATTTGAGATTTCTACAATAAATGATTGTTTATCTTATACTTGTCTTATTACCTTGTATTGCCTATAAAAATGCTTGTTATCAGATTGTAAAAGTATGCAAATACGAGTGATCAAGTGTGTAAGAAAAGTGTGTAATTTCTCAGAGTGTTTATGAAATACAAAGTTTGAGAGAATTTGTGTTTGATACTCCTCTGTTTGCATCACACATGAACCCACATGGCAAAAATTTTACAAAAACCACTGAGTAATTTTTTCCTATTTTGAGAAGCCTCTACTCACATGACACCACTAAAACACCCTTTGAATCCACATATTACACAGAAGAAAACCCCTTGAACCGTGTAAACTGGTAGTATTACTCATTGGTTATACGGAGGAAAACCCCTTCAACTGTGTAAAATGCTACTAGACACTAGTAATAAACATTGGTTTAACCTTTCATGTCTTGATAAACAACTAAAGGTATTGTAACAGGCTACTTTGACTTCTTCTCTTTCATGGTACTTTTTGTTTGTTTATGAAGTATGAGTACTTTTGTACTTGTATTTATTCCCGTTACTATAAGGAAAATGCTATAAATGGGGGGTCGTTTAAGGTCCAAAAAATGTGTGAGAAAAATGTATTGGGCTATGTGAAAATTTATTGAGAAGTGTAAAAAGTGTAATATGGAATGTGTTATTTTCATTATTTTGTGAGCTTTTTAACAACCTAATGAGTTGTCAATAGAAGGACCTATTTTTTATTTTCTTTTTCCTTTTTAATTTCCACTCCTCTATAAGTTCTTAAGTGAATTTCTCATATAGACATGTGATGCGTGAAAAATAAACAAATGAAATGCAATGAAAACATTGCAATTCATTTTACAAAGACAAAGGGGAAAATGTGAATATAGAGACGAGAAGTGTGAAACCACAAACAACAAAAAAAATATATATAGTACTTGTATTTGACAGGTGTAGACTTATTTTTCAAGCTATGCAAAATAAAAGTTAAATACAATAATAATGACATTGCAGCAAAAATATCACTGGTACAACTGGTCCATACATCTAGAGTTATCAATAAAAATTAACACCACTAATTAATATTTCTAGAGTCGCCACTAGTTAATATAGGGAGCCAAAACCTCCAAAAATAAGGCTCTCTATTCTTCCTCCTCAAATTATTTTTGCTACAATGACTACTCAAATTTGAGTAGTCACTATTCACTAACCTTTTCATTTTATATTGGTTTTCCCGTGTAGGCCTCATCTAGGTTAAATTTGGGGTTTTTGATAGAGAGTCTGATTCTGTGAGTTTTTGAATAAATAATTTGCTAAATTATATAAGGTGTTTTTGAAGTTAAATTTGTTTTTTTTTCTTTTTTTGAGGCTAATAAGGATGCTCTTTCTAGGTTCTACCTCACCCAAACCCTATTGTAACCGGGAATCTTGTGCATTGATTATGACCTTCATTGCCGTATAGACCTCCAGATGTTGTGCAACTATTTTTTATTTCATTTGAGGCAAATATAACTATGGACAATCAGCATTCATAACTTGAGTGAAAACCTTGTCTATTACAACTTGAAGTATTTAAGACAATGTGCAGGGTTGGCACAATTACAGCATCTTAGGGGATCTGTTGGGCGATGGAATTTTCGCAGTAGATGGAGAGAAGTGGCTCCAACAGCGCAAAGTATCAAGCTACGAATTTTCCACAAGGGTTTTGAGGGACTTTAGCAGCATTGTCTTCCAGAAAAAAGTGGCAAAACTCGCTAAAATTATCTCTGAAGCCGCCACTTCCAACCAAATAATGGATATTCAGGTGAGTTTTCAAGACTTACCTGTCTAATACTTTAAATTTTTAGGTTCACAGCTGGAAATCACAGAAAAAACTCTAGAATTCAAGAAACATCAAATATATGTTATTCGAGAATTGTCACCACACAAAGACAAGGAGTTTATGATAAAGCATAAGCTTTACGAACCTTATAACTTTATTAGTTTCGATATCACAGATAACGAGAAGTCGAGAACAATATAAACGGACAAGATATTCAATTTCATGCACCTGTTTCACTGCTGCATGAATGCTAATATGGTACTTAATGTAGGATCTGTTTATGAAATCAACCCTAGATTCGATATTCAAGGTTGCCTTTGGAGTTGAACTAGACAGTATGCGTGGATCAAGTGAAGAAGGCACCAAATTTTCCAGTGCTTTCGATGACTCGAGTGCAGTGACACTTCGGCGATACGTTGATGTCTTTTGGAATATAAAGAAAGCTCTGAATATAGGGGTGGAAGCTGAATTGAAGAAAAACATCAAAGTCATTGATGATTTTGTATACAAGCTAATCCGTAGAAAAGCCGAGCAAATGGACAAGTTACCAAATGATGATTTCTCAGTAAGTGAAAATTTCTTTCTTTGTTATTTTGGAAGAGCATAAGCGAACAATTCAAACTTGTTATTTTGATCCTGTTTTTCGATATAGTAGGTTTATGTGATAGCTTTTTGCAGGATATTGTAGGTTTTGACACCTCGTAGGCTCGTCGTATGAGTTTGCCACAGTTTCTTGTTTCTCTCTTTTGAGCTGAAAACAGCTTTTAAAGCTGGTTAAAGCTCATATCTCAGAAGGATCATTATTGATATTCTTGGATTTCGCTTTTCATAATAAGCTTTTGTGACATTTGAAGTTTTGACAAACACCCCTAATCTCTATCTCTGTGTTGTACTGTTAACATTTCCAGGCAAAGAAAGAAGACATTTTATCGAGGTTTCTACAAGTGAACGAAACAGATCCTAAATACTTACGGGACATAATTTTGAATTTCATAATTGCTGGTAAAGATACAACAGCAACGACTCTTTCCTGGTTCATTTACATGTTGTGCAAGCATCCTCACATACAGGAAAAGGTTGCACAAGAAATAAAAGATGCAACGAACATCAAAGAGGGTACTGACTTTGAGGAGTTTGCTTCCAGTATTCACGAGGAAGCTCTAGGAAAGATGCAATATCTCCATGCCACTTTGACTGAGACTCTCAGGCTATACCCTGCAGTTCCGGTGGTACGAATTGGACTATAAGGAGCAAGTGGCACATCTATTTAACAATCTCTACAAGGAGACTATCTTGCCACATTGTGTCTTCTGGTCATGCTAATATTTGTCTTAAGTTGAATGCCAAATTATTTCAGCAATCTATTGTCTGCCATTTCTGCTGTAATTGTAGAATTAATCACCTTTCTTGTGGTTGTGCAATTTTTTTTCGTCAGTTTTGGCTTTTTAGCTACAAAGAACTAGAATCATGGAGACATATAAATTCTTCAGAGCTACAGAGCCATGATCAAACACATTGTTTGCACAATAGTAAGGAAAAAGTAGTACTACTGCAGAGAAAAAGAAATGACTTGACCACAGATTGGTGAAATTGTCATGCTTCAAGATTACCTTCTACTCCTACAATAGTCTTTGTCACACGCATTCAACCTTTGAAAAATAGTGGCAAAATAGAAGATAGAATCTTGTAGGGGTTGTTGAATTCCAACACTTTCATTGGCTTTATGTCTCTTTCTTGCACCATGTGTGACCTCTTATATAATAATGTTCAGGATTCAAAAGTTTGCTTCTCAGACGACACTTGGCCAGATGGATTTAGTGTGACAAAAGGCGATATTGTGTTTTACCAACCTTATGCAATGGGCCGGATGAAGTTCATATGGGGAGATGATGCAGAAGAGTTTAGACCAGAGAGATGGCTTGACCAGAATGGAATTTTCCAGCCAGAAAGCCCTTTCAAGTTTACAGCCTTCCAGGTAAGAACAGCGAATGCCAATTTTGAATTCAATTCAAGCTCACTATGAATACTTATTAGAACTCTTGACAACTAAGTACAAAGTATTTGGTGGTGAACAGGCTGGACCTCGAATTTGTCTAGGAAAGGAATTTGCATATAGGCAGATGAAGATCTTCTCGGCTGTCCTGTTAGGGTTCTTCGTGTTCAATTTAAGTGATGACAAGAGCGTGGTTAATTACAGGACAATGATTACTCTTCACATTGATGGGGGTCTACATGTCCGCGCCTTCTGTAGGTTATGTGGTTAGAACCTCACTTGCGGCAAAAAATAAAAATAAAAAACTATATTGTTCTTTGTTCATCATAAATAAGTTGTGTAGTGTGTATGTATATGTACCGTGATCTCATTGCATCTTCTATTTTAGGCATAAAGTCATTTCGTGATAATATTATAATTATATCTCTTTTTAATCTTCTATTTAATTAGGCGTAATTATATCTCTCTGTAATCTTCTATTTTAGGTATGGATTTCTAGGTTTTCTCTATTTAAGCTTGAGTATGTAACCTTTCTTATTAATTCCGAAATGCATATCAGTTCTCCATCTCATATGTTTTGTCACACGGTATTAAAGCCATAAAACCTAGGCCACTCAGATTTTTGCTCTCCAGCGGGAGGCCTAAGCCTCACCTCCATCCGCCGGGTGCTAATATGTAATACAATTTCCTCATATCTTCTCTGAAACGTATCATAGTATTTCGAGCTTTGTTTCCCTTTTCTCGCATCTCTATAATTCTATTTCTCTTATTTCTAACTCTGTTTATTTGGTTTTGCATATGAAATTTTGGTATGGCACTCCTTTTCTTCTTGATCATCATTCGAATTTGAATCTGCATTTGAATTTCTTCTTCCTCTATTCTGCATCTATTTGCATATGTTCTAGCTTCTCAGGTTCCTACCTCAACATTTTTATTGTCTTCATCATCTCACCCTATACACAATTTGCCAAAACCCTAGCATCTCTAACTACCCTACAACATTTCCAGCAACCTCTGTTTGCACTATTTGGTTTGGGGTTGACTGACTTTTTTACGAAGACCCATATGTATCAAGATCTCGTCGTTTCTACTATTTTAGCATAGAGTCATTTCGTGATAATATCGTAACTTTGTGATCTTCTATTTTAAGGCATAGATTAGGCATAATCACATCTCTCTGTAATCTCCTATTTTAGGTACAAATTTCTAGGTTTTCTCTATTTAAGCTTGAGTATTGCAACCTTTCTTATTGAGTCAAAAATACATATCAGTTTTGATATCATGTAACAAAATATGGTATGAGAACTGATATGTATTTCTGGATTAATAAGAAAGGTAACAATACTCAAGCTTAAATAGAGAAACATAAAAATCTATACCTAAAATAGAAGATTAAAGAGAGATGTGATTATGCCTAATCTTATGCCTTAAATAGAGATTACAGAGAAATATGATTACGATATTATCATGAAACGACTCTATGACTAAAACAGAAGATACGATGAGATCATGATACATATACATTCACATGTAGAACAACTTACGGCCTTCGCTCGCAATACGAACAAAAGCAGAAGTTAAACCAACAAACTCTAGAAGCAATGGCAAGAAAGCTGTTAATTCTAGGACATGATTAGTTGCCTGGTTACTTCTCTTGTGTTTTGAATCAAGAAATAGATAAAAAGAATCGAAGGCAAAATTGGCAAATAAGCTAATAACGAAGGATGACCAAACTGGCACATGGTCTTGTTTATTTGGCAAATAAGCTAATATTCCATAATGAAAGGATCATGACATGTTAAGAAAGTTCGGTACCCAAAAATAAATGTGTAGCAGTGATTGGGTGGTTCAATCCATAATGAAAAGATCATGACATGTCAAGAAAGTTCCGTGCCCAAAAATAAATGTGTTGAATGAAGTTAAATCCCCACTATTCACGCTAAAGAAACCGCATTCTAGATTCAAAAATAAATGTGTTGAATGAAGTTAAATCCCGACTGTTTAAGAATATCGTTAATGTTGACTTTGTAGCTAGTGTTGTGGAATGAAAGTTGAAAATCACATTTGCATCAAAAAAAATTTGTTGAGATAAAATTACATTGAAACAACTTAAAAATTGGATTATTCCGTGAATCATGATTTAGAAGCGATATTCACGCGTGCACGGAAATAAAAAATCTAACATCCAAAATTCCTGGAAGCCCTTTAAGTGGACTATAGGGTTAGATTAGAACCATAGCCGAAAACTTGAACCAAGTGCATAGTCTTCATAACATAGAAAATGCATGCACACCATGGACCAGGGAAAGTTAAATTACTACTATTGATTTTTCCTCTGTTTTCCCATAGTAGAAATGGAGAAAATGGACAGCTTGCAAGGATAATGGATCAACGGCCTGACTATCGTTTTACGAGGGGGTTTGGTGCATCACCTTCCCAAACCAGGCTGAACAGCTTCAGCATGTAATCCACCCTTCAACCTCAACTGCAGGTAAAGAAACAGTGCAACTATGGTACTAATTTTTTAGGTTAATTTGGAAAAATTCATTGGGATTGGCTACAACCAAGGTGGGTCAAAAAATTCTAAAAATTCCTATACATATGTAGAAAAAATCCTTAGTTAATTCCAAGCTATCAACCATTTTTTGGTCGTGTGTATAAAATTTCCTAACAACTACACAATCTTTTTCTCTTCCTTTGACATAAAATATAACAAACTATTTTTATGAAATGTACTTTTTATTATCAACGTAGAAATACATATAGTTCGGCCCTTACTACGTACAAATCCGGCATCCGCCACTGGAGCTCACTGTTTCTATTCAACAAGCTGTCTCGTGGGATCTTCAGCCATTTTAATTATGATCTTTGTAAACTTGTAACATTGTTAATTGTTAGCTCGTACATTAGAGAAAATTCATTCCACTTCTCTACCTGTGAATAAACGATCACCTAATAAAAATAACTAATCCCGATCACCCCTCTGCCTCTAATTTTCCAGCAAGGATACTATTACTTTTCACTCTAACTTTGCTCATTGACCCCAATTTTGAATTGGTATTTTGCCCCAGCCCATGTTGATATGTCTGGTAGTTAGTAAACTAAGGGTGGCAAATAGAATTTTCCTTTACCTTGGTTCTGCTTTCGGAAATCCCCAACCCTCTTTCCTTTTTCTTTTTTTTCTCTTTTGAATTGTAATACCCAGAATAAAAAACATAGAATTGTTGGAGACTTTGGAGGCAAATTTTGAAAATACGAACAAAGGGAAAGGGATTTTCGAAGCCCTATATCATGGTGAAATTGAAAACTTAGGTAAGTGAATGTTGATTTTTTTTTTTTATTTGCCATTGGTGATGGACTTAGAAATACTTAATTGTAAAGCGATGCTATTGTATTTATACACACACTTCTGGATTAACCTGTTAATCCAATTGTTTCTTTCGATTAGCCAATGGGAAAAGTGAATCGCACGTAGTTTAATCCTTGACCCCTCAAGTCAAAAATCCCAGCTCTGCCCTTGTGTGTGTGGGTGTTTTTCTCCTTCTATTTGTTGAGTTATTTCTCCTCTAAGTGCTTCCAATTTGATGTAATATCGATTTGTATTTTCTTACTGTTTGAACCCAAAAAAAAAACAAAATTAATCTCTTTTTTTTCTTTATCTCAGTGTACGATTAGCAGGGGTTAGCAGGATTGGAGGAGTTGGGACACCACATGAACACGTAACACACCACATAATTTCCCAAACTCACATCTAACACTATCTTAATCCTTTTAGGCAGCTGTTATGGATTGAGACATGTAAACATCTTGAACACATAATTAACACAACACATGATTTCCCAAACTCACATCTAAGACTATCTTAATCCTGTTGGGATGAAACGCGGAAGCACCAAAGCATCGAGATTCAAAACACAACCACAACGCAACAAATGGAAACACGATGAAAAATAAAAATGGAGAGAGACACGCAAGATTTACGTGGTTCGGCAACAATCTGCCTACTCCACGGAGAGGATCCTATTCTTTCACTATGAGTAAAATTGTACAAGTACACTTGAGTATGAATATCCCACACCCAACCCCTTATACTCCACTCATACAAGAACTCACTCTCACACTCAAGCCAAAGCTTGACACTTGCACACAACTTTATAACTCTTGGTTGCACCGCCACCCTCTCTGCAAAATCTGTCGTACAAAACTAATATATATAGCTACCCAACAATCCATGCATTAAAACTTGATGCGTGTTCCAACAAAGTAGTTGGAAAGCCACCTGTTGGAAAGCCAAAGCACATGGCAAAATAGGGAGAAAAGAAATGTTCAGCAATTGCTTCGGTATTCTCCAAGAGTTAAAACCTTGTGCAAGTAAAAAATTAATATCATTGGAATTAGAACCAATCCCAACAAATCCAACATCATGCCACCACTAGCAAGCGTCTGTGTTATTAATTCTTGTCTCTATCCTTATCCTTGCTCTTCTCTCTGTCTCTGTTAAGCTCCTTTCCACCAAACTGCAAGGGCAGAATAAGAAAAAGTACCAACCAGTTGGTGGCATCATTTTCAACTAACTACTCAATTTCAAAAGGCTGCATCATTACATGACGGATCTTGCTTCAAAGTACAAGACTTACTGGTTGATTAGCCCTTTCAGGAATGAAATTTACACTTCAGGCCCTGCAAATGTTGAGCATATGCTCAAAACAAACTTTGACAATTATGGAAAGGTATCCCCTGATTCCGTGCAGATTTATTGTCTACCTCTATATACGGAGTATCTTTTATTTTACCAAACAAAACTCACATTTAGTTTCTGGTTGTGACGCTTTCATACAAATGAGATGCTCTAATATAAACGTATATCATATAATTGAACCAAGTTTGACCATGCTGGGAAGTTCTAATCGACTATGACTTTCTGATACCTATATTTGCATTTTATCGGAGAATGAGAGAACTGGCACCAATTCCAGATTTTGATCCCTTTCAAATTCCCTGTAGGAATAAATTTGAATGGAAATTCTCTCTAAAGCTACACAACTAGCGCATTAGTCCACACCAACCTTTGCTCTAGCATTAAATGGGTCCACTAGTGGACGTTGAGATGATCTTCACAGGATTAGTCAAGATGGGCGCAAGCTGATCAGACACCTGGTTATGAATTTTAAAAAAATAGTGCGTGGTTTGTGTATACTCAAAAACTTTTTATCTTTACCGAGTTCGTGGATGTACGGGAGATTTGCGGAAGAAAAGAAAAGGGGAAACTTGAGAACCATAGCTTCTCAAAACCCTATCTTGATTTTGTATACAAGCTAATCTGTAGAAAAGCCGAGTAAATGGACAAGTTACCAAATGATGATTCCTCCGTAAGTGAAAATTTCTTTCTTTGTTTTTTTGGAAGAGCATAGGCGAACAATTCAAACTTGTTATTTTGATCCTGTTTTTAGATATAGTGGGTTTATGTGATAGCGTTTTGCAGGAGATTGTAGGTTTTGACACCTCGTAGGCTCGTATTATGTGTTTGCCAAAGTTTCTTGTTTCTCTCTTTTGAACTAAAAAGAGCTTTTAAAGCCGGTTAAAGCTCATATCTTAGAAGGATCATTATTGATATTGTTGGATTTCGTTCTTCATAATCGGCTTTTGTAACAAACACCCCTAATCTCTCTTGGTTGTACTGTTAATATTTCCAGGCAAAGAAAGAAGACATTTTATCGAGGTTTCTAAAAGTGAACGAAACAAATCCAAAGTACTTACGGGACATAATTTTGAATTTCATAATTACTGGCAAAGATACAACAGCCGCGACTCTTTCCTGGTTCATTTCTATGTTGTGCAAGCATCCTCACATACAGGAAAAGGTTGCACAAGAAATAAAAGATGCAACGAACATCAAAGAGGGTACTGACTTTGAGGAGTTTGCTTCCAGTATTTGCGGGGAAGCTCTAGAAAAGATGCAATATCTCCATTCCACTTTGACTGATACTCTCAGGCTGTACCCTGCATTTCCGGTGGTACGAATTGGACAATAAAGAGCAAGTGGCAAATCTATTTAACAAGCTCTACAAGGAGACTATCTCACAATATTGTGTCCTTTGGTCATGCTGATATTTGTATAGGTTGAATGCCAAATTATTTCAGCAATCTGTTGTCTGCCATTTCTACCATACTTGCATAATCAATCACCATTATTATGGTTGTGCAAATTTTGTTTTTTCAGTTATGGCTATGTAGCTACAAAGAATTAGAATCACAGAGACATACACATTCTTCAGAGCTACAGAGCCATGATCAAACACATTGTTCTCACAATAGGAAGGAAAAAGTAGTTCTACTGCATTGAAAAAGGAATGACTTGACCACAAATTGGTGAAATTGTCATGCTTCAAGATAACCTTTTACTCCTAGAATAGTCTCTGTCATATGCATTCAACCTATGAAAAGTATTGGCAAAATAGAAGAAAGTATCTTGTAGGGATTGTTGAATTCCCAGCACTATCTGTGGGGGGCACTACATCGGAGTGACCACTCAGGCCGTTTGGTAATGCGCTGAGGGGGAGGAGCTGTGTTGGACCTCGCTGAACCCTGGAGGCTCGACGAAGAAGAAGGTTGGAACTCTTAGGGCACCTTGGAGGAGGACCTGCACAAGGGAACAACCACATTAGTGCCTAGCCCAGACGGTGGTGGTCCGGGGAAGGCACTCGATGTCTAAGTCAACAAGAAAGGGAGAAGTTTTAGTGGAGAACTACAGAGAGAAAGTGCAGCTGAATGTTTAAGGTAGAGAGAGAGAGAGAGAGAGAGAGAGAGAGTCGTCCTTTTGGAGGTGGCGAGGGACATACTTATAAGCGAGGGGGCGCGTGTCCCCTCACATCCCTCGGGGGCCTCACTCGCCCCGTCCCTATCATCACATTGAATGCATGGATTGACATGCGTCCCTCAAGCGACGCCTCAGCCGCTCCCCAGAGTCGTCACCTGTTGCCGATATTCCCATCAATCAAATTCCCCACCCTACACCTGCAAGATTGGTGGCTCGCCATAAATGCGATGCAGGTGGGGTGGTTAAGCCCATTGATGAGCCGCTCAGACTATCAGATGTGCCTCGATCAAGCCTCTGACATCTGACGTGACCCCCTAGGCATCGAGCCCACTCGTCTCGGCCAGGGAGCAGCGCTCGGGACTGAGTCCCAGAGGTAGCCGTAGAGCTCCCCGGAGCAGGCTCTCGGAGCACATCTGAGGCCACTGGCCCTCCAAGACCTGAGTCAGCATTTTCATGAGCCGTCTCCAAGGCGAGGTGTTCATGCCCCGGTCATCGTAACCGAGGCCCATCTCCCTCGACGGATGCCCCCTCTCTCGGGACATTGGTCTCAGCCTTTTTGAGCTACTTAGGTACGGGAGGTCCCTTGGACCCCAGGTCCTCGGCCGCTACACTATCGTTTGCTTAAAGTCTCTTTCCTGCGCCGCGTGTGACCTCTTACATAATTATGTTCAGGATGCAAAAATTTGCTTCTCGGATGACAATTGGCCAAACGGATGTAGTGTGAGAAAAGGCGATATGGTGGCTTACCAACCTTATGCAATGGGCCGGATGGAGTACAGGGAGATTATGCAGAAGAGTTTAAACCAGAGAGATGGCTTGACTAGAATGGAATTTTCCAACCAGAAAGCCCTTTCAAGTTTACAGCCATCCAGGTAAAAACAACAAATGCCTATTTTGCAGTCAATTCAAGCTCACTATGGATACTTATTACAACTCTTGACAACTAAGTACAAAGTATCTGGTGGTGAACAGGCTGGACCTCGAATTTGTCTAGGAAAGGAATTTGCATATAGGCAGACGAAGATCTTCTCGGCTGTGCTGTTAGGGTTTTTCATGTTCAAGTTAAACGATGACTAGAACGTGGTTAATTATAGGACAATGATTAATCTTCACATTGATGGGGGTCTACATGTCCATGCATTCTATAGGTTATGTGGTTAGTGTTGACTGGTGGCTCAACCCTCAATCAACATATTAATTGGCCACCAAAGTAGTTGCTAGGTGTAATGGCAGTAGATGGGTTTTTGGCCTATTTAATCTGTTCTTCTCTTCCATTGTATCAGTATCAGAATCAGAGAGAAAACAGAGAGATACACGAGAGTATATAGTGAGGCTGACAGTGTTGAGTTGAGTGGTTGTTGTAATCCTCCTCCAATTTAGTGAATCCGCTGCCCCCGTGGACGTACCCGAATTTGGGGAACCACGTAAATACTCTGTGTTCTTGTGTGTGTGGTTTGTGTGTGATTGAATAGGCACCGTATAGCACCACAATTGGTATCAGAGCAGTGTAGTGGGTGCCTAGAATCACAAACTCAATTCCTCTGTATTTTTAGGTGGTTACATTTGACATACACAGTGACCGGAAAGGAGCTCGAAATTTTTTGAGTTGGATTGTGAAAGCTTCGAAGAGACAAATAGCGCCGCCCGAAATCATCTCAATCGGGCTTAGTAGCTCCTTCCGCAGCCACGGAAGTTTGGCGTGTTGTAGCTAGATTAGATCCATCTGTAGCGTGTATTACCTGTATTTGTCGATGGAGGGAAGGCGGCGTCTTGTTCCCTTTATGATTCTGTTGGTCATTTGGCCAATATGGGCCGGTCCAACTTCGATCCCAGGTCGGCCCGACCAGTCCAATTCAACCCAGATCCGAACCCGATCCCCGGACCCTTAACCCCGACCCGTTCGGTTCAAATCGCAGCCGGTCGGTTCACTTCAAACCCGGTTCAAGAAGACCGGTCCATTTCCGTCCAAGATAAGATCGGGTTCAATCCGATTCGCTGGCCCTGATTCGGGATTTACTAAGGCGGTTTGGTCCGTTCAAGCCGGTTCATATCCGGTTTAGTCCGGTTCCGCGACATTCTCGACGTTTGGATCCAACCCCGCGGCTCGCTTTTTACGAGATTCAACCGAAGTTGAAGATCGGTTGAGTTTTGGTGATAAAAACGTGTTTTTGGACGTTTTCAGGCATCGTAATTCAACTTTGGTGGAGTGAGAGGTCTTGCTATGGCCGACGGAGAAAAAGAAGTTCCTAAAATCACTCCCGACTCAACTCCTATGGGTGTCTCGGAGTCCTCGTCCAGTACGAGCAATTATGGGCAAAGGAATACTGTTTCCAATGCTAAGTTCGAGGTGGAGAAATTCGATGGAACGAATAACTTCGGCATGTGGCAATGCGAAGTTTTGGATATTTTATATCAGCAGGAGTTGGATATAACGTTGGAGAAGCGGCCTGATGATATTTCTGATAAAGATTGGTTAAAGCTTAATCGCCAAGCATGTGGCACCATCCGGTTATGTCTCACAAAGGATCTGAAGTACTTTGTGATGAAGGAAACACTAGCTAAAGAGCTATGGGAGAAATTGGAAAACAAATACATGACGAAAAGTGTTGAGAATCGGCTATATCTAAAGAAGAAGCTCTCTAGGTTCCAAAGATTCGCAAGGTATATCTATGCACCAACACTTAAACAATTTCAATAAGATTTTGTCTGATTTACAAAATCTTGACGTTTCCATTGAGGATGAAGATAAAGCTTTACTATTGTTAAATTCCTTGCCCGAAACGTACGATCATTTGACTACCACTTTATTGTATGGTAAATCTGAAATCAAGTATGATGACGTTTCTAATGCTTTGATTAATGACGAGGTACGGAGGCAGGACAAGATGATTCACCAAGACCCGTCAGCATCAGCATTGACCGCCAGAGGCAGGACTGAGACTAGAAAGTCTGCCGAGGGCAAGAAGTCTGGTGCAGGAGGCCGAGGGAGGTCTCGCTCAAGATCTAGAGGTGCCAAATCCAGAGAACGAAGGAGATTAGCGAAAGACGAGTGTGCCTTTTGCCATCAGAAAGGTCACTGGAAGAATGATTGTCCGAACAAACAACCAGTTGCAAATGTTGCAAGGGATGATCTAGAGTCAGCACTATGTGTTTCATCATCGCTTGAGCCATTGGATGAGTGGATACTAGATTCGGGAAGTACCTACCACATATGTCCCAACAGGGAATGGTTCTCGAGTTTTCAAGATCTCGATGGAGGAGTTGTTTTGTTAGGTGACGAGACAACCTGCAGAGTTCGAGGGATAGGTTCAATCCGTTTGAAGTTGCATGATGGGACTGTCAGAGTGCTCACAGATGTTCGGTATATTCCGGACATGAAGAAGAATCTCATTTCACTTGGAGCCTTTGATGCAAAGGGCTACAAGATTACGATGGTGGGTGGAGTGTTGAAGGTGGTTCGAGGGGCGCTAGTGGTACTAAAAGGCAGCCGAAAGGGGAACGTGTATTCCCTAGACGGTTGTGCAGTCACAGGGAGAGCGTCCGTTTCAATATGCTCAGACGAAGACGATGCATCCAGGCTATGGCACATGCGTTTAGGGCATGCTGGCGAGAAGGCCTTACAGGGTTTGGTAAGGCAAGGCTTGTTAAAAGGAGCCAAGACAGGAAAAATTAGCTTTTGTGAGCATTGTGTATTGGGCAAGCAGACTCGAGTCAAGTTTGGCACTGGAGTTCACCGCACCGAGGGGATTCTAGACTATGTTCATTCAGACGTTTGGGGGCCTACCAAAAATGCTACTTTGGGAGGCAAACGATGGTTCGTGACATTTATTGATGACTATTCTAGGCGTGTTTGGGTTTATCAAATGAGTCACAAATATGAAGTTCTTCGCATTTTCCTTATTTGGAAGAAAATGATAGAGACTCAGACAGGTAGAAAGATCAAGAAGCTGAGGTCAGATAACGGTGGTGAGTACAAGTCAGATCCTTTTCTCCAAGTCTGTCAGGAGGAGGGGATAGTCAGACACTTCACAGTTGCGGGGACGCCGCAACAGAATGGAGTTGCAGAGCGCATGAATCGCACTTTGGTGGAGAAAGTTCGGTGCATGTTGTTAAATGCCGGGCTTAGTAAGGCATTCTGGGGAGAGGCAATCGAATATGCCTCACATCTTGTCAACCGTTTACCGCCGCTAGCCGCTTTGGAGGAAGACTCGTTGGAAGTATGGTCCGGGAAACCGCAGGTGCATCACTACGATTCGTTACATGTTTTTGGATGTCCTGCTTACTACCATGTAACTGAGTCAAAGTTGGATCCGAGAGCCAAGAAAGCGATTTTCTTGGGCTTTAATCCAGGTGTGAAGGGATACAAGCTTTGGTGTCCTGAGTCAAAGAAAATTGTTATAAGCAGGGATGTTACCTTCGATGAATCTGCTATGCTAAAGCAAGTTCCTTCCAAGGAGAATGTGGAGCCGAATGTTCTACAACAGGTGGAGCATTCAGAACAAGCGAGAATAGAGTCGTCACTTGTTCCAGTACGGCCTGATCAGCCAGTTGAGAGTCCTATGGATCATTCTATTGAACAGGATATTCTCGAAGAGGTGGAGGCTCCAATTCAGGAAGCATTACAGCAGCCAGAATCCATTGCAGTTAACAGACCGAGGCGGGACATCCGGAAACCCGCTCGATATGCCAATGTGGTGGCATATGCTCTTCCAGTTACAGACAATGATATTCCGTGCACCTACAAGGAGTCAGTGCAGAGTACAGATAGTGACAAGTGGAAGAAGGCAATGGATGAGGAGATGGGTTCACTCTCCAAGAATCAGACATGGGAGTTGGTGCAACTTCCAAAGGGCAAGAAAGCAATTGGCTGCAAATGGGTCTATGCCAAGAAGGAAGGTACAGGATCTGAGAAAGTCAGGTTCAAAGCAAGATTGGTAGCCAAGGGTTACGCTCAGACGGAGGGGATCGACTACAACGAGGTGTTCTCCCCTGTCGTCAAACATTCGTCAATCAGGATCTTGCTTGCATTGGTAGCTCAATTTGATCTCGAGTTAGCCCAACTCGATGTCAAAACCGCTTTTCTACACGGAGATCTGGATGAGGAGATCTATATGGCTCAACCAGATGGATACAAAGTTGCAGGAAAGGAAAATTGGGCTTGTAAACTGAAGAAGTCGCTATACGGATTGAAACAGTCGCCGAGACAGTGGTATAAGCGATTTGATCGGTTTATGATGGATCAAAAGTACACAAGGAGTCAGTTCGATCATTGTGTCTACTTCCGCAAACTCCGGGATGGATCATTTGTCTATTTGCTCTTATATGTCGATGACATGCTGATTGCATGTAAGAGCAAGGTGGAGATTGGTAGACTAAAAGCTCAGCTCAGCAAGGAGTTTGACATGAAGGATTGGGGAGGCTAAGAAGATTCGGCATGGAAATTCAAATGGGACGTAATTAAAGGCACGCTTTTGTTTAACTTTCACGCAAAGATTAAAAGAGGGTGTTGCGAGAGGTTTGGTATTGACGGAAAACGAAAAGTCGTTAGTACACCTTTGGCGGCTCATTTCAAGCTCGGTGCATTGATGTCTTGCAGACCGAGAACGGGACGGAAGCAAATGGCTCAAATTCCCTATGCAAATGCAGTGGGAGCTTTGATGTATGCTATGGTCTGTACACGACCAGACATTTCACACGCGGTTAGCATGGTTAGTCGATACATGCACAATCCTGGAAAGGAGCATTGGCAGGCTGTGAGATGGATTCTACGGTACTTACATGGTACTGTGGATGTTGGTCTGAAGTTCGAGAGAAACAAGACAAGTGGTCAACATTTAGTTGGATATGTGGATTCCGATTATGCCGGGTGATCTAGATGTTTACGGCGGCCGACAACAAAGCGAGGCTATGTGTTTACACTTGCTGGAGGACCAATCAGTTGGAGGTCAACGTTACAGTCAACGGTTGCTTTGTCTACTACAGAGGCAGAGTATATGGCAGTAACAGAGGCTTTCAAGGAAGCTATTTGGATTCATGGTTTGATAGAGGATTTGGGAATCTATCAAGAAAACGTGGAGGTTTTTTGTGATAATCAAAGTGCCATCTGTTTGGCAAAGAACCAGGTCCATCATTCGCGCACCAAGCATATCGATGTCCGGTTCCATTTTATCAGGGAAATTGTAGAAGAAGGGGATGTTTCGCCGTAAGATTCCGACTGCAGATAACCCTGCAGATATGTTGACGAAAGTGGTCAGTGGGATCAAGTTTAAACACTGTTTGGACTTGGTCAATATCTCTCGGACAGGTAGCGCCTAAGGGCGCATCGGGGCAGTGTTGATTCGAAGATTCTCGCCAAGGTGGAGATTGTTGACTGGTGGCTCAACCCTCAATCAACATATTAATTGGCCACCAAAGTAGTTGCTAGGTGTAATGGCAGTAGATGGGTTTTTGGCCTATTTAATCTGTTCTTCTCTTCCATTGTATCAGTATCAGAATCAGAGAGAAAACAGAGAGATACACGAGAGTATATAGTGAGGCTGACAGTGTTGAGTTGAGTGGTTGTTGTAATCCTCCTCCAATTTAGTGAATCCGCTGCCCCCGTGGACGTACCCGAATTTGGGGAACCACGTAAATACTCTGTGTTCTTGTGTGTGTGGTTTGTGTGTGATTGAATAGGCACCGTATAGCACCACAGTTAGAACCTCACTTGCCACCAAGAAAAAACACTCTATATTGCTCTTTGATCATATAGATAACGCGTGTACATAGAACTTCACTTTGTAACTTAAGATCTTTGTTCACAATATGGACAAAAGCAGAAGTTAAACCAAGAAACTCCATAAGCAATGGCAAGAAAGCTGTCAATTACAGGGCAAGATCGGTTGTCTGGCTTGCTTATTTACTTATCTTGTGTTTTGAATCAAGAAATAGATCAAAAGAATTGAAGGAAAAGTTGGCAAATAAGCTAATAAGGTTGACCAAACCGAACATTGTCCTCGTTTTTTTTTTCGCAAATAAGCTAATAATGTGGCATATTTTCATTTGAGAAGCCATTATTTTGACACATTTTTTAAATAGGCATTATTTTGACATATTGCGAGCTCGGGAATGTAGTTCAATCCATAATGAATGGATCATGACATGCCAAAAAAGTTCCGTACCAAAAAATAAATGTGTTGCGTAACTTGCGTTACTAGAATGAAGTTAAATCCCACTATTCACACTAAACAAACCACGTAGTCAGAAAATGCACACCATGGACCAGGGTAAGGTAAATTACTACTATTGATTTTTCCTCTGTTTCCCCATAGAAGAAATGGAGAAAATGGACAGCTCGCAAGGCTAATGGATCAATGGCTGAACAAAAATTTACAAAACTGAGTCAAAAACAGAAGAACCCTGCGTAAATCTAATATCTCTCACTTGTATGATATACCAGCTGCACATTCCAGCTACATATGCTACAACCACAAGGCAGCTGCAAACAGTTTAATAATCGTATTTCTTCCCCCGATGGCTACAACCACAAAGCAGCTACAACACAAGGCAGCTGCAAACAGTTTAATAATCGTATTTCTTCCCCCGATGGCTAGCCAGGAGGCAGCATTGCCCTTGTAGTACCAATTTGTATGGCATCTCTGTTGTTAAAAAATAATGGTTAGAATTTCTGTAAACGTAAATAATTGGAGACAACTTCATAACTAGATAAAATAAGGGTTATGTTTGCTTCCCAGTTTAGTTTTAGTTTTAGTTTTGATGACATCATCATTTCCCTCATTTCTCTCTCTATCTATTTCTACTCATTACACTTGATGATATCATCAAAATTAAACTAAACTATCTAACCAAACACAGACCGTACTTGAATACTAGAAATAAGAATATGAGAATTAATTATGGCACGCGTAAAGCACTCTCTTAAGAGAAGATATGTCTCCGCTTGCACCGAGTTTTGTGACATTTCACTCTCAAGATACAACAATGATCTACGGAAGTTTTATGTGCAACTAAAACTTTCTACACGAATCAAGAATCGCATGTATACTCAAAGTATGCAAAATATAATCAATGAAATCTGTATCAATCAACACTGTATTTGTTTTGGGGGGAAGACAGAAATCCCTTTGGAAGAGGAAGTTATCGATCTGCTTTTTGTTTTTCATAAAAGTAAGTGTCGTCATTTTATTTATTTTTTTTGCTTTGGTTTGATAACCTATATTTATTATGGTCCTTGTAGTAGTTTTTTTTTTTTTTTTTTTTGCCAAATGAGACAATTTCATTTCACTAGAAATGATATTACAAACTACCAAGTATAAGACAACAGAATAAAAATAATCATACAGACAAGAAGAACATAAACATAACCAAAAACAAATGAAGGAACGAGAACGTGACATTGCTTCGGCCATTAGATGTCCGTGATCAATGTACAATGTTGAGTTGCTGTTGTCATGGTAGTTCCACGTGAATGACGATTCTTCCAACACACAGTGTAGACAGGTAACCACCGAAGAGATTTAAGGAGGCATCCGGCGATCAACTAGTCGAGGTACTGCATGCTTGATAATGAAACCAAACAGAAACTGACCGATTCCAAACCAAGTGTCTGTCACACACCTATGGTCGAAAGCTCCGCAATACGGATAGACATCGTGCAACTAGATGGCCAAGGTCAACTATGAAGTTCCATACGTAGTAGTTGTAAATACTGCAAGTTGAGGAGTGGACTGCCATGTGTAATTGCAGTTAGTTTATTTACCCCAAGGCAATAAAGAAAAGAGGTTGTCTTATTCATGGAGCAACCTTAAAAAGGTTGTTTACAAAAGTCTCCTTTGGGGTTCCACCGACACCTCATCGCAATGATACGAACCGGTCATCTTGTAGGGTCCGCAGAATAGTGTGTGTACACAAAAAATTAGCTCGACTCGGCATCGATAAGTATGTCAAAAATTATATTTTGATACAAAAAAAACAAGAGCTTGGATCATTGTTTTCTGAAATGATCCAGGCCCTTATTTTTTTTGTATCAAAATTTAATTTTTGACATACTTATCGATGCCGAGTCGAGCTGATTTTTTGTGTACTCACACTATTCTGCGAACTCTACAAGATGACCAGTTCAAATCATTGCGATGAGGTGTCGGTGGAACCCCCAAAGGGGACTTTTGTAAACAACTTTTTAAGGTTTCTCCGTGAAGCAGATTTTCTCTAAAGAAAATGGGATGGTGCTTTGCAGATCTCAAGTCCCAACGAACAAAACATTTAATGAACTTAAATGGGTAAAATAAGTTTCATGCAAGAATCCAAAGAACCCATAAATTTGTAGATAGAATTTTAAATTATATTCAACCATCTCCACAGCCAAAAATTGTCGGAATCACAAACCGAGGGCCTGACTATCATTTTCCTAGTTGGTTTTGTTTCTTCTCCTTGCTCTTGTAATTTACAGGGAAAAAAAAAAAATTGTTATTCGAGAGGATGAAGCAAAACTTTTTACGGGTTTCTTTTTTACGGATGATCCCTAAATTATTTGCGAAATGTCGAATTAATCTCCAATAGAAAAAGATTTGTACTGCATCTCCATTGGTCCTGGGAATGGCTCACAAATTGGCTAACTTGATAGTCAATTCAATTTTGGGTAAATTTCACTTACCTCCTTGAGATTCTAACAAATACAAAGACCTCCCCTCTACTTTCTAAAATTCCATTACGCTTCCTTACTTTCAAATTAATTATTAGATTCCCCCATGTCCACTGCCGTTACTTTAAGGCTAACTGTGTAAATTTTTTCTCCATATATGTCTATATTAGCCTTAGTATAGATTGTCTACCCTAAAAAATAGTTTGTTCAAAAAATAAAGTTACAAAAAAATTTCCAAAAAAATAAAAAATTAAACCGTTTTCCATTTTTTTTAAAATAGCTTTTAAACAAAAATTGTCAAAGAGAATTTCTTTCAAATAAATTAAAAAACTACTTTTTGGAATTTTTTTATTGGAAATAGTTTTTTTAGGGAAAAAAACTAATTTTGAAAAAAGTTTCTTGAAATATGAAAGTTTTGAAAACATTTTATTCAATAGAAAATCAGTTTTTGGAAAACATTATTTAAAACAAAATTTTGAAAATAGTTTTTTTTCCAAAAATCTGAAAATAAATTTTTTTTAAAAAAAACCGTTAAAGAAACTATTTTCAAATTTTTTTAAAATAATAGTTTTCCAAAATCTAGTTTTTTATCCCAAAAAAATGTTTTCAAAATTTCCGGATTTCTATTTTCAAAAAACTTATTTAATATTTATTTTTTTCCCTCAAAAAATTAATTTCAAAAAGTAGTTTTTTTGAAGAAAAAAATATATTATCTTCGATACTTTTTCTTCAAAAGCTCTTTTTTTTAAATGGAAAACAGTTGAATTTAAATAAAAAAAGATTTATTTTATAAAAAAATGGTTTTTAGGATGAAGAATATATATTAAGGGTACTACAATCATTTTACACAAAAAATTTAATACCATTTGCCTTAAAGTAAAAGCAGGAGGATTCTGACAATTAATTTGAAAGGTAAGGAATGGTAGTGGAATTTCAAAATATATAATGGAGGTTGCTATATTTATCAAAAATCTCAAGGGAGGGTAGTGAAATTTGCCCTTCATTTTAAAATGTCCCTCCTGGATTAAATTCTTCTGACCTAATAATTATTTTGACTTTTTTTTATCTTTATTTGATTTTTTTCCCTGCTTTTGTTAGTTTTGTATTAAATTTTTGTGTAATAATGGTTCGTCCTGACGAAATAAATCTAGAAAGGTAAAAAATTATGATTAAAACTCTCAATTTTTTGAATAAAATCAAAAAAAAATTAAAAACTCCCTCTTATTTTGTCTTTATTCAAAAAAAAATAAGCTTAATAATAATTTTTTACTATTTGATTCCTCATGAAAAATAAATAATACACAAAACATTTATTGGAAAAATAACAAACGCGGAAAAAAAATTAAATACTAAAAAGGAAAAAAATAAGTTATCAAACCAGTAACCCTCGTGATTAACTAAACCAGTACAGAAAGCCACCGCTATATTTGACTAGTTCACACAAAGCAGCACCTTCTCTGACATCTCTCTCTCACTACGACACAACCAAAAATGGCTTCCATTGATTCTCTCTCTACCGTCATCTCCATGGCAACCATTCTTGTCTCTACCCTTATCCTTGTTCTTCTCTCTGTTAAGCTCCTTTCCAGCAAACTGCAAGGGAATAATAAGAAGAAGTACCACCCAGTTGGTGGCACCGTTTTCAACCAACTACTCAATTTCAACAGGCTGCATCATTACATGACGGATCTTGCTTCAAAGTACAAAACTTACCGGTTGATTAGCCCTTTCAGAAACGAAATTTACACTTCAGACCCTGCAAATGTTGAGCATATGCTCAAAACAAACTTTGACAACTATGGCAAGGTATGCCCTGTGATTCCATATATGCAGATTTATTGTTTACGTCTCTACTCTCTATGTATCATTTATTTTACCAAAACCCACATTTAGCTTCTGGTTGTGATGCTTTCATACAACTGAGATGCTATCATACAATTGAACCAAATTTGACCATGTTGGTTGTTGGGAAATTCTAATTGTCTAGGACTTTCTGATACCTATCTTTGCATTTGCAATTTATCAGAGAACTGGCATCAATTCCAGATTTTGACCCCTTTCAAATTCCTTGTAGGAATAAACTTGAATGGAAATTGTCTCTAAGTCTACACAACTATTGCATTAGTCAACCCAAGGGTTGGCACAGTGGTCAAGGCTTGCAGTTAGGGTTTGCTTCCTCAGTTTCAGATTCGAAACCTCTTAGCTGCTATTTGTTCTTTTGGGATCAGTCTATACGGAGTTCGCTCTAGCTTTAAATGGGTCAGTGGACGGTGAGATTGATCTCCATTAGTCGAGGTGCGTGCAAGCTCACCTGGACACCTAGATATCGAAAAAGGAAAAATAGTGCTAGATTTGTGGAAGAAAAGAAAAGGGGAAACTTAAGAACTAAAGCTTCACAGAACCCTATTTTTTCTCTTTCACAATCCAAGATCCAAAATCCAAATTGGACTTGATCAAAACAAAAATACAAAAGGTAGGGGTATTATTCTGCACACCGAAATACTGGATCATTTGGGAATTTGCGAAGGAAAAGGAAAATAAAGCTTTTTAAGTTCCTTTGCCCCCCTCACAAATCCAAGAGTCCAATACAGATACAGAAAAATCGCATGGAAAACCAGGAAATACTATTTGTAGGGGGCATTAATAGGTCAGCAACATAACACTTGATGGTATATTTAGCTCCCTCTTTTCAAATCTTGACCCGATTCTAGGGCAGGGCAGGAGCTGCCTATCAAGTGTTATGGTAGATTCAAGCCACAAGAATTAGCCTATCTATGTGGAAGTTGAGGGTAAGGCTGCTTGCTTACTAGGTTCTACCTAACCAAACCCTATTGTAACTGGGAATCTTTTGCGTTGATTATGACCTCCATTGCCATATAGACCTCAAGGTGTTGTGCAACTAATTGTTATATGCCTCATCTCTAAGCACATTCATGTTAGTTTGATTTTATTTCGTTTGAGGCAAATAGAACTATGGATAATCAGCATTCATAACTTGAGTGAAAACCTTGTCTATTGCAACTTGAAGTATTTAAGACAACGTGCAGGGTTGGCACAATTACAGCATCTTAGGGGATCTGTTAGGCGATGGAATTTTCACGGTAGATGGAGAGAAGTGGCGCCAACAGCGCAAAGTATCAAGCTACGAATTTTCCACAAGGGTTTTGAGGGACTATAGCAGCATTGTCTTCCAGAAAAATGTGGCAAAACTTGCTAAAATTATCTCTGAAGCCGCCACTTCCAACCAAGTAATGGATATTCAGGTGAGTTTTCAAGACTTTTACCTCTCTCATACTGTAAAATTTTAGGTTCACTGCTGGAAATCACAGAAAAAACTCTACATTCCCAGAAACATCAAGTACATGTTTTACAATATTCGAGAATTGTTGCCACACACAGACGAGGAGAATAAGATAAGCTTTACGAAGTTTTCCTTACTTTTAGTTTGGACATCACAGAGAGCGAGAACAATATAGACGGACAAGATATTCAATTCCATGCACCTGTTTGACTGCTGCATGAATGCTAATATGGTACTCAACGTAGGATCTGTTTATGAAATCAACCCTGGATTCGATATTCAAGGTTGCCTTTGGAGTTGAACTAGACAGTATGTGTGGATCAAGTGAAGAAGGCACCAAATTTTCCACTGCTTTCGATGACTCAAGTGCAGTGACACTTCGGCGATATGTTGATGTCTTTTGGAGAATAAAGAAAGCTCTGAATATAGGGGCGGAAGCTGAGTTGAAGAAAAACATCAAAGTCATTGATGATTTTGTATACAAGCTAATCTGTAGAAAAGCCGATCAAATGGACAAGTTACCAAATGATGATTCCTCAGTAAGTGAAAATTTCTTTCTTTGTTTTTTTGGAAGAGCATAGGCGAACAATTCAAACTTGTTATTTTGATCCTGTTTTTGGATATAGTGGGTTTATGTGATAGCGTTTTGCAGGAGATTGTAGGTTTTGACACCTCGTAGGCTCATATTATGTGTTTGCCACAGTTTCTTGTTTCTCTCTTTTGAACTAAAAAGAGCTTTTAAAGCCGGTTAAAGCTCATATCTTAGAAGGATCATTATTGATGTTGTTGGATTTCGTTCTTCATAATCAGCTTTTGTAACAAACACCCCTAATCTCTCTTGGCTGTACTGTTAACATTTCCAGGCAAAGAAAGAAGACATTTTATCGAGGTTTCTACAAGTGAACGAAACAGATCCAAAGTACTTACGGGACATAATTTTGAATTTCATAATTGCTGGCAAAGATACAACAGCAGCGACTCTTTCCTGGTTCATTTATATGTTGTGCAAGCATCCTCACATACAGGAAAAGGTTGCACAAGAAATAAAAGATGCAACGAACATCAAAGAGGGTACTAACTTTGAGGAGTTTGCTTCCAGTATTCGCGAGGAAGCTCTAGAAAAGATGCAATATCTCCATGCCACTTTGACTGAGACTCTCAGGCTGTACCCCGCAGTTCCGGTGGTACGAATTGGACTATAAGGAGCAAGTGGCTATTTAAAAATCTCTACAAGGAGAATATTGTGTCTTCTGGTCATGCTGATATTTGTCTTGGTTGAATGCCAAATTATTTTAGCAATCTGTTGCCTGCCATTTCTGCTGTAATTTCAGAATTAATCACCTTTCTTATAGTTGTGCAAAAAAGAAAATTCACTTTTGGCTTTGTAGCTATGAAGAATTAGAATCACAGAGACATTCAAATTCTTCAGAGCTACAAAGCCTTGATCAAACATATTGTTCGCACAATAGTAAGGAAAAAGTAGTACTACTGCAGAGAAAAAGGAATGACTTGACCTCGTATTGGTGAAATTGTCATGCTTCAAGATTACCGTTTACTCCTACAATAGTCTTTGTCGTACGCATTCAACCTGTGAACAGTATTGGCAAAATAGAAGATAGTATCTCATAGGGATTGTTGAATTCCAACACTTTCTTTTGCTTTATGTCTCTTTCCTGCACCGTGTGACCTCTTATATAACTATGTTCAGGATGCAAAGATTTGCTTCTCGGATGACACTTGGCCAGATGGATTTAGTGTGAGAAAAGGCGATATGGTGGCTTACCAACCTTATGCAATGGGCCGGATGAAGTTCATATGGGGAGATGATGCAGAAGAGTTTAGACCAGAGAGATGGCTTGACCAGAATGGAATTTTCCAGCCAGAAAACCCTTTCAAGTTTACAGCCTTCCAGGTAAGAACAACAAATGCCTATTCTGCGTTCAATTCAAGCACACTGTGGATACATATCAAAACTCTTGACAACTAAGTACAAAGTATCTGGTGGTGAACAGGCTGGACCTCGAATTTGTCTAGGAAAGGAATTTGCATATAGGCAGATGAAGACCTTCTCAGGTGTCCTGTTAGGGTTTTTTGTGTTCAAGTTAAGCGATGACAAGAACGTGGTTAATTACAGGACGATGATTAATCTTCACATTGATGGGGGTCTACATGTTCGTGCCTTCCGTAGGTTATGTGGTTAGAACCTCACTTGCAACAAATAAAAAAGCTATATTGCTCCTTGTTCATCATAAATAAGTTGTGTAATGTAAATATATATGTATCGTGATCTCGTTGTATCTTCTATTTTAAGGGTAGAGTCGTTTTGTGATAATATTGTAATCATATCTCTTTGTGATCTTCTATCTAATTAGGCATAATCATATTTCTCCATAATCTTTATTTTAGGTATAGATTTCTAGGTTTTCTCTATTTAAGCTTGAGATTGTAACCTTTCTTAGTAATTCTGAAATGCATATTAGTTTTCTCTCTCATATATTTTGTCACATGGTATCAAAGCTATAAGATATATGCCACTTGAAAAGGAAAAAAAAAAAAAATCTAAGCCACTTGGATTTTTGCTCTCCGGCGGGTGGTCTAAGCATCACCACTGTCTGTTGGGCGCTAATATGTAATATAGTTTCTTCATATCTTCTCCGAGACGTATCATGGTATTTCGGGCTCTGTTTCTCTAATTTCGCATCTCTATAGTTCTCTCTCTTTGATTTTTACCTCTATTTTCTGGTTTTGCATATGAAATTTGCATCAAAAATTTGTACGACACTCCCATTCTTCTCAATCGTCATTCAAATTTGTTGCTTTTTAATCTACATTTGAATTTGTTCTTCCTCTATTCTACATTTGTTTGCATATGTTTTGGCTTCTCACATTCCTGCCTCAACATCTCTATTATCTATATCATCTCACCCAAGACACAATTCAACAAAACCCTAGCATCTCGACGACCCTATTACGTTTTCGGCAACCTCTGTTTGCATTATTTGGTTTGGAGTTGGTTGACTTCTTTATGAAGACTCACACTGCGCCAGACTTCTTTGCGAAAACCCACACTATTGTTCAGTTTTGCTTTCTACTTAGCAAACTCTCGATGCTCTCTTGCTCTCATATCCTGAGTTTGGGATGGGGAGGGGCATCAATGTTATGTATTGTGATCTTGTTGTATCTCCTATTTTAAGCAGAGTCATTTTGTGATAATATTGTAGTCATTTCTCTTTGTGATCTTCTATTGAAGGCATAGATTAGGCGTAATCACATCTATTTGTAATCTTTTGTTTTAGGTATAAATTTCTAGGTTTTAAGCTTGAGTATTCAGTCTTTCTTATTAAGTCAAAAATACATATCAGTTCTAATACCATGTGAAACATGGTACGAGTTCACACGGTATCTGAACTAATATGTATTTCTATATTAATAAGAAAGGTTATAATACTCGAGCTTAAATAGAGAAACATGGAAATCAATATCTAAAGTAGAAGATAACAAAGAGATGTGATTACGCCTAATCTTATGCCCTAAATAGAAGATTACGGAGAGATACGATTACAATATTATCATGAAACGATTCTATGCCTAAAATAGTAGATAGAACGAGATCACGACACATAAATTCACATGTAGAACCTCACTGTGTAACTTAAGACCTTCGTTCGCAATACGAACAAAAGCAAAAGTTAAGCTAACAAACTCTAGAAGCAATGGCAAGAAAGTTGTCAATTGCAGGACAGGATCAATTGTCTGGCTTGCTTATTTATTTATCTTACATTTTGAATCAAGAAATAGATAAGTAGTAGTAATAATAATAATAATAATAATAATTTTTAAAAAATGGAAGGCAAAATAGGCAAATTAGTCGAAGGCAAAATAGGCAAATAAGCTGATAACGAAGGATGACCAAACCGGCACAGGGTCTTCTTTTTTTTTTTTGGCAAATAAGCTAATTATGTGGCATTTTCATTTGAAAAGCCATTATGTTGACACATCGCGAGCTCGGAAGTGTAGTTTTAGCATGAAATGACGTAGTGGTTGGGTGGTACAATCCGTAATGAAAAACCATGACATGTCAAGAAAATTCCGTACCCAAAAATATGTGTTGAATTAAGTTAAATCTCCACCATTCACACTAAACAAACCACATTCTAGGTTGAGGAGTTCTTGTTTAAATAGGGTAATCGTTAATGTTTAAATTGTAGCTAGTTTTGGGGAATGAAAGTTCAAAAATCAAATTTGCATCAATTTTTTTCGTTGAGATAAAATTACCTTGAAACAACTTAAAAATTGGATATCCACACCCCACAACTTTTATCCAAACATTCCTGGAAGCCCTTTAAGTGGACTACAGTTAGATTAGAAAAATAGCCCAAAACTTGAATCAAGTGCATGTTCTTCGTAACATAGTCAGAAAATGCACACCATGGACCAGGGAAGGGTAAATTACTGTACTATTGATGATTTTTCCTGTGTGTTACCATAGAAGAAATGGAGAAAATGGACAGCTCGCAAGGCTAATGGATCAATGGCCAATGATCCAAAATATTCGAAACTGATTCAAAAACTCAAAAAACCCCGCGTAATCTAATATTTCTCACTCGTATGATGTACCAGTTGCACATTCCGGATACATATGCTACAACCACAAGGCAGCCGCGAACAGTTTAATAATCGTATTTCTTCCCCGGATGGCTACCCAGCTTTGCCCTTGTAGTATCAATTTGGATGGCGTCTCCATAGCCAAAAAATTGTCAGAAGCAAAAACATCAAAACCAATGGCCTGACTGTCACTTTATGAGGGGGCTTAGTCCATCACCTTCCCAGCCCAGCTTCAGCATGTGATCTACTACCTTCAAGCTCAACTGCAGGTAAAGAAATAAGAGTGCAATTAGGAATGAAGTAGGACAGGCATTCTAATCTCAAGGTATTCTGGAAACAAGAAATATACTGCCTCAGATAGTTATACAACCTTTAGGGTGTCGGTGACACCAAATCCTCTTGTTAAATTGTTTGCTTGTCCTTCAAGAATATTTCATGTTAACATAAGTAGTTTGAAAAACTAAACTCTCCATAAATTTACGGTGAACTGTTGGTTTAATGATATCCTAGAGGATGATTTGCAAAACTTTCCGCCCCCCCCCCCTATGGCAAAACTTCAAGTGTGACACAATACTGAGATATGGAAAACAAATTCAATTGATTATTATCAGTTGACGACAAAAGAGCGTTGAGTGAACTATCTTTTGTGTTGAACTTACAGCAGGATCGGTGAAGATTGTCAATTGATTATTGTCAGTTGACACCAAAAGATTAGTGTTATCCTTATTCAGGGCCAGAGCTGTAATATCTTGCCCTTCACCCAGCCTTAGTACATGAAATACCTGCAAGAAAAAATAGCACATGCTTGTCAGTAAAGCAGAGTGCAGTATAGGGAGGCAGTTACAGAGTGCTTTTTCTCAACTATATATTTCAGACATACGACATATCCACTTGTCACATGTTCCAAGCATTTTCTATGCATGACCTTGGGCACTTTGTATGAAACTATGAATAGAACAATAAAAGAAGTACGTATGTAACCACAAAGTGGCTTCCTTAGACTCGAGGTTCTAAAACTCGCTAGGCGCTCCCAGGGCGGCCGGGCACCTTCTAGCTTCCAAGCCGAGTACTCAACGACTAGCACCTAGTCGTCAAGGGGCCTTCTAGAGCCTAGGCGAGCGAGTACATGGCCGTCCAGACCTTTTCGAACACTGCTTAGACTCAAAAACCCAAGTTTTTTACCACGGAACCAGTGCTCACCCCTAAAAATGACAGAATGATGAAAGTAATTTATGTTGACATCCTTTTCATTCCTTACCCGAAGAGAATGCAGATCAAGGAAGCAAACTGAAGGTGAAGGAATGTCCAATACTTTGTCTTCATCCATGGATTTCAAATGACCAGCGTTGTCAGAGGTACCATCATTTTCAGAACAAGAGTTTAACCCTATCAAAGCACTTTGTCCATCGACAGAAACCTCCATCCAGCTAACCCTACAAGAGAAAAGGAGTTGCAACTGGGCTATCACTCTCCCGTTAAGAGTAAAGGTGGTGAGGGTATGAAGAGATTTGTTCCAAGCCATTATGATCCCATCAGATGAAAGGCAAATTGCATGGGCCTCCACACCAACCAGCCTTCTAATTAAGCGACCCCTCCTTATTGAATGGAGCAGAATATCTGACGAGTTGGAGCATGACACAACAATTCCAAGATCTGAACTGACACAGCAGCAGATTATTTCCCCAAGGTGTCCCCGGAGAACATGTATGGGACCCTCGATGTGTCTTCTCCTGCTTTTGTCTGCCAAGCCATTTGCAATGGTATTACTGCTAGTTGAATTTGAAGTTGGTGTGCCTGAGCCAGTAGAAGTCTCAAATGCACCGCTCGAATGAGAACTGGATGATGCCCCATGTATTCTCCAGATTAAAACTGTTGCATCCCTGGATCCCGTTACAAGGTAGTTGCTGTCAGATGATAGCGACAGACAAGTCACTGGAGCACAATGCCCTCTGGCTGTTTCTATAGTCTTTGCTCCATCTGATGATATCAGTCTGACGCTGTTATCCGCATGCCCACCTAGTCAAAGGCACAAAGGTTCATAATGTATAAGTTTGGTTACACCCCACAACAGTCTGGAGCATTTTATCCTTCTTTCTTTTCAACCTTTGGAGCAAATCAAATGATCTTAGTTTTTTGTAGACAGCTTCAAAATAGTCTTAGCATAAAAACATATAGAGTGGAAAGCACAGGCAATTTACTAAGATGATAATATGCAACAGAACTAGTAAAGCATCAATTGGCATGGAAACTTTAGATGATATTATGTCTATGGGAAGATCCAAGAAACCGGACAGAGAGTCAGAAGTTAGTTTGTTACCACTATTATGTTCAGAAAAGTTGAAATTCCGTTCAATTTCTATGCTTGCGCAGTTAGGTTAGGATAAAGGAGGGATGTAACCTTGCCGAGAAAATTGGAAATAGAGTTCATGGTTAACTCTCCCTCGGAAATACAAGAAACAATTAGTATGACGAAATCTAACCGGTGATTATTTCTTTGTCACTAGTGATAGCAACCACAGCTGAGCTTCTGATTCCTGATGCTGCAAATGCAACTGCTTGGGGAAAATGCCACTCCTCTGAACCAGATCCAGTTGGTCCTTTGAACATTCGCATGAACGCTCCACCAGTGGAGTTCGCACTAACCTTTCCATGTTGGAAAAGAAATGGCATCCCATGGCCATCTGGTGTGTTTGGCTGCCATTTGTGCTGTGCAACATGCGCGGCTGGAGCATTTATATCAACAATTATGACAGAATCCGGCGATGCATGAATGGCAGCGGCAGGTAGGTTGCTGCGCTCTGGAGATGGAATAACATAGGGTTTGACTTCTTTTGGGTTCCGAAAGATGGTCTGGCATGCAAAATAGATAGTTAGATATCTGTGATACATCCCAAGTTACCATGATAGGTCACCAGATATGCCAAAATCATAGATGGTTAGAAACTGGGTCCATCAATGAATATATGATTTCAACCTCTTCAAACATAACCATATTCCCCCTATCATACATTGCCAAGGGCAGACAAGTGGCGGCGGTCGCCATTGTTAAGTTACCAATAGTCACAATAGCCTACGCTGCTTGGAAATGGCCCAACAGTATATATCAAGCTATTCAACATTCCCTCTCATGTGGAGATGCAAATTTTCATGGAGAGAGCGGAACAGAATACAATGGGGAGAAGTAGAATGCAAATAAATTGAGAAGACCTAGAAGACAAATAGAAGTACAAAGACCTAGGCACAATAAATTGAGGTTTACCTGCAAGTGAAGAACATCTGCTAGAGGCATCTTCTTCGCGTGAGGGACATTTAGAAGTTGTGATGGGGTTTGTCCAAAGTAAGCAATTTGATCTTGTGTTGCAAGTTGTTGCGCCTGTAGGTAATATTAGCCAGAATAAGTAAGCAGCAATCCTATCCAAGGAATACTAAATGAGAGACTGTTGACTTACTGGGTCTGAAATTTTATCTATGTCTACTGTCCCTTCATAAGTAACGTAAAAGAACACATTATTCGCTGCAATAGCTTCTTTTCCTCGTTGTTTGTACCTTAAAAAGAGTCAAATCATCCACAAGCATATAACATCCTTGTTAGAAAAAAATACGTGCAAAATTGATAGAGAGAAAGACATATATTTCTACATCTTCTCATAACACCCAGCAAAAACAAGGAAATTACCAAAATGACAAAACCAAGGCGAAGAATGCATATAATAGAACTTACCCAAATATGAGATCAATCCATTCATGCAAATGTGCAGAAATATGTTCACTCTCAAGAGCCATTCTATGCTTGTGCATGAAATCAACAGGGTTTTCAGCCCAAGGAGGCAATGAAACAGAATCTGGAAATAGTTTTGAAATAAAACGTCATAACATTTGCTGTTTACTTTAAAATAGAATACATGTCTAATTTTCTTTTGAAACAAAACATTCATACCAAGCTTCTCTCCGAGTTGTGTTGTGCCAAAGTCGATTGAGTTTTCATTCGTCAACATCTCCGGGAGATAAAAAAGTTCAGGAACCTAAGATATTTACAGGGAAAATTACAGTATGAAAACAATGATAATTATGACAATGGTAACAACAAATATCACTGTTGAGAATATAAATAATAAAGTTGCCCCTCTTTCTAACAGATTAATCTTTTAGATGAGTTGGTGGTTAAAGATCTAATATGGTACCAGAGCAGCCTATAGATCCTCTGCTCGAACCTCACCGCCTACCTAATGATTAAAATTTATACATGTTTAGCCTGCCTATGGAGGAGAGCCTGGTTACATGTGCAGGGGCATGTTGAGAATATGAATAATAAGGTTTCCCCCTCTTCTAACAGCTTAAGCTTTTAGATGAGTTGGTGGTTAAAGATCTAATAATCACCATCGCAATTGGTCTTAACGGAACATATATGTACGTAATTGCACGTGCATGCTTTTGTCCGTGTGTGTGATATATGATATATCCAGCAAACAGGTTGCAGTAATAGATGGGGAAATGCAGATGAAGAAAGGCTTCACAGAAAAGCAACTGAAGACTTTTAACATTACAATGGCATTCAATCAGAAAAGGTTCTTTTGCATAACAGTCAGATAAGTTCATACCAATTCCTTCACATCGCTCATATCCTCCAGAACTCCATTCCAAGTAGCACCAATGTCTAAAAACATTCTATCCGCGTGATCGAATTTGCCACCTTGGAGTTGAATTGAAAGAGTAGTAAATGGCTCCACTCTAACGAGATAGTATAACACCTATCAAAGATAGTACCAATAAATAGGAGCATTACTACATCATTTGAAAAACATAATTGCATGATAACAGAGTAAGCACTGAAACACAACTGGCATAAGAAACAAAGGACATTAAGAACAGCAACGGAAAAATGACAGGCCAGATAACTTTAAACACTAGCTTCTAGAATAACCTACGGTTCCGGCACTTGAATAATGTGAACCATAATGAAACTTGGGTATGACCGGATCATCAAAGCTGGAGTATCTCTCTTGGAATTTCTTCAACCGATCAGCATCCAATGCGCCAACAGGCTGAAAGTATAAGCAACCTATTTGTTAGCTAACAGGTCTACCATGATTTTAGAAGCAAAGCCAAATAGGAGATACCTTTGACAGATCCCGGTAAGAAGATGAACTGGCGAGATCCAAAGTTTTGGAACTGTAATCAGAAAGAATCCATGGGAAAACAGGGTACTGCATGAAAGAATTGAACTTAGAAAAGCAAGTGAATTATCCTCGTGGGTAATCTGAAAAAGTGAGTAATCATAATGGAAAATCCACCTGAGTTATGTCATTATAACTACGCCCAGCCAATGTGTTGAGCTGCATTAGATACTCAAAATTGCTGATCTGCAAAGGATTCAGTTGTTATTAAATTTCATCATTTGCTTACAAAAACAGAAATTTAGATTGACTACAGCCACGTAGGTGAAACATGCATCCAAAGTTCACTATTGATGCGCACCTCCCACCTAGCCCAACGTTCCATTAATTGAGTTCTCTTCAAAAGTTGGTCCGGTCTCTGCCACAAAATATAATCAGATAGTTCAAGAGAAAAAGGCAATGAAGTGCTGTAATATTGTCAAGGCCCAGTATTTCTGCAGAGTATTTAGATAACTAAACCAAAGGAATACCTGTGTTGCAAGGTAAATATTGTTCAAATGAGGAGGACGTGCATGAACTATAGCTCTATAAGCATTTCTTCTCCCCTCAGTATTCTGGAGCAAAGTTATTTGGAACAAACAATTTTATCAATTGCCCAGAAATAAATGGTTTATGGGAGAAACGAAAACTGTCTGTATTTCTAAACATTAATACCCCAAAATCAAAGAAGTAATTTGACCGGTCAACCATAAACAATTCTAGGGCACTTCTTCTCAGGAGATATCTGCAAAATTGATAAACACATGAGGAGCTTTTCACGAAAAGGAAAAAACAAGTAAACAAAAACACAGACAAATAAACAAGCAACAGATACACGCACAAAAACCCAAAAAAAAAAAAGGAAAGAAAAGAAAGATAACAAGAAAGTGCACTCCTTCAAGGTATTGCATATTTTGCACTAAAATTTAAAGTACTGATTACCAAAAAAAATGTAGCACTAAACAGCTACCGCTCTAGTAAGTAGTTGTTAAAATTTTACAGTTCACTATGTGAGTCAAATTGCCCCAGATTAGTTAATTATAACCTCCAAAACTACTAATGATCCTAAGCCTTCTCTCCACTTGTTGCCAATTTGTTCTAGCTTGGATGCTTTAACATGGTATCAGGAGCTAGGTTTTTGAGACTTTTGGATAAGACTCTCTTGATTGATTGTCCCGTTGTTTGTGCCTTATGCGCACCTAGTTTCGTTGTGATTGTGTTATGGATTCTTTGTTTACTCACATGCAAGTTAGGGGTAGCATGTGCAAGGGAGTGTTTAATTATAACCTCCAAATCAGTATATGAGTCTGGGTGCCTCTCCACTCATTGCCAATTGGTTTTGAGTTGTATGCTTTAACAAAAACATTCTTCTATTATTACTATGAGAAAGAGAATTGTGCATAGCTAAGTGTACACCAGAGATTCCTGTCGGGTAGGATTTGAATGGTTTAACAAAACAAAAGGCAATATTCCATAGACATCAAGAATTTCTTTGCTGAACAAAATCATATTTTACTCATTTCTCCCGTTCCAAACAAAGCCAGAGACAAGACAAATAACTCAAATGTATGAACCAATGCGTTGCAGCCGGACTCCATCTCAACAACATGATGTATTTCTGACTGTCAATCAAAAATTAAGGGAGCAATACATAATGCAGAATGATTGCAGTGTACATCTACATTCAATCTTTTGCCTAAGTGAAATGTGCTAAATTCCTAAGCACAACTTCAAAGTGTGAATGAATGCTGCTGAGGACAACGGTAGGAGAATACAAAAACAAATATATATACACCAATAAATAAAGAGAAACACACTTTCCATCTCACCTTCGGCTGTAAATTTGGTGAAGGGAAGACATCAACCAACTGTGGTCCTTTTCTTCAACTCTACTTTGATAAGTGTTATCCAAACCATCAACCGTAGCAATGCTCTCAGGGTTATCAACAATAAAATTAAATCTTCTTGATGTTATCTGCCACAGTGCATCAACCAACTATTACTATGACTAGATGTCTAAACACAAAATTCAGGGGACAAATTCCCACTGCTATTCAGATCAACAGTTTTTAACATAGAGCAATCCATTTGAACCAGTAACTTTCTATGCTCATCGATATGACAATTTTCTGTCATTACACATCCATCTGATTTACAGGTATTGGTTTTTATGCCGGAGGATTAGATACTTATTTCTGAAAGGTCGCACAAATGAGTGCACAAGGGCATGTAACAACCAAGCAGCCCACTCGCCCAACAGCCCAACAACTTGTTCAAGCCTAACAAATGGCCCAAAAAGGAAATAACTTCTAGTTACAAGTAGCCTACATGAATCACTAAATATCAATATTGATACTCGCCTGACATGGAAAGAGTGTTGTGTTACAGTAGAGGTCAACATATGAATTACGGAACTTACTTGAAATGTGCCTCGAAGGACCCTTAATGGCCGGACCATAGACGCCGGAAGCTCAAGAACAATTCTTTCATCAAGTTCACTAGGAACATAACCAGGGGCAACTGCCAATGGGTTTTTCACTAAGTCCTGGCTGCTACTCGCTGGAGGATCTGTAGATTCAACCGATGCCTGGAAGGGTTGCTCAGCAATTTCAGACAACCTTGTCTGGATGCCCCCTCCCTGTTCTTCTTCACCTTCTCTACACTCCAAACTATCTCTGCCTTCAAGCTCCTCATCCTCATTTACTACCTCCATCGAGAGAGCTTCAGCTGCCAAAATAGAGGCTTTGGATGGACTAATGACATTCTCTTTATCCTTTTTCGACTCCGTAAGATCTTCGTAGTTTGCAGCAGCACCTAAATGATTAGACCCCCTGTAGTTTCTCCTCAAACATCTCCTCATCCTCGAAGAACTTTCCATAAAGTCTAGCTTCCAGAAAATCTAAAAACCATAATTTTATAGGTTTAGCTTCCAGAAAAAAATGATGACTTCATCATCTAGGTATTTAAGTATAAAATCACTGAGCCCAATATAGAAGGGTGTTAGAAGGCCATCAACATACACGCTCAGGATTGCATAAATGGTCTCCAATTGGCCCGAAAAGACATTTCATCTCCATAAGGCTGTGGATGAGTTTCCGCCATGAGCGTATTCCAGTCAATAGACGATGCCTGGCTATAACATCAACTTGTGCTCGCCTGTCAACCTGGAAAATAAATGATGAAAATTTTGAGATCACTTGTGTAATCTACTTGAGAAGGTACAAGAAGTGCACAAATCATACCTCTGAGCGTTGCATGTTTCTAGCTAAAGCTAAACTTCCAACTAGGACAGCAATGAATTTATATGATAGAGCGTTAAAATCTTTTCCATAGACAGATTTTGAGTCAACTGATTGCAAGCATTCCAGCCAAGCAATTCCCATGGCTTCAGAAACATTCCATCTCCTTACACGCTCCATATCACTTTGGCTCCTCCTTTGTGCGGATGTGGCCATTGCCACAGCACTGAGACCTCTTCCAGAACCAATCTTTGCATTGCGTTCAAGATCACGTGCAGCAGCCAAGGCCGCTGCTTTAGCAGCCGCCTTGTCCTTTGGAAGGCCTGAAGATTTGCTGGGTACCTCCAAAGGTCTTTGGAAGCTTGAAAATGTATGAAGCCGAGTTGTTTTCCTCTCAAGCAATGACGAATCACGCCTGAGCTGCGTAGTTGTTGCAGGTGTAGGGGTTTCCCCTCCAGCAGCTCCAGCGGCAATCATCGCCAATGCCATTGCAGCAGGTGGTGATGCAAAAGCAGCAGCCCAGCCAGGAGAGATCATGGCAAGAGCAGCCTGAAAATTCTCAAATGGATGTCTCAGATATCGCAGCAAAAAGTTTATAGACATTCTTAGTAGTAGCTCCAACGTCCTATGTTTATCTATCAAAGAGTTGATTGTAGAGAATTTCAGAGGACTTCTAAAGCTTTCTCAAATTTGTGATGCAGCCTAACCCTCAGGGTGGAAGCCAAAAGAAACATAATTGATTCATAGAAGATTCTTCCTTTTCCTCCAAATTCACTGCAATCATTTCCTTCACAAAACGATCTTAAAATTTCTCATATTTGCTCATTATCTCATTTAAAACGTTGTTAAAAGGCCAAACTTTTAAATTGCGGTCTGGCAATTTCCAACAGCCATTGATTTGTGTATTGGGAATCCGTTCTAGTCACAGTTTTGATGACCTCAGTAAATCCCACATACAATTTATCCATAAGCTTAGCCTTAACTGGGATCCAAAATCCCTATTGCATGCTTGTAACAAGCGCTGATTTGAAAAGGTCCACACATAGTGATATAGCTTCGATGACAGTAAAAATGAACAAGGGAAACTGCTCTTGACACATATAGCAATGGTTTTGGACTGCAGTGGTTCCTTTCTACAGTTTTTGGTACAGAGAGTAGCCCTAATTGCTTTCTTTTTCTGCTTACCTTCTCTAAGTAAAATTATTTAGGGGACAAACAAAAATCTTCAGCCAGTCTAACAAGGCCAGAGGCAGAGGATGCTCAGCGATGAATGTATACATGCTTTTGATGTAACAATCTACAAACACCCTGTATAATTTCTCCTCTCTCCATCTTATTCTGAACTACAAAACAACAGCCAAAGCTAAATCGTATCCATCAAGACATATAGATATAGCCCTACAGAGGCTTTACTTATTAATTTGAACACTTCTGCTGCCATAACTCAGAAACAGAACAAAGCAGGAGTTATCTAACCTCTGTAGGCAGTGCATCTGCAGCTAGAGCACGGTCTTCAACAACCAGAGGATTCAAACCATCAGCAGTAGCGAGTTCATGAATTCCTGCCAATAGGGGTCGCCACCTCCTCAAAACAGCTACAAACGGCGGTAAAATGGCCTCTAGATACTGTTTACGAAGAGGGGTTCTATCCCTGCCAACAGCATGCCACACCTACATCATAAATGTAAAACAGCAAAGTTAATTGCATCACCTACTTTTTGTAAAGTAAAGTAAACACAGCCACACCAGATAAAAACAATAACCTGGTAGGCAACAGAAGTAACTACAACAACAATAACATAACCCATTTAGTCCCCAATAATTGGGGGTATGGGCGGGGGATGGATAGGAGACAGACCTAACCTTTGGCAATAAATGCACAAAGTGGCTACTCCCAGAATACCAGATGGATTTGAGACAGACCTAACCTTTGGCAATAAATGCACAAAGTGGTTGCTCACAAAATACCACTGAAACAGTGGTCCCCCTATACCGTCGAGTTTGCTGCGGAATATGCCCTCAAATCAAAGCCAAAAGGCATCAAAGAGGGCAGACCCAAGAATCATTTTGATTTATGTGCACATTACCAAGCTTCTTTCATTCAACATCCAGAGCATTGGCAACAGAAGTAACTAAATCATTAATATATCCCAGCAAGCAACTCTGTGAAAAAACTAACCTCAGAATAGAGAACACAAGATGCAACCAATACTCTCTGTCTTTTGGACTCGGATATTGGCATGTTCAAAACAGGCGAAAGCACGCTGTACATCATTAACTACAGTTTAGTTTTGGCCTGGGATATAAGTAAAAGCAAGATTACAGACATTACAGCAATGAAACGATAGAAGAAGAAATGTATGTAAAATCCTTCTAAAGCAACATAAAAGAGCCCCTGTGTACTATAAGATCACTGTGAACACAATTCCTGATATGGTACCGAGATACATCATATGCAATCATATCCAGAATGAGATCATTTCTATAAAACACAGATAATCCAATAGAGGCCACACAACCGTATATGATACGTAGCAGACACTGGCACGAACCCCATACATGGGGTTCTGTATCCATGTCTGAAGAATACAAAGAAAATACAAATTTCCCAATTACAGATGCAGCACAGATGGACTGATAAAGGAGACAAAATAAAACCACCTTTTCATACTTAAAATTCAAAGAAGGAGAATGGAAGGCATTTCCATACTTAAAAGATTTCAAAGAAGGGGAATGGAAGGCATCTAATTCAAACTAAATAGTTGTTTCTAAGACAACTATTAGCTGTCCATGAGTGACGAGGTAAAGATACAATGGGATGTAACAAAACAATTAGTATCTTAAACATTATTAATTTCTCAAACAGTTGTAATCTTTACCACCATATCTTTGGTATCTTTACCACTTGGTTCCAACAATAACAATAACAATCAAGCATTTCAATTAAAGTTGTTATTTTGATAGTGACAAACAACTTGTCTAAAGCTCTATATTTATCTGAAAAATGATAATCAAACACTAAATGCCAAGTCAATTGAGAAAGTACCTCCATAACAATGCGGATCGTGGTTTCCTTGTTGAGATTCGGGAATCGTTATTTAAGGACAGAATGTTGCTAGCATGTTGATGTGATCCCTCTGACAATACATCCTCAGTGTTTAAATTCCTCATAAGCATACTATCTTTACCATCATCTTCTTCCCTCATGGAAACAAGCACCATTCGCAGCATGCATAAAAATGGTTGATCACTGTCCAGCAACTGATAAAGAGCTGCCATGCCTCCCATTCCAGTACCGGATCCTCCTCCAATACCAAGACCGCCACCAAGTCCAGACTCGTCTAATAGCAAAGCTTGGAGCATGGAAACTGACTTCTTTATTAAAGGTAGCTCAATCCAATTTCCATTGGAATCTTTCTCCAAAGAAGATTTCCAAGAGTCCCAGCCACTCCCACCGCCACCAAAGACTGTTGCTTTCGAAGGAAGTCCAACTCCGTACCACAATCTACTCCTGTATTTCCAACCCTCAGCTAGATCTATCGCACAACTTCCATATGACACAAAAGCACAGGAAACAGATTCATAAGGCTCAGCAGCTGCGGCAGCAGTAAGTCGTTCCATCACTGTTGTAGAAATTTGCCCATTTGCATCAGCCATGGAAGCAAGAACCTGATTGATTTCAAAGTAACTTTTAGGTTCGGGAAGAGCATGCAAGTAAGAAACAATTAATATAGCATTTGGTAACTGGTAAGAAAGCAACTAATAGAGCATGTAGTAAGAAAGCAGTTAGTAGCAAGCTTCATCTTCCCCACTTTGCAGTAACGTAGATGGTTTCCTCCATAGTCCAAACGCATAAGTATGAAATACCTCGTATTTTAGCTACTTTAGAATATGACAGCAAACTAGAATGAACAGTAACTTATCAACCCAGAGCTAATCTTACCGCAAAACTAATTGTAACAGCATATGAAACAATTGAGAGTTTAATATAACGAGTGACTTCTGCTTGTACAAATGAGAAATTACGTACAAAGATACATTCAAATGCAATAGGCTAGGACACTAAAAAGTTGATTTTACATGCACAATCCTACTTATTTACTTGATCATTGTTGACAAAAACGTGTTTGCATTGTTCAGTTTTTCTTCCTTCCTATCAATCTCCAATCATTAGGTTGTGGGTTTGAGTATGAAGATAGCCATTTTGTGCACTTAAAGCAAAAAGATAAACTTCATAGACACTCATTAATGGGTACTAACTAGGCGTACCATTTTTACCATCTACCTCTAATCATTCCATTAGTATTAATTGTACCGAACTTCTAGGCAACAAACAGACAATTGATAAGGGACCACAAAGAATATGCTTTAAGAGACTAAGCATGGTAAAAGAAAAGCTTCTATGAGATGCCTGCGCCCCTCCCATCTTTGCCAAGAAGAATTGTAATTATTAGGTGACATTTGTTGTAATAAATGAACCCACCCCACCAAAATCCAAATCATGTTCACAAGCCAATAGAAGACACTCTTAGAAAGAACGAATGAACTACGCAGAGCAAAATCATTAAGCGGCTTGAAATTCTCCATACAGCCAAATATATTCAGCGGGTGCATAAAGAGATAATTGCATACATACATCAAGAGAGAGCCCTGCAGAATCACTAGATGATGATTTTCTATCTCCTGCTGTTTCCAAAGATCCTCCACCAATTGAAACAAGTGAAAGAGGGGAAACAGAACCAGCCGGAAGATGTGAGGTACTATAAAATTTACTCTGGAGACGTAAATGATCTTCAACAAGCATTAAGATGACAATGGCATTCTCTACCAAAGCAACAGAGAGTTGGGCAGCATTCTCTGCTCCGGCCTTAGCATCTTTGGGTGCTAAACCCTCAGCAGCAACACCAGCAGCTGCTGCAGCAATTATTTGAGTCTGCCATGAAAAGACAATATATGGATAAACATAAGAATAGCCAGGTATGAACCTCAACACACAAATGAAATGACTTGGCAAAAAAACTAGAATTCAGTAATTATATCCTTTGCTTTTCCTGTGATGAAATTAAAAAAAAGAAACTAAGATACCAGTCGCAGTCACAATATCGGAGGGTATTACAAAGATAATTTGCGACCACCATCAAAAGAAAGAGCAAAAAAAGGCAGTTGCTGCAAAGTCCTTTTATTTTCTGCTATCTAATACGGTATGCCATTTTTCTCTCTTTCCAACTACTTTTCAGCCTCCAGAGTACGAAGCACCTTTCATACTTAATTTTTGTGGTATTTTGTCCCATATTTCGTGACACATCCAATTAGCTTATTCTCTGGAGGCAGCAAAAAAAATACAAAGAACTGTTACAAGGTTTCCAATTTAAGAACTATGTTACCTGAACCTGAAGTTCTCTGGCAGCAAAGTCCAGCAAGTCACCTAACAACCGTCTCTTGAAAATAGGCAATGATTCCTCACGTCTTCATAACATAAATAAGACAAAAATTAAATTCATAACTGGATGTAATTCGAATATGAAGGCAAAAGTAGTCCTTTCCTAAACTTTACCAACTTATTATTGTCAAATTCAAAATCCAAGTCTATCAAACTCTATGAACAAATTGAACTTTATTTTTTTCTTCATAGCCTACAAAATAAAAATAATGTCATAATAGGGGAGGCTTTCAGTGTCTCAAAAGTGGCGAAAAGTAGTACCTGACCCGTTGGTCTCCCGTACTAGATCCGCCCACCATAGAAAGCCATTCTGCACAATGAATTGTAGCTTCAATATCCTGTGAAAGGGAAGTGATAACCAAACAAAATAAATGAAACTGATTGAAACTAGAAGTTGGGGAAATACAACCCCCACTCAGCACCAAGATAAGTGAATTAAAAAATTGTATCTTCAGGTTTACAAGAAGGGATAGCTAAGTTAACTACTACTACTTTGTTTTTTACAAGTAATAAACTAAGAGCCTCATGTTCCCATAGGGCATCACAAGAATCAGTAGGGATATCCCCTTCGACACCAAACTGTACAATCAACTAAATTGAAAAGATACAAAGAAAATATAAAACATCCTTCAAAACAGGTTAACCAACAGTTTTGGATATAGTAGCAGCACTAAAACTTCAAATCATTTTGGTTGAGAGCTTTGACCAAACATGGTTTTTTTTTCTTGATCAACACCAAAACAGGCTACAATCAACTATCAAGGAAAAAAACTTCCAAAATTATTGTCCAAAAAAAAAATTGTTTTTAGGGTCGGTTTTGCCAGATGCATCTAGCATTTGAAAGTCTAAGACAAAAACAAGACTGCCTTGTAAACATAAACAGAACCAAAATGGCAGATAACAAAAACTGAGAGAGATCAAAGCAACTACTTGAAATGATTCTACTGAAAATAGAATAGTAAAAGGTAATCAAAGGAAAAGACAAAAAGCAAAACAGATAGCAGAAGAACTGAGCTGAGCTGAGCCAAGTACTGGGGGCTTCAGGCATGGCTAGGTCAGTATAAGAATGTGATCACGCTGGAATCCAGTCAGATTAAAGTATCGAACCCTTGAAAATTTTGATCAAACATAGCCCAAACTGCTTCGGGCAAGCTTCTACCTGCTTGGCCCAGTAGACCTCAGCTCAATTGAGTCAAAAGCGAAGGATTTAACATTTACGCAAGAAACCATGTAGCTGTCAGTCTGCTACAACAGTATAAACATAAATTGTAACATCAATCTATTACCGAGCAGGATTTCCAATTTTTCCAGGTAAGAAGAAAAATGTTTCAAACAGGAAGAGAGAGAGAGAGAGAGAGAAAGAGAGAGAGAGAGATAAAAATAAAAAAGAAGAAGAAGAGAAAGACTGAAAATAAAGAAATCCACCTTCCATCCATCCTTCAGGCGCATAGAATACTCCAACATTATTATGAGGAAATTGTGTATCAGGTCTTCTATGTCTCCCAAGCTTGAAGAATTTGGACTTTTACTTGCACCCTTCTGTGGAAACAATATTTACAACAAAGACAATACAAGAAGCAAATGAAAAAATCCAAAAGGTTTACAGACAATAAGAGCAACACCACAAGAAAGTACAAAAAATGTGCTGTTTTAGCATCGAAATTAAGAAGGAAAAACAAGAATGACTCAAAACTTACAACACAAAGACAAAAATACTACCTCGTAATTTGAGATAAGAATCTCCAAAATCCACTCAGGCCATTCATCCATTGTAGTAAGACTGCTTCTATTTTCTGGATGACTGCAAGCCAAAATCAGAAGATCCTGAAATCAAAATGAAGGAAGGTTAAGAAACTATGGAAAATATCAAAAGACAGCGGTAAGAACCTGTGGAAAAACTGATTTTAATTATGTTGTAAATCTAACTTACGTACATTTAAATGATATCCCTTCATATCAAATATATTCAAGTACACAAATAAACCAGTCCTAACTTGCCATCCAAGCCTACGAGCTTCCTTAGATCCTGTCTTTTTACAATGTGCCAACTTGGTGGGCTGTACCAACAGTTAGAATAGCAAGCTAACAGATAGTACCTGTAATGCCCGACTTTGATATGCCCTTGATGCATATGGAAGGGAACGCAAAAGAACCAACAGAAGCTGCAAATGTTCGAAGCGATGACCAGAATCATAAAAGTTCAGCCCATCGTCAGTTGCAGAAGCATTTATCTGAAACCGAAATAGAAAAAGTACCATTGCATTATATTTGCAGATGCAGAATTCAAAGAGGAATAGCAGACAAGCTTCAAGAGCATACAAAACATGTACTGATGAGTATTCAACGTTTGGTTGACATACTTTAAAAGCCTATAATAAAACTGTTTGAAATGTATAAGAGATGCGCTTGGAAAAGGTCTTAGTTGGAAAAGTACTTATTAATCCCACGCCACTAAGAGTAAATGAGATTTCACAAACTGAATGGTTGGAAAGGTACTTGCAATTTTTGTTATCACATGGATTACTATTTTCACTTCAATGACCATATAAAAGCCAGGATGAGAAGGAATACTAAATGTCATACCGACGCGCCTAATAAAGCTGTGTAGACATTGCCAGTCATTAGCCTGTTTGGTGCCGCTTGGAAAGCCTTTTGCAGAGCAAAAAGGAGAAGAGAAACTTTATCATCAAACATGGTACCTCCTGCCTCATGCAAAACTGTTAGGTTGCCAGTGACATCTGCTGGAGTAATTGAACCAATTTTCACATGCCCCGATGTAACTAAAGCACCTAAGAGGCAAATAATTCCAACAACAATACCATCACTCTTATCAACATTATAGACATTATTCCTTGCATTGTCGGCACTTATAGAAAAACTAATACCACCCAAGTTTTTTAATAAAGGGTTCTCGGAGACAGACACCGTTCTCTCAATGCTTGTACGTGTTGAAATACCAACAGAGTGGCCACCATGATTGAAAGAATGAAGTTCCAACTCCTTTTCTTGCGAAGTCAACTCCTTTTCCTCCAGGGATTCTACTGCATCATCACCATGACTGCTTTGCAAAACCCCACTACCATTATCTATATCAGACCCCTGGGAAGACAAGGATACATCAATCTCGATAGAAGGGTCTGGATTGTCAGTGTCTCCAGCTTTTGCTTCCCGCTGCAGTAGGACAAGCAGTGTTTCTATCCCACCACATGATATAAAGGCCTCAGCAAATTTCTGAGCCCTTAATGTATTTGGTTGTACTACCAATCTGTAGAGCAGGTGCAACACCCTGGCAACCTGGATGAAGACATTTATAAGAGAAGAAGATTGTCAAATTAAACCATTTACATATGTGGTAAGACTTTGCAAGATAAAATTAGAAACAAAAACCTTCGCGGAATGCTAGGGGTAGCACCGATAGAAGATAATATGGTAGAAAACAAATTAAGGAGATTTCGACATATGTATCACAGATTGATCAATATGGAAGTTAGGAGGATTGACCGATATGGTAGTTAGGAGGACAGGTAACATGGCGACAGTATATGGCATCACGAAGCGGAGGAGCAGACCAAAATTTACTTTGCAGGCAGAAGTTCAAAAGGATCAAGATTTTTTTAATATCACGGAACAAGATGCCCTGACCTTGTTTCCCATTTGATTTTATCAATGATTTTATCAAAATCTTTCCTCATTTGCTAAAATCCACGCCGGTGATTTTATCAACCCTCGTTAAAGCTCTCACACACTCAAGTGATTTTATCTAATGACAACGTGAAGTGATTTTATCAACCCTCTGATTTTATGAGATTTCCTATAAAATCAAATTGGAAATCCATGCATCAATGTAGCCAGCCCTAATTGATTGGGACTCGAGGGTCTCAGATTGGTTTAGTTGGTTTATCAGATAAATTCAAAACCCTTGGGGGCTATTGTGTCTGTTCACTATTAACGAGTGGGTAAAAGTACACAAATCAAAAACAATTAAAACTTACACCAACCAGAACATCGGTGGAAAAACAAATGACAATCGGTGATAAAGGTCCAGAAATCACTTGATTTACTCATCATGCACTTTGCTCAATCCATTTTTTAAGCACTCAAAGAAGTACAAAAAATAAGAGCCGGGGGGCAAAGGAGAAAGGTCGGTCACCTATCTATTCCCAAGTCAATTCTCCTAAAGTAAGAGACTAATATGACACACAATTCTTCAATAGCTCAGAACTAGTATTTTCTTTTTATTTCTTGGCAGTGCCTTCATTAAGTTGTTGGATATATGTGACTTTGTGGTAACAATATATTGACAATATTATTGACATAGTTAGAGGCTGTTCGAAGGCGTTAACAAGCACTGCATTAAGTTTTCCACCTGTATTCCTGTCAGCCAAGGAGAGTGAATCTTGAAAGGAGGCATCAAATTTGCTACTTTTGTCCCTATTATGAATGAAATATGTTGATATTTCATACCAAGACTAGGAACACATACAGATAAGTATTTAAACATTTTTATTTGACATGCCCCAGAAATGTCCATGTCCTAATTTTTAGTAATAGAGAATCGACGTGCTTGCGTGTCCGTTTCATGTTGTGTGGGTTGCTCATGAACATGTCGGTATCCAAGCTTCTTAGTTTGGAAGCATCCAATAGTTTTGATATCAACAGATTCTTGTTTGATGACCAGTTGCCCCAAGAACTCAAGTTGTTAAGAAATAGACCCAGCAGCATACATCAACAGATTCAACACCCTCCCTCACGTGCAACCACTCTTGCAAGTAGAGATCCAACCATCCATACAAAACATATACAGAACGCAAATAGGAGAATAAATACAGAAAGACTTACACCCAAGACCTTCCAAAAACCACAGTACCATGGTAATCACCAATTGACCTAAAAGCTTAAGTTGTTAAAAAAAACAGGCCATATATCAGGCTCTCCGACGCTTCTAAGCATTCTACTTTGTGAAATTTCTCAAAACGTACACAATATCTTATTTCACTGTGCAATGTGACATTACCTGATTGGGTTGTGGACAGTCAACCATGAACCCCATTAAACAACGCAGATCATCCATAGCCAATGAAGGAGGAGCTGCTACAACCAACAGTTCAATAACCACTAACAGTTCATCAACCAAAGCATTCACTTCACCAACAGGACGTGTTACTTCATTCAGAGAAAATGTATTCACTGAATCAGTCTCATGGATAGTCCAATAGCATCTCCTGCAGCCATCAAGAAGCATCTGAATGGCATTAGCATCTCGCATCACAGATGACTCCGTGAAAACCATATCTGCAAGTGATGATAACAACTTCTTTTGCAGTCCGTAGTTGCATAAGCTCCAAATTTTCAGGTCTAGCAGTAGAGTGCTAAAGAGCTGCACTTTGAGGGCATGGTTGTATTTCTGAGACTGACATAAAGAGACAATTGCAACAACAAGTTCCTCATCTCCTACCCCATCACGCTTTCCAACGTCAAGGGTAGACAAAGTTTGCAGGAGATAATTTAAAATTCTGGACAACACCTCAGGCCCTCGCGTACGACACAATTCTTCATTGTTTCCAGGGTGTTGAATGGCCATGGCAATGATTCTAAATATTGGAGCAGCAAGAGTCGTCGTGGCCAGAGACAAAGAAAGATTCCCTCGTTGTGGTTCCAAGTTGTGTCCATGCACATTGCTTACTGCCAATGGAAGTAAAGACATGGGACCTCCATAGGCCAAGGCCCACAAAGCCTCTGCAGGACGCATTCTTATAGCAACATGGACTTGCCCAAGAACTTCAGCAGGCCTTCGAATCGTGCCTGAAAGTACAAAAGCATTACTATGAAAAGATGAATATTCAGCAGAATTCTTCATGCCATGGCTGCAGAGTGAATAAAAAATACACAAGTCCATAACCAAGCACCGGGATTCATTTTGATGCATCCTCTGTTTGTCCCAAAGAAACATTTTAAAGTATTCGCACCCATAGCACTCATTTCAAAAATAAAAGTACTTGAAGGCAATGGAAGGAATTGGTGAAGCAGAAACGCTTAATCATATTAAAAGGGAGGAGAAGGTTTCTTAATAAAAGGCATAGCCCCGTGAGTGGGAACAAAATAATTCCTCGCATGCACGCCTATCTAGTCACGGCTTCACATGTTATTGGTCTTGATGATAGCAAGTCATAGATTCCACATAAAACTATTTGCGAATCCAATTTAAGTTATACAAGACATTGAAAGAAGGATTTCAGACCTGCAGCACCACTTGGTGAAGCATCTGGACAGTAACGCCCAGTCAGTAAGCTGGGATGATAGAGAAGATGAATGCATCCTCCAATTTCTGCATCCAAACGTGCACTTTCTTCTGCCATACTCTGCAAATGTTCATTTGTCGCTAGCCATGGTAGCCCTGCTCCGTTACCAAAAGAAGGAAGCGCATCTCCTCCTCTAGAAGCCAAACGCGTCATCCTCTCCGGACCAATCGGTTCCTTAAAGATGTACATAGGCCCCATCTCAGCAAACAAAGGGCACTGCCGACGACGACGTTGTAAACCAGCTATTGTAGGTGGAGGATTCGTTCCAATGCAGCAAAAAGCAAGTGGCTTAGTGATTCGTGGGTAATCAAAAGGACGGCTTTCATACAAGGATCCGTCAATGTACAACCTCAGCTCACTTTCTGCTTTCCCAAGTAACCCCTGCTTACAAGTATGCTCCAGGCCAACAAAATACCAACATTGTGGCTTGAATGCATGCGTAAAATGCAAGGAAGCCTTTTTTCCCCTACCACTACCCACTTCAACCACCAAAAATTGAGCATGAAAGTATGCCTCCATCCCCTGATTATCAGCAGATAAGAAGCTGAACAGCCGTGGCATATGTGCCGTGCCTTCACCAGCGAGTGCACTGGCAGCAGCAGCAGCTGACATGGCCGATGATTTTCCTGATTTCGCTGCAGCTGCTGCGGCAATTGCAGCTGCAGCAGTTGCTGTATTCAATGTGTCCGCAAATGATTCTATGTAAATCCATGTCGCAATTGCATATCCATTAGTGAATGGCCAGCGACTCTCTCCTGGACCCAACAAACCAGAGCTTTCACCATCAAACTCAAATGTACATGCCGGACCCCTTGACTCCTTTCCCCCAATGGCCTTTTCCAAAGCAAGCATCAACCGAGCTGCCCATTTAGAGGTCATAGTTCTTGTGACGGCGTGAAACCATCTGTGCAAATCAGTAACACTAAGAGAATGCCCAGCTAAGTATTGGATGCAATAACATAGAGGAGTTCCATCCCATTTCACTTGCTCTGTTGAACCAACATCCCCGACAAATATCTTCTCAGCTGACTGCAAAAGAACTCCCAACAAACCAGCTGTGGAGCACATTGCTCTGTTTCTTGTGCAAGCACGCAATATAGCGAGCAATCCTCTAACCATTCGAGTCCGAGGGGACATGAGATCCTCTGCATCGCCTACACAAGGAAGCCAAGGAATAAGCTCACCTGCTACAGTGGCAGCTCTGGAGTTTAGCATAACACTAGGAGGGTTGTTATCCTCGTCCTCTTCAAAAGATTCAACACCTCCCATTGTAGCAAGAAGTGAATCAACTACCAAGAATGCAATACCATCAGACTCCTCTCCATCTCCGAAATGCTCAACACCACTTACGACATTCTTCAGTTTGGACAAGCTGTCGGGCTTCCCCATAATAGCAGAATCCACTAAATGCAAAAGCTCAGGAGACACATTCGGCATAGCGGGTTTAGACCTGGGTTTTTGTGGTGAACCAACGGGAGACTGTCCACCGTCCCCATACAAATACAAAGCAGAATCAAGACTAGTCGAAGACGAAGATTGTCTGATGTGAGAGACGGGTTGTCTCCCAGGCCCTGGACTTGAATTATGTCGATCATGGTGCACCCCAGCAGCTGTGGGAGAATCAAAGTCCATGGTAACCTTCCCAGCTGCAAGTTCATATCCATCCTCGCTACCACCAGATGAGTGTCTTATACTATCTGGACTCTGACTTTGAGTTAACTCCCCAATACCTCCCTGATCTTTTAAAGATACCTGCTCAAACTGGTCATCATCTGGAACATCAGTTACAGAATCAAACCCTCGCAAAACTGCATTATTTTCTACACTGATAGTGTTAACATCTTCTGTATGATGCATCCCTAGTGTTTCATCTACACTTCTACCTTCTTCGTGATATTGTAAATCCTTTCCCGAAATTTCACCCCTTTCTTGTTCTTCCTCTTCCATTATAGTATTGTTATGGAGTAAATCTGGGAAACTCTCATCCAACTCCTCAAGAGGTTCAAGACCTGAACAAAAAATAAAAAAAAGATTTACTTGAAAATTTCCACCAATCACATCATACTTGAGTAACAACAAAACTTCTCAACCACAATAAAGCGGGAATTCAACATAAGTTTGGTAACATGTGCCAAGCATTTTTTGTTTGGTTACAGAAAGTATATAAAAACTGAAGAAATGAACATTCTCGACCTTGCAACTTTCATTGCATGTGTAAGAAATGAATTCTGCACTTCTGCTTCGTGGATTAAGGTAATTACGTTGATTGAAACTGTTTCAATATCGTTACTCATACTTATTATTCTTTAATGGGCTGATTGCATTCCTTAATCTTTCTTCTCTCTTCTCTCCATCCCTCCCCCCTGCTTCTTCTTCTTCTTCCTCCTCCTCTGGAAAATTCCAAACTTCAACTTGGTATCATGGCTAGGCTTTGAAGGTAGGCAAGACTCTCGATTTAGCATGTGATTGGTCGGTCCTTGATTCTACCATAATTGCACCTCTTTTGATTGTGATCCTTATTTAATAGAACTCTTAATAACTCTATCAGCGCGAGTCAGGGGTCACAGGTGCCAAGAGTAACAAACGCTTGTCTCATATCAGCTAAACAGCACCTTCAGAACTACACATGCCGAACTCGATTCAAGCTGGATGCTTAGTTTCCTTTCTCCTATTTGAGATTTCAGCAACCAAACAAAATGCTACTCAAACTATTAACAACTAATACTAAAACCACTAAGTATACAGTAAAGAAAAAAAGATCATGATGTGATCAGAAGTAGATCAACTATATACACAGAAAAAGAAATTCTATTCATTGAAGTTGCAATTGATTTGCAGATCCAGCAGCGGCATTGAACATATTCTATCTTTCTCGTAAGATTAAACGTCAGTATTCTCAAATTTAACAGAAACCCATTGCATTGAATCGAGATGCGTATAAGGAGAAAAACGCAAAAAGGAAATGCATTGAACCGAGGGGCAGATCAGGGGGAAATCGGGAAAGAAATGCGATTAAATTGAAATGAGAAGCAGGAAGAGATGGGAGAGATAAGAGGATTGTACCTTTGGATCCGAAACGAGGCCTTGTCAGTGCGTGATTTTGGCGATACTGTAGGAATGGTAATGATCTTTCTTTCTTTCTGTTTCGTAAATAGTGAATGGTGATGATCAGGGATGCCAGAAACTTGATGCTTTCAGACGAAGAAACAGAGAGAGAGAGAGAGAGAGAGAGAGAGAGAGAGAGAGAGGAATGATGGAATCGGAGGAGAGGGGGTGAGGGAGAGCTCGAAATAGAAGGCGAGTTGAGCGCGAGAGGGACTGAGTAACAAATAGCCCTGAACGCCTAGTCAACCGAATACAAGTCTCGGAGTTCGGGTGTTTCTTGCATTTGCTATCTACACGTCTCTTTGGCTAAGTTCCCACTGGCACTCTCTTTCAAAAACTCACTTCAACTGGTTGATTCATTGCGAGAGGTTGATATGTCTCGTAAAAATAATATGTCAATTTTGCTATATACATGTCTCGTCGGCTAAGTTTCCACTATAACGCCCCGTTTCACATGAGCTGTCTTTAATTTGGTGATGTGTTGTGAAAAAATAGCTTTTTTCATTAAACGCAATAAATCACTTTTGAAATCACTTTTGAATTTAAGTCAATTTTATAAAACAACAACTAAAATACTTTTGTAATCAAAATGCATGTTATTTCTGCTAAATATCAAATCAGTTTATGTACATGAGAATTAAAAAATACCAACCACTGTGTTTATTTCACATTTCTAAAAAAAATTCCAGAAGATTCTTTCTTCATCTTCCATCTTTTCAATCATTAATCACATTTCTCTCTCTACTCATACATCTCTCTCTAATCATTCTGTTTCATTTATCTCTCTATCTCTCTCCAATTATTACAAATCTATCTAATTATTACTTTTTTCAAAAACTATCTCAAAAATATTCTTCTCAAAATTCTCAACCAAACCGTCTTTATATACTTGTAGTCAAAATGTAAGTTTTTTCAAGCTAATGTATATAAGGAGAATGATTTATAAGAAAATATCATATATACCATTGAAAATATTATAATGGAAACTAGCCTCGGTCTTTATGAGTTTTACATCCCCATCCCCCCGGGGGCATTTTATTTGTTCCTACTTCAACACTTCTTCCATTGGGTAGTAATTCAATAATCCGGATTATTAGATTATTCATTTGTTCTTATTCAAAAAAAAATTGCATCAAGATTTTGTTGTTTCTAAATTCCTCTTAACGAAACGAATCTAACGAGTATAAAATTATGGTCAAAACTCAAAAGTTTTTTAATAAAGCCAATATAGGTGGATTATTGGGCCATAATTTGAGTTTTGACTTTATCCACCTATTTTGGATTTATTCAAAAAAAATGAGTTTCGACCATAATTTTATACTCGTTAGATTCGTCTTGTCGAGAGGAATCCAGAAATCACAAAATCTTGATGCAAAACTAACGGATGCAAAAAATAATAATTTGAATAAGGACAAATGAATAATCCAATAATCCGGATTATTGGATTATTACCCAAAGGAGGCCAATCCTTTTTCCCAAAAGTTCATCTTTCGGTTCAAAATTTGTATTTGCTAAGTAATTTTTTATTAAGTTTCTTTTCGAAACATCCCTTGAACTTTCACCCCTTTCTCTACTTAATACTTGAACTTTCAAAATCCTTTATGTAGTCCTTGAACTACTTACTTGAAGTGCATGTGGTCCCTCTATTTGACATCCGTTAGTTTCATGGATGGAAAATTGTGTGTGTATGCGTCACAGGAGATTATTGTCCCAAATCCAAGGGTAAAAACGTCACTTCAAACAAAATTTACTCTCCTCCTCACCTTATCACCTCTACCCCTTCTCTCCCTCATTTGCCATAGCCCCAACACGAGTCCCCTTCTCTGCCACAATCACCATAAGATATACTTCTCTCCATTCACTTGCGCCAATTAGCACCGCTGCCATCACTGGGGTCCTCTTCACTAGAGATCCTACAAAATTTCATCGGAAAATTCACCAGCCTCAATAACTAAACAAGCACCCACAATCTCAACTCTTAACCCACTAAGTTCAATATGACTTCAAATTTGAACCCAATTGAGGTCTTCCATAGAACCCAGTGGAGAATAGCTTTTGATTTCCACTATTTCAATCTGATTGACCTCTTTTCTCCTACTTTTAAAAGAAAAATCACAAAAGTGGTGTGCTGGTGTGGAATTGTAAGAACAAAAGCATGAAAAATCTTTGCCGTTTGTCGTCGTTCGGAACTCCTCTCTCTTTCCCCCCGATACAGAGAATGGTAAGAGGAGGAGGATGATTCGGTGGGTGTATAAGATCAACCACCAAAAAGAAAGGCACAATTAGCATCAAGGAGCAATAGTGGCAAAAATAGCGGTAAGACCATTCCATAAGCAGCAATAAGAGGCATCATCAACATCATTAACAACCATTAAAACCCTATTTCTTTGACCGTTGATAGTTTCTTCTCTTCTCTTCTCTCTCTCTGTGTATTTCCTGGAGATACTGTTGAATGGAAAGGGCAATAGAAGGATGACGTTTTTACCCTGGGTTTGGGGCCGTGATTACTCGTGATGCGCACACATGCGATTTTCCACCCATGAAACTAACGGATGTTAAACAGAGGGACCACATGCACTTCAAGCAAGTAGTTCAAGGGCTACGGAAAGGATTTTGGAAGTTCAAGTACTAAGTAGAGGAATGAGTGAAAGTTTAAGGGACGTTTTGAAAAAAAACTCTTTTTTATTTGCTTATGTGATCGTGATAACGGAGAGGTGGGAAGTTTATTTAGAATTTAAATAAATTATTTATCTAGTTAGGATATTTGTGGTGTCATAAAAAATTAAGAGAGTAAAATAAAAACATGAGAATAAAGTAAACGCGCTTACCTCGCTGATAAATCAATCTTATATCCTTGTACAATAGTCTGACAATGATAAAACTAGTGTGACTGAGGGTTTTGAAATAAGTACTCCTTGCTAATTTAGAACCAAACGTGACATAATTAAACTGTTGAAAATAGGGACACGATGTCAATTTCCTAAATATTAAAAGAACAATGGACATTAATGATGTTAATTCATTGCATTGTGAGTCCTAAACAAAGAAGTCTCTTACCGTGTTCATCCCCTGTTCATACACTATCAGTCCAATCATGGCCATTTGCAAACCTGCGTAATTCAAACCCCTCCTGCTTCACAACTCGAGTTTTAGTGGAAATGAATGCCAACAAAAAGGACATTCAACAATCGTGAGATATCACATTAAATAATTATGGACATCCAAACTACTATTAATATAAAGAATATAAGTATATAAGAAGCACGAGTTAAATTTTCCCTTTTATATATATAATAGATATATATACACACGCGGTTAGAGTTTCTATTGTTAGATTTATCAAAATTTGTAGGATAGTAATCTCCGCACCCGCTTTTTGATAAGTGCACCCCTATTTTGAACTTTAAGGAAAAATTTACACATTAATTTCAGACAAAAAAGGGAAACACTATTATAAATATATATTAAAAAAGGAGTGTGAAAAATCACTTTCCAATTTGTGAACTTTATCACATAATTATGACTTTCTATCCCAAAGAACTAGAGCAGAAAAATCACCTTGTTTAGATAAATAGTTAAATACCATTAATTAAGTTGGGACCCTAGACATAAGTAAGTAATTAATGGTTCCACTTATTTGACAAAAGACTCCAATCAAAAACCTTAAAAAAACCAATAGCAAGTTACAAAATCTATGGAGGATTATAAACCTCGAGCGGTTGTGACAGGTCTTGTCTTGGAACTTAAGGCTTTGATCCTACTTACGATTTTAGGTTTAATTTCTCTTAGCATCAATTTCTCGGGCCCACTAGGGGTTATTTCCGGTCGTTATCTTCAGGGCCCAGAAATTAGTAGAGATATGCACAAGTTGGCCCGGACATCCGATTATAAAAAAAAGGAAGAAAAAGAAAGAAAAAAAAAACTTCTAATTTGGGTGGAAAATAATCCAATAAGTTCGGAGAATGGTGCAAATTGGGCTGGTCAAGAATATTGGGCTTTTTTCGGATCGACTGGGTAGTCGACCCATAACATCGAATCCACCTTGTAGTTGATCACCAATCAATTCGTTGAAGAAGAAAAAAAAATTACCAATTGTTTCCTCGTTCGTGTTTTTCAGACTCGTTTTCACCTTTTTATTTCCAATATGACATCCTAAATTAACAGTCATAATGTATTTTAAAGTTGGTAGATTGTTTGGTAGAAATGTATAGAATGTGTTTTGAAATAAGAGTTTTTGGACGTCTTGTTTTTCACCTTTTTCCATTTTGATTAACAAAAAGTCTAAAAATGTATTACAAATTGGCCTAATATGGATGTAATGATTTTGAGACAATGTGCGATTATTTTAAAGAGTGGTGGAAACCACAATATAGTCAATTTATGGCCAAAAAGTTTGATTTGACCATAACATAGTCCTAGAAGACAAGTTAGCATAACGTAGATGCAATGATAATGATTTTAAGATAATGTACCAATATTTTAATTACTATTGCAAATATCTGTCCAAACAATTTAATTGGACAGAGATTACAATATCAAGGCAAGTAAGCCTAATGTGGATGCAATGATAATTATTTTGAGATCCTGCTATTTCTTCCTGCAGCCAAGTCCTGAGGATTTTGAAGCTGCAATCAGATCCTTTAGAGTACTAAAGAGAGCAATTTTGTTTGGATAATGCCAAACTTTTGAATTCTTTGTTTTGAGGTTGAAATGGAGTGACGCTTTGCTGTCATTCAACATCAGTTATGAGCCCTTTGGGTGTTTTCCAGCCTCAAATATGTTGATGCGAGCTTGTTATATATACTCAAACAGGCAATTGACAAGGGCAAAACAAACGATTGGCGTTGAAGTTGAGACTCCAAAACGAGATTCAAATGGGACTCCTTCCATCGCTTGATATATTAAAACAACACTAAAGGGTATATAAACTATGACAATCGAGATATAAAAAAAAATCTGAAATCGTCTTCAGCTGTAATCAACTGCCACGGTTTCCACTTTCCCGAGTCTCTGTTGCTTCACGACATTTTTTCTTGCCGTGACCTTGTTATTATATCCTGAAATTTTTTACGCATAATTTTTATTTATTTTTTATACCAAAGCTTGTATCCTTGTCAAACGTATCTTTTTGGTGTTTGTTAAGGAAAGCATACTGGTACTATTTTAGATTTCAAAAACAAAAATATTGAATTTTCAGATGTTGTACCATCACCAAAGGAAGAATAATTGGCTGCTCTTGAGGAAGATAAGAGGATCCTGGAAGAGAAAAAGAAAAATGAAAGATGCAGAAGCCTCAGGGAGCAAAATGGATGCTCAAGAAAATGGCACCGAAAAGCTTGTCATCACACACAGGTAATCATATCCCGGTGACAATTTTCTTTATTGCTTTTTTGTCCAAAAGTCATTGATAGGCCTTTCCCCATATAACGGAAGAAAATTTAAATGGATAGTGATTGCAAAACATTAGGTGTTAACAGAATTATCCTGCATCAAAACTTGTGTTATAGTTTCCCTCTTACTTGACTTGGATGAGTCTTGCCTGTTGTGGTACTCAACCCATGTTAAGAATTAGATTACTCCATCCAGATGATTTTTTTTTTTGGTAACAAAGAGCGTCCCGATAAACCCGACTAATCTCTTTTGTCCTTTCCACGCATTTGCGTAAACGCGAGTAAGGTGGCCCAAGAACAAGTCACTGTCAAGGGTAATCAATCCTAGAACCTTGGGGTGGAAGCCCGGTCTCACTGAGGCTAGTCAATTAACCACTGCGACAACCCTCTTACGGTTCCATCAATCTGGTTGGTAGAAGCCATAGGTGCTTTGGGTGTTTTGTAAGGCCAACCACACACTCCAAAGGATTAGCCTAACATTAGAAGGTGGAGAATCTTATCCCATTTCTCAATAATGACAGTTAAGTGTTGCTTGTTAACCAGATTTTCTTTTTAAGCTAGTGAAATCACATCCGTCCCTGTGACGGCTCACCAAGCACATTCAATGATATATCTAGTACCGGAAATTGACATTCGGTTGTGGCACAGATCTTCTTCAAATGCGTAATATACAATTTTTTGGTGAATTAATAATGACAATCAAATGGGAAGACTTAAAAAAAGGAATACAAAATACTGCAGAGATTTTTATTTTTTACAGGAAAAAAGACAAGGAAAGTCACGTATGAAGTACCTCAGTATGCTGCATTCGTTAGATGCTACAAATAGACCACTAATATTCCTTTATGTTTGTATTATGGATTCCCTTTGTCCCAAAATGTTTGTTTGGTTTGCAAAACAAGGACTTAAAAATTATATTTTTTCCCTGAAAAAAATTCTAACTTTTTTTTATAAATAAAAAGAACTCATTAATATCTAGTACATTGTTGAATTTTTTGTTATTTTTTTCTCAATAAAATTGTATTATTATTAAGTTCTTAATTTGCATACTGGATAAATACTTTGGGATGAAGGAAGTAATAGTTATGCTTACATTGCGATGTCGCCATTAGTTCATATCTTATTTGCATTCTTTTTTTTTTCGAGCAAACCAAAATTTCATTGAAGGCACAGACAAATACAAAACTTAAGAAGAAGGCATACCTTTCACTTTACAAGAAGCTAAAAGCTACAAAGAACTAGAATCATAAGAAAAAATACTAGGACAAAGCTGCCAAGAATGACAGAACAATAGCCACCGGAGAAGTCCTAACATTGAGAAATTTGGAGCCTTTCATCCTAATGTCAAACATGATTTTCTAAAGTACAGAGGCATGGGGCCTTTGGATACCTAAAAACACCCCATAATGCTAGGGAAACATTTGCCTCCAAATTCCCTATAAGCCAACTTATTTCAGCATTCCAAAAAACTGAGGGATTTTTGAGATACCACTGAAAAGTAGGGTGTTAATCAAGCCAAACAAGCCAAGCACAGTATAACTTAGGCTTGGCTCGGCTTTTTATTACATGTTCAAGATTGACTCGAGCTTGAGAATTTTTTAAGACTAATTGTTCAAGTCTGGCTCAAGTTTAAAGTTAGCTTGGCTTGTGGAATATGCAAGTCAATCTCCAGGTTTCAAGTATATGATCTTATGCTTGTGAAGTTTCGAGCTTTCAAGCTTGAGTTTAAGCTTCTGAAGTACCCAAATAAAAATGGACTAATTTAAATCCAAAAGCCCGAAATTTTCCTTATATCATTGAAGAAGTTTCCAATTTCAATACAAGACTATTGGAAGCGTAGTGGTGAAAGATCTTAATGGAAGTCAGATTTCTTATTTGTGGGATGTTTGTGGATTAACTCCTATAGTTAGAATATTTTCGGAATGACTCCTTGTTCATGAGTCAATCGAGCCAAACACCTATATGCTCAAAAGCTTGGCTTGAATTCATTAATAAACAATCAAAAGTGATTGAGTTCAGCTTTATATCCTTTTGAACGAGCCAAAAGTCAAGGAGAGCTCCAAATTTTTGGTTCGTTTAACCAGCCTACTGAAAAGATGGTACATGCTGCCATATGAACCTTTAAAAAAGGACAAGCAAAGAAGTGGTGATTAAGATCCTCATCATAGATATTACAAAGAAGGCTACTCTGGATGCCGCATTTGATAATTTTATCTTTTTGTGTGTGTTGTAAGTGCTTATTCTTTCAATTTCTTCTGCATAAATGTGTGTGATTCATGGATCGATAAACTTCAAGTCAACTAGGTTGATAAAATAGAGCTTGGTATGCAACTCTCTTTTGTCGCCAAATGTTTAGTACTTAAAATGAGTTTGGTTACAACTCATTGAGTGGTGAAATGGAGAGCATTATTAGAAACATAAGCACTATATCCCTCATAATTAAGTATGGGCAATCCTCTTCTTTTAAGGGAATATTAGTCTCGTCTTCTTTTAGAAACGTGATGACTTTGATACTTTGATCATTATGACATCCAATTGAGTGCATTGTTCCTTAATCTTAAAGAATGGCAAAATGACTTTGGAATTTGGATATTTTAAGTGTTTAGTTTCGTAAATCAAACTTTTTATAGAGATATCATCAATATATTTTTCACATCAATTTTTACTTTTACTTTTGTTTTTTTATCAGACGATATAAATTAACGGGGTTAGTAGGAAAATTAGTTAGTGGGTTAAACAACCAAATGGAGTTCGATGTCTCTCCATAGATTGATAGACTTGAACCACAAACCTCTCCGTTGACAGACACTTTCACTTTACACACATTTCACATCAACTTTTACCTATATTTTCTAAAATTATTCTTCATTTTTGCCTATTAACTTTTTAAAAGAGCAAAATAATAATTATACAAATGTGTACCCATTAACTTTTTTAAACAAACTTAGTTAAGAGACAGACAAAAATGAAATACCGGACTATTATTTGAGAACAGGGAAGTATTTTTTTAGCTCATCATTTCCTATTGGGTGGGTCCATAGATATACTGTACATGATATACGTATGTTCATTGATTGTTGAATAGTGATACATATACACACACTCAATCACACACAACCACACACACATTCACATGCCGTGGGACCCACCAGGTAGGATCCACCGGTGGGCCCCACGCACGTGAAAGTGCAAGCTACAAATGGTGCATGGAAATACAAGGTGGCCCCAATCACTTTTGTTGATTGTTTTCTAATGACGCTAAAATTTAGACAGTGGGCGGAGCACTTGAAACGGTTCATGCAAAATTAAGTGCACGAAGCCATGAACTGCGATGGTTATGGTCTCGACGCTCAAATTAGTCAAATTAGATGAAAGTGTAAAGTGATTTTGAAGTTAACGAATTGGGAGTGGTTGTGGTCTCGTTATGTTCGTGTTCGGAAATCGGGAAGGTAATTCTGGCGATTGGGACAGCTTTGGGGGAAATTATTACTAATAGAAACCCAGTTGAGACCGGGAAGGAATCGAGTTGATGTTACACAATCCCGAACTTGTCCCGAAATATTTTCATATACAAAGTTATAGCCTTAGTATAATACTCCTTTTTATCGTTATACTACAAAATTTTATTTTTAACGTTTTATTTTCATGATTATACTCACACCATCTTAAATGTATAGTAATTATTTCCTTCTATTTCACTTTTAGTTACATATTTTTCTCATTTCTTATGTACCTGGTGGGTAATTTTTTGCCTAGCCATGCGTGGAGTTGGAATAATTGATAATCATGAGAACCCCAACGGATTGGTAAGGTGGGCATGAGAAAACAACAAGTGATTGACCAAGAAGTCGTATGGTCGAATCTAATAGAGGCCTACCATCTTGAACCTCGGGACCTCCAGAAATAGTCGAGATACGCACAAACTAATCCTGATATCCGGTTACAAATTAAAAAAGTAGATACTCACGAGCCATAATTTGACTCATTTGATTATCTATTTTAATGTTTAACAAAAATAAGCTTAACAAAGAGCAATAAAAAAATAATTTGATATGAGAAAAATAAAAATAAAGTTATAGTATTATGAGACTGGCTATATTTAATTATTTATGTTGTTGACTTCTGAGATTCACTTTTATCCTTCCCTGACAACTTCTCTTGTTTTTTTTTTCCCCCTCCTGATCGGCAACTTTTAGTCACATTATTTTTAAGCTTTTCATACTAGCATTTTACTCGCTTGGTCTAATTTATGGTGAGTTTTCGAATGAGTTTTATTAAAATTTGATAAAATTAAGTTTTTAATTTTATCCATTCATGAGGAGAGTTGATAAAATTTTAGATTTTTACATTAAAAAAATCTAAGATTTTATCAACTCTCTGCACGAATAAATAAAATCAAAACTTAATTTTATCAGATTTTGATAAAATTGAGATAAAATCTATTCAGAAACTCATCATAATGTTTTCTTTTGAAAATTTCAACTTATTTAAGAATCACAATCATTATTGTCGTCATGTTTTTACTTTCTCTTTTCATATCTCAAAAAAATCATCATTGACTTCTCTTATTAAGTTGAAAAGCACAAAGAGCCAACTCAACCACTTTTATGACATTGGAGAAATATGCGTCGATCATTTCTGTTAATATGAAGAGAAAGACGAATATGACATTGAAGACTACTTGACATTGATCGTTCATCTCAAAAAGAGAATCAAAAAAATATATTACTGGAGTAATAAAAATCAAAGTTAAAAAAACTTCATAAAAGACGATATTAAGACACTAAAACTCTATCTTTAATAAACTTTGTTTAATTTTGGTTTCCATTTCTATGTTTTTGGATCCCTCTCATTAAAAATACTCCAATGATTACAGTTATTTAAAAAACTTGATCTGAATCTACTTATTAAAAACCAAGTAGGTGACACACCCGATGACACAAGTCGCCGTAACTAAACGGAAACGGCCGTTAAAATTCTTAACGGTTCCCGTATAAGGCTTGGTTTTTCATTTGTTAAAATGAACATTTATTTGTTTGCTAAAATCAATTACTTAATTTTATGAAATTTCTATTTTAGCAAATGAAAAAGAAGTCTAGGCTTTGTTTGGCTAAATTGAAAAAACTAGTTTTTTGGTTTTTTTGGTTTTGTCCTTATTCAAAAAAAAAATGTATTCGTTGGTTTTCGGTCGATTTTTTGAGGTTTCTTGGCTTGTCTCGACGAGAGGAATCTAAAAAGTATAAAATTATTAGCCAAATTTTAAGTTTTGTGAATAAAGACGAAAAATGATTGAAAAAACGTTAGATTCCTCTCGTCAAGACAAGTCAAGAAACCTTAAAAAATCGACCGAAAACCAACGAATACAAATTTTTTTTGAATAAGAACAAAACCATAAAAATTAAAAAATTAATTTTTTCAATTTAGCCGAACCAAGCCTAAGTAATAACGAGGAGCACACATTCTTCTTTCCCAGCGGCTCTCTCGGAGAGGAGATAGACTACTTCATCGAGTCACGAGTCAGACCCCGACAAGCGTGGTTTGACACCTTTTTAGAGACGTGTAAAGAAAAAGACTCACATGATCCACCGGATACTTTTTGTTCTTTACCTCCACTACTATCCTGCTCTCGGGCCTCGTAACTTGTAAAGCCTACTCTTGATTCCTTCTTACGAAGCTTCAAAAGTCAAAAGGAACTATTGAAATAATGTAATACTTCATCTGTCCTAATTTGTTTACTCACTTTAGAAAATGTATATTTTTGTAGATGTTAAAAAATGTACTTTTGTATAATATTTTTAAATTTTTTTACACCAAATTAAAGTGCTCAATGAGCACTTTAATTTTGTATGAAACAACTTAAAAAATAATATAGATAAATATATTTTTTAGGGGTTTGAAATTGCACATATTTCCATTGCGAGCAAACAAATTGGGACGGATGGAGTATTTTTAAAACAAACGATGTTAGGGGTACACCCTTTTTTGCACCGAAAATCCACATCATGCCTTCGGGGACCCGCTTTAGGGTCTCACATGAGTGATCCGAACCATTCATTGTTCTTAAAACATTTTTCCAAGGGGGCCCACCAAAAATCAGCTCAATCGGACGGTTAGAAGTGCTTGAACCAAAGTCTCACCGTTTCAAATCAACACTCGAATCACTCATGTGGGATCCAAAAGCGTGTCCCCGAAGGCGTGGTGTGCATTTTCGATGCAAAAAAGGGTATACCCCCAGGTTTTCCGTTTTAAAAACACTATTTTTTGTAGCAAAATACATTCTGCATATCTCTTAAACACTCTCCAAATTCATCATAAATTCTAAGCATAATTCAAAAAACTGAAAATGTAAAATGCTGAAAGGTGAAAAAAATGGGCCTCCTAAACATCCCATAAGGGCTCGATCCGATAAGGGTTTAATTTGGGTGGATAAACTTTGGAAGAGATAAGCTGGTAAGGAGTATTATTTTTAGAGGTTAACTCACAATGATGTGACTTTTATGGAGGGTGAATAAAAAAAATAGTTGGTTTGTATGAAATATTAAAAAATGGGGAATAAGAAAATACTTGGTTTGGATAAGGTTGTTTTGTAGTTGAAATGAGGGAGGGAGGGAGAGGGAGGGGGGGATAAAAACAAGTTTTCTCCTATCAGATACTCCCTCCGTCCCAATTTCTTGGCCCCTTTTGGACAAGTGAGTTTTTAACGGGTGTGAAAACTTTGTATTGACTTTTTTATTTTGCCCCTAAATCCAGTCAATATTACTGTGACAAAGTTTGTGAGGCTAATTTATTATATGAAAGTCAAAACATATTCAATATGGATCTTGTTTGATAAATATTAATTAGTTTTATTATACAAAATTTTCAAAATCATAAAAATCGTTATAAAATAAAAGATAATAGACTAGTCAATTAAGATGGGAAAAGTACTTTTTAAGAGTAAAATTGGAAAGTGACCCAATTTTGATGGATGTTTTTAAAAGTGGAACAAATATTTTGAAACATCCCAAAACAAAAAGAAGGACCAAAAAATTAGGACGGAAGGAGTAATTTTTTAACACCTTAAAACCCATCTAAATTTTATCCGACCGTGCTCCCTTAAGCAGAATTAAATCGGAAAGGCCAAACCTTTGATAAGTTATCCAACTCCCTTTTACGGCAACCAATCGATGGTTAAGAGTTAAGGCGAGATAAGAGACGGAGGGTAGAATAGTCTTTTTACGCTGATGAACAATGTTATGAAAAAGGGGGTTCCCGTCACAAGAACCGTACGGTGCTACCCGTGATGGTCAAACCCCTCCCCACCATACCCCAAGAAAGCGAAAGTTTCTGCTGACGTGTGCATGTCATGAGGATGAGAGAGAAAAGTAACAAAAATGACTGTGACACAAATTTTATGTCACAATTAACCACAACCCTACTTACATGAGGTGTGAGTCCCACATGTGTCCCACATGCAGGCCTCACACCCCATGTGAGTGAAGTTGTGATTGGTTATGGCACAAATTTTGTTTATGTATCATTATTCGAAAAGTAAACAGCACGTGGAAATACACCAAATGTTGCAGCGCGTGGATCTAAGACCCCATGGGACCACTCCAAAGCGAGCTTCGAAGGTAAGTTTTGATGCACGTGATCAACAGCAAGTAGTGATTCACGGGCCTGGCCCTCTTGCCAAGGGGAGTTAGAGGAAAATATATGTTTAATCAGGTTATGCATCAATAATGATTAAAAAAAGAGACTAATTTTTGTTTATATTTATATTATTTGCATCTCAATCATAGCCAGTTGACAATTGTTACTATGACCTTTTAATATTTCTGAAGATCTCTCAATAGAATAGAAATATTTTTTTACAGGCTCAATACATAGAATGCAAACATTGATGCCTACATAAATTTAGTTTTTTTTAAAAAAAAAATAAATCCTAATTTAGCAGACATGAATACGGGCCTTGAGACGTGAATCTCTGGGATTTCCATAAAATCAAATGGGAAACAAAAAGGGAGGGTAATATTTAATTGAAATAGGGAGGGTAGTATAGAGAAATTGTTGAAAATATGAGTTGGTAAAACGAAAAATGTGCACTGTTTACTACTTGTTTCAGAGAAAAATTTACTGAGATTGTTGTGGATGGCCTAAGAGTAAAATTACTGCAATCTAACAACAGTTGTGATTTTTTTTTATGCATTATTTGTATCGATTTATGCGTTGTAGTTGGTTTCTCGGCCGTCTAGTGGTATGAGATGTTTTTCGTCTACACAGTGCTCTCTACTTGTGCTACTAGAGTTACTTGGTATTTATCAGTTTTTGTAGGAAACCTTGTCAATGATGGTAATACCGTGACATTTGTTCATCAACAACTTGCAAGAGCATATTTGACACGCGACCATCTAATCATTTTATCATTGTGTATCCTTTATTTGATTTAGGTGTGTTATTTGAATCAAATGTGCAATAGGTCTTTTGCTTTTTCCCTGTTACATACTTACATTAGATGTACACAGTAGATTGTAATCTTATTCTTCCAACAAAATATATATATATATATATAAATTCTAATTTTAGAAAGTAGTATATGATCAAAGGAAAATACTAAAATAGGATCAGTGGCCTTGTGTTAAAGTTTAAAAAATGTGTTGAAATGTGTGAAAAATATATTAAAATACATATAAATGTATTGAAAAATTTAAAAGATGCACTAGAATATGTGTTTTTCTTTTCCTGTGCTTATTGTGTGCCTAATAGCAAGACTCGTAATAAAAAACTAGTGCTCGCAAATTATCTATCTCCTTCATTTTTTTTCACACCGACGACTCGTTTGTCGGGTAGATAAAGTTTTTGGGAAAAGAAAGAAGTGTAGATAAGAGGTGGATATATTAAAAGGGGGATTAGATAAGGAGAGTGGATTAGTTATACTTGGTTTGAGTAGGACTCCATCTGTTCATTTTTAAGTATGTTGCTTTGTAAAATCTAATTTATAAAATAAATATCATTATTACTATTTTCACATTAACTTTTACCTCCATTTTACACGTTCCATATTAATGTTTGCCTCCACTTTCTCAAATTATCAGCCACTTTTATCCATTAATTTTTTAAAAGGGCAAAACAATAATTATACAAATTTTTACCTATTAACTTTTTCAAAATTCACTCTTATTAGGGGCCAACCTAAAATGGAATATTCTACAATTAAAAATGAACAGAACTGATTGCATTAAGAATACAAAAATGGTTTGAGGAGTAATTTGGATTTTTAACCAACCAACTAGGTCAGCTAATACTAAGAGCATCCTTATCAGAATCAACAAATTTTGGACCAAATTTTGACCACAAAAACACCTTTTACAATTTACCAAGTCACTTTATCAAAAACTCAAAAAATCAAACTCTCTATCCAAACTTTACTATATTAAACTATTCCCCTTAAATCTAATAAAAAAAATATTTTCTCCTAAAAAACTAAACTCCCACGTTGGGAGTTGCTCACTGTCAGAGGAGTTGTATTAAACAAATCGGAAGGTTTGTCCCGTGCTCCACGCGTTAGCCATCTATTCCCTCCTCCCTCTCCACGTGATCCTCTCTCTCCCCCGTACCCATCAAGCCCCACCCGTGAACAGTGATTCGCGTCAACCAAAAACAATAAAAAAAAGTTTGTCCCGTGAACAGTGTATCGCTAGGGATATAACGGTACTGTAGCAAAAACTATTTATTGAGGGAAAGTAGAGAGGCTGATTTTTGGAGGTTTTGGGGGATTTGACTCAACAATTTGTCCAGAACAGTGTTAGACAACACCTGATGAGGATGCTCTAAGGTTGGGGGTGGGACTAGCTAAGACCTTTGGAAGGGGGTAAATTCTTGCCCTCTCTCATACCCTTCATTCTATCCAAGGCTTTGTTCAATTATCGGGAATGTAGCATAATAAATGGATTTTTGAGAAAAGTGATATAAGTGAAGCACAGGAAACTAAAATTTATTTTGTTGTGTGTGTTCTTTTGAGAAAAGCTTGGGTGCCAATCGAGTATGGTCAGGTGGTGCCCGACTGCGCATTCTGACCGTCCAAAATTTTGGACAGCCTACATTTCTTCCTCACTCTCTCTCCTCTTTCTCATTTGCAATTTGAGCCGTTCAAAACACTTTTAAAATTTTGGACAGTCGAGATGCACGATTGGACACTCCGTGACCATACTCGACTGGCACCCAAGTTTTTCTCATTACACTTTATTACTCCAAATCAAATGAGTGCCTGTAATTATACATTTGCTCCCAGATAGGGAAAACCGTTTTAACCTCCTTTTATCAATGAAAAAAATTTATTGTACATAAATGTTAATAATACATGAAAAGCTTTTCCAAAATTATTCTTAAAAGAAAATTAAATATTAAATTCACTATTCATTTATCTTTTTCTAGATATTTTGGGACAAACTTTTCATGTAACAACCGTTACAACTTATAACCTTCAACCCTCATACCCCAACGAGAGAGAGAGAGAGAGAGAGAGAGAGAGAGAGTGGCAGATGCTACTCACAGAACAGAGCAACAAGACGAAAGAAGCTACAAATGGATAGCTAAGAGTAAACACACAGTCTTCCTTCTCTCTCTAGTCTCTTTCCAAGCAACAAGACGATAAGAGTTTAACACAGTCTTCCTTCTCTCTCTAGTCTCTTTCCATCTCTCTCTCTCTCTCTACCAATCCATTTCTCCGCCGCATTCCTTCCTTCCTTCCACAATGCCAGACTCCAACCCCAACCTCCTCGCACCCATCCTCGCCGCATCCCTCACCGTAACCGCCCTCCTCCTTCTCCTCCTCCTCCTCCTCCTCATCTACCGCAAAAAGCTCTCCAACAAACGCACCACTCCAATCCCACCAGATCTGATTAAACCCACTACTCCCACTCCCCCTCGCCGCTTCTCCTACTCCTCCCTCCGCCTCGCCACCTCCTCCTTCTCCCCCTCCAACCGGGTCGGACAGGGCGGATTCGGCTCGGTTTTCAAAGGGGCATTGAAATCCGGCCAGGAGATCGCCGTCAAGGTTATGGATCACAACGGATCTCTCCAGGGCGAGAGAGAGTTCCACAACGAGCTCTCCCTCGCCTCGAAGCTCGACGCCGCCACTTGTGCCGATCACTTGGTCTCTATCTTAGGCTTTTCCTCCGACCATCACCGCCGCCGCCGCTACCGTCGACTCTTACTCGTGTACGAGTACATGAGAAACGGGAGCCTTCAGGATGCATTGCTGGATAAAAAATGCCCTGAGCTGATGGACTGGAAGAAGCGATTTGCGATTGCGATTAACATAGCGAAAGGCATTCAAATACTTCACTGTCTTAGTCCTCCTATAGTTCACGGCGATGTAAAGCCGTCGAATATCTTAATTGACGCGTTTTTCAACGCGAAGCTGGCTGATTTCGGGTTAGCTCGAGCGCTTACTGAAGATGAAGGTGGTGGGACTGTTTTGGATGAGGAGGGAACGAAAAATGGGGAAAATATTGATAACGGATCGATACTTGAAGAGACGGAGAGTGTGGTGACGGAGGAGGTGGCTTTGAATGTGGATATGTTGTCAGCTGAGGCTGTGACATTGTCGCCGGATGAAACGGGTGTGCTGGATGCTCCTCCGTCGAGCGTGTCGGAGTGTTGTTTGGATGTGGTTAGTGTGGATAGCGGGACTAATAGGAGAGGTGTTGGGAGGAAGAAGAGTTTTTCGGGGAGAGATTGGTGGTGGAAACAGGATGGCGGATGTGGGTCGGAGTCGGGGAGGGTGAAGGATTATGTGATGGAGTGGATTGGAAGTGAGATAAAGAAGGAGAGACCTAATGGTGAGTGGAATGCCACACCAATTTCAGTAGACGGTAATGATAATAATAACGCAGTCAATGTGAAAGCAGAGGAAAAGAAGATCAGGAAGAGGTTTGAATGGTGGGGTTCATTGGATGAGGAGAGAATTCAGAAGCAAAATAAGAAAAATAGGAAGAAGCCGAGGGAGTGGTGGAAGGAGGAGTTTTGTGACGAATTGGCAAAGAAGAAGAAGAAGAGGGAGGTTAAGGGTAGTTGTGGTGGCGAAATGTGGTGGCAGAGAGATGAGTTTTCGGCACCGGAGAGGAAGAAGAGGAAGAACAGCAGGGGTAGTAAGGGAAGCATTGATTTTTGGTTAGATGGGTTTAGTGGGGAATTTAGAAGTGGCAGGAGAAATAGCCAGGATTGGGCTAGTGGAGAGATCCCAAAGAGTGGAGGGATCAGTAGTACTCCTAGTATGAGAGGAACTGTTTGTTATATTGCCCCTGAGTATGGTGGTGGTGGTGGTAATTTATCCGAGAAGTGTGATGTGTATAGTTATGGTGTTCTGTTGCTTGTTCTTGTTTCCGGACGAAGGCCGTTGCAAGTAATGGCATCGCCCATGTCAGACTTCGAGAGGGCGAATCTCATTTCATGGGCTAGGCAACTTGCCCGGAATGGGAAGCTTTTGGATCTTGTTGATCCTAATATTCAGTCGTTGGATCGTGAACAGGCGATGCTTTGCATCACAATTGCTTTGCTTTGTTTGCAGAGATCACCTACTATGCGTCCGACAATGGTAGAGATAGTTGGGATGCTTCTGGGTGAGGCGGATCCGCCTCACTTGCCCTTTGAATTTTCTCCATCACCGCCCTCTAGTTTCCCTTTCAAGACCCGGAAAAAGGCCCGGTGAGTTTACGGATGTCTGATCTGACCACCTATTTTCATTGTTAGAAATGGAGTGTAATTGTAGCACTTTTTATCTAATCTCTTTGTAGAATTTGTTAGAAGGGAAAAAAAAAAAAAAGAGCGAAAGATATATGATGAATTCAGTTTGTTCTTTTCCCCTGATTACTTGCATAGTTGTTACTTTGCATTCTGCAAATTGTACTAACTTGGATCATTTTTCAAGTGCTAACAGCTTTGATTGAGAGGCAGAAACTAACTCTGGCCTGTGACCTGGTAGTGGTTGAATTTTAGGAATCCAACGCATAATGATGATGGTGTGGCAGTAGTGTGTCTAACAGTAGCCTGCTTTTTTAAGTGGTGAGGCCAGCTTAATCAGCACATATAATTAGTGCTCTGAATTTGGAGCTTGCCTTTTCTTTAGAAGTAAGGGGACCCAGGTAACATTTTTCTTTTTATGGTTGTCTGGTAATCTTCAATAGCTAGCATTGATTTCTGTACACGGGAAAAGAGCTTGGTCAAAAGTCCCTGCTTTTGCAAAATGATTCTGTAATCTGTATGTATAACGGAAATTTATGAACAGTTGCATCATTACAGAAACAGATGGGAAAGGAAAGTAAAAAATGAAAGCTATACTGGCTAACATTTGGACCAAAAAATGTGCAAGGTTGTGAACCTATGCAGGATCTAAGAAGCACGTACACTTCCGGGGTGGCCTTCAGACACGTCAAGAGTCAAGACCCTTGTCTATTCTTCTCCAGTTTATTCTTTTAGTTTTAAGACCGGAGTACCTGACACATTTGGACGCTTTTGTCCATGACCTAGACATAGTTTGAAAATTAAACCTGTGAGCAGATGATGCTATAAAAAGGATATATTTGGATACCTGTTTCTTTTTCATTTAGATGGTTTAATACAGAACTACAAATATAACGTGCCAAAGCACAAAATTTGTCCATGAAGCAAGGTTAATGTTTTCACTTTCTTTTAGTATGTAGTACGTGAAGATGTTCTCTTACTGTGTTGATACAATTAAACATGAATGTTATATTTTGTGTGTCAAAGAGTCATTAATGTTATGTGTGCATATAAAGCATATTTATATGTAGGTGTAACTGAACTTTGTTGTGGGCTAGTTCTCTTGAAAATAACATGTCGGCATGTCGAAACCAAGGAGTTATTTTGTATGTCAAAACCAAGGAGTTATTATTATCGTGTGTGCCTGTAAGGTATATCTCTCTATAGCTGTAAGTGAACTTTGTTGCTGAGAATAACATGTTATGTCTGTATGTTTTATTTTGTGTGTCAAAGAGTCATTAATTTCATGTGTGCATATAAAGCATATTTATATGTAGGTGTAACTGAACTTTGTTGTGGGCTAGTTCTCTTGAAAATAACATGTTGGCATGTCGAAACCAGGGAGTTATTTTGTACGTCAAAACCAAGAAGTTATTATTGTCGTGTGCCTGTAAGGTATATCTCTCTATAGCTGTAAGTGAACTTTGTTGCTGAGAATAACATGTTATGTCTGTGTCATGTATATCACTCTCTAGTGTCCTTAAGCGAGCTATGTAGTGTGGGATTAATTAGGATTCTCATGAACTCATGGCAATTTGAGATTCTACCTTAAAAAACTTGCAACATGTTTTTTGTCATCCGACCCTTCTGTTTTCATTTGTAGCTATTGTGAAGTGATAGGCTTCAATGAAGTTGCCTATGGAAGAAAGTAAGAAGCAATAGGCTTTAGGTGTGAATGATTTGGGAATTGTGTTACTTTGACTTTGCTTGTAGCCGCCAAATCACCTGGTACATGATTGACATAGTAATGGAGTAAAGGAAGGCCGTCGAGGTGTCAGTATCTCACTAGGTCATGACGGTGTGGTTTACATCCAAATTTCCATGTTTCCAGCAAAAGTATGATGTTTAGCCCTTCAGATGATTCTCAAGTTTTTAGTACTCCTGATTTCAAATTGAAATGATGCTTAGAGATGCACATTGTAGCCCGTTAAGAAAGGAGTTATAGCAAATGCATTTCATTTGATCGGAACAGTTCTTTCAGTAACTAAATATTATTAGCTTTCAGAACATGGTTCTTTGACTACCACAGCTATTCCTCTTGTGCAGATGTAGTATTTTTGCTTGCCTCTTTTACTAAATTGCATCTGATTCGCAAGGACCAATTTGGGGAATAAAATATCTAGAGTATCTCCATCACATCATCACCCATTTGAGAGGTCTGGGTGTACATTAATTGTGTTCTACAATTTAGAAGCTGAATTACCAGAATCTTATATGAACTTTGCATAATTCATTACTTCTTCTATATGTTTCTTTGAACTATGTTCAACTTGAGAAGTTTTCTTCAAAGTTCATTGTGGTGTTGTTGATAAACTATGCCCGAAAATGTAGAGCATAGTTATCAGGATATTTATGTTAATTACTTTGTGGCAACCCATTATTACATGTTTATGTCTTATATTGATACGCATCAGTGGTTTTTTTACGTGGACACAGGCACTGTTCTGATTATTCTATGCACCGTCACAAACATTCTTTTTGTGTACGCGCTTGCTTTATTTCCAGTGCTCCCGAATCAAGTGGAAAGGTGATTGCTAAAACTGAAGGTTCCCTGGAACTTGCAGCTTAAATCTTAAGCTGTGTTTGATGTCAACCGGGTAATATGCTAATGTACAGACTCTAGATTTCAATAAGTATCCCTGCATCCACCTTTCTGTGGTCTTTAATTTAACTTTATCATTGCTAATAGAAGTTTTACAACTAATGAATTTCGTATCCCGCGACTAACATTAATATGTGATTAGACCTGGAGTAGTCAACTTAAATTTCATGTTCGACAATTTTGCTGCAAATATAACACTGAGAATTGAGATTAAGGCAGTCTATATCACTGAAGTGTGGTAAGACTTTAGGGAAGTCCATTCAATTTCTTATGTAAGACATAGGACCAAGAATTCATATTGCTTGGCTTCTTTGGGAGTAGGTTGAAAGTGTGCTGCTGCTGCATTCGGATATTTTTCATCCTCTAAAAATGGCACATTGGAAACCTGAAATGTTTGTATGCTAACCATACCACTAATTCGTTGTACCAGGGGCTGATGCAATGTTTATTGAGTTTGTTTAGTATGGATATTGCTTTCTATCCTTTGTCTCTTTTTTGCACATCGTTCAACATCAGCTTTTATGTGCGCTCGTGGTCTTTCAGTTCCATTAGTCTGGCTGATTGTTTCATAATTCTGTATACGAATCTTGGATTTTGTTCATGGACAAAAATTCCACAGGGTTTTCTCTTTACAAATTGAAAAACTATTCTTCGTACCTATTATTTTCAGTCCATGAATTTCTCGCTAGATCCTTGGTCCTATAACAACTTAAAGTTCGGTTGATAATTTCTCTATTTTTTGCTTTACTAGGTTAGGGCTTGAAGTTTTAGTGTTAGAGAGGTTTACAGAAAGAAGATTCTGACATAAAGAAACTGAACTCATCGCTCTTTTTATCCCATAACTCTTTTTAGTTTAGAGGACACGAAACAAGACTTTGTTTAGAGAGTCTGGACCAATGTGATCAGTGGATTACATATATATTGGCTAGAATACTCATACATGGCGCGATATTTGAGTTTTCTAGTCCGGACTCGGGACTTCCAGACCTCGGTGATCCAAATATTTTTTTGACAATCCGATCCGTCCAATGTGTTCAGAAGATATTTTCAAGGGTCAACGCGAGAAATCTTCAAAAAAATACCGGGAAGGGCTTGATCCAAGCAATTTTCGCAAAAACTGTCACATTGGACGACTCAAATTTTCCAAAAATAATTTGCAACACAAAAAAATCATTTTTTCTTATTTTCGGGAGAGTGTGGACTAGAAGATTTACCTATAAGGCTGCTCCAATTAAGCTCTACTAAATGTGGCAGTTAGCAGATGTGACCTGACCATTGCCAGTGCCATGTTCCCTTCTGAGCTTCTTTTTCACTAAAACCCGACTTGAGTGCATGAACACCGTTACTTTTTCGTGGAAGCTTACTTTTTGCTACGATTGTTTTCCAAAATACCGTCAAAATAGTCCAGTAGCTTGATGCTTTCATCTGTTGCATATCAAAATAGTCAACTAGTGTCAAAATTCCAGTTGCCGGTTTACGTTTTGTATGATTCTCCAACCCTTTAAAAATTCATCAAAGCTACAAACTTCCAGACGCCCACGAGAGGTGCCCTACGAAGCCGTAAATCTTCCTTGAGAATGCCTCCAAATCCGACTAGGCTTGGGTTCCCTTTCAGCATGCTTGAACTTTGGTTCTGTTTGCACTTACAAGTTAAAAGATCAGAAAGTTGTTAAAAGCCGGCTGCATAATTTCTGGGTTGGTACTTTGCACTAAGGGTAAAATATATACTTCCCCCTTAAACTATTTCGATTTTTTTTTTTACTTCGTCCTTAAACTATTGATTGAACACACTTCCCCCTCAAACTATGAAATCGTTACATACTCAGTCCAAATCGTAACTCCCATCCATGGGATGGACGGAAAAAGCTGGGGTTCAACCCAAAAGGGAGGATTGAACCCTACAAGGTTTTTGGCGCCCAAAAACAGGGTCAAACTCTGACTTTAACCCTAAAAAGGGGACCACCCATATAACTATCTGTCTCTCTCTCTGCCATTGTAACCCTACCACAGCCCTCACAACCCCCCCATCCATCTCTCTCTGTGTGTGTGTGTGTGTGTGTGTGTGTGTGTGTGTGTGTTAACACGCTATGAGCAGCTCTAGTAATTCAAAGGTTTCAACCAATTCCAGGGCCTCAAGTAGCAATTGGAACCCAAATCTGAGCCCTAACGAAAATTGTTTTTGTGGTGAAAGATCTCCATTAAGGACATCCTATACCGAAGAGAACCCAGGACGAAGGTTCCTTGGTTGCATAAACTACAAGGTAATAACTTGAATGTGGTTTATCAATACCTTGGAGTGTCGTTGATTTGTGTGTGTGTGTGTGTTTTTTACGCATAAATCGCAAAAAGTGCAAGCATTTTGAATGGGTTGATCCTCCAACGCGTCTTGTGAGAGGAATGGATTTTGGCCCTTCTATCATCAAGATGCTGAAGAAGGCAGAGGGAAAAAATGCAGAATTGAAGGAGCAGTTGGTGAAGGTAGGAAGGGAGAACGCTGAGTTGAAGAGGTCTGCTGCAGAAAAAGAGCACGAAATTGATCAGTTAATGAACATTGTGCAAAAGCTAAGTGCAGAGGTGCAACATATGTCCACTAAGAACAAAGAATTAGGGAAAAAATGGCACTTCCAATTGATTATGATTGTATTGGCCTTGGCTATCATTTGTATTGGCCTCTTTGCTAAGTTTTGTAATGTTGGAGCAAATGGCAAATTCCTCGCATTGCCATGAATGTTGGATCAAATGGAACATCTTGTTTGGAAATGAAACATATGTACCATTTTGTTAAGTACAAATCTGGGCTCATATTAATGTTTTGTCCTTTTATTTGTCTTACCAAAATTATAGTTTGAGCTTTGTATGCATAGACTTGGTGAATGATGCTGAAAGATCAGAAAAGATCAGAAACTCCTAATGTTAACATCAACTGTTAACATCAACCTCTTCTAGGCCATCTCCCCAATCCACAACTTCTAGGCCATCTTTCACATCTACAGTAATAGGACCTTCCAAATTGCTATCAACTATGTACAATTCCACCAACTGATTTGTAATGTTTTGAACTATGCTTGTGACGTCACCATCTACTTGGACCTTCTTAAAAACCCAGTTTCCATCTAAGCCATTAAACCTCCAGTAGAATGATACTTCTCCAACATAACCAACTTCCTTATACATTGCATGCAACTCAGTTTTAGATATTCTATCATTGTCACAGTAATCAATGTAGTTTACACTACCACCATCATAATACTCTACCATATCTTCCTTAACTAGATTTCCTCCATAATTCAACTTAATAGTAAAGTACTCAGGATTGGAATCTGCAAAATGATGTCATAAACAAACAACAGAGCAACAAAGAACAAATTTTTATTGACCAAATAAAAACAACAGAGAGAAAGTTACAAAGTCGGACCATTTGCAAACAGAAAGTAAAAGAGTAGGACAACTTGCACACCATTTTATACTTTAAAAAAAAAACTCAACTGGTAGGGCAACATTGGGACAACAGATGCATAGATTCTATAACAAGCATATAATAAGTACCATTATCACTTGAAACCCACATCTTAATTCATAAAGGGAAAACACTTTCACATTATTATATAGAAACCGAAAGTAATAGAGTAATATGCCTTACATTTTAGGTTGTATGTCATTGGGAGGTCTCAAAATCCATGCCATCCTAAGCCACGAAGCTCACCTCTGTTTTCTTTTCTGATGGATAATGGTGGCCTTCTTTTAGAGAGAGAGAGAGAGATGGATGGATGGGGGGGGTTGTGAGGGCTGTGGTAGGGTTACAATGGCAGAGAGAGAGAGACATATAGTTATATGGGTGGTCCCCTTTTTAGGGTTACAGTCAGATTTTGACCCTGTTTTTGGGCGCCAAAAACCTTGTAGGGTTCAATCCTCCCTTTTGGGTTGAACCCCAGCTTTTTCCGTCCATCCCATGGATGGGAGTTACGATTTGGACCGAGTATGTAACGATTTCATAGTTTGAGGGGGAAGTGTGTTCAATCAATAGTTTAAGGACGAAGTAAAAAAAAATTGAATAGTTTAAGGGGGAAGTATATATTTTACCCTTTGCACTAAGATCAACCGGATAAGTTTTTTCAACTATAAACATTGGGAGCTGAGTAACTTAGGTTTTTCATTTGACAGTTTATGCTGCAAACTTTGCAAATAAAAAATTAGAATTACAAAGGCTGTAATGCAAAGTGAGTTTTCTTCGAGTAGATTCGAAGTTTGCTAAAGGTGTTCTGAGAAACAGAGTAACTGGTTTTCCTTTAGTAATGGAAACATGAATCTGGGTTTCTGTTGTTCTCGTGGTTGGAACTTGGAAGAGTCTGTGCTGTGTTAGGATTTTTCTCTGGCCTCACGAAAATGGCATCTGGAAATTGGTTTCCCTGCAATGGTCACATACTCACATGGGTAAAAATTGTACTGTATTTCTTGTGAGATTTAGGTATAGACAATTACAAAAATAGGCCTCGCAGTCTATAGCTGGTTTTTAATAAATTATGAACTTCCACTCTGATTTGTTCTAAGGCAGAATATTCAAGGAACATGAAACTGCAACTAGTATTCAAAGAGGTCAAACATTTTAAAACATTTCAAAACATTTCAGCAATGTCTGACCCCATCGATCCTTACAAGAACCTCAATTTCGTCCAAAACCCAGATGGTTCACTCACTAGACTCGACTGAGACTCATTCCCCATTGCTAATTGCAACTCCAACAAACTTTCCCCCTCTAAAGATGTAACCACTTGACTCCACCAGTGCTCCCGCCACCACCTACCGCCGCCTATTCCGGCCCCGCCGCCCCCTTCCCTTCGGTACTAAAATCCCACTCATCATCAACTTTCACGGCGGTGGATTCATTATCTTCAGTCCAAAACACAAATTCAATCATGATTTGTGTAGCCAAATGGCAGCTCAAATCCCAGCTTTGGTTTTGGCCCCCGAATACCATCTTGCCCCGGAGCACCGCCTCCCAACGGCATATGACGACGCTGTCGCCGCCGTGGAGTGGGTCCGGGACCAATCCTTGGGTATCAACGGTTGTGATGAGTGGTTGAAAGAGTTGATGGAATTTTCCAAGTGTTTCTTGATGGGCGGTAGCGTTAGGGGAAATATAGACTACAACGCCTGTTTACATGCACTTGATCTTGACCTCTCACCGTTAAAAATCGATGGGCTTGTATTGAACTTGCCGTTTTTTGGTGGGGTCCAGAGGACAGAATCTGAATTGAGGTTGATCAACGATCAGGTCCTGCCGTTGGTGGTCACTGATCTAATGTGGGCCCTTGCGTTGCCTGAGGACGTTGATCGTGATCACGAGTACTATAATCCCTTGATTTGTGGGACCCATGATGGGAGGATCGGACGGCTGCTTAAGTGTTTGATCAAAGGGTGGGGAGGTGACCCACTTATTGACCGACAAAAGGCGATTGCGGAGGTGTTGGAGGCACGTGGGGTCCATGTGTTGGGTAAGTTTTATGAGGGTGGGTCCCATGGTGTAGAGATCGCAATAAGTCTACATACCCAGAAAAATGACCCCGAAAATGACCCAGATAACACATCCAAAGGATGAGATTCACCCAATACACTGTAGACTTATTGGGTGAATTGGGTGAATCTCATCCCTTGGATGTGTTTTCTGGGTCATTTTCAGAGTCATTTTTCTGGGACTGTATCACTGCTGGTAGAGATCGACACCACAGTTGCTCAAGTCATGTACGATGATTTCAAGGCTTTTGTTTTAGGATAAGAGTCCGTTTGGATGGCGTATTAGTTCTGAAGGATTAAATAATAAGGTGGGATAAAATAGTTTGGGTGATTAAATAAGAATGGTGGACCCACATTGATGTAACAGTTAAGAAAGGAGATAAAATAGTACGTGGTTTGGGTGGATGATTAAATAAGGGAGAATAGGGGAGATAAGGATGGTGGATGATGTAAAAACCTTTCAAAAGACTATTTTGCCCTTGTGAATGTCCATTTTAGATTATGCATTGAAATTATTAGATAAATACAAAAATTAATTGTTTTGCTATATTTGTCAACAATTAAGTTTCAATACTTCATATTACCATATTTTCATATAAATTAAGAATATTAAATATTGAAAGTTTTTTTTTTCCCTTGCCCCCCCTTAAGGGTAATTGTTCTAGGGTCCAGAAGTGTGGACTTATTGTGCCATTTAGTTCATGTTAAAGTTTTACAAGGTCTAAGGTCCACTAATTTTTTATTATTATAGAATTAAGGCACTTTCAAAGGGTATCTTAGGGTTTAGGTGTTAGGGTGCACTTTCCTATTATAGAGTTTTAATGGTTTAAGCACTTTCATAGGGTACCCTAGTGTTTTAGGCACTTTCATAGGGTACCATAGGATTTTAGGCACTTTCATAGGGTACAAATTTTTTTGGTGCTTTCACAGGGTATCATAGGATTTAGGTATTAGGGTGCACTTTCCTATTAGAGGGGTTTAGTGGTTTAGGCACTTTCATAGGGTACTCTAGGGTTTTAGACACTTTCATAAAATATCTTAGAATTTTAGACATTTTCATAAGGTACTCTAAAATTTTAGGCACTTTCATAGGGTACAAACTTTTTTGGCACTTTCATAGATGTACAAACTTTTTTTGGTAAAAAAATAAAATAAAGAAAAAGATGTCAGCGTTAGGACTGGATAGGTTATAAACTTATTTGGTGAATTAATGAGGTTATAAATTTTTTGCCCAGGACTTTTGAACAAGTTGCCTTTCTAATAGACTACTCCATATGAGTACACTTTTTTTTCCTTTTAATTGATCCATACCAATGCACTTGCCACGCACTTGCAACTAGGGGTGTACATGGTCCGGTTTGAACCGGCTTTGTTGAAATTCAGGAACCAAACCATATCTAATGGTTCCAAAGAATTAAGAACCATAACCAGACCGTTACACTTATAAAATCAAACCACACCAAACCATTAGACTGGTCCGGTTTGGTTCGGTTTCCTGTTCTAAACCATGTTAGCATTCAAAATTTGCCAAAAAAAAAAATGTCCACAAAATTTTTGCAAATCCTTCGTAAAACTACTACCATTATACCAATGCACAAATAGATTAAGGAGTCCATCAAAACCTAAAGCAACTATTAAAATATCATTATTGATAGGGTTAATTTCACTAACCTCCCCTGAGGTTTGCATAAATGCCACTGCCCCCCCTCTGGTTTCTGAAATTCTATTGCACTCCATTGCTTTACAAACTAAATGTCAGATACCCCCCTAACTGTCTATTTTGGACTAACGGGGTTAACTTTGTCGCTGAAAAGACTTTGTTGCCCCTACATATATAATTACAAGAGTTAGCCTTTCCCTTCCAAAACGTATTTTCAAAATCTTTTTTTTTTTTGAAAAAATGTTTATCAGAAACTTCTTTCACAAAACTTTATTTTTATAAAAAAAAAGTTTTCAAGAAAATTGTTTTCGAATAAATGTTTTCAAAAATAAGTTCTTTTTAAAAAAATATTTTTCTAAAAACAATTTTCAAGATTAAAATTTTCAAAAAAAAAAAAAAAACTGATTCAGATTTTTGTAAAAAGTACTACTCCTATTGAAAATTTAAAAAAATTGAAAATTTTTTTTTCAAAACAAAATTCTATGTGTGTAAGGCCATATCAATTTTCTTTTCAGAAAAATCCGAATTAGTTTTTTTTTAGAAAATTTTAATTATGAAATTTTTTTTAAGAAAAACTTTTTTTTAAAAAGAACTTATTTTGAAAAACAGTTTTGTTGATTTTTTTTTTATAAAAATAAAGTTTTGTGAAAGAAGTTTTTGATAAACATTTTTTCCAAAATAAAAAAAAGATTTTGAAAATACGTTTTGGAAGGGAAAGGCTAACTGTTGTAGTTATATATGTAGGGGCAACAAAGTCTTTTCAGCGATAAAGTTAACCTCGTTACTCCAAAATAGACGGTAAGGGGTATCGACATTTAGTAGAAAAAAGCAAGTTGCGATGGAATTTCGTAAAACCACAGGGGGCAAGAGATTTATGCAAACCTCAGAGGAGGTTAGTGAAATTAACCTTTATTGATATAGATGGCAGATGCAACATTAGAACTTAAAATTAACAAAATTATCAAGCATGTGTTGGTATATAGGAGTGTATATATTATATTATATTGTATAACGGACCGGTTCGGTTCAAACCATGGTTCCTAATTTTGAAACCAGGGACTGAACCAAAATATTTAGTTTTCATTTTTTTAGAACCAAAACCAATCCATTAAACCATAGAACCAATCCAAATAGACCAGTTTGGGTTGGTTGGTCCGGTTTTACGATTTTTTCGGTTTTCTTGTACATCCCTACTTGCAACACCTTGGACTCCATACACTTGGCACACCGAATGAATTCCCTCATTTACACAGTACTCCATTGTTTACAAGGAAAATACTCCAATCAGTTCATCTTCCCCATTTCATTTTCCCCACTTTCCGTTCGTTCATCCCTTTGATCTCTCTCTCTCTTTCTCTCTTCTGTGGCGATTAGAGATTCTAACGGAATTCAAGTGCTCATAGATCTCGTGGTTACGGTTTCTGGTAAGATATTGTGTGAGTTTTGTTCAAGATACAGTACGATTTCTGTTCTTCTAATGCACCAGAGGTTTTTTCTTCTTCTTCTATTGGGTCCAGAAATTGGGAAGTAGAGAGGGTAGGGTGGTAAAATTGGGGTTGATATCAGTCATGACTAAATATAAGCACCGCTAGGTGCTTATAATTAGTCAAGCTTCCCCCTGACTATCGGAGAAGCCGGATTAGAAAAAATGGTGCCAAACGGTGGATATGGAGGACAACCATGACTAAATACCCCAACCCAGTCATCCCTCTTCTAAATACACCATATCTTACCGGGAAGTCCAATTTGCACATTTGTGGGCTTTTTTCGGGTTCATTTTTATGATTTAAACCCTTCACATTTTAAAGCTCGTTGAGAACATTAAACACACCAAAATTCAGGTTGATCAAATATCGATCGATATAATTTCATGGCATATTTAGCTCAAAACATGGCAAGATTACAACATCGAATCGGAACTCATTTAAACCATTTATCTTAAGACAAATACATTCCAAAATTATCTCAGTCGGTATTTGATCAATATGAGTTTTAGCGTCACAAATGTTCTTGATGAACTTTAAAATGTGAACAGTTTAAATCATTAAAATTAGCAAGAGAAGAGCCCACAAACGAGCAAACTAGACGATCAATCTATTTTCCATGAATTGACTGATGAGGGGATCTCCCTCTTTTGTTTTTGGACTCTAATCCCTTTTAATGGGGCTGGTCAAGTTTAATCAAATAAAAATTGTGATCGCTGATTTCTTCTCCAATCTACAAACTTTTTTTGTTTCATCGGCTCCAATCTTACTTTGCTCCGTTTAGTAATTTTTCTCTCCTTATGAAGTTATTTTCTGATTTCACTGTTTATGGAGTTTAGTTAATTGTGATGAATTTTTTGACCGACTCTCATATAGTTTATGAAGAATTTGTAATACGTTTAAATAATTATGACTAAAAGGAAAAAAAAGCTTTACTCAAGATGAAAAAATTTGAAATGCCGGTTTGTATTTGTTGTCATTATTTCTGAATTTTGTTTCACTTTGGTTCACATTTTGATATTTTTTTAATTGATCTCGTCGAGACTTGATTAATTCCACAAATTATATTGAAAAGTTAAACAAAAAATTATGAAAAGTATTAATATCGAGAAAAGTATCAGAGCAGGAGTTTAAGGAGAACTCGGCCAAGTGCTATTTAGTTGTAATAACTATTCCCTCCATCCTAATTTGTTTGTCCAATTTCGACGGACGTGTCTTTCAAAATAGAGTATTATTTATATCTCACAATTTATAATGTGTTATATAATATTGGAAATTTTGTTTAATAGAATTAATTGAGATGTTTTAAACAAGATCTATATTGTATATTACAAATATTAATTACTCCAATTTGTCCCATTTTATTTGTCATTTTTAGTAGACCGTGCTTGCTTTCAATTGCTTATAACTTTTAACATGAATTTTAAAAAATATTCAAATATGAATCTTGTTTGACCGATGCCATGATCTTCGAAAATTGACAAACAAAATGGGACGAAGGGAGTATAAATTGAAATATTAATTAATTTTGTAAGAGTTCCCAAATAGTGAAATTGGAAAAACAATATGAGACGGAGGCCACCAACTAGGAACGCTCCTATGTGCACAGACCAAAATGCACCGACGATGTACCGACGGTGTTGGTGACGCTATTGTGGGACTCATCCGATTGATCCGAGCCATTCATCGTTCTTAGAATCAAATTCCAAGTGGGGCCCACGCGAGAATCGAAGCAATCGGACGACTGTATGAGCTCGATCCAAAATCACCCCATTTCATTCAAGATGGGACTTACAACGGCGTTACCGACGCCGTCGGTGCATTTTGGTCTGCACCGCTTGTTTTATCGACCAACTAGGGCCTTCATGTCCTTTACGCAGGAACGAAAAGACATTCTAGTTTTGACATGTACAATAACAATAAGGCCGAAATGGGTAATAGAATAAGTTTACCTTCTGATTTCATCAATATCGGTTGGCCCCTCTGACGGTGAACTAAAACTATGTGTAATTTACACTTAAAATTATATGAATCTGTAAAACTATGTGATCACGCAAGGAGATTGTCTTATTTACGGATTTATTGTGGGTCTCACCGTGCGATGATTATAATAATTTGAACCGTTTATTTTCTAAAGCTTACAAAATAATAAATTCACACAAAAAATCAGCTTGATCAGACATCAATATGTATTTCAAAAGTTGAATTTTTGTTTAAAAAATAGACGGTTTGGATTTTGTTAATAGTTTTTAAGTTAGAATGTCTGTGATCATTCATTTTTTAAACCAAAATTCAACTTTTAGACTTAACAGAAAGCAAAAAAAAAAAATTGTACTGCTAACCGAAAGCATTGAAGATGGTAGTTATGGTGGTTGCAACTGCTTAGGGGGTCACAGGTGGACTTGATTATAATCCAACAAACTATGAGGACCTTTTCTGTACATTAATTGTTCAGCACTCATATTTTTACTTTTTGCTACATATTTATATTAATTTTGCTCTATTGGTTCAGATGGGAGAAGTTCAAACTTCAAAAGTAAAAATAAATAAATAATATATATATAGACACACACACAATAAATATTCAATAAAGGCTTTCTTACTTTCTACGGTGAGGAACTTTTTTGTTCGGGATTGAATTTCGACGATCCAAACTGTTAGATATGTTTAAAATGTATTTTTAATGTTCAACGCAAGGATTCGTCTAAAAAAAAATACTCGGAAGGGCTTGATCTGAGTATACTTTTTATCGAAAAATAATCGGATCAAGCCCTTCCGGGTAATTTTTTTTTTTTATGAATCCTCACGTTGGACCTTAAAAACATGTATTTTAAACACATCTAATGGTTCATATCATCGAAATTCAATCCCGAACAAAAAGTCTCTCATCGTAAAAAGTAAGAGAGCTCTTACTAGATATGCTCTGATATATATATATATATATATATATGCCATGTTAGATGTGTAAGTCCTAAGAGTAAGACAGTCGTGAGGATAGGGTCACCAATGGGGTATGAGTGTATACAAGTTAGGTCTCAAAAAAGATAAATCCGGGAAAAAATATTAAGAGAAATTTTTAAGTGAAAAAGATAATGAATAGATTATTTAGGTGCAGCTCTTTAACTAGCTCAATGACTTCGATGTCGTCTATACTAGACATAGTAAATGAAGAAGAACATGAATCTCAAGATTGTACTACAAACTTAGGAAATTGGAACATACCAAAATTTCCAGTAAAAGAAATTTATAAAACTAGTTTTTTAGAAGATATTTTAAAGACTGATCAAGTAGCAAAAACTGTAGAACAAGTTTATGCAATTACAAAACAACAATAAAGATGTGCTCTTTTAAGTAAAGAATAAGTTAAAAAACATATAGAAATAGGTTATAATTTTATTCATGTAGGATTAGTACAAGTTGCAGTTAAACTCCTAACCCGAAGAAGACTTAATTCTTCAATTTTGTTAGCTTTAAGAGATGGTAGATTCACACTATACAAGGATAATTTCTTAGGCTTAATGGAATCTAGCTTACACAATGGTCCAGTATATTTTAATTGTTTTCCTGATTTACCACTTAGTTTAAGAGATAAAAATATCCTGAAAACTTTAACTTTAAATATTGAAACTGCCAGAGCAATTACCAATATGCTCGAAGGAAGTCACTCAATTGCTTTAGTTTATCGTATTTATTACAAGTATATGAAAACTAATTTAAATATTCATGCCTTAGTCAAAAGTCCAAAAGACAAAACTGTACTCATACAAAGTAGCACTGCTGATGCTAATGTCCAAGTACCAAAAACAATTCAATGGAATGATATCCAATTACCAGCCAGTTGGCTTAGTGAAAATGAAAGTTTTCCACAAAGAATACAAAATGATGCAATAGATTTAGATTATATCCAACAATACTTAGATGACACAATTAGAATTAGTTTTGATTAACAGGGAGTTAACACCCCCCTTAAAATTAGAGAACTTAGTAGGTCAGAAAGTTCAACCAGTATACCTAGACAAGATAGGAATTTGCTAGATTCAAAAGTTAGGTTAAAAGGAATTGAAACAACTTCACAGGTTAGCAAACCATGTTACTCAACACAGTCAAAATTTGAGGATGAAGAAACATCCCAAGGATCACCAACTCAAACTGATTTTGTACAAATAGCCCCTCATCCTATAGATAAAAGTTTACTGACTATACATAAAGATTTTACTATAGATGTAGAAAAATTATTTCGGGAATTTAAATCAAGAAATAAAGCAGTAAAAAGAAAAGAATTTCGTAATAAATATAATCCTAGTCAAACATCTGAAATAGTAAAAAATTGGAAACAATTCATGAAAGATATAAGAACAGAAGTTCAATTTTTTGATTACTTAGAAAATTATTATAAAAAAGTTAACACTATAACAAAAATTAGATGGAGAACTTCAGAGAATAATATGGTTTCTGCCAGTCACCCTGCTTTAGATTCAATTCTTATTGATTACAAAGGATCGTCTATTACAGCATCCCCATTTAAGTTACCAAGTGGAGAAGCTGAATTTAAAAAAATAATGGAACAAAATACTTATACTAATCAATGTCTTCAAATTATAAGTAAACAATTAGACAAAATAGAAACTAAAATTGATGATGGATCTTTTAGCAGTACTCCCTCTTCTAGTAAAACCATGGAAGAACCCCTTATAAGTCTTCCTGAAAAAAGAATTAAGGCAATCAATACCACAAAAAATCAGAACCAAAGTATTGAACAAATTGAAGAATTGTTAGCTAAGTTAGCCCTTAAAAAGGAATCGAAATCAACATCTTCCTAACTAGTAAAATTTAAACAAGAATCTCAAGTAACAACAATTACAAAAGGAAAAAATCATAGCACAGATTCCAGTAGTCAAGAATTTAATACATCATCTGATGAAGAAATCACACAATTAGAAAGACAATTTTCTACACAAGAAATTAATCGTATCTATAACCCTAAAACAAGTAAGCCAAACCCTACAAGTCTTACAAAAAATTGGTATTCTTGTCGTACGCCAAACCCTACAAGTCTTACAAAAAATTGGTATTCCTGTCCTAGTCCCCCTAATCTTCAATATGAATAACGAAATTTAGATAATCAATTTTCCGTTTCTTCAAATAAATTATACGAATGGAATATTGATGGTTTAAGTGAACACCAAATATTAGAAAAATTAAACCATATGACAATGGTCGCTAATAGTTACCTAAGTAATTTTGATTATACTCAACCAGAAATTGTAGACTTATTAACTTCTAGTTTCACCGGAATGTTAAAATCTTGGTACGACAAATACCTCACCATTGAGTCTCGTGAAGAAATCCGAAATTCTATTCAAACGGATGAAAAATGGTTTCCCAATATTTAATGAAGAAATTGGTATGGGAGAATCTGATGGAATAAATACTTTAAAATATACCATAATTAAACATTTTGTTGGTACATCAAGTAATATTACCTCTAGAATACATGATCAACTAAGTAAGGTACACTGTCCGACACTAAGTGATTTTAGATGGTATAAAGATGTTTTCACATCTAGAGTAATGCTCCGTGATGATTGTACTAAATCATTTTGAAAAGAAAAATTCATTAACGGACTCCCAAATCTATTTGCTCACAAAATTAGAGACATTCTTAGTCAATCAACAAGAGTAATTGAATATGATAAGTTAACTTATGGGGATATAATAAGTACTATTCAAAAAGAAGGACTAAGAATGTGCATAGATATGAAAATTAGTAAACAAACCCAAAAAGATAGAAATAAAGCTAAATATGAATTAGAAAATTTTTGCGAACAATATGGTCTACCTCCAGTAGCACCATCAAGGAGAAAGCACAAACAAATTAAGGATTTTAATAGAAATAACAAGTATTCTAAAAAAAGTAAAAAAAAATTGTTCGGTGATAAATATTATGAAAAATCAAAGTACCAACATAGTAAAAAACAATATACAAAAAAATATGACAAAAGTAATATTACATGTCACAATTGTGGCAAAAAAAGTCATTATAAAAATGAGTGTAAAGTTAAAGAAAAAATCAATCAATTAAAAATATTTGATTGTGATAAAAAACACATACTTGAAATTTTTAGAATAAAAAATTTGAGTAATTCTGATAATAATTCGGAAGAAGAGAAAATTAGTACTTCTTCAGATTATCATTCTTTTACTGACAGTTCAAGTGAAAATCAAATAGGAATAGGATGTACTAATAATTGTTGTAAAAGAATAAATGTACTCACAAAAGAAATACCAGAAAAAGATTTATTAATTGATTTAATCGGTAAAATAGAGGATTCTTTGTTAAAACAACAATATGTTAAAAAACTCAAACAACTTTTAGTACAACAAAGTAAAAAACCTCAATATACCAAACCAATAGTAAGCCTTAATGCTACTATAGATAAATTTAGTAGAAAACAAAAGAAGTTAATTTACTAGATTTACAACATGAAATAAATCAAATTAAACAAGACATTATTGAGATAAAAGAAAATGGTAAAAAATTAAAAGATAGTATAGTTGTATTACAGGTAAAAAAAAGTTTTGAAAATTTTGAAGAAGAAATACATAATCAATCATCTGATGAATCTCCAAAATTAAATAGTAAACTTTTACACAAAGATGAGTCAAATAGTGATCAAGAAGAAAATAAGCAACAAGAAAATAATTTAGAAAATAATAGATTAAATATAATAAATCAAATAAATGTCCAAAAATGGCATGCTAAAGTTAAGTTAATAATTAACGATTTTGAGATTGAAGTCACTGCCCTTATTGATACTGGAGCAGATCTAAACTGCATTCAAGAAAGTTTAATACCCGCTAGATATTATCAGAAAACAATTGAACAATTAAGTTCAGCAAATGGTAGTAGAATGCGTTTTAAATATAAATTACCTAAAGTTCAAGTTTGTCAAGATAAAGTTTGTTTTAAAAAATCATTTGCCCTAGTACAAAATTTAACTGATAAAGTAATTTTAGGAGTACCTTTCATTTGTTTACTTTATCCTTTTACCACTAATAATGAAGGAATCACCACTAAACCTTTTGATCAAAAGGTAATTTTTAAATTTTTAGCAAAACCTGAACAACAAGAATTAAGACAGTTAAAAAATTACTCTGTTTCTCTGAGTAAAAATATTCACCCTACTAGTTTTACAGATGGCTTCAAATCAGCAGAAAATGACTTTCGGATGGATCACTCTACCAATGATTCGTGAAGGAACAAGTTCCAAATTTAGAAAGTTAAGTTATCTAGACAGCATTGATGAAACCCAACAATGTCTCTTAGACAACACCTAGAGTACATGTGGGGATAATCAAAAGTTTTTAAGAAGCTTAAATAGTTTAAGTATTTATTTTCATGAGCAAAACATTAAGCAGACTAGAGAAATCATTCTCTCTAGATCTTCCGGTGGAGTTTCTTTAAACCCATCTCTAGTAAGCAATTCAAATACTTACTTATCTTGCGAGCATTGCAAACCAATGCCTCCAAGTAAATTTTTAGATAACAGGTGTCAACAAATCAAAGATGAGGTTGCTATCTTGCACCGGCAAGAATTAAAAACAACAAAATAAGAACATCAGTCACAAGTTTTTCTAGCATCTTTTGCCCCACTGGCAAAAGCAGAGAAAAAACAGTCATCCCCATTGGATGATGGTGACAGCGTGAGTGTGTCTTTCCAAAGGAAAGCAAGTAAAATTTTAGCTTTACCCAAGACTTTATCGCTTATTCCTGAGTCAATTCCCCCTAAAATAGTCTTTGACATTGATCATTTGGCTAGACAAAAAGGTCACTATTTTCAAGAATTTCTATTTGAAAGCTTAGTCAATCTTGCCAGTCAAACAATTCTAGGTTTATTAATCACTTGGGATACCCTATACTACAAAAATCAAGATTGAATAGAGTGTCCAAAAAGTGATCCCCTTTGTAAAGAAATACCATTAGAGTGTATGGATTGCAAGTGTAATTTAATCTTTAGTATCCCCAAAGCCTGCATTGATCTTACAAATTTTCAAGACCTTTCTTTAACCAATAAAGGAGAAGAAGTTCAAATTACCCCAATGACCTTGCTAGACCAAGGATTCCTTAGACAAATAATTATTACTTCCCCTGAGCAAATTGACAGAGTCACTAGGAAAATGGCAATATGCATCAACAATATCTTCTCCAAGTATGGAGCATTGAAATGCCAAGTTTCAATAAGAAGTAAAATGCCTGAATAGACCAATTTCGGGGGCATAATACCAGCACAGCATGTTATGAACATCTCAACAAATTGGCATTCAACAATTGTGTTAATAAGACATGAATTTCCTACTTGGATATGTCCTCAATCAATCAGAAGGCAAATCAGGAATCACCTTGCCTACTTAGTAGCAAGTCACCTTGGAGATGTTGATGAGCCCTTCTTTGGAAGCATTCCTAAATTAATTTGTGAAGAGCCAATTCAAAAAATTAGGTCCATTGATTTTATTCAAGAAGTCTCATTTATTTTTCATACCAGATACAAAAGGTTAGTAGAATACTATCATAGTTGGATAGATATCCATGAATTATCAGATCAAGAGGATTTTGCACAAGATGATGGGCAAGATTTTTGGCATAATTTGTTAGAAGAAGAAATGCACAACATCAACAACATGATGGAGTGTTGAAGTATAAAGCTTTGAAGTCAGAAAAGTTATTTGGAGAATAGTTTTAGTCACGAGAAGTCATCAACAAGTTAGAACCAAATTTTGAAGGATCATCGAAAGTTGCTTTTGGCTTTTAGTTAAGAAGCATTTGCTTTTCAGTCATTACCTAGTCACCTCTCCACCGAAAGTGAAGACAACAACAAATTTCAGTCATGTCTCAACCGAAAGCTGGAGAAAAGTTACCACTTTAGTCAAAAGTAAAATATTATAGTCTTTATGGCTGAGTCATACCGCATTTGTAAAAATAATTGTATCAGGACCTTTGGTTATAAAAGGATACTTTTAGTTTGTAACAGGCAGAGTAAATTCAAGTAGTAGTTTTAGAGTGAGAGTGAGTTTGAAGAGTCAGTCTCTCAATTCTCTCAATCTCTTTCCCATCGAAAGCTCCTTAGAGCATAGTCATTTCCTTCCACCTGTAATCATGTATTCTGAATTTCTGCTCTAAAGTCATCAATTTAAATCACTGAATTCAAGTAAGCATATGTTTTCATTTACTTGTCAATTTTTAACATTATTCACATACTATTTGAGTGCTATTTAGCACTATTTATCACTATTCACGTCACTATTCACATTACTATTCATCACTATTCACATTGTTTTCATTCTTTTTCCTTTAAACTTTCGTTACGTAAATTTTCTTTTGTTCAATCTGTTTGTCTGCTCTGGCATGCTCTTCTACTGTGTCTGTGCTTCCACCCCGCATTGGTATATATATGTGTGTGTGTGTGTGTGTGTGTGTGTGTGTTCCACTTCCTATCCAAACTCTGAACTTTCGGATCTCCTTGATTCAAGCATTTTTTTTGGCAATCCGAACCGTCCAATGTGTTCAAGAGGTGTTTTCAAGTGGCCACGCGAGAAATCTTCAAAAAAACTACACCGGGAAGGCTTGATCCTAGCAGTTTTTACAAAACTGTAAAAACTGCTTGGATCAAGCCCTTCCCGGTATTATTTTTTTGAAGATTTCTCACGCGAACCCTTGAAAACACCTCCTGAACACATTGGACGTTTCGAATTTCCCAAAAATAATTTTTAACGTGAAAAAATTATATTTTTTCTTATTTACGGGAAGTCCTTACTAGAAAATTTGCCTATATATATATACACCACACTTCCAGTCAATTCTCCTAGATTTAAAAAAAATCTTCACCTCATTGATCTCAATTGAATTTTGATGATCCAAATCATCCAATGTGTTTAAAAGGTGTTTTCAAGGGTGCCCGAGCCGTTTTTCATAAAAACTATATATGTATAGTTTTGTGAAAAACTACTCGGATCAAGCCTTTCCAAGTATTTTTTTTGATGATTTCTCATGGAGACCCTTGAAAACAACTTTTAAACACATTGGACGGTTCAAATCATTGAAATTCGACCGGGAAAGTGGAGTGGAAGTGGACTCTCTCTCTCTCTCTCTCTCTCTCTATATATATATATATATATATATATATATATTAACAAATACAAATGAGCTCATTGATCATGCATTGATCTTGCATCCGATTTGCGACATCAATTCTTTACAATTTTTTATTTCAAAAAATACTTTTAAATTTGATGTCGTGAAATTTATTACTTCTGTGAGGGGTCTCTTATAACAAATTAGGTCTTTGCGGGGTCAAATACAAACAGAAAGTTCCAAAAACATATTTCAAAAAATACTTTTAAATTTGATGTAGTGAAGTATATTACTTCTGTGAGGGGTCCATTATAACAATTTAGGTAGGGTTGTCCAGCGGATCATTCGATCCGCCAATCCGACCAATTCGAACCAATCCAAACCATCCGTTGATTCATTCGTGAATATTCGGTTTGGTTCCAGATCGAGAATTTCTTATTTGGCGTTTCCGGATCCGGATCAGATCTGCTCAATAATCATTCTTTAATCTATCAAAATTGCCCGATCAGACCCAATCCGTAACCGATCTGTGAATGTTCGGTTCAACCACATCTTAGAAACTATAATCCGCTCTGAATGGATCGGATCTGTGTACACCCCTAAATTTAGGTCTTTGCGGTGTCAAACACAAAAAGAAAGTTCCAAAAACATATTAATAATGATGATTTAATATGGGATTAATTGACCTCACCTGTCTCTTAACCCCACTGACCATGTCAATGCACATCATTTGATGTTCCAAAAATAGATCCATTAATCTCACATCCGATTTTCTTGAGTCATTTTTCTCATCCTTTCAACAAACTCCCCATCTTTGAAAACTAAAAACTAAAACCTAAGGGGGCATTTGGTAATGTTTTGTTTTCTGTTTTTTGTTTTTGTATTCAATGTTTTTCAAAACTAAAAACAAAAATGTGTTTGGTAATTTATTTATGTTGTGTTTATTGAAAACGTCTTCAAAATTTCTAAAAATTTTCAAAACACAAAAAATGTGGTTTGCCTTGTTTTCATTACCAAATATGTTTTTTTGTTTTTGCTTTTATAAACAATAAACATGATTCTACTTTTAGTTTTTTAGAAAGAAAAAACATAAAATAAAAAACGTTACCAAAAGCTCCCTAAATAAATAAAAGTTTCACAGCATACTGTTATGCGTATTCCTAGTCCACTAGATGATACTCCTATAGTTCCTAAATAATGGTTCACTACGAAAAGACGTACAATTTTCGAATTAAGAAAATAAAATTCTTCCGAACATAATTTTTTTATTAATTTATTGACACTTAATTAAAAGAATTATGCGCGGAAGTATTTTATCTATTGATGTTAGATTATGTAATCACTTCCTTCACGAGGGGAAAAGAAATCACACCCTTAAATTGTGAGATATGTAACTGATATGATTCGTTAAATTGTTTTTACATGCTAAATACTCTTTTTTGTATTGGCTAGAATCAAAGATTTTTTTTGAATATGTTCATGCCACTTCACTCTTGCAAAAAGCCGCCATGAATTATTTCACGACACAGGAACAAATCAAGATATATATATATATATATATATATATGGGATCCCGTTCTACTAAGGACTCCCTCAAACTCGTAATTTGCGGATCTCATGGATTGGGATCGAATCTCGATGATCTGAACCACTCAATGTGTTTAAAACGTGATTTTAACGGTCACTTCTACGATTCGTCCAAAAAAAATACTCGGAAGGGCTTCATTTGAGCATTTTTCGATAAATTATATATTTATGGTTATTATGGAAAATCATTTGGATGAAGCCCTTTTGGGTATTTTTTTTGTGATTCCTTGCGTTGGCCATGGAAAACATGTTCTAAACACATTGAGTGGTTCGGATCGTCGAAATTTGGTCCAAAAAATCAAAAAAAGGGTGGTCCTCACGGAGGAGATCTTTGAGGGAGTCCTCAATAGAACATCTTCCTATATATATATATATATACATATACAATAAACTTCCGGTCCAAACTCCTAGACCCTCTTAAGTTACGAACCTCCACTTTTCAGACCAAATTTTGACGATCCGAACCGTTAGATGTGTTTAAAACGTGATTTCAACGTCCACCGCAAGGATTTAGCAAAAAAAAAAAAATACCCGAAAGGGCTTGATCGGAGAAGTTTTTCATAAAAATGCTATTATAGCGTTTTTATGAAAAACTGCTCCGATCAAGTCCTTCCGGGTATTTTCTTTCGCCAAATCCTCACGTTGGACCTTAAAATCACGTTTTAAACACATTTAACAGTTCAGATCGTCAAAATTTGGTCCGAAAAGTGAGGTCCGGACGGTAGGTCCGAATTTAGTGGTTTGGATAGGAAGGAGACTCTCTCTCTCTCTCTCTATATATATATATATATATATTATGAAGGTTGAGTATATTAAAGTTGTCTTTTCTTTAAAAGTATAATTATCTTATAAATTGTAGGCTTATATTGTAGCTTTAGTTGTGTATTGGATTGGATTTTTATTGGCTCGTACTTTGAAAGTTAAGGGGTGTTTCACTAATAAAAATTCGTTTATTTCAAAAAAAAGAAAGAAAGGTGGGTCACTCTCTCACGATACATCACATAAGAAATATTGAAAAATCAATTTATTTTAAAAATATCCTTAGTGAATATGCCTTGTATTAACTTCTTTGGCCCAACTCCAAGGGTTGTTTTTGTGAATTTCCTAGTGGATTATCTTTGACTAGACCTTAGAGGAAAACAAGAGTGCTACACGTACAATCATTTCAATTTCAACCATTTACAACTACTTTGACCCAGTTTTTCAAAAGATTTTAGCACTCAGGTGCTAAAATCTTAATATTTTAAATCAAAAAATGAAGTGGTTCCGTGTACCTTTTTTAAATTTTTTTTGCACCAAATTAAAGTACTCATCAATTAAAATACGCGATGAGTACTTTAATTTGGTGCAAAAAAAATTAAAAAAAGATACACGGAACCACTTCATTTTTTGATTTGAATAATCATGATTTTAATATCTGGGTGTTAAAATCTTTTGAAAAACTGGGCTTTACATGTGTCTGGGGCCATACATAATTATGGGGTAGGCTCACCTACATGTTAGGGGTTATTAATACTCCACAAGTAACACTTTTGTAGAAGAATACATGTTATTAAATACATAGAGCCCACACACTTATGTTTGGGTAAATTATGTGTAAGTTTTTGTGCGTCGGTAGAAGAAATTAGTTGAGGGCACAAGTAGACCCAACCATCTCTGACACGATTGATAAAAAAAAAAAAAAAACCATCTCCGACACCACCACCTACCATTGGTTCATCCATTTTCTTCAAAAGGGCCTCAAACCCAGTGATAGAAACAACAACCGCAGCTGAAATACCACTGACCTCACTCCCCACTGCAACCACCACCACCACCCTCCATGGATCCCTACGAATTCCTCAAAATCGCCCCAAATCCAGACGGCTCACTCACCCGACTCCAACCAATGCCATCCCTACCCCCAACTCCGACTCCAACTCCAACTCCTTCCCAGAACACCTCAATTCCTCAAATTGCCCTCTCCAAAGACATCCCTCTCAACCCCACCACCGCCACCTTCCTCCGCCTCTTCCGCCCCCTCCACCCCCCTCCTCCACCCACCAAACTCCCACTCATCATCTACTTCCACGCCGGCGGCTTCGTCCTCTTCAGCGCCACGTCACAACCCTTCCACCAATCCAGCAGTGCCGTGTCGGCTCAAACCCCTGCCCTGGTTTTATCCATCGAGTACCGCCTCGCGCCGGAGCATCGGCTGCCGGCGGCGTACGACGACGCTGTCGATGCAATGATGTGGGTCCGTGACCAGGCCTTGGGAGTCAATGGCTGCGATGAGTGGTTGAAGGAGTTGGGAGATTTTGATCGCGTTTTCTTGATGGGTAAGTGCGAAATTCAGTTCTTTACACTATTTAGTTTTTGTCTTTATTAATAGAAAATTCGTACCCTACGAGTTTTACATAAAACTTTTTAAGTTGCATGTAAATCGGAAAATGCCTAAAATTATGACCGAACTCGAACGAATACAAAATTTTGGGAGTGCAAAATTTACAAAAAGTCGCACAAATAAATTATACAAATAAGTTGGACACGGGGTTGCTTCTGTTCCTAACCGTTCGTTACTTGGTTGGACGATCCAGATTTCAAACAAAATAAAAAAACTATTCGCACGAATAGTTTTGCTTGCAATTCGAACCGTTAAAAACACTTGTGGACAATTCTAATTGTGAACACTTGTGGACAACTCTGATTGTGCGCAGCAACTCACAGGCGGTACAACACTACCTCAGGTTCAAATATAAGTCATGTGTACCAAGTTAATTGCAGCCGCAATCATGCGAGATTTTTGAAAAAACGGAGAATTGTAAACACAATTTTGGGTTACAACACATTCATTTTATTTTTTAATATGTGTATACCAAAAATGAAACGGATGATCTCTGGCCCGTATCTTACCCCTCTTTCAATTTGTTAGTTCCTTTTAAAATTTCGTATAGCGTAGAATTGCATTTTATAAGATTTTACGTGATTTTTTGATGGTTTGAGATGTTATGTGATTTTAAACATTTTTTTTAATTGGAGCACGTAAATAGTGGAGATCTATTTTTTTATTATATAAAAATAAGCATTATCAGTTAACTCATATAAGAAATTATTCATCCAATAAATATAATGAGTGACGAATAAATTGAGATTAACTTCGAAATTTGACAACCTCCTCTTGAGGTAATGTCGCAAGGGCAAAATCTTTTGTGAATTCTAGTCATGGATGACTTATTTTGACCGGAATGGACATTGAGAGTAATCGAAGTGGGCGAATGCCAACAGGTAGTAGCTCTGGGGGAAACATCGTGTACCACACGGGCTTACGTGCGCTAGATCTTGATCTATCGCCAGTGAAGATCGTGGGGCTGATAATGAACCAGCCTTTCTTTGGTGGGGTCCAGAGGACTGAATCGGAGATAAGATTTGAGAACGATAAGATCATACCGTTACCTGCGAGCGATCTGTTGTGGGCCCTGGCGTTACCGGAGGGTGCAGATCGTGACCACGAGTTTAGCAATCCGATCCTAGGTGGGGCCCAGAAAGAGAAGATCGGACGGCTGCCGAGGTGTTTGATCAGGGGGTACGGTGGGGACCCACTGGTGGATCGGCAGAGGGAGGTTGGGAAAATGTGGGAGGCACGTGGGGTGCACGTGGTGATGAAGTTTGATGAAGATGGGTTTCATGGTGTGGAGCTATTTAACCCAGCAAAGGCTCAAGCATTCTATGATGATGTGAAGGAGTTCATTGGGTCTTTTCCCTCTGGGAGGGATGTTACGGTCCCCAAGTCAACAATGTGAGTTTTGCAATTGGGCTGAGTTTTCATGGACCGGTTTGCTCGTTTGCAAGTTGTTCCTCTCTTTTTAGAACTTGTCCTTTCACTTTCCGAGGATCCTTCTCCTTTTTTGTGATTGGGATTAGTCATTAGATTGTTTGTCGTAATAAGCAGCGTTTGTTTGTGATTTTGATGCTGTCAACTTTATGATATTTCTTTTACGTTGTTTGATTATAGAGGTTTCGTGTTCAAGAATGATCGTAAAATTTTGTATTTTTATTTTATTTTATTTTATGATCATCAGATGTTTAGATCAGTTTGAAAGTATTTTGACCAATTCTGAGGTTTTAAAGTTATTGACTACATAAATTTTCCAATTACTCCTAATGTTTGGAGTATTTAACCTATGTTGAATTCAAACATGCAAAAACATTATTAAAAAAAAAAGGGTTCTTTATGCTTTTGTCATGGGTGCTTGGCCAAATTCTTTGGTTTTACAATTGTAAAACCTTTGTTGGTATTGAAACTATAGGTTCATGTACAATTGATAGGAATCAAATCCTCCGTTCCAAAATCCTCTATTCCGGTGCATTTCTGACCATTGGATCACATGAAAATCTTTTAAAAAAAATACATGCAATCCAATGACCTAAAACAATTGAGCATAGAGGAACACCAATTTTCCGAACAGGTGATCTCAGACCCAATTGATACAGTATAATTTAATCATTCACCACATTTCTTGGTAAAAGCACAACTCTTTCTGCACCGGATAAGGAGGTCCTCAAATTTAGAAAAGACATTTACCATCAGGTCACCATTGGATTCCATAATTACCATCAGGTCAAACTTAACTCTGAAATTTTTTCATCAAGTCAAAGCGATACTATATGATAATGTCTAAGCCACTAAAACACTATAATAAGAAAGTCCACTATAAACCTAAACTCTAGGGTACCCTACGACTAAGGTATCCTATGACTAAACCACTAAAACCCCATAATAGGAAAGTATATCATAAACCTAAACTCTAGGGTACCCTATGACTAAACTACTAAAACCTTATAATAGTGAAAGTCAAGATCTAAAACCAAAACTCTAAGGGCACCCTATGAAAAGACTTAAAATTCCTGAAAGACTCTACGAAAAGTCGCCTAAACCACTACAACCCTATAATAGGAAAGTGCACCCTAAACCTAAACCCTAGTAAGACATTACTATGACTACTAAGTATTCCCCTTACAACTAGGGTGCAGACCCTATGACTAAGATGATCTTACGAAATATCTAAAATCTTGTGCAGACTCTACGAAAGTCATTTAAATCACTAAAAAACCCTACAATACAGAAAAGTTGCCTAAATCACTAAAAAAAAACCCTACAATGTGAAAAGTCAAGACTATAAACCTAAACTCTAAAAAAAAAAAAAAGCTGACTAACCTAAGCCAGAATTAAAAAAAAACGACTTACCTTAATAAAGAATTAAATATCTTTTTGCACCTGTATGCAATAATCCCTTTGAGGAAACATTGAACGGTAAGCCATTGCGCACATCCAACTGTTCCGGACATACTGTTATTCTAACAAAATTTCAAGCCGTAGAAACTCGAGAAAAAAACAAAGAGAAACGTAGACACGGGAAAAACAGAAACACCATTACACCACTATAGTACTATGGTAACAAAAAATACTTTTAAATTTGATATAGTGCCTGAGACAAATTTGTTACTTTTGTGAAGGGTCTATGATAACAATTTAGCTCTTTGCGGGGTCAAATAAAAAAGAATGTTCCAAAAATATATCAATAAATATAATGATGTTTTTTTGAAATTTAACATAGGATTAATTGACCTCACCTGTCTCTTAATCCACCTGACCATGTCAGGGTGTGTTCTTCAAAAGATTTTTGAGACGTAAAATCTCACATTTTATGACACTTTAATCTCAACACATAAATGTAAAAGTGTTTTTATGAGATTTTCATAAAATCCTCCTAAAATCTATAGAAAAATCACATTTTATCAGTTGAGAAAACAACTCTATTTTAGCAACCCTCCATAAATGTTCATTTTATGAGATTTTCATAAAATGCACCTAAAATCTATAGGAGAACATGGCCTCAATACACATCATGTGATGTTCAAAAAGTAGATTCATTGATCTCACATCCGATTTTCATGAGTCATTTCTCTCTTCCTTTCAACAATCTCCCCCATCTCTACAACTAAAAACTAAATAAATAAAAAAAATTCACGGCGTACTACTAATGTGTAATTCCCAGTTCAATAGATGTTACTCCCATCGTTCCTAAATAATGGTTGACTACGAAAAGATGTACAATTTTTTGGATTAAGAAATAAAATACTTCTGAGCATAATTTTTTTTTTAATTTATTGACACTAAATTAAAGAGATCAATTAGTTCTTTAATTTGGTGTCAATAAATTTTAAAAACTATGCTCGGAAGCATTTTATTTATTGATGATAGGAGATGTAATCACTTCCTTTACGAGGAAGAAAAAAATCACACCCTTGAATTGTGGGATATATAACTAATATGATTCGTTTAAATTGTTTTGAAATGCTAAATACTCTTTTTTTATTGTCTTGAATGGAAGAATTTTTTTGAATATGTTCATGCCACTTCGCGCTCTAATGCCTCTTCTTGCAAAAAGTCGCCATGAATTATTACATGACACAGGAACAAATCAAGATATATGGTCTTTTCTTTAAAAATATAATCATCTTATAAAATTAGACTTTTATTGTAGCTTTAATTGTGTATTGGATTGGATTCTGGTATGACTACGCTCTTCTTGATTGAGAGCGTAGTCAAGGGTGATGCCTCTCAAAAAATATAATCATCCATTCTTATGATGTTTCAGGTTTGATGCCTCTCAAATGCTATTAACTTATTTGGGATTTGTGCGTACGGATCTTTCTCTAGCTTTAATTGAGGCATTTTCTAATGGAGTGGACGGTGGGATTAATCCTCATGATTAGTCGAAATTAGCATAAACTGACCCGAACATCTCAACTAAAATAATAATAAAATGTTTGCTCTCTCTCTCTCTCTCTCTCTCTCAATAATTTGCCACAAGTACCTATTTCCCACACTCTCTAGAAGAAAAAATTATATTATGTGTGCTCGACGGTGCTCCAACACTATCCACCACACAAACATGTGAAACTCGGTAATATGGGCAAGATGGAACCAAGATTTCATGTATGTGGGGGCTATTAAATGAAAGAAAAAAAAAGATTTTGAAATTCCTAGCTTCAGAAATTTAAAGCATTTAAAGGTATAAAAACATCCAATACAAAACACATTATCTGGGTGCTTTGTAAAAGATAAAAATAAAAAATTCTCAATGTGTTGCCTCAATCATGTTAAAATGGAACACGAAGGACAATTATAATTGAGTCGAAACTAATTTTCACACCAATCTCCTTCTCGATGAAAATAGCCAAAGGTAACTCGAGGATGAGAAACAGACCTTTGTGAGTATGTGACAAATCCAAGCCTCAACTAAAGGCAGATCTTGACTTTTGAAAAGAAACAAAGAAGCTTTTCTTTCTTTTCTTTTTATAAAGGGAAAATTTCAAAAAACCCCCCAAACTTTGGCCTGAATATCAAAAATACTCCTAAACTTTCAATTTTTTCAATTGTACCCCCAAACTTCACTTCCGTAATCAAAATTGCTCCCACCGTCAGGATCTGTTGCCTAACTAACGAGAAATGCTAAGGTGGAGGTTAATGGAGCCAAAAACCAATAATTTGGTACAATTTCAAAAAACCCCCCAAACTTTGAACCAAATATCAAAACACCTCGCAAACTTTCAACTTTTTTTTAAAAGCTCCCTCTTCCTCCTCAGGAAAACGGAGAGAGAGAGAGAGAGAGAGAGAGAGAGAGAGAGACCCGAGCAATCTCACGTGGTAAGCTAATAGCTTGCGTATCCTCTGGGGGCTTAATTGTCCGTATAATGACGAGCCATAGAACAGGTAGTCTTACTTGTGGGAGAAGAGAAGTGATTTGAGTTTTGGGTTTTGGGTTTTTCGGTCAGGGCTACAGTGGTGTCAGTGACTTTGGATTTAGTGTCGCCGCCGCCGTTGGTGGAGGCGAGGAGGAGGAGTTTATCGCCCTAGGCATCGTGGCCGACGTGAAGAGAATGTGCAGTAGACGCGATCGTTGCCTCAGTCGGGGAGGACTTTGTAGGTTGCGGCGACGACGATGTGGGATGAGGAGTTTTGTGGTCGTAACTGCACCATCGCGCTCATCAGGCGCCTCTCTCTCTCTCTCTCTCTCCTCTCTGTGTTTCTGTGAATTGGAGGAGGGAGGAGGAAGAAAAAGCTTTTTTTAAAAAAAATTGAAAGTTTGGGAGGTTTTTCGATATTTGGTTCAAAGTTTGGGGGGTTTTATGAAATTGTACCAAATTATTAACGGTTTTTGGCTCTGTTAACCTCCACCTCAGCATTCCGTTAGTTAGGTAACAGATATTGATGATGGGAGCAATTTTGATTACGGAAGTGAAGTTTGAGAGTATGATTGAAAAAATTAAAAGTTTAAGAGTATTTTTGATATTCAGGTCAAAGTTTGGGTTTTTTTTTGAAATTTACCCTTTTATAAATGACACCGAAGAGCTTTTCTTTCTTTCCTTTAATTTACGATGAAACCGGACTTCACCTGCTCCGTTTAAACCAAAGGCAAGGAAAAACGTTTCCTCTTTGATCAATAATTCTAGCTGCCGCGATTGCAGCAACATCAAGTGAGACGCCTTTGCGTGTTGGGTCGCTTGCCTTCAGCACTGTCTCGGCGACTCTCGGATTGGCTCACCTGAAATGACGAAGATAAATAGCGAGCGGATCTCACTGCATAAATTTCAGGCTGTGCGTGTAGGCTACCGCGGCATCTCGTCAGTGGAATAGCACCACTGAAATCGTCAAGGCAATTCTACTTGTTGAATCAAAAAGCTGATTTTTGCAGACTTTGATTTTGGACCCTTGTTGGTCGTCGACACAAATTACTTGTGTTTTTGAGCTCCGAGATCTTCAACAACTCTAGAAAGTGATTTTCATTAACTTCAAAAAAAAAAAAAAAACCAGCCATGAATGATTTTTTTCAAACCAATTCGGACTATTTTTGGACCGATTGGCTCCGATACCAATTCGTTGGGTGGAAGAGTATGAATCACACACTTATGATGTATGAAACTCGCTAAGAGATTTGAACAAACACTCACAATTTTATTAATGTTTTCTTACTCCACACTTAATGAAAATACTACGGATTACAAGCCTATTTATAGATATAACAATCAGAAAAAACAAGATGAGATAAACTCTCATTTATTGAACAAATCACATAATAATCACGCAAGTGCAAAAGTTTTCAGCCTGATTTTTTAAAAGTACTCCACATTTTAATTTTAATTATGGGATTCTAAAAACCCACTTGCTTCTCAAGCTTATCTTTTTTCTTCATTCTGGACGGCGGCTTCATATATCATTTGGAAGGCATTCTCAATGCATGAATTGAATTTTTGTGGATCCATGAAGTCTTTCTCCATGCGGCTGGTGATCCTCAACTTGTCCACATAGCTTATAATCGTTATTGCCAGACTCTGCAACGCCATCATTCATCAGCACACCATGCTATTTTTACCGAGTATTAAACAGAAAAGGGAAATGAAATTTTCATAGGATGATGCACCTTAATACGTTCAATTAATGGCGCTATTGACTAAAAATTCTTTATATCAACTTAAAAATCTCACCAAAAGCTAGCATTTCCAAAATTCTTGGGTGATGCACAAAATTTCATAAAACTTAATTAAATGGCGGCCTGTTTTAATCTATTGGCACACCGCCCCAAACCCACTCAATCATCCCATGAAGTGTTTAGTCGAACCTGGGCATGAGACCAACTACATAAGACGAAAAATTCAATATGATAGACATATATGCAGCCAGGACAAAACATTTATAAATAATGTACTCCCACCGTTCCTATTTATTTGTTCACTACGAAAAATCGTGTTACTTTTCAAATAAAAAAGTAAAGTGTTTTCGTGTATCATTTTTAAATTTTTTTTACACTGACTTAAACTACTCATCGTGTACTTTAATTCAGTGTGAATTTTTTTGAAAAATAATGCACAAAAGAACTTAATTTTTTGATTTGAAAAAAGGTAAGAGAGAGAGAGAGAGAGTGTGTGAGACAAACAAATAGGAACGGAGAGAGTATGAATTAGTGTACCTCTGGACTGCCGACGAATGTAAAATATAATCCTTTTATGGGGTGATTAGCCACAGCCATTTTCTCAACTGGTCCAATCAAATTTGACATTGCTAAACTCGAGTTCTTCATCGTGTTGTAAAAGTACTGAGCTGCTGCCTGCAAAATCAGTTCCATGCTACTTTATAAATCTTCTACAATGATCGGGAAACAAACTTCAATTTTTTTTTCCCCAAAGGATATCTAAGTCCATCAACCATCTTGGTTTATGAAAAAAATCTAAAAATTGCAACATACATCGATCGTAGCTGTTTTTAATCTTTCGAATGACAATTAATTGAACAATAAAACGTATGGTTTCGAGTTGACTGGCTTCCATCCTTATGACTAGTGTGGGTAATCAGCCTCTTCATAGAAATTTTCTGCAGAGAAAAGTTGCGTATCTTATAAGTACTTGTCTTCAACTTTGCTATAATATTAATTCAAATCATAAGGAGGTCAAGACACGATGGAAACTGTGTCTTGGAAGGGAGAAGGCATTGGTCGGATGGGTCACCAATTCTTAATTTAGAGACCGGTTCTTAAAAATTAACAGTTTTAAGATTAGACCGAACCGGACTAGTGTCCGGTTGACGGTTCAACTAGTTGAACCGACCGGTCTGATCCGGTTTTTAAAACATTGCTTGGAACATAAGAGGTTTTGGGAGCAGTTTGAAGAGGAGATTTTATTAAAATTAGTTAAAGCAAGACACCCTGATATGGTATTTATTTTAAGAAACAAACTGGAGAGTTTGAATATGTTAGGAGTTCAAAGAATGTGGAGAAACAAGTATGCAAGTTTTATGGAATGAAGAGCAGGAGTGTCTGAGGGTTTACTCACCATGTGGAATAAAGACAACTTTGTACATGTAAGCAAGGATTTAAATATCGGCCAATACGCGATGTATTGACCGATACGTATCGGTTTTTCAAGGGATCGATACCGATATTTGACCAATATATGGTCCGATACAGGCTGATAATCTGATATCGTTCGATATTTGATTCTATCACTAATACCGTGACGTATCCCAATACCGAGATTTAAAATCTTGCATGTAAGTATCGACATTCATAGACACTTCATTATGATAACACGGAAATTCATGGATTTTGAGTATCTTGTTTTAAACATCCATGCACCTAATGATGGTTCTAATAGAAGACGGTTTTGGTAGGACATCATTCAGCTAAAGAATTTATTTGGGAAAAGGAACAACTGGCCAATTTGAAGCAACTACTGTGAGTACAGTACATATTTAGAGCTTTGAGTAGGATTGTCTTCAATGGGTTTAGCCAAAACCAAGTGGTGATGAATGATGATCTAAACAGTCGTAAGTGCTGCGCAATGGGCACCATGAATTATCGAGGATGGATGAAATAGAGTCTTAAACATGCCAACAGATTCAAGGTAACAAAGCCAATACATCCAGTTGGCTATCCTGTGTAATGAATGCACTCTCTGAGGTTCAAATTCGATTGGGGTATACAAGAGTAGAACCAGAACCGCAAGTAGAAATAGTACGAGATTCCATTGCAATCAAATAAAACAACTAACACAGAGCCAAGGATCGATTAAGAAAGATGAACCACCAACCGACGGAGGAAGGTGGAGCATAGCGGGCGAGTGAGATCCACTCTCGCGGGTGTGTAACACGCGCGCTGAAGGTGGAAGGAGAAGGTCTGGTCAACGTGGGTCAAAGAAGTCAGAGCTTGGTCTATAAGGTCTTCCGCGAGTCAAAGGGGTCATGCGGGGGTTCAAAGCATGAAACGACACCGTTTTTGAGCTGCACGGAAGCTGCTGTGCACCCGGTGCACAGTAGCATCCCCGAGTCCCTAGCAGAGTGGGTTTTGGTTGATTAAAGATTTGCAAAGTTATACTCCATCCGTCCCGATTTGTTAGTTCACAAACATACCTTTTGAAGTCCTAAAATATTTATCCATTTTCAAAACTCAAGGGATAAAGTATGAAAAATTTACTTTTTTGCCCATTTTCTAAAATTTAAAATAACAACTCAAAAACTAATTTTTTTTGAATAATGTGTTTACATTTTTGAATATTTTTTGCACCATATTATAGTTCTCAATGAGATATATCAAACAAGATCCATATTGATAATTTTTTTTTGTAACTACATTATTTTTGAGTTTAAAAATTTCACGTTGTGTCGTAGTGAACTATCAAATTGGAATATAGGGAATATTAAATGGAGGGATTGAGGATAAAATAAGAAATTAACAAACTCAAAAAATAATGGAATAAAAGTTGGAATCCCCAAAACAGACCAACGAATCTGTACGGAGGGTCAATTGGGTTTTGAAGAATGTGTGGTAGTCCGTTTAGAGGTTTCAGTTGTTGGGTTTTGATTTGCAGATTTTTTGGTCTTTTATGAAGTCGATGAGAGGCTAGTGGCAGAGGGAGATGAAGACCTCTTTGCCCACGCTAGATTGTTGTATTTTTTTATTTTATTTATTATAGTTCAAGTAATATCGATTGTTGGTAACCTCATAAATGAAAAATAATTGTGTGATTCTAGGATACTATTAGGGCATCTCTAGTGCACTACCTAAAAGAGTTTCCTAAAGTGCCCTAACTAGTTACCTAAGAAAAACTCAAAAAAAGGCCTCTAGTGCATACAAATTGACTTCCTAAAATCATAGGTGGCACCCCTCACTACCTAAAGTGTCCTAAGTAATTATCTAAATTTGGGGAGAGAATTAAGGAGAGAGAAAGAAGAGATAGAGAGAGAAGGGAAGGAAGAGAGAGAGAGAGAGAAGAGAGATAGAGAATAACTTTAAGAGAGAGAGAGAGAGAGACTTAGAGTTAATGAATATTTTTAGGGAGCTCCATTAAAGTGTATTTCTTCCTAACTAAGTTCTTAGAAAACAAAATATGGTCCCAAATGTGATCAGGTGTACACTTTAGCAATATTTTTTAGGTAGTGCATTAGAGATGTTCTTACATCGTATCTGAACACCCATCTCCACCACCTATTCATGTGAGGCTAATTTTTGCATGATTTTCACTTAAATATGTGATGAAGAAGAATTTTAGGCCCCACATTAATAGTGCTCCACGACCACTAAATTATTACTACTCCTTCTGCTCTTTCAAAAGAGTAAAATATTCTATTTTGGGTTATTCCTAAATATGTGTGATGTTAAAAAGTTAGTGGATAAAAGTTGGTACATTTCCTATTTTGCCCTTAAAAGTAGATTCATTTTTGAATAAGTGGGTAAAGTTTAATAATGATGTATTTGTCAAGGGCAATAATGGAAAGTGAATATAAAAGTTGATATAGAAGGTGTAGTTATGATTTTTTTAAAGAAGTTGGAATTACGAAGCTACACACTTCAAAAGAAACATAGGGTATAATTTGTGACCAAGCCTTCATTTACTCAACTTTAACATCCAAACTATCGCATGTTAATGCAATCATAATTATTATCTCGTCTCAAAATGTAAGTGAAGTTGGAGTCTTTTCACATTTTCCCTTTTTCTCTCTTACGTACTCTTCTTAAATTTATTATCAACAACCCGTAAACGAAAATTTACCTATTTTACATGTGGAAATGATTACAAAAATTATAAATTTGTTTCAAACATATTATTGTTTTGAATTTTTTTTTTTTGCTTCGTAGCTACTTTAAGATAATTTTGAAGTAAAAAACTTTTTGTAAATAAGGATCTTGAAGAAATTGTACAAACAAAAATTAATGATGGTGTTTTAGATTCTTAAAAGGAAAATAGATTATTGTGTGATTTTTTTAAAAAGCATGTATTATGTTTTGTGCCCACGCTAATAAAGGTTTCTAGTTACACCACTGCGAGAAGCGGTGCTAGGGTTTCACACATCTAATACCATGTTTGATAGGGGCACAAATATGCCCATTGGCGGCCCCTAATTTATTATTGTTATGCCCGTTTATTATATTATTTGGGATTTGATACTCATTTTTCTTGTTTCAGGACTTGAGAGCACACGAATAACAATTGGAGCTAATGTGCAAAGCCAAAGATTTAATATAGCGTCCAAGTAAAGTTGCACGGTCCATGTAGTCAAAGTGATAAGTCCAACTTAAAAGCAACCAAAGGAATTGGATTAAGCCCAGGAAATGGAAGTAGCATACTCAGTGGAAAAGAATACAATTTTGGTGTTAGTTTATTGAAGCCACGAGTATTGGATTGGTTAACACGCGGGCCGCACTTTACTAGTTCCAGTTGGGCTTCGAAATACTACTTGATAAATGAAATTTGGGCCCATTCTTCACAATTCCGAGATGTCTTATGCGGCCCTATTCGAAGTCGGTGGGGATCATTATAAAAGCAAAAGGGGAGTAATGGTTTGGGATACACTTTTTGGAGGCATCATAACAGTAGCGCGGCACAAAAAGGAAAATCACGGAGCATACAAGGAACCCACACAACAGCGGCTTTAGTCGGTTTCAGAATTTCAAGACCACGGCTGGGGGTTTAATATTTCATTCCTTTTGTGTGCTTTAAGTCACTTTTTATGGAGTTTGTTTATTTCATGATTATTTGTTCTAACTCCATGAGCGGCTAAATTATTTGACTAGGGTAACGAGGATACCTCTCCGAATAATATAATTGTTTAGATTTCTTGAGTTTTTATGCAACTTTTGATTGTATGACTCGGATGATTCATAATTTCTTATGAAGTTTTTATTCTTCCAATTTTCGTAATGTATTTATATACGCGTTATTAAATACGGTCATACAATGGTTAATAATGTTTCAGGATAATTTCTGAGATAGACTATACGACGTGAGACGGACCGTGCCGCCCGTTAAGTCCGGTGAGACGGTCCGTGCCGTGTTGAGATAGCCTATACGGAGTACGAATCTTGATAATACTTTTGGGGATTATCGCTAGGAGTTGCTACCCTACGGTGGTCTGGTTATTAGTTGAATGAAACTCTAGATTTCGCCACAATTATATTATAAGGGGAGGTTGAATCGGAAACCCTAGTCACTTCTCTCACTTGTTTTCGAACCGCAATCACTTTTTATTTAAATTTTAGCTTAGTCATTAGTTAAATCAAATCCAATCCAATCCAATTATTCATTTATTTTCGAATTAAATTAGAAATTAGTTGAAAGTACCGTAACTTAGCTTTTTACTCTCCGTGGACGATCTCGGACTTAACCACTGTTCTTCGGAATAATAGTTAATTCCTTGTTTTATAAATTATATTTTTGGTACAAAAACGACATTACCAATGTTATACGAGAGAGGAAAGTGTTTAGATATTGATTAATCCTAACACAAATAATTGTTATTTATATTATAATGTCACTCATACCAAGACTTAACTAACCGATTTGGGACAAGGTAAGGACTAATAATATTCTAACAAGGTTGTTTTTAACAACAAAGTTCTGGTTAAGAAGGAAATAGTCGGTTTAGCAAAAACTTTTGGATTTAAGCTAAATTCAAGGAGAAAGAATATTTAGTGCAGGATTCAAGAGATGTTTTGAGGGGATAAGGAAAATAAAGGTGTAATAAAAAGTTATGGGTGTGTGTGTGTGAGACTTATGTATGTGCGGGGTCTTGTGTGGGTGTGCTGGGTCTTTTTTGATTTGAGTAATTTCTGGGATGGTCTACTAAAGTGGTGTAAGTAGTGAAGGTTTTTTTCTGGGGCCTAGTCTATTTTGTATGTTGGTGGGGTTCAAAAGTTTCTGGTCCTTTTAAGGGTGTTTTTACAAGGTATTGGTTGTTTGATTCTGTATTCTTGTAACTATTTTTTGTGTCCTAAAAGTTGGTTTTGTGTTTTATCTGCTGTCTTGAGGAAGTAGTCACCTTGTCTGGTCTCTCTGTCGGGGAGTCTTGGCATTGTGTCTGGCTTTGGTTTTGTTTTGATTTTGGTTTCTGCCTGGTTATATTTGTCTTTGGGCATGTTTACATGTGGTGGTTCCGAAGAGATTTCTATGTTTATCACCTGAACTACCTCATCTGAAGTGTTTGTTCCTATGAGATGCTCAAGCTGCTGATGCATAAATGTACAAGTGGAAGTTTAGCTGCTGGTTTTCTCTAATGCTTCAAGGTTGAACTCCAAGTTATACTGTAGTTTCTAATATGTTTGGATGCTTCTGGTGTGCTTTGTTTTGGTGCTGTCTATGGATAACTATGCCTCTGCCCACAACAAAATTTCAACACTAAGCTGCTGATGGTTTTTCATTGAACATTTGCGTGTCGTTTGTTTTCTTTTTCCTTGTTTCTTTATTCTTAAACTAATTCTTTGTTGGGTGTTGCTCAGTTTCTCTGCACATTGCTCATGTTTCTTACATGTGTTCAGCCCCCTCGCTACTTTTGGCAAACGACACTATCCATTATTCAAAAAAATGAGAATGGCAAGGTAAAAAATGGAAAATACTGGTGTGAAATATTTTGCATCAAATCTGTACGACCTTATTATGAATTTGATTTTGTTCACCCTCTTTAAAAGAGGGTAAACATTACCCTCTTCTATCCTCTTGGGTGAGATAGTGTGGATCCCACTAAAAGGATCACATTGATCCTTATCAAAAAGTGTATTGCAAGGTGGGACCTACACCATTCTAACTAATAAGAGGGAGGGTATTGTTCTCCTTTTTTTAAGGAGGGTAAACAAAATCGCACTCTTCTTTTTGTTTGTATCGAAAATTCAACAATGACAAATTCTACGCTTGCATGTTTTCTAGAAGAAAATATTACTTGGCATTAATGGAAAAACTAAAAATAAAAATCATGCGGAAGTGTACATCATGTCCATACCTCAGGGCCTCTAAACTTCCTCAGAATCTCCAGCATCCAACCAGTGAGATAAACAGCAGCAGAGTTTCTTTTCCTCTTGATCGTCCAATGTGCTTCCTTCACAAACCTGAGCGGGTTTGAATCAACCTGATTATTGCAAGCTAACTTAGGCATGGAGACGTGCATGAAGATGAAGTGGTTTCCCCATGGCATCTTGGAATTGGGTTTCAGCATCTCTTCAATTGTCTTGTACCCACCACCAATGGCTCTGGTGTTTACCACCATTAGTGCAGTGGCATCTGCATTTGGATTCCCCTGTTGCTGATGACCATCATCATTGGGTGATGATGATTGTTGCATGTAGAGGCGAGTTCCCAAGAAGATCACTCCCGTAATTACGTCGTTTATCGTCTGCAATTAATTAAGTAATGGTTTAGCAAATAGCAAGGTACTCACGTACTTCAGCTAAAACAGGGTTTTTTTTTTTGTCCCTTTCTTATCAGCCCGATCATGGGTGCACCAAATATACAAGGGCTACTATGTGGGACAAACCTTGGGGTCCTACACTAAAGATTGCGGCTGTTTAATTTATTTTTAAAATTATTTCAGGAGTCTTTTGTAAAAAAAATCAGCTTAGCTTGATCAGTCCTTTCCAGTTTTGTCCTTTCGAATTTTGGGATAAAAAATTAAACAAACTGAGATCAAGTTTTCACCCATATCCAATTATGCTGATTTTTTACAAGAAGTCTTAAAGCGTATGTACCGGCTTCCGTGTGAGAGAGAAATGAGAGGATGCAGTAATTTTGGAGGTTGTGGTCATGCAGGACATTCAGGTTTGTTTAGACTTTTGAGCCTCTGGCGTTATCTAGACCTTCACATATTCGGCCCATTACAGAAGTAAAGATCAACTTTTCATTTCCTGTGATACATGTATAACTTGACAAGACACTCCGATAACTTGATGTTTTATATGGTGTAGACACCCCAATTTTGACCCAAGAAACTTATCAAGAATTTTCAAGGATGAAAATGCCCGGTAATAGTATGCGAAGCTTGATAACTCCTCCAAAACCTCTCCAAAATTAACCCAAGCCTACACCACCTTCTAGTACATTCAAAGTCCTCTTTTTTGTTTTTATTTTTATGTATAATATGTCCCGATCCGTTTTGAAATGAGGGAGATGTGTTCGTTTTACCAAAACAACTTATTTTCCCGACCTTCTAAGGGTAAAACGGTCATAGATTTTGATGTACAAATCATCTTGGGTTCAAACCATTTGGGTTAGAAAGTAGACTTGACAAGCTTTCCAATATTTCAAACCATACATAAAATGGAGTTCGGTAGCACCTGGAGTGACCCCATGAAGTTTTATATCTTATGCTGTCTCCAAGTCTAGGCATCCAAATTGAATCCAGGTGCTTGGATTTGATCAATATGGGTGCCCGGACTCACTCTAGACATTTGCATTGCAAGGTGAAATGGGAGGGAAGGAGCGTCTTGGAGAGATTTTCCACAAATATATTTGTGAGAGACAGTGGGGGAAATGATGGCCCCTAAACTAGACTCCTAGTTGACCCTTAAGTGGCCCTAATGGGCCTCTTTGAACCTTTTTTTGCCTATAAATACACCTCCCCCTCTCCATTGCAAGGGAGATTAGTTCTCTCCTCTTTCTCATGCTGTTATTCTACTGAAAATTTCCAGAAATCCTATCCCCAAACTGACCTCACTTCATTTCACTCATTTCCGTCCATAAAACCCACTATTTGTAACTCAAAATTCCCATATCATCACCATCCATAATCAACCCCAACCAAAGACCCCACAATCAGCCATTTTTAACTTTAGAAATCAAGCCATTAGTCCATTCAACAATAAGAAATCACCTATACCCATCATCCAAGTTCATCAACCAATCTTCCAACCAATCTTCCAAGGTAGATTTTCTACGAAAATGGTGTTCAAGGGTCCTGAGGGACACCACCCAACCTCTACTAGTCTTCAATACCAGTTGGGGGTTTGGGAAGGTTGAAAAGTGCACAAAAGAGGAAGTTTTTCACTTGCACCCATATCAAGTCCAGGCGCTTGGACTAGCATAATGCAGGCGCCTGGAATCATCACTCACTGCCATGTTTTCTATTTTATTTCATGATTATTTATGGTTATAAGATGTGTTCAGCATACTACTTTGAGTTATTTTAGTCTTTGGCATCTCAAATCATGATTTTCTTATGCATAAACCATTTCTAAGAGCTGATTCTGAGACTCATATGGTCCATAGAATCATGAAATACCACTTTGATCATTCGGGAACAAGTCATAAAGTCTGCATTTATCATTTGTTGTGAAATCTTGATTGAGGAAATTTCTGCTAGATCAGTGGTCTAGGCGCCTGCTTTGGTGCATTCCAGGCACCCATAGTGGTTCTAGGTGCTTGGATTGTACCTTCCCAGGCGCCTGGACTAGCTCAGTCTAGGTGCTCTGTTTTTTAATCCAGGTGTGCATAGTGTGGTGTTCGTGAATCCATTTTGGGATCTTTCTGAGTCATTTAATACCCTTTTCTTGCATTTCAGTGGGAAAAATATCATTTTCATGCATTTATGCACATGTATTCACGTACATCATATTGACATTCTAAATGCATTTATGTATCCTCACATGAATTTGTGGCTTGCATTTACGTGCTCTTGTATGTACTTGTAATTGAAGTTTGTTTAAATAACATTTTCAAAATCCCTTGATCATTGAGTAGAGACCGGTAATTGCGCCGGACGAGAGGGGTGCTTTAAATTCCTTCCCCTCTCGTAACCTAGCTCCCGGATCTGAGAAATCTCATTTTAAGCAGACCAGTGAATACATTTTCCATATCAAAGGTAAAAGAGTCATTTTCAAACTGGTTTCTTAGGTACGATCCTCAAACCTGGGTGGTGGCTCCAATCCACCAATCAAACCATTTTCCAAAACCGCAATCATTTTCGTGGACTTTTCCCGTGGGGTGTTCACATATGGGTAATCAAATGAAAAGATCACATGATGGAATAGTGTGAAGGTATCTGACCGGGATATTAAAAACTAGAACCACAATGATAAGTGTACAAAATCTAGCTCCAACAAGTCTCCAACACACTCACATAGTGTGTAGAGCTCACACACACTTGAATGTGAAGTGTATGTGAATTCCACATAACATGTGAGTGTGTTGTTGGACACTTTTGTGTTACATGTATCATTGCTGAAACTAGAAATACCCCTGTCAACTTGGAATTATTCCTAGGTCCTAGGACATAGATTGGATGTATGCCCCAAAACACTTCTCTACTCATGTGAGGTCCATGCACTTTTTACTGAGCTACCCTATAAATTTTCCTCACAATTGCAAATATTACTTAATTTTAGAAATGTCATGTTGTGTGTGATGGAGAGAGCGATTGGATGTGATAAAAAGTTTTCACGAAATTTGTTCACGTCCCGGTATTCAACTAATGTCTTTGCAACTTGGTATTTGTGATCATCTTTCCTTTTTCGATTTAGATGGATTGTACAATAATCACCTAAAATTTTGGCGAACATTTCGACCTCATGTGATGATGTGTTAGCTTCCATTATTTTGTTGAGGTTGGAATAAGAATAATAAGGGATTCACATGTATAAAAGTGCTTTTTATTGTTAATTTCTAATTTATTGAAATGATTTCGACATTCAAAAGATACAAGAATGGGAATGTGAAGACAAATTTCTATAATTCCGATATTTGGAAGATACAAGAATTGGATGGTGATTCCTAATGACATACTCCCTCCATCCCAATTTGTTTGTCCAACCTCGAAAATCAAACTCTAAGGCAACATAATAATTAAACCTAAAGGAACACCTAAAAGGTTCAACTTTCTATATTTATCCTTCAATTTTTTGAAAAAGTTACTTTATTCCAATGAAGAAGGGATAAAAATGGAAATTTGATTTATTAAAAGGTCAAATGGACAAACATTTTGTGACACTTAAAAGTCTAAAAGTGCACAAACAAATTGGGAACGGAGGGAGAGTATTAAAACCAAAAATACCATTCTATGACCAAGTGGGAATCTAATCTTTCCCTTATCTGATAGTAATCTAAGATTCTTGGTTGAATCATTAAGAAAAGAAATGTTTGACTTTGACAAAAATTTCAAACAGGTTTGCTACATGCACTAACACTTGGACCAACAATTAAACAAATTCTCTCACATGAGATATGTGGGACCCACATATGAGTGATAGGTCCCATTTTCAAAATGATTGTTTCCCACATAAGATTACTGAATTGATTTATAACCAGAATCAAATTACTCCAGTTATTAGATTCCTAGGAAGTTAATTACTAGTCGTCATATTCCAATTCGTATTGAAAAAAATTCATAGAAATGTAATTTCCCGTAATAATATTTATATTCTACTCAACATTTCGGTCACTCAAACCTTGCCTTAGATTCCTAGCTCTAGACACGTGTTTATCAAGTATCTCATTTTGTTTTAAACATTCAACAAACACCTATTTGCACTTACTTTGTTCCCCTCATACAATATAAGAATTTAAGGAAAGTTTCATATGAATTTGTTAATTTGAGATTACGGATATTTTCTTGTTATAAATTATCCCATAAAAGATGGAGAGGGTAGAATCCAATTACATAGGAAAATACCCAAACACATACGAACCATGTGCTTAGCCTGGACATCACGTGAAGGTGGCTCAGTTCGGGGGGACCAAAAGACGGTGGCCTAGGTTATGGCCGAGTAGGGTAGGCCAAGTGTGCAGCCAGGATAGCACCATGAGATGGTGGCATCACCATGAGAAGGTGCACGAGGTCAATGCTGAGCTATGTATATGGTCGGCAACAGTATATAAGAATAGACAAGTATATTGCCAAGTAGGGGTGTAAGCGAACCGAGCCGTTCACAAGCTCAGCTCGGTTCGGCTCGCTAAGAGCTCGTTCAAGCTCGATTCGTCTAATAAATGAACGAGCGCGAGCCCATATTTTTAGCTCAAAACATAAACGAGCTGAGACCGAGCCTACAAATGCTCGGCTCGAGTTGGCTCGCGAGCCTATATAACTATGCATATATACATATGTATACCGTTATGTATACAACATATATATTGCACATTTTGGGAGACAAGTTTTTCACGTGAATGCACCTTTTTGTGGAGCAACATTTACTGCCTCTGTGCCACTTGGCTGCTCTAGGCAGTGGTTGCACGGGAAATGGAAGGCATACACTGCACCGAATGGATTTTATAGAGGGGAGAGGATGGTTTTTCCTCCTAAGCTTCCGACGTGGGACAAACCTCACATGTGAAGAGTGAAGGCTGAAGAGTTCAAAGGAAAACCCATTGTCCCACATCGCCCATTGAAGAAACTCAAGGCAATTTTACATCTCATAAATAAAGACCCAGCCTTCCCAACTCACTGCTTTGCTGGAGCTTTCCAATTCGAGCTATACGAGCTGAGCTTCAAGCCTGGTCAAAACACGTCGAGCTGAGCTCGAGCCTGGAAATTTAGCTCGTCACGAGTTCGAGCCGAGCTTGAGCTGAGTAAATATTTGGCGAGCCGATCTCGTGTAGCCCAAAACTCAGCTCAACTCAGCTCGATTATACCCCTATTGCCGAGCTAACCGCCTACGTGATAAGGTGGCGGGTCATTCTAAAGGGATCTAGAATAGCCTCTTACGTGATAAGGGTTAAATTATGAGAGTTAAAGGATTATCATTGAGCTTCCATATTGGACAAGAAGTCCAATATAGATACACAATCATTACGAGAAGGGAATTCTGATTGTGTTGCCATATGAGACGAATCCCATAAGAGAAAGGACTCCTAACTTAAAGAGGATTCCGATAATGGCAAGGATTCCTAACGTGGGAGGAATCCTTGTAGAATAAAGATTGTGTTTCTATACGGAACGAGTCCCGTATAGGAAAGGACTTCTAATGTGAATAGGATCTTTGGACAACAAGCACGTTGCATCTATAAATAAGGAGTAATACCCATGAAGAAAGGTACGTGGTAATTCGTGTTTACATGCTTTATGGTTTCCTCCTAGTAAGTGATACTGACTTAAGCATCAGAAGGCCTTTGCCGACGAGAGGCAAATGTGCTCTAACCGTTTATTGTCTTGCAGTGCTAGGGTTCCGGCGAAGAGTGCACATTGTTGATCTCATTGAGGCGTGAAAATCGCATACCCAGATTTTTCCCTCTACAATTGGCGCTGTCTATGGGAAACGAGAAATTCAAAGGAGATCAACAATGTTGAGCTATAGCACACAAACACCACGTGATGGTGATGACGAGAAAAGTGCTAATAAGGATAGATCAAATATGGAGTCCATCATTGGAGGGAAAGGCCCATAAACCATTGAAAAGGATTACGAACTCCTCGCCGTGATCGAGGAGGGAGAACAAGAACTCCTCGTTGTAATTGAGGAAGAAGGTCAAGAATTCCTCGCTATGATGGAATAGTGTGATCAAGAACTTCTCCACGAAAAGGGAGGGATAGGTCTCCAAGAAACAGTAGAAGAAGGTTAAAATCTTCAAGAGAAAATAGGAATAAGTCCCCAGATTCCTCTGTGATAAATGAGGAGTAAATCGAGATTACGAAGAAAATCTCAAGTGAATGAAGGGCAAAGTTGAAGAACTTGCTCGACAAGTTAACAAACATGAAAAAAAAGATCAACAAAGAAGATCATAAACATTATGATAGGGAAAGACCAACTACTCCTTGTCGTGATGACGAGAAGAGGTACTGTGAAACCTTCAATGGAATTGCAGAAACGATAATGCAATGGCAATGGGCCTATTAATGGTGGGAAACAGAATCTCCTACCGAATTATTCAAGAGGATGGAACAACATGTCATAAAAGAGGCTGAAGTTCTCAGAAAAGAAAGAAAATTGCACGTTGATTGACCAAGAAGCAACAAAACACGTGCTTCGAGTAGCCACCACGAGAAGTTGCTTAGCTCGGCATTATGAGGAAGGGGTTTTTTAAACCCATGCCGAACAGATTTGACCATGAGTAGGGTCAGGGTGTTAGAAGGGACACTAAGTGGAGGTGAACTAGCTCAGCATCAACTACGATGGGGTGTCTCAGGACACGACTGAGCTAGTCAGGCTACGAATATAGCCAGAGTTACATTTTATGTCTAGCTTGGTATAGCTTGGTATATGTGGAGCTAGCCTTGGAATGACCTTGCCGAGCTATGTGAAAGCACGACCAGGACCGCCTTGAGAATATAGGACGGTGGTGGTTCATACCAAGCACAAATCCTATGAAGAAAAGGATTTGAGCCAAATAAAAAAGAAAATGAGGATTAATTTTCTTTATGTAAAACAAGGATATCATCGAACGACCACGAGAAGGCAGTAGACCATGTGCAAAGATCCAAGGAACGCGATATTGGCTGAAACTCAACACTTCAAATAGTGTGCTTGTTGTTAATCCACGAAAATTCTTTGATCAATTGAAGGATGAGATTGTCAGAGTAAAACAATGGCTTGACATTGATCGACCAAGGAGACCCATGAAGAGGGAAATAATGGGGAGCATAATTTCTCTTTGGTAGTGACACTACCACAACCTCAGGGGCATGCAGGAGCCGATTGTTCTGGTCTCCGAAAAAGGGGAATATGTTGTGCTGGATCTTGAAGAATAGAGGTTATGCATGGAAAGGTCTGCACAGAGCAATGGGTCAGGAGTAGAAATCCAATTACCTATAGAAGGAACAAATCACGTGACTCAAAATTGCTACCATGAGAGGGTATGGAGCTCGGCCTTGCTGAGAAAGGGTTCCTTAACCCTATGTCGAGTTGTGTTGACCACAAGTAAGGTCAAGGCAATAATCTGGGCACCAAAGTGAAGGTGTAACATGGCCGAGCTGGTTGAGCTATGAATACAGTCGGGATAGCATTGTGGGACTCCATGGATTCAACTAGGAACAGCTCGGTATATGTGGACTAGACCTCGTACGGTTGATGCCAAGCTATGTGGAAGGAGGACCAGGACCGCCTTAAGAGTATAAGGCAGTGGAGCATTCCTGAAGGTACTGAGTCGGTCTCTTATGTGACAAGAGGAGATCCCTTGATTATAGGGATCAACGTAGGAATTTCGAATGTAATTAGGAATACACTACATAAGCATGTAAGAAATAAACCTATATGGAAAGGAGTTCTATCGCAACAAAGGATCTTGCACGTTATGGGAGCAAGTGGCTCGGTTCTTATTTAGTGCTTAAAACAAAAATAGCCGAGTATGAGACTCTGCTTGCTAAGAGATTAAGGGTCTATTGTGGCTCATAGTTGGTTGAAAACCAGCTATCCAACGAATGTGCTACTCGATGTAGGCAACCAGATGCTAATTAAATAAACAGGAGGAAGTTTATATGAAATAAAGTAGCTCGGGTAAAGTGTCTAAATAAATTCAATGAACTTGGATTTAAAACCAAGCTAGATGGAACCAATCATGGAATACCCACGAGAGGGTACACGTCCTAGTGGTAAAATGGAAACACACCAAATCATGACCAGCTTGTTTGTGCGCACCACGTGACGCAGCAAAAGTTTCTATATGAGATTCACGAAAAGGACATATCAAGTAACATTAGTGGAAAAACCATAAGCTCACCAAGCAACATTCTGGGGATAATGATGACCCTGGTTGGATGCACCACGTGAAGGTGAAAAGTGCTCAGCTACACAGAAAATTCCACAAAAAGGAAGTTCGGCCCAAACGAGGAAGAGCCATACAAGGGATAGTTGGAACTAGAGTTCATCCCCAAGCAGACTTGGCTGGGAATCCAGTGCCATTGCCATGGAATACACAGATAAGTAGTCGAATTAATTATTGTAGTTTATTTATTATTTAGCTACAAATTGCTATGATGGAATTATGAACAAAATTTTGGAGGGGGTAAAATCCAATTACCCTCAGAAAAGACAGAACACATACTCTAAAGTAACCACGATATGAGGGTATTTAGCTCGGCGCTGTTGTATAGGGGCTCCCTAACCCTATGCCGAGCAATGATGACCATGAGTAAGGTCAAGGTAGTAAATTAAGTACCAAGTGAAGATATAATAGCTCGGCAGTACCAAGAAGGGATGCATTAAGACATGACCGAGCTAAGATAAGCTACAAATATAGCTACGACAGCAATCTGGGATACATGGTTTAGCTCGGTGTAAGCTTGGCACGGATGGGATGAGCCTTGTACGAGTCATGCCAAGCTAAGTGAAAGCACGGCACCACTTTAAGAGTATAGGGCTGTGAGACATTCCAGAAGGTTCTAAATCGGCTCTTTATGTGATAAAGAGCAATCCCGTGTATAAAGGGATCAACATAAGAATTCCTAATGCAATTAGGAACACGCTACATATAGAAAGGAGACCTGCATGAAGAAAGAGGGAGGTTTCTAGTGAGGAAGCACTTGATTAAGACTATACATGGATTTGATCCCTGTACAGAATGTGAAGGTACTTAAAGCCAAAAGGCAGTGAGTGATGCCAAGTATGAATACTCTTTTATTGAAAGAAGCGAACAATGTTGATGTTAAGTGCAAACAAACTTAGCAAAGAGGAATATATATCACGAATAACGCAAGAGAGATCTTTTGCCACGCATGTAAACGCTTAGGCAAAACTTGATCTCAACGGTAAGAGCTATGAATAAAGTTCTGTGTTTTATATGATTTCGCATTTTAGTTTTTTATTTGATTGAAGGAAGTTACGAGAAAAATTTCTGTTACACGCTTGAAACACTTGATTGATTTGAATATGGAACCAAAAACGAGGAATTTTGATTCTATATTGGGAAGCAGTAAGTGTATGTATCCCAAGAAGCTTGAAATTTTTTGGGACAAGTATGCATACTTGGGTCTGAGCAACGAATTGCTTGAACCGGAAATATTCCTAAATACAAATGAGCTTAGGCCATGGGCAACGAATATTGATCAAATTTTTCCAAGTACGAAGAAACTTGGAAGCAAGCAACGATATTGCTTGAACATTCCCAAGTACGAAGAAATTTGGAGGCAAACAACGAATATTGCTAAGAAACGAATATTGCTTGCAACATTCCCAAGTACGAAGAAACTTGGAAGCAAGAAACAAATATTGCTTGCAACATTCCCAAGTACAAAGAAACTTGGACAGCAAGTAATGAATATTGCTTGAAAGTGGCTAAGTACAAATAATCTTAGGCCATGGGCAACGAATATTGCTCAAATTTTTCCAAGTATGAAGAAGCTTGGAGGCAAGCAACGAATATTGCTAAGCAATGGACATTGCTTGAACATTCCAAAGTACGAATAAACTTGGCCAACAAGTAACAAATATTGCTTGAACATTGCTTAGTACGTGGGAGCTTAGGACGATCATTACTTGTGGTCTGCTAAGTACAAAAATACTTAGGATGTCTACTAAGTGCAAAAAAACTTAGGTGTACTGGAGAGTATGAAGAAACACATGGCTTAGATGGAAAAGCAATGAGTAATGGTTGGTTCTTTAGCTAAGTATGATGATACTTAGAGGCCAGAAGACAATGGATAGCGTCGAGTATGAAAACACTAGATTTTGCAGCCCGACCAAAATCATGAAGGACGTGCCAAACAAGTGCAGTGCCACAAAGGGTCAGCTATTAAATAAAATTATCCAATTATCATAACAGCTCTTAGAGGTTGCGCCGGTGGGGGCTTCACCAAACATGTGCACCACACGTGAGGATGCTCGGCACAATGCCATGTGCACAACGGTTAGTGCACTTTATAGTGCAAATGACACAAGTAGTAACGACAAATACATACTCTGGTCGGCAACACTATGTGAGAGTGCACCGAGACGCCGAACAGGATCGGACTAAGAAAAGGTCTAGCAATTAGTTTCTGCCACAGATTTTGACTTCTTGGAGCAGAGCTTTTTATCAACCATGGAGCCCTTATGTGTCAAGGATCGTCGCCAAATAGATAAGGCCTAGATCAATTTAGTCCTGGACCGTGGACCGAAAAAGCCAAGGATGTCATTTTACGATATACCTCACTTGATGTCTTCCAAGTTGGTAGATTTCTTCCAAGTCACCAAAGATTTTTACAAAGACAGCCAATCATACTTGAGACGAAAATCTCAATAAAAAAGAGAGGCTCAAAATGGAGTATTGGCATTCGTAATGAGAAAATTGAAGCCTCTTTTTCAATCCATGAGCTCCCAAGGAATATAAACCAGACGAGGACCAGGCAGACAATATGATGGAGTACTATGCTGAATATTGCAGATGCTGAACAGACTTGGATTGACCTAAACACGTACGAGACACATGCTTGGTCGGCTATACCAAGTGAAGGTGTACGAAAACACTACCGAGCACGAGTGCATGGTGTATGATAATTAGTGTATTGAGGAAGAACAAAAAAATTTGAAATAAGGGTGAGAATGTCTTTTAAGCCCCAGAAATTAGGAGTGACATACGTGAAACGTCACCCTAGAAGCTATTCCAGCTTAATCAAAAAAGGCAAACATCAATCAACATTTAATGTAGAAATCGTGTCTCCCACGTAAGAAGAGAAAACTTGAGAAATTGCACCAAACCCTACGTGTCATATTAGTGCAAATATACTATGCGAGCTTGGTAACGTGGATACCAAGGGGAAATTCGTAGGGGCGGGCCTAGTCAAGTGAGCAGCTATGATGAATATCATAAATGCCAAAACGCAAGAATTACAGCAAGGAAAAACACAATTGTTGGAAAAGGTAGCAGTAAGCTTTGACCATCTTTCATGAACAACAATGGTGATCAAAGCTGGGGAGCAATTGGAGAGGGTAGAATCCAATTACATAGGAAAATACCCAAGCACATATGAACCACGTGCTTAGCCTGGACACCACGTGAGGGTGGCTCAGTTCGGGGGGACCACAAGACGATGCCCCAGGTTATGGCCGAGCAGGGTAGGCCAAGTGTGCAACCAGGATAGCACCACGAGATGGTGACAACACCATGAGAAGGTGCATGAGGCCAATGCCGAGCTATGTATATGGTCGACAATAGTATATAAGAATAGACAAGTATATTGCCGAGTTAACCGCCTACATGATAAGGTGGCGGGTCATTCTAGAGGGATCTAAAATAGACTCTTACGTGATAAGGGTTAAATCCTGAGAGTTAATGGATTATCATTGAGCTTCCATATTGGATAAGAAGTCCAATATAGTACACAATCCTTACGAGAAGAGAATTCTGATTGTGTTGCCACATGGGATGAATCCCATAAGAGAAAGGACTCCTAACTTAAAGAGGATTCCGATAATGGCAAGGATTCCTAACGTGGGAGGAATCCTTGTAGAATAAAGATTGTGTTTCTATATGGAACGAGTCCCGTATAGGAAAAAACTTCTAATGTGAATAGGATTTTTGAACAACAAGCACCCCGCATCTATAAATAAGGAGAAATACCCATGAAGAAAGGTACATGGTAATTCATGTTTACATGCTTTACATGTTTTATGGTTTCCTCCAGTACGTGATACTGACTTAAGCATCGGAGGGCCTTTGCCGACGAGAGGCAAATGTACTCTAACCGTTTATTGTCTAGCAGTGCTAGGGTTCCGGCGAAGAGTGCACATTGTTAATCTCATAGAGGCGTGGAAATAGTATACCCAAATTTTTCCCCTCTACAAAAGAATAAAACATGGGAGAACGTTCTTTACACCGGCGGTGTAAACCAAGATTATCTCAAAATCTATTATATTGCGTCATGTGTCCAAACAATGGTCCCAAAAGTAGAACATGGACACATAGTGCAATACAATTGATTTAGAGAAAACTTTAGTTTACGCCACCGGTGTAAAAAATGTTTTCTTATAAAACAACACTCAAATGGGAAAAAGGAAGAAAAATTGGTTTCCCCAGACTAGTTCTAACAAAGCCTAAGGAGGAAGGAGATAATATTTTTTGAGCTTTAAGTCCCTAAGATTTTTCATGTTGGAAGCAGAAGAAAAATTAACATTTTCTGGACAAAAATTCCCATTTTCATTTATGTTGCTCACGACAAAAATACCCATTGAAATCTCGTGAATTTCACGAGAATAATTCTAGCGTACGTAATTTCACTAGTTTTTTTTTATCAGCAATATGCTTATTTTCCTATCAATAGTAGCTTGGAATCTCCTGAATCATCACCATAATAATAATATCATAATTTTACTAGTTTGCTATTGACCTATATGCACCGGTTGATTGATTTCAATGTGGATGGCTTGAAAATTCGTGAATGTTCACGAATATAATATAAGTGAAATTTTGCTAGCTTTTGGAATTGTTGATCTGAGTTTGGGAGACACTGGAGTTGGTAGCTTGCCCTTTTTTGGAATTTTTGGTACTGAAAGAGAACATTTCAGTTAATGGTGAAAATTCAATAACTTTTATGGCAGCCTAGAGGTTACGGGGCAGTAACTAGAGTTTTGGATGGATGATTTTTTGAATATGTAATATGAATTATTATTTTTTCAGTTATTAGCGAAATTTTACTAACTTTTGACATGCTGGCCAGAGGTGGGGGTCACCACGGTTGGATGTTGGCTATTATTTATTTATTTATTTGTGCTAAATTAGGATTTTTCAGTTAGTGGTGAAATTTCACTAGTTTTGCAGAAGGGTACGTTACTTTAGTAATCTTCCAGTGCACTTATCCTTACGTTTGGTTCCAAAAAACCCATGTCTCGAGCTAAGAAAAGCAAACTATGCGGCATTTTTGAGCAATTGTCCCAAAAAAGAAAAAAGAACAGAGAGAAAAATTACACAGGTAATTAAATACTTACGACTCCAAGCTTGGTTTTGATTTCTTTGACGCGATCAAGAGAAAACGTTAAGGTAGTTACTACACTGGGCCGGAACTCTGCTCCATCTTCACCAGACCGGATCTGTGTCTGCGGATCTTTAAAAATGTTACCCTTAATAAAGGTTGAGCCCAAATCCGATACAGTATTCCCAATGCTAGAGAAAACACGACCCAATCGCCAAAAAATCCCGTTATTTCTTTCATCCTTTCTCGTGCTAGATTCACGAGAAGGGAATGTTAAGGGGAGAGAAGGATTTTCCGCCCTTTGAAAGCAAGAAAGGATAGCTCCCATGAGAGAGTAACCGTCGCCGAGCGCGTGGTGAAGCTTGAAAATTAGGTTTCCAGCTGCATTACTAGTAGGATATTTGAGTACGTGAAATTCCCATAATGGTTTGTTTTGTGGGAGTCGATCCAAAGATACTTTTGACAAGTAGTCATTAAAGTAGTCGTCATAAAATTCCGGCGACATCCCGGTGGGGATAGTAGGGACGTTGATGTGATCTTCTACCTTGACTTCCACCTTCTTCCAATTTTTGACTCCATTTTCGTCTTCAACCTGTTTTTGGCATAAATTTTTACTTAGAACTAATGAGGAAAATTTTGACTTATTTTAATTTCAACCTCAGGTGCTTGTGTTGAAATTTTAATCTAAAAAAAAAAAGCCGCAATACGTGCATCAATCTTATTTTGGGGGTGAACCTAACATTATTACAATTTTGTAAGCATCTAATTAATGACTGTGTTGTAAAACCCAACATCAATGAAGGCTAAATTCAGAACAAAAATTTATTCATATAAACGATGATTTAATCAAAATCAAGGCCTTGATTAGCATAGAGAGGACATGTAGCAGGGGAGCTTGTAGGGACTGTTTGATGCAGAACAAGTAACGGTTTAATTCTATGATCAGTTGGATCGGTCGAATCCTAAGAGGCCCAAACAACTCTTAATTGAAAATTGCCAAATTCGGCAATTTATCGACGAGCCTGGAATAGGCCCAAACTTGGTGGGCTGAAGTAAAATCGCTCTGCGATCAATACTCACATCCCTAATCGTGACTGATGGTGGATTTCGGCCAAATTCATTCGTTTAGGCCTTCAATTTAGTAATTTTGCTACTTTAGGTAATAATTAGATTACGAATTACTCTTAGCGTGTAATTCCGTTTACGTTGTTTCCAATTGGGACTATCTTATTTTTCTTTTTAGTTTTCAATTTTGGGAGTTTTCCCAATTTTCGGGATACTTTAATTTTTAGGTAAGTTTTGCTAGAGTTTGCTAGTTTTCCCCTATAAAAGGGCATGTAACCTCTATTATTAAGCAGCTTTTAATCAAATAGAATTCCGAGTTATATCTCTTTCTTCTTGTGGATTCAAGAACCTCGTGGATTCGAGAGCTATTCTCGTTTGAACTAGTACGCAACTAGTTTCTCGTGGATTCCGCTGCGTCACTGTCGCCTTCGTTACAATTTGAAAAAGTATTACTATTACATTAGAAAAAACATATTTTTCATCAAATTATATAGTCCCGCCTCGTCTATGCAAAAATTTTAGTTCCGCCATGAGAGAGGGATATAGAGAGAGTACCATGAGGGAGGAAAAGCGTGGGTTGATGGGGAGGAAGACATCCTTAAGCCAAGCCATGGCTGGGAAGTCATCAAGTGGAACTTCGGATTCCAAAACAGCTACGATACAGAAGGAGAACACCGAGCTGTTGAAGTAATGTCCGCTTGGACTCACTGGCATATCGGGTAGTGCTTCATGCTCATCAGAGTTGTACTCCATTATCTCTCTGTTCTATTGATCTTCTGGATCTGGAAACCCTCTTCTGTTTTTGAGTTCAGTGCAGCATAATTGGTCCAATTGTTGAGCTGTATATATAGTAGTTTCAGCAAAATGCATGCCAAATATTTACTAGCATTTAAATGACCAATATACAGGACCAACTTTACCATACTTAAATTTCACCGTTTCTCGGGTTCAAGTGAACCCCTAGATTTAATTAAAAAAATACACAAGAAATACATACATTTTCCATTTGATCATTCGTTATGAACTCAAAGTTTCAAAAAAATTCACTTAATAAAATAAATCAAGCCCAATAATTTTGCAACCAAGATAAATATCTTTAATTACATTATATAGTATTTTGTATGTACATAAAATTTTCTCTACGTTTTTGTTACCGTTGAATTAAAATGCAAGTGTCACCCATATATATATATTGTATCCATATATAATGTAGGTGTGGTTTTGGTGACACAACATTTGAAAAAATAATAATCGGAACCGTTCATTTTTTTTAAAATATACTTTTATGATCACGGGTAAAAAGAGTTTTTTTTTTTTTATAATAACTTTATCTCCTAAATTATTCACATTTTTTTCTGTCATCCCTAAACTAAAAAAAAAACCCTATTTTGTCCCTAAACTATTTGACTGCAACGCATCTAGTCCGATCGTTAACAGCATCCATTTTTTGGACAAAAAATAATTTACGCCCAGAGATCTCTAAGCACAGATTGCGACATGGGCCCACTTCGGAGTCCCATATGAACAATCCGACCTGTTCATTAACTTTGAAATATGTGTCCCCCCCCTAATCAGTCTGACCATGGGTGCACCAAACATACAAGGGCTCATGTGGGACCAATCTCAAGGTTCTACAGTAAAGATCAGGCTGTTTAAGTTGGGTTTAAAATTATTTCAGGTGTCTTCTGTAAAAAAAAGGGGAAAAAAAAATCAGCTTAGCTTGATCAGTCCTTTAATTAGCTTTGTTTTTACGAATTTTGATCAGTCCTTTAAAACCTTTGTTTTTACGAATTTTGGGACGAAAAATTAAACTACCCGATCAAGCTTTCATCCATATCCTATTATGCAAGATTTTTTAACAAGGACAAGAAGTCTTAAAATGTATGTTTTTCTAAGCAAATTGAACGACTTCAACTATTTATATCGAAGTTGGTGTACATTTGGAGTACACCAAATACACCGCATATAATGTACACCAGCCTACGTGTGAAAGAGAAATGAGACAATACTGTACATCTGAAGAGAAAGAATCCTGATACATACATTCCCCCAGAGTCACTTCCAATCACATCCTTTCTCACATGGGGTGTGGGGCTCACATTTGGGGCCCATAACCCATGTGAGAGAAGGTGTGGCTGGGATTGGGGGTGGCTCTGGAGGAGTGTATGTATCATTTTTGGAAGAGAAATGACCTTAGCCTTCCAGCTTGGTACCCTATTGGTTCCCAAAATTTTCTCCCTTATCCGTTCCTTGACATATTCGGCCTTCTACAGGGGTAAAATCAACTTTTCATTTCCGGTGATCAAGTTTGTTTAGACTTTCGAGCCAGACTGGGCCTTATCCGGACCTTGACATGCAGTGGCGGCTCCAGGAATCTTTCTATGGGTGTTCATAAATTCTTATGGTCTACTACCTCTATAAACATCAACTTAATATAAACAAAAAAAATCCATTAATATCGACAATGCCACCCAAAAATAACGGATAAAGACATAAAGTTTATTACATTGCCCTTCTTGTTAACATATCGCAATACAACAGCCATTTGTTCTTTATTCGAGATGTCACGGGACTCATCAACTAGAATTGAAAAAAATGCTTCACCCATATCCTTCAATATAGCATTAGTAGTCTCATAAGCCGCCGCATTCGTTACGTCTTTTTGAATATCATGATGGGTTAGCTTGAGATTTTTTGGAGTATTTCTCATCCTGATTGGTAGCTGAACATTGAAGAAATTGATAAATCAATTATTTAAGCCCAATAATTCATAAAAAAAAAAAAAAACCAAACAACAAAATCTAGGGTTCATTACAATACATTATCAATTTATATCATTACCTATGAGAGAGAGAGAGAGAGAGAGAGAGAGAGAGAGAGAGAGAGAGGTGGGCTTGAAGACCGAGTCACTAAGAAGAAATATTATAACTTGGAAGTCGGAAGAGACAAAGGGGTAGGGACTTGAACTCTACTGCCTTCAGTCAGTCGGCCAGAGACTCAAGAAGAAGTTTATTTTTTGTAAGTGAAAGTCGAACAACTGATTTGTTTGGGTATCAGACCAAGGTATGCCTTTTANTGCCTTTAGCTTTTTCCGTACTTTACCTACCTTATTTTTATTTGGGCTTTAATTATTTGGGTTTCAATTTGAATTGACCTTGGACTTTTTTTTTGGACATGATGTTCAATTTATTGGGGCATGGGTGTTCAATTTAATTTTGATAAGATGTTCAATAATGGACTATCCAAAAATATCTACATGTATTCTAAGGAAAATGTTTTTCTTTGGGTGGTCACGTGACCATTGAAGGCACAAGGTGCCGCCGCCCCTATTGACATGTTTGGCTTATTACAGAAGTAAAATCAACTTTTCATTTCCGGACCTTGACAAATTCAGCCTATTACAGAGGTAAAATCAACTTTTCATTTTCGGTGATCAAGTTTGTTTAGACTTTCGAGCCTCTGGGCCTTATCAGGACCTTGACATGTTTGGCTTATTACAGAGGTAAAATCAACTTTTCATTTCCCATGATACAAATACGATAACCAAACAGGACACTCCGATTAGCTTGATTTTGTAATCAAATGAAAAGATCACACATGATGTAATAGGACAAAGATATATATATGACGGAACTCTTTAAAACTAGAAATACGTTTGTCAGCTCGTAATTATTCACGGGTATTATTGAGCTACCCAATAGTTTTTCTTCTCAATCACAAGTATTAGTACTATTTAATTTTAGAAATGTCATATCGTGTGTGATTGAGAGAGCGAGAAGATGTGATAAAGATTTTTTAAGAAATTTGTTCACGTCCCCGGCATATTCAACTAATGTCAACATCTTTGCAAGTTGGAAAATTTCTGAGCGGCTTTCCTTATCCGATTAAAATGGACCATATAAATCACCTAAAATTTCGCTTCAACTTTTAGACCTCATGTGATGATATGTTGGCCTCCATTATTTTGTTGAGGCTGGAATTAGCATTATTTAGGCCTCGTTTGGTTCGTGGACTAAAATAGGTGGGATTGATAGTCCTGGGATTAATAGTCCGGGATTATTTGTCCTGAGACTAATTTAGTACTGAATCTCACTCAATCCTTTGTTTGATTTGTGTAGGATTAACATCGGGATATCCCGTGCTTCAGTCAATCCCATGTTTGGTTCCCCAAACTAAATTTTGGGATTAATTTTAGGACTCTCTCATTCTCTCAAACCAGTGAAGTAACAGGAGTAACAATCACTACAAGAAAAATGGGCATTCCCGGAGGCTTTTTTCCCGGCGGGACTCTTAATGCCGGAAAAAGTTACTTTTCCGGCGGTTTAACAAATGCCGGTAAAAATTGGTATTCCCGGCGGTTTTGTAAATTACCGCCGGCAAAAGTAGCATTTCCGGCGGTTTTCCAGAAAATGCCGGTAAAAAAGAAATTCAAAAAAATAATTACGGTATAGTATAAATATTTTTTTTTGTCCTAGCAACACAAATCGCGTGCTAGCTCAGTTGACTGTGCGCACGCACGAGTCGCGTAAGGTCTCGGGTTCGAGACCTTAGCGAAGCATTTCCAACATAGTTCGTGCGACATGGGAGTCCACATGTCGCCACGTTGGCTGCCATGCGGGTGCCACGTGGGCTACCACGTGTAATTCTTTTTCTGTTTAATATACGCGATTTAGCATTGCCGGCAGTTTTAAAACTGCCGCTAATGGTTGAACTTTTACCGGCGGTTTTAAATCTTTTCCCGGCAGTTTTAGTATTCCCGACGGCCGTATAGACGGCGGTCGTAATTACCGCCGCTAATGGGAATTCCCGGCGATTTTGGGGCCTTTACCGGCGATTTTCTAATGCCGGTAATGCTTAATTTTGGCGTAGTGAATAGAGGAATCAAGATCAACACAAAGGTTCGATTTCACACCCAGGATCAATTTCACACCCGGAAATGATTTCACAAAACTAAAGAAAATGATGACAATCAATTAGATCATGAGACTCAACAGTGTTTACACCACTATCATAAACACAGAGAACCCAGATAATGAAAAAAACAGGAAATTAACAAAGAACACAAACCCACCTGAGATCTTTCACATATCGGGGAAATAAAAAAAAAGATGACTTAGTTTAGGGCTCGAATCGCTTGCTTCGTTTTCAAAGTGTATCGGAAAAATGGGTCTGCTTGTGGTAGCCTGGTGTGGAGACGAAAGAAGGAGGAAATCGATCTTGGTAGTTTAGGGCTCGAATCAACAGAAATCACACACCCAAGTTGAAAAAATCAGAAAATGAGACACGAAAATCGGGAGAGAAAGGAGAATAACGAAGTATCTGGTTTGATCTTGGAGGAAATTGATCTTAGCTACCCAACTATGGTAGAACACACACACACACACACATAGATACAGAGAAAAAAAAGGAGAAGACGTCTGTGGGAAAAACATTTGGATGGCATTATTGTAATATTTGCTACACTGAAGACGCGTGTTCCTTATCTGGGATAAATAATCCCACACCCCCCAGGTATTATATAATACCATACATATAGGTATTGTTTTTATACCGAATTAGTAATCCTAAACCATTTTTCGGTAACCAAACAAGGGACAATGCGAGATTGGACAAAAATAGTCCAATTCCACCTTTCTAATCCACAAATCAAACGGGGCCTTAGGGAATAACAAGGGATTCATACGTATAAAAGTGTCTTATATAATTTATTTCAATGATTTCGACATTTAGAAGATAAATGAACGTGAAGGTGATAACATATTTCTATAATTCTGATGTTTGGAAGAAGGATCGTGATTGCAAATGACATACTCCATCCAATCCAATTTGTTCATCCAACCTGGGAAATCAACCTCTTTTAGGGAACATAATAATTACCCCTAAAGAAACAACGAAAAGGTTCAAGGGTAAAGTATGGGCCGGTCCTTTTTTGGTGTGTTGTTTCCCACTCACTTCAACAAGAAATTCAAAAGTCACCAATAACTCCACTGCCCCACTCAGAACCCCCATGTGCGCACACTATGCAGAACAAAAATGAACTTCATGTAGATTCTTTCTAAATCAGTCTCCGCTTTTTCTCTCTCCTCACTCTTTCCACATTCTCTCTCTCTTTTTTTATTTTACATTTTAAACTTTAAAATTCTCAAACTACATGAAAGTGCCTAAGTTTCAAATTAAATGAAGGTGCATAAACTTAAACCATAGGATACTCTATAAAAGTGCTTAAACCTAAATCTTAGAGTACCCTATGAAAGTGCATAAACCTAAACCCTAGGGTATCCTATAAAAGTGCCTAAAATCCTAGGAGTATCCTATGAAAGTGCTTAATCCACTAAAATCCTATAAGAGAAAAGTGCACCATAAACCTAAACCGTATGGTAAATTAATAAAAGTGCCTAAACATAAAACCTAGGGTACCCTAATGAAAGTACCTAGACCCTCAAAATCGTATGAAAGTGCCTAAATTTCTAAAACCCTATGAAACTGTATAATACCATAAAGTGCCTAAACCCAAAAAAGATTGATTGACCTGAATGGTAATAAATACTCCCTCCGTCCTTTTATGGTTCCTCGTTCTATCCTAACCGCATAAAAAAACGATTATATCTTTTAATCGGTAATACATTTTATATGCAATATGGATCTTGTTTGATAGATCTTGATTTAATCTAATAAACAAAGTATTCAAAATCACCCAAAACATTGTAGATTATAAAATATAACACTTTAAAAAGTGACACAAACTCTCAAAAGGGACTATAAAATTGAGACGGAGGGAGTATTTGTTTTCATTAACGTAATTTATCCAAGGTTCAACATCCCACAAATTTAACCTTCAATTTTTTTTTGGAAAAGTTACGTTATTCCAATGAAGGGGTAAAATGGAAATTTGATTTATTGAAAGTTCAAATGGACAAACATTTTGGGATACTTAAAATCTAAAAGTGGAAAAACAAATAGGGACAGAAGAAGTATTAAAACCAAAATCACATTTTCAAACTAAGTGAGAATATATTCCCTTTCTTATCTAATAGTAATATGAGATTCTTGGCTCAATCATTATGAAAAAGAATGTTTGACTCTGATAAAATTTCAAAATGATTGTTTCCCACATAAGATTACAGAATTAATCAAAAAACTAGAATCAAATTTCTCCATGTGTAAGATGCCTCAGAATTTAATTCCTAGAAATCATATTCCAATTTTTACTAAAAAAAATTCATAGGAATTTGATTCCTCGTAATAATATTTATATTCTTACTCAAGATTCCGGTCATCTAAACATAGCTTTAAATTTAAAATTCAGAATACTAAAATCTAGAGCGACGTGCTTAGTGAGTTTTAAAATGATTAAGCGAAACTAGTCAACATTCAACAAACAACTAATTGCATTTACTTTGATCCCCTTATACAATATAAGAATTTAAGAAAAGTTTCGTATGGAGTTGATAATTTGAGATTGCAAATATTATAAGAGAATAAACACTCAAATGGGCAAAAAAGGGGGAAATTGGTTGAACAGCCCTCAGATTAGTTTTTAACAAAGCCTGAGGAAAGGGGTAGTATTTTTTGAGTTTTTTTAATGCTCCTTTCGATGTAAAATATATATATGTATTTTCAATTTGGTTTTCTAGTTTTTAGTTGCACTTGAAAAAATTTATATGAACAAAATTATTTTCAATTGCAGATGTTATTTTTCTCCTACTCTGTTTCCTGATATCCTATTTTTTTCCTTGTTCTTACAGTATTTGTTATATTGGTTAACCGGAACAAGGTATCAATAACATACGTATATGTATTTGAAAATGCATATACTTAATGAGGCTCCAATCCTTCTTGATGCTATCCACGTGGAGCGTTAAGTAAACAATTTTGCATGTAGAGAATGATCTTACTCACAATTGTATTTTGTAGAGGGACGTACAAAGCATTTACTTTTTAGATATAACTTTGTAGAGAGAGAGAGTGAAAGATTGTGTTCTATTGTTCGTGAAATTTCTGGTCCAGAGACAAAAAGGCTTTGTAAAATAACTTACGGCCATTCCCGGCGTAAGTCATTTTACGACTCTCAGTGGAAATTATTTTCTAATGTAAATTGTTTTACTTGTCTTTTATTTAACCAGACACTAAAAAGTTCGGAAAATGACGTTAAGGAAAAATATTTTCTGTTGAAACAACGAAGCCTAAGTCCCTGAGATTTTTCGTTTTGGTAGCAGAAGGAAAATTAACATTTTCTGGGAAAAAAAAAATACCCATTGAAATCTCGTGAATTTTCATGAGAAAAATTGTTGCTTAATTTCATAATCCAGGGAGGCGTTGTGTGGTACGTGTTGTGCACCATATTATGCGGGAAAACTATGTCGTTTTGCTCATTTTCTTGGTACGTCCAAGGGCCCTATTTGGAGAGTTAATTTTCGGGTTCAATTTTAGGAAATTTAGGCTCTTTAGAGTAGGGTATTGTAGGTTTAGGCACTTCAGGTTTAAGTACTTTGTGTTTAGAGTTTATGTACTTCGGGTTTTGGCACCTTGTAGTGGTTTTTCTTCCTCCAAACAAGGCCCTTGGAAGTTTTGGAATTGAGCACAAAAATCAAGCAAAACAACGTAATTTTGCCGCACAACACGGCATATAACACCTACCGCATAGCACCCACTCCGGATCCGTAATTTCACAAGTTTTTTAATCAGCGATATGCATATGTTCCTATCAATATGTGTAGCTTGGAATCTCGTTAATGTTCACCAGAATAAATCTAGTAATTTTGCTGGTTAATTTGCTATCAACTTTTTTTTTTTGGTGGTAAATCCTTTTTTTTTTTGTGGTAAATGCTATCAACCTATTGTCCTCCACAACGGAAGGGCTTATATAAGAGAGACTTTAAAATTGAAGTTGTTTGGTCATTTGGCAATTTTGGGCCAATTTTACCCTCAATTTTAGATTCTGCCTGTTGGTTTTGTTGTGGTTTAGTTGCCATTACATGACCTCTCTGGTCTTTTTGTTATTTGCTTTTCAGAGTAAAGTTTGCACAACTTGGGTTTATCTTGTTCCTACTTTTCCGAAAAATCAAGCCTGCTGAGTTTCGCAGAGAGCTCAATTATCATCTCAATTATCATCCACCCCTGGCCACAAAACAACAAAGCAAAAAGCAGAAAACCAAACAAAAGGGGAGCCCATTTCAATTGCCAACAGTACGTTGAGCTCAATTATCATTCAACCCTTCCACAAAACAACAAAGCAAGAAGCAGAAAACCAAACAAAAGGGGAGCCCATTTCAATTGCCAAAAGCAGAAAACCAAATAAAAGGGTAGCCCATTCTCCCCATTTCAATTGCCAAAAGCAGAAAACCAAACAAAAGGGGACCATTTCAGTTGCCAACAGTACGTTGAGCTCAATTACCATCCACCCCTGGCCACAAAACAACAAAGCAAAAAGCAGAAAACCAAACAAAAGGGGAGCCCATTTCAATTGCCAAAAGCAGAAAACCAAACAAAAGGGGAGCCCATTTCAATTGGCAAAAGCAAAAGGGGATACGTAAGGAAATTTTTGTACGGGTACAGAATTTTTTGCACAAAAAATGTACAACGGCTTTTGGGGCTTATTTTTGGATCCCACATGAATAATTCAGTCCCATACGAATAATCCGAATCGTTAAATAATTTTTTCCTAGGCCTTGCAAAAAATCAGTTCAATTGAATATGTATAATTGGTTGATCCAAAGCTCCAAGTTTTGTAATTGAGGCAAAGTACAAGAGCAAATTAATGAGTATAGAATACACTGGCATACAACACATGGGTATCGAACTCGTGCTGTGCATGAAGCCCTGTAACTAGTTGATACATGTGCACTGGTTGATCGATTTCATTGTGAATGGCTTGTATTCGCGAATGTTCATGAATATATATAATATATAAGTGACGTTTTGCTAACTTTTGGAATTGTCGGCCTGAGTTGGGGAGTCTTTGCCATTGAAATTTTTGTACTGAAAGAGAACATTTTAGTTAATGGTAAAAATTCACTAAAGGCTTGTTTTGGTTAATAATCCGGATTATAGATTATTGGATTATTCGTTTTATCTTTATTCAATTTTTTTTTTTGTATTTGTTAGTTTTGCGTCAAGATTTTGTGGTTTCTGGATTCCTGTCGACGAGACGAATTTAACAAGTGCAAAATTATGGTCAAACCAAATACTCCTTCTGTCCGGATTTGTTTGTCCCTCGTTCTATTATAACCGGATGAAAAATTAGTGATATCTTTAAATTGGTAAGTAATTATATGTCCAATATGGATCTTGTTTGATAGATCTTGAATAGTTCTATAAGGCAATGTTTTTAAAATTACATAAAACATTATAAATTATAAGATATAATAATTTGACAAATGGCACGAACTCTTAAAATAGACTAGCAAATCCGGACAGAGGGAGTATTTTTTTAATGAAGCCGAAATACTTGGATTATTAGCCAATAATCCAAGAATTTTGGCTTTATTAAAAAAATTGAGTTTTGACCATAATTTTGTACTTGTTAGATTCGTCTCGTTGAGAGAAATCCAGAAACCACAAAATCTTGACGCAAAACTAACAAATGCAAAAAAAAAATTGAATAAAGACAAAACGAATAATCCAATAATCCATAATCCGGATTATTAGCCAAAATAGGCCAACTTTTGGGGTAACCAGTCAGAGGTTATGGGGAGTGTCACTGGAGTGGTAAGATGGAAGATATTTTTCATATTTAATACTAGGAATTATAATTTTTTCAATTATTAATGAAATTTTACTAAATTTTGGCATTGCCGGCCAAAGTTGGGGGTTCGCCAAAGTTGGAAGTTGGGTGATTTTGTAATGCCCCGAATTTCGGACACGTTAATAAAACATTTTCTAAAATAATTTCGTTAAATATAAGTCAATTTCTTTAGATAACAACCGAATCATAACTTGATTTCATTAACTTAAACGAAATGCATTAAACTTCAAAATAAGATAACAACTTGAAATCGAATTTCAAAAAGGAATAGAGCCATAACTAATACAAAATCTAGCGTTCGACATCTTTTGTCATCTAGTAGGCTCCACATTTAACATCCATCAGCATTCGACAATTCCTTATTATTCCTAGAATGGCCCTTCTGTTCTGTCTGCGATATCCGGCATGAAAAGCCAGGGTACGAATACCATGAGTAGATGACGCTTAGCAGCTAAAGCTTACCCAAACCCTTACATAACAAGTAATACACAGTTTAATATATCCAAGACATAACATTACGGAACAAATTAATTGATTCAATATCAAGCACCAACATAGAGAAAGCTAACTCGAAAAATCAAATACTCTATCAATCATAGTACTTTACCCATCCCATTATTCAACCTTCTTTCCAAATTATTATCATGTTATGATCGACACATTTTTGTTTCCCAGATTATCACGGAGTTTCACTTTCGCTCATCACAAGTTTCGAATTCCAACCATCATAAGGATCGATTTTCCAATCGACCAGCATTCAGCTTTCCATCATTTCAAGATTCACTTCCTCCCCTTGAGAATGTACATACAGCGCGCACATACAACGCAAAAGTATGTACATTTAGCACATATCCTTGAGACGTACATACAACACGTGGGGTTGTACATAAAACACATTGTCTCGGGATGCACATATAACACATAGGTATATCCAATACCGCATAATTCCTCAATTCCATTATCCTTGCCTGACTGTCAATCATAAAACTTAAACTCTGCGAGATGGCCTCCCCAACCGTTATCAACCATGTCTACCGTTTACTCTCCAAATTGAATACCACTCATGAACCTAATGTCCGTCTAAGTTAATGAGTAACCACCAGTGAACAACTATGTTAATAACAACGTTTTAACCAATACAAGAGGGATTCACGTGATACTAATAATAAGGAGTCATCGTATTCATAGTGGAAACATGTAAGCAATATTACTACAACAAGGTTTAAAGATCACGCCTGAAAAATAAGAAAGATCTCAGTTTTTGAAAAACCGTGATTAAAAAATACCGTGATTAAAAAATAAGAGTTTGATTTTTTTATCACAGTTAAGTACATAAACCGAGATGAAAGACAGCTTTAATCTCGGTCATCTATAACGTGATTGAAAATAGAAATAAAATTGAGCTTTAATCTCAGTCATTTAAAAAGTGTGATTGTAAGTAAAAGTTTTAATCTCAGTCATTTAAAGAGTGTGATTGTAAGTAAGGTGAGATAATTTCATTTTCATTTTTAATCACGTTTTATAGATGACCGAGATTAAAACTGTATTTCATCTCAGTTTATGTACTTAACCGTGATAAAAAAATCTAACTCTAATTTTTTTATCATGTTTTTATAAAAACTAAGATCTTTCTTATTTTTTTCTGTCTTGTTAAAGAAAGCTCAGAATGTAATGGATATTGGAGAATCGTAGTGAGTAAAATTTTATGGGGAGAAAAGTTTTAATTTGATGAAAATTATTGAGTTGGAGGATCATAATTATGTTGAGAAAGGGAGGAGGGATTTAGATGTTTTCAGGGAAGAAAATTTTGCTGAATTGGAAGATGGGACATCCTTTTTAAAAAGGAAAAATAAATTACAACTCGATAAATGGAGAAAAATTCAAATATGTGTTATGTTGTGGAATTGCCAACAAAGAGAGACCGCGGGCTATGGACCTTATAATCTCCCCCCTTTGGCGCTTCCATGACAAAACACACTACAGAAAGAAAATCTATCCCCTAATAGAGTGTGCCCATGTCTTGTAAAGCTGCAAAACAAAACACTAGAAAAATAGTCTGTTATAAGCAAATTACTCCCCCCTTTTTGTCAGGGAAGGACAAATGTATAAGAGCAAAAAAGGTGAACGAAGCTATATTTTCCATAAGGAAGAGTTTAGCTGGAGATATAAAAGGAAGGGAGTTAAGAGTATGCAACATGTAGAGTAGTTAGCAATAGTAAACATCCAGAGCCAGTACCTAAAACCATAGAATGTAAACCACAATTAAGCAACCAGAGCCAACTACGAGTATAAAAATGACAACTAGGACGATGGAATGACAATAATCATAAATCAAGAATAATTTAAGGAATGCAAATAACCAATAATCAAAGACAAAAACTTCAATAAAGCCGAAAGCTATGTAACTGCAGCTATGCGAAAGTAACCAAAAAGAACATCCAACCAAACCAAGATAATTCCCAGGTGAACAACCAAGTGTGCTCTATTCGTTTTCCAGTTTAGGTTTAGTTTTAGTTTTGATGACATCATCTTTTTCTCATTTCTCTCTCTATCTCTCTCCACTCATTACACTTGATGACATTATCAAAACTAAACTAAATTGTCTATCCAAACATTGCCACATTATGAGTTGGGCTCCAAAAGAGTGAATTGTAAAAAAAAAAGAAAAAAGAAGCATACGATAAGAAAAACATAATCGTGAACTGGTGTGTGAGACTATTAAAGTATGCGAGAAACTATTACTAGGGGTAGGAGTAATAAAACTTGATGATCGAGAGAAATCACAAGCAATTAGGAAAGAAAAATAAGATACTTCAAATAAAAAACAGAAAAAGGAACACATGCCTTGTACCTGTTTGATTGTTTCCAATAGAAAGAAAAACAAAACAAGGAAATACATGGGCGAAATCCATTGAAATAAAAAAAGGCACAAAACACTTTCCTTTATGAACCACTTATGTCCCTTTTTGGTGGTTTTTTTTTGGTTAAAAAAATTAACTCTTGTAACAGAAGAATAAGCAAATTGAAGGAAAGAAAAACAGGTGAAATGTCCAATAGAATGCTCGTGCAATTACCAAGTGATAGTGGAGTTGCCCGACAACATGCTGAAGCAACTGAAAGCAATCAAGCAACGCGCTGAAAAATTATAAATTGAATGAAAACAAATATGACAAATCCTTAAATTGGTAAAAAAAAAAAAATTAACACAAAAACCTGCAACAAGGCATCAAACCGATGGAGGTGCAGCACGCAATTATAAGAGTTGAGTAGCAAAACATTATTAACATGCCTGGGCAATTCAAATAAGAATAATCAAGAATATATTGAATAGATAAATGCACCATGACATATGAATCTATGACAATGGTGAGTGTGTGAAAAACGTCATAGGAAATTAAGATTATCATCCAAATATTTGAAAATTCTCATGTACCCATGGATCGTCAAGCATTGTCCCCCTCACGAAGTCAAACCAAGAACCCATCGATACTTATTATGTCTCAAAACAAAATAAATAGCTCCCCCTCAACTATGGAACATTTTTTTTTGTACGAATATTTATTTTGTAAGGTATTCTCTTTTACCCCATTGCTGTTTGACGCAGAACATTTGGACTGGATAGAGCCGAATGGATCTGGTTACTAAGCAAGTGGTCAAATACAAATGCCTTCACGAGATCTATCCACCTTTCGGCCTGAACACTTAGGGGGAGAGTACTTCACCCCAATTGTCCGGTTACTCAATGAACACCCTGATAGACATTTATAGAACAAATGTATATTTTCTTTTCATTTCTTTTGCATAGTTTAACATAAAACTACGTATCCAAAAATGATGCCAAAAAATGGTCAATTGCCTAAGAAAAGTACAAGACGCATCCAGGTGCATGAGAATTAACTTGCCTCATTAAGTAATCTCTTGCCTCATTAGTTTTCTGAATAATGAGAAACTCAGGCTTCCTTTCAACCCCCAACTTATACACATATCCCTTCTTAACATTACTTGTCAGTCCCTAACATTCCACGTCGCAAACTTCATGTTACTCCCTGGTGAAGTTGTTTCCAGCGCTGCCCGATGTCTGACCTGTAAAACAAAATGAGACTATGGACACCGGTGTGGCTCTAGCCGACACCCCTCCAATGCCTAAGTCAATCCACGATTTGAGTAATTATAACCTATAAATTCTAGTGTTGGAATCACCTACCTCCCTTCGATTACGTTGGTAACTTTATAGGCATGGAAGTGATGGAGTCCTTGTGGGACTCGGAGTCTTTTGGTGCTAACTAACTGTACTTATCCTTTCCAGTTCCCTTTTGTGTTAGGTCTCTTATCTTGATAGGACTTCAACCCTTATTACGTCTCAGAACTAACTGGATAAAACTCTAGCAAGTCATGGGTTATCATGATAACTGACTCCTTAAAGCCCTGTCCACGTAGGACTATGTGTGTTAAGCTGATCGCTAAGACCGAGCTTTTATGACAAGTCCCAACCTGTTTGAGGTCACTTCCGTCCATGTTGATGTCATTTGTGAATGACCTACGACCGGGCCGAAGTCCAGGTCAGGTCAGGTACTGCCCCAAGTGCATGACCTTCCTTGTCACATGCTTACCGACTTTATCGTGAGAGCCAGGTCTAAGCCGAGCTGCCCTCTAGGTTAGTTCTTCCTTATCAGCTACTCCCCTATTTTTGAGGTCTGATAAAGAAGAGGAAACACTCTAGAACTCAAATTTCCCCTTAGGTACATTTTCTTCTCCTTCCTCTTTCCACTCTTGTTAATGTTTTTTGATCCACACTCAAATCAGCCCGTAGACCCTACTAACCATATTACGTTTATCCAAAGATCCTCCCCTTTGCCCCCCTTTCTTCTTTTCTGGAGGAAGGAGTCTTCCAAAACCTCTTTTTCTTTTGTGCTAGGGAATACAAGGCATTGTGCCTCCCAGGTATGAATTACGATGAGCATTGTTTAATTCCTTTTTATCCGGTCGACATCAAGGAAGAAACCGACTCTGACCCTAATCCTTTACTAGGTCAAGAGAATAGATTGCATTTTACTCCACCTGAAGGCCCGTCCCTAGATATGTCAAGGATTGATGCTTTGGAGTTCCCTTCTTTTGTTCAACAATTAGACATCTCGTCCTTAAGGACCAGGTTCGGAATTCTTGACTCCATAGAGCTTCGAGCTCCTGCTCCTAATGAGAGAGCTTGTTTGCAAAAGTCTGGGGAGATGAGTGTTTATGTCGCCTCCCTGGAAGGTGGCCTTAGATTTCTGATCGCCCAGATTGTTAGAGATGTGCTGTTTTATTTCAGACTGGCCCTTGCTCAGGTTGTTCCTAACTCTTGGAGGCATCCGATAGGATGTGCTTTGCTATGGGCTGCCATGTCAGACAACCGGACCCCTTTTACAAACTTTCAATACCAGTTTTTGCCTGCTATATTTGGCAAATCTTTGATAGCATTTTTAACTTGCTATGATTTGGAATGTTTCCACAGCATTTATTTTCTGCTATTGTTGGTCTTCATTTAACAACATTCTTAAAATGCTATTAACTATATGTATTTTGATAGCATTTTGGGCCTGCTACATAATGCTTGTTTTTGAACCTGTATGCATCACCATTCATTGCATTCTTCGATTGCTATATAGTACAATATTTTCTACTAAAATTTTGCTGCTTATTCCATGCCCATAAATGGAATTCAAGTCTATACCAAATGCTTTCAACGGTAACCAAAAAAAAAAATCCAAGCGATTAATATTTCATACAAGCCCAAGAAGATATCATTCTCTGAACATCCAAGCGATTAATTACATAAAAGAAAATTAGTTCCTCCAAATCATCTTCTTTACCAAAAGTGAAGTTCAAGTCTTGGTACCAAAATATGAACAAAAAGGCTTCAAAGCATTCCAAAATCATATATATATCTTCAGCCAAAATATCATCAAAAGGGCTTCAACCGATTGAGCGGTAACCAGCAGTTGGATATCTTCAATAAAAAGTCATGAAACAAATTTCTCCTCCCCACACTCGGATTATGCCGTCGGTATATCAACTGAACAAAGTTCTTCCATCAGCCCTCCAACTCAAGCTTGTGCAGTATATGTCCTGAAAATATGACCTCAAGGTTTATCAGTGGATCAAAAAACACCACCTCTTTCAATAATTTTCTCATGGTGATTACAGGTGGCAAGGAATGATCAAACTGAAGAGAAAACTTATGCGTTTATGCTACAAATGCAGCAAAAGTTAGAACAAGTTAACTGTATAAGCTAAAATTCTTTAGCAATAGTCCAAAGCAACAATAATCTGTTCACTAAGGACAACAATCAGATAAACAAACTCAACTATGAGGACCAAGCCACATTAGCCTACTACTAGTCAAATTCACAATATGAATTGGGTTCCATTTGACAACAGCAGCTAAAACTGAAGGTAGTACTTAAAAAGTAAGAGAAGATAGAACATAAAACAAAGAATTGGCAAGCTACTAGCCAAGCATACATATTCTCGGCCTAATATGTAAACACCTATCAAAGGCCAGTAAAGTTGCAAGATGCTTACAGTGGCTAAAGTTCAAAAACTTCAGACATTTTTGCCACACTTATATAGATATCTTAACGTGATAATGACAGCTATCCCCAAGCTCGAATCCATACTATCAGCAAATAGAAATCTAAGATAGATGAATCAATCAATCATCATGGACAAAAGACATCAACATTTAACAAACATACAAATTCAGTCAACTAGAGGGAAAAGCATTAGGACCTCCAAGGATTGTTTATGAGATAATAGTAAGGAAACCAGAAATATCAATGATAGATTCCTGAAAGTGTTAGCTATAATTTTTCCAACGAAATAATATAAAACACACAACAATTATATAGTAACATTTCTGGCAATAATGTGCTTGGAACAAAATGATTAGCATCTGAAGTGAGTTGAAAAAACTTGCTGGAATATAAGTGTCCAATACGTGGCTGGGCGAAGCAATTAGTCATCTATAAAGTAGTTCTAGAAATTAAGTCATCCGTACAGTTGCAAACCTAGGGTGCGAAAACATGCACATAGGCAAGCCATGCAACAGTAGTTCCACAAGATAAAATGTGGCATAAAATAATGGTTACTTTCTTCATTTTCAAATAAATAAAGGTGCATTACGTACCCTAGCGTAGAATCCCTAAGAACCTTGTTAGCAGGCCATGCAATAGTAGTTCCTTCAGCATCTTCAATGTAAAGCATATCACTCGTAGGCCTCCACAAATTGACTTCACGTATCTTTACAAGATCTACCCAAACTCTCATTGTGTTAGGTCCAAGAGTAATGTGATGAACACGGTCATTTGGATCACTAGAAGACCAACGTCCTTCAGCAACTACTTTTCCAGTCCCCGTCCAATCTAGCAACTTGCATGTGCTGCTATTAGGGTTCGTGGTAACCCTATTTAGCAACAAGGAAACACAAAGCAAAAACAAAAATCAACGATGTAAGCAGACTTGGAAAGCCAAAAGAGATTCATCCCGTTTAGCATTTTTTAAAAGCCAAAAGCAAACAACATGACATAGGAAATTAACATGACAGTACATGCATTCTAATTACTCTCCTTCAGCTGCTAGAATCAAGGAATATGAACAATGAAATTGAGCCAATAGAATGAAATTCTACTAACCATTTACCGTGGAAAAGTGCTCAAATCCAAACAAACAATATATCACAGAATCCGCACTCATTCAAACCAGAATCAAGATTTAATAAAAAAAAAAAAAAAACCCAATGCAACATGGCACCAGTAGACAACACAAAATAACTTTTTACCGAGGGAGAAGCAATGTGTGGAGTCGGTGTTCTTTCAGTTGTTGCTGCATTCTGATCCTAGAAAATTGAAAGAAGAAAAAAATCATTACTCAAAGTAGCCAGAAATACCCACCAATGAAAGAAAATGGTAAGCTACTTACTTGGTTTTTCTTCAACTCATCAATTGCATTCTGCATATGCGCCACTTGAGACTTGAATTGAACATTTTCTTCATGAAGTTGAGCTATATGGCCATTCAGTTGTGATAAAAATGATAATTTTGTTCGTGTGACTCTTTTTCCAAATGTTTGTAAATGGCCATTCTTCTTGGGACCAAGTACTTTACAAAGAGCATCTTCTTTAAAATTAGTTGAAGATAAGTTTGGTGTATCCTGTTCAATTTTTTTCATATCTGCCTGAAAATTGCAATGTAAAAGTTCCATGTGAATGACTAATGTGACAGACAACAAATAAAACACAGAAATAAAGAACAAGCATTGGCCTTACAATCTTATTTTCAACATCTTTGTTTACGGGTTTTCCAATCTCTCTCTCCTATGTCCTTCAGCCCAAACATTGACTCTACTTGTGGATTTGCCTTTTGCTTTCTGGAGTAAAAACAAATATATGATCAAAATAAGTCATCCTATAAGTCACACTTTTTGAATAGGTGGTATGATGATATTTGACAATGAGCAACATAATAAAGGTATTACCATCTCAGCAGTCAACCGTGCATATCCCTTACGACTCATAGTATGCTGGATTTTTAGCTGCTTGTTTTAAGTCCTTAAAGTTGTTGCTTTTAGCCTAAACAACAAAAATGACAAGCGTAAATATAACACTTTTTCCATCAAATCACCATGTAACACTTTTTCCATATAATGGATGCTTCACAAAAAAGGCAACTCAAAGTGCACATACCTTGAATTTTGCACTAGTCTTTTCTTTCACAAAATCTTTCCATTCATGCCATGATTAAATGTTAGCAGGCTGCAACTTCAACCTTTCTTCCTCATTTGAAGCAACATTTACTTTTGAGACTAATATTGACTTTGCGGCTCTCCAAGATTCATTCATTTTTTGAAAAACAAGTTCTCTCTACCATTCTTGATCAAGCTCAAATCTTACTTGAAAATTTATATGTAACATACATGAAATGATAGAATTCTATCAGAAATACTTGCACACAAATTATACTTGGGCCGTTTACCATACCTGAATAGATTGCCATAGAACTTCAGTCATTGCCGAAGGAAGTTTTCGCCAATCTGAAAGTGTAAATGGCACAATCTCCCTAACTAGAACTCCATAGAAAGAAGACAACTTAATGGATTCCTCACCAATCAGTAGACCATTCTCATCAAATGCATCCTTAATTCGACTACCACATCTATAACAATGATTTTTAGCTTCGTTGGGCCTCTTTTACGTATGGGTTTGTCAGACCTGGTACAGGCTTCATGAATTGTTGGAGAACTTGGCATTAGATACGATCGTACTTCGGGATTATTCAATAAATAAAAAAAATAAGAAATAAACTCATGATATAATTTCTCACCCAAGTTGGCGACAACCGTATGTGGACTGCAAAACGGATTAATTTGTTGAGTAGGTGATGTGGGGAGTTGCAGAGCTTAGGTTGCTTTGTGGGGGTTGCTACCTTTTTCTTGGGCAATAGAACCACCATTCTTCTTTCCAGTAATTGTCCTTTTCACTTGAAAAGAGTGAATGACGAAAAAGGAAGCAACAAATTGCAAACTTGATATAGAACAACAAATTCATATGCATATGTAATTCAACAGGCATAGGAAGAATGGATCTATGAGAGGACTAGATAAAGCAAAGTACCTTATGGAGAACAGAAATGTGATTTAAACATGCATGTCCCATTTAATACATTGTGATTTAACCATCTAGGAGTTTCTACAAAGCAATTTACTTTTCTAAGAGAGAACTTGTAGACCAAGAAAAAAACATTTTAGGGTGAGAGAGAACAACCAACATGCATCATCTGTTACCTTTTTTTGCTTTAGACCTCGAGGAATCATCATTGTCATCATCATCATTCAGCCCTTCTTCACTATTGAATGGTTCATAGTCTTCATCATTGAATGGTTCATAGTCTTGATCACCATCTCCATGCCCAATCTTGTTTTTTCTCTTATCAGTACCTTTACCGTTACTTTGTTGATTTGACCTAAAAATGAACTTTGAAGGGTCCTCGATTCCAGCAGCATGCAATTCTATTATGAGTTGTTTAATCGTTTTTTGCTTTATCTTTTCAATTCCTTGCACTTGCTTGCTCAAGAACCCTGGCAGAAGCATGCTGACTGCATAAAATGAAATTCCATAAAATACGCATAGTGCTAACTATATTTGTATATATCGAGTGTGAGAAATAACCATAGTGCTAACCACAGATCTTCAGATGGCATTTGCAGACAGTAATTACTACAGTATGACATACATTTGGACGGAGCAGTTATTGCAAGCGAAAAGAAAAAGAAAAAAAGGCCTTCAATTCATAATAAACAGATGGCCAAATCAGCTATTAATAGATGGACAAATCAGCTATAAGAAAAAGAGAAATAATTCTTTCATTCCCCTCTTGAATAAATCTTTATACTTCTATGAGTACATTAGATTGCATCCTCGCCAAAGAAAGGGAGGTAACCTATACGCAAATTAGTACACCACAATGAAGGTCAGGCTATACTTGTGTGGTGATCGAACCAAAAAAAAAAAATAGCGTTACTGCTTCCATACGTCATTTTGAGCATACATACGTTGTAGTTTAGCACCTAACTATGTAGTTTCAAAACCCAAACACTATTTTAGCACCATATAGCAATACACAGCAGTTAGAGCATGAATTTTTGCACTTCAACTTTAGTTTTTAGCTTCCAATTACAACATTCAGCACACACAAGCAGAATTTCTGCCATCTAAACACAGGATTTAGCATCCAAAAACTGAAATTACAAAAGTCAGGTTCCAATTAGAACCCTCAATTTCAGACAACTATTATAGACTCAATTTAGCATCTAGCATCAATTTTCTAGAGAAAAAAAACGGTTAGGGGTTTCCAATTCCATAACAGAAATTCAGCATGTGTTTCTTTCTAAACATAAGTAATCCAAGTACTAGAGTTGCTAACAGTTAATCATAATGGAAACAAATCCTTAAAAACCAATGGCCATCATGTTAGTGATGTCACACAGAGCAATAATGTTGGTAATAGGAAAAAAATTAGGGCTGTAAGCGAGCCAAACGTACTGCTCGCGAGCAGCTCGGAGCTTGGCTCGAGAGTGACTCATTCAAACTCAACTTGTACCTTAAATGAACGAGCTCTAGCTGCAAATCTCAGCTCGTTTAAAAAACAAGCCAATTAAGCACGAGCCCCTTACAGCTCGGCTCTTGATGCTTTTGTCATGGGTACTTGGCCAAATTCTTTGGTGTTACAATTGTAAAACCTTTGTTGGTATTGAAACTATAGGTAACTTTATTTGCTAACCGAATAATTGCTCCTTCCAAGAAAATCGTTGCATGTATAATTGATACAGTATAGTTAATCGTTCACCACATTTCGTAAAAGCACAGCTCCTTCTGCACCGGATAAGGAGATCCTCAAATTTTGAAGAAACATTGAATGGTAAGCCATTGCGCACATCCAACGGTTCCGGACATACAGTTACTCTAACAAAATTTCAAGCCATAGAAACCCGAGAAAAAAACAGAGAAACGTAGACAGGAGAAAAATAGAAACAACATTACCCTACTAGCTTATTACCATCGTTACATTACTACAACCATGCCCGGATTCGACGCCTACGACCACCTTCACATCGCTCTCAACCCCGACGGCACTGTCCACCGCCTCCTCAAAATCCCCTCCATCCCTGCGACTCCTGACGTCCTTTCTCCTGACCAGCCTACCGTAAGCAAGGACGTGACTCTCGATGCCGAAAAGAAAACTTCCCTTCGCATCTTCCGCCCGACCAAGCTGCCTTCCAATGACAGCGCCGTAGCGAAGCTACCGATATTTATTTATTTCCATGGCGGCGGGTTTGTGGATTTCAGAGTGGATACCGCCATGATCCATGAAAACTGCAACAAACTGACGGAGGAGATTCCGGCAGTGCTTGTCTCGGTTGATTATCGGCTGGCGCCGGAGCATAGGCTTCCGGCGCAGTATGAGGACGCGGTTGATGCCATACTGTGGGTGAAGAAGCAAGCTGAATTGGAGGGGGAGGGTGATGAATGGCTTAGAGACTACGGTGATTTCTCGAGGTAGAATTGCTTGATTTGCCTACGTAAATTGTTCAGTTGATTCTCTGTAACTTGTCAAACACTTAATTTGAAAAAAAAAATCAAGTTGATTGGATATACGATCGAACAAAACTAACTTGTTTTTTAGAAAAATGATGTTTTGTATTATTCTGAAAATGACTTTTGGGGAAAAAATCTGTCTCCATTAGGTAGGCATGAATGCGAGAAGTTTTTCGGCACTCGGCATCGGGTGGCACTGTCACGTGGTGCCCGTCGGTTTATCCGGTCCATCCATTCGTGTTTGGACTATTCAAATTTTGGGGGGTAAATTTACCCCTCAAAATTATAAAGGTTGTGTTTGGTTAGATAGTTTAGTTTAGTTTCAATGGTATCATTAAATGTAATGAGTGGTGAGAGATAGAGAGAGAAATGAGAAAACTGTGATGTCATCAAAACTAAAACTAAAACTAAAATAAGAAATGAACAGGGCCAAAAATGCCACCTAACAAACCCAACATATCTGGGCCGTCCATCCATGAATGCCTGCTTTATCAGATTTTATATACAAACAAAGTGCTCAGCAAACAGAATTGGGGATTGCAAGTGGTGGCTAGCTCATGCGGTAGAGTTCTTGGATCCCCCACACTGGAATTGAGTCATATTTCCCCTTCCCCATGTAATAGATTAGAAATGACAAATGATAATAAATAAATAAATAAACTAGAATTGTGGATTCTGTAGGGTAGCATTATAGGGTTGTAGTGTGGCATCTGATCTAACCGTTGTAATTGTAGTGTGGTAATGATATTTAGGTTATTACATTGCTAAAAAAGTGTTATCCCAAACAGGTGCATCCTTTACGGGGTCAGCAACGGAGCAAACATGGTGTACCACGCAGCATTACGAGCCATGTACCACAACCTGGAGCCGATGAAGATCTCAGGGCTGATACTGAACCAACCCATGTTCAGCGGAAACAAACGGACCAGATCCGAGCTCAAATTCGCCACGGACCCTTTCCTCCCGTTACCCGCCATCGACCTCTATTGGTCCCTGTCGTTGCCACCTAACACCGACAGGGACCACAGGTTCTCTAATCCGATGGCAGACACGCCCCACAAGGACAAGATAAAATCGTTGGGGAGGTGTTTGGTGATAGGGTTCGGAGGAGACCCGATGGTGGATAAGCAACAGGCGTTCGTGCAAATGCTGGTTTTGGAAGGGGTCCCGGTGGAAGCCCGGTTCGACGATGTCGGGTTCCATGGGATCGATTTGATCGATGCTCGGCGTGCTGCGGCGCTTATGACTTTCATTAAGGAGTTCGTTTGATTGTTGATATTCTCTGTTTGGTTTTGGTGGAGCGTTTGTTTTCGTTTGATGGTTTCGAACCATTTGATTTTGTTCAAGTTCTGCAGGTAGAATTATCCACTAGAAAAGTGGATGCATGCAAGCCGCACCCCCAGGAAGCATGGAATTTATGATTTTTGTTTTTAGATTTTCTCATGTAATTTGCTTATAATGAATTACACATACTTGGTATATAGCGTAGATTGTGCATTGTTTGCAAAAGGCTATGCAGATTTTCAAAAGAATTTAGTAAATTTTCGGATTCCATTTGCCAATTATGTTGTTTGTGTACAAACCTCAGGCACATAGTTTGCGTTCGCATTCGTGAGTGAGTTAATGCCGTGGGAATGCGGGTACGAGCGTGAAAATGTGTTTCAAAATAATATGAATACTAAAATTGTGATGGTGAAAATTGAGAGCGTAAGCGAATAAGCTCACCAAAATCCATTTTGTGACCTTGGTACCAACTCCCTATTGTGAAACGACACTGATGAGTATGCAATAGCTATATAAAGTTAGGGTTGATAAATGTGCCGAATTGACCGAGTAGTTAATTGTTCAAGTTTAGGTTGAAAATCTAAAAAGATTTTTTGTTTTGGTAATGTGGGGTGGTGCTCACTCTCTTGGGCCTACACTCTACTTTCCTTGGACCTATTTGGATTGGACTTGAGTATGGACTAGTGTCTTCTTCCTCCTCTTGGTTCCTACAAGATCAAAAACATGTTAGCCCTGCTCGACCGAAGGTGCCCAGGAGACACTCAGAAGCTTAAGTTAATAATTGCCTGAGAAAGGAAGAGCAAAACTTAAGTAGGAGAAAAGAGCGTATTTGTTAGGGTTTATCACAAGGTATTTATGGGAGTGACTGGGCTTGGAGCTAGGTAGGTCGTTGCGTGCTATCCTCATGATCAAGCGATGTCACTGACAACTTCTCTTTGACAAACTGTATCGACATCCACCTTAACCAGACATTGCGCACAATCTCTTGCAAGCAAAGTCGAGTGGCGGGAATGGCAACCGCGGCATGTGCTGAGACCAGAATGGTGCCACGTGGGCGGGTCGTATGGGAGTTGTAGAACACGTGCTCGGAACCATGCATGTCTGCGCTACGCGACAAGATCAGATACTCGCCCAAGGATCGAACTGTATGGTCACTGTGTGACCATGCATGGTGCTACATGGCCGGTAGAGATTGGGGTTGCACCAGCATTTTAAGCATCTTAGGGTTTGATCGAGGCATGACCCGAACCCCTGCCATGGACCGACAGGGTGTGGACTGGGATATGGGCCTGTTTGAATGTGGATTGGCCTTCAAATGTGATTTGGGTCAAAGTGTAATCTCCGGCAAAAGAAAAAGTATTAACATTTGAATTGTTTATTAAGCGATGAATCGTAAACGAGTTTTAACTGATCGAATCACGAGTATGTTAACTGAATTTTTCAGATATCTATTACAAATTAAACGGGCCGGGCATTAGCCTGTTCAACTTTGTTTTGGGGGCTTAACGAGCTTTTAAAAACATAAATTTGTATGCAGCAAACCAGGTTGGAGGTGTGAATTAGGTCCAGTTTTGTGCGTGGGCTGATGGTCTTGGAAAGAACAGCCCATTCACGATTGAATATAATAAAATTTGGGCTAATGTAGCCCAAATTTGTTGTTCCTGCTATACAAGCGACTTTTGAGGTCCGAAATAACATCACATAATTTGCGTGCAAGAGCATTAAAGCGTCTTTAAAACACATTGTAAGGTAACAATATTCGTACGATCAAAGATTGAGAGGAATTAAAATTATACACAAAAGACTTTACTTTTGCATCCTAATAAAAATAGGACTTTCTAAAAATTGTATGACATGAAGCCAGTGAAAATTATGTTATTTTCTACATTGTTCTTTTTTTGAACGGCGCTTTTTTCTACATTGTTAGTAAGGGTTGGTTTGGGTGAATTGGGAAAATTGGTTTTTTGGTTTTTTTAGTTTTGTCCTTATTCAAAAAAAATTGCATTTGTTAGTTTTCGGTCGTTTTTTTGTGATTTTTTGTTTTGTCTCGATGGTTTTTTGGATTATTTTTCGTCTTTATTCACAAAACTTTAAGTTTGACTAATAATTTTATACTTTTTAGATTCCTCTCGTCGAGACAAGCCAAGAAACCACAAAAAATCGACCGAAACTAACAAATGCAATTTTTTTTTGAATAAGGACAAAACCAAAAAACTAGTTTTTTCAATTCACCCAAACCAACCCTAAGTCAAAAGTTGTCATCCGTTGATTGAATTTACTATGAGACTATATGAACAATTGTTATGGAGTAATTAATAATGAAAGATTAATATTTAATAATATAAAATCATACTTATGAAACGACCAAAGAAAATTCTACTTGATGATTTTCAAAATAAGAGAAATAGATGACAGGAAACGATTTTTATATGAAAATAAAGATAATTGGTAAATAGACATTATAATAGAGAAGAAGAATTAAAAGAAGTCTAAGAAAAAAATAATTTCCATTTTTTTATTACTTAGGCATAGTTTTTCAAAAGATTTTAGCAATTCAGTTGCTAAAATCATGGGTTCAGCAGGTGTTAAAATCATGGTTTTGAAATTAAAAAATGAAGTAGTTTTGTGTATCGTTTTTTGATTTTTTCACACTAAATTAAAGTATTCATGGTGTACTTTAATCAGATGTGAAATTTTTTGAAAATTATACACGAAAAAAACTTAATTTTCAAATTTAAAATATCATAATTTTAACAAATACTGCTAAAATCACAGCAATTAATTGTTATAATCTTTTGAAAAACTATATACTTTTCAGGAGGCAAAAAATTTAGTACTCCAGATTTAAATGAAACAAAGTGCTTTTAGATTCGGACACGCAATTCTGATCCAATCTATCATCAGTCGGTCAGACTCCCACACGACTTCCCTATATCACTCTCTCTCTCCCGTCTCTGTACATCATACAGCAATGACTCTCTCTCTCTAAGAAGACTATCTCCTCGCCTCACTTCTCGCCACTCATGACCGGCGGCGGAGGCGACAACTCAACTCAGCCATCTGCTAATGGCGGAGATTTCCTTCTCCAGTTACTCCGTAACTCCACACCGCAACCGCAACTGCCACCACCGCCGGCGGCCCAGATTCTCTCTCATGATCCTGCCGTTGCTGCCGTGGGACCCACCCTCACCTTCCCGCCTTTTGCATCCAACGGTCACGATCTTCCGACTCCTTGGCCCAGCGCCCCGCACAACTTCTTTCCACAGGGTTTTCCCCAAAACCCTAACCCTAACCCAAACCCTAATTTCCAGTTCAGTCCCCAGTCTGAGTTCAATCGCAATATCCAGTTCAGTCCCCAGTCTTTGGCCGACGACATTAGACAAAAGCTAGGGTTTTTGGGTCCCACTCCTAGGCCAGACTCAGTTCAGCAACAGCATGAGCAACAGAACCTCATGTTTGGCTCATTGCCTTGCAAAATTCAAAGCAACGAAGGGACAATTCACAAAGTTAGAGAAACAGTCGAAGGGAACAGGCGATCGAATGGTTTTGAGGGTAATTATCGAAATTCTACTAGTTTTAGTCAGAACCCAGGTGACAATTCACGTAATGTTCAGAATAGAGAGCGAGAACGAAGAGACAGTGGCGACAGGGGGTGGGGGAGACAGCAGCAGAGTGGGCCCTCGCAAGGAGTAAGGCGTCCCCCACCTGGGTTTACCATTCCCAGCAAACCAAGTAATTATGGGAATTGGGATTCACTGAATAGGAGTTTTGAGCATAAGGTGGATGATAAGGGAAAGAGTGGGTTTGGTGAACTGAGCCATAGGGGCCACAGGGGTTCTGTTTCAAACCATGAGGATGAGAGGGAAAGAAGATTGTTGCCGGAACATGGGAACAGTCGTGGTGATACTAGAGTGGTGGAACACGGGAAAAACCGCAGTGATACTAGGGTGGTGGAACGGAGATTAAGCAGTCAGCTTGATTCCCCTGGTCCGCCAGGGGGAAGTAGTCTTCACTCGGTTTCAGCATCTGACATCGAAGAGTCTATGACAGCATTGCATTCTGAGGTTGGAGAGAATGGAGGGAAACCGGGGTATAGGTTACGAGAAGACACGAGGAGGGGTAGTGGACCAGTTGGAAGTATATTAAATGGTGGTTTGGGTGAAGAGTCTAGTTCTTTAGTATTAGAGGATGGTTCTGATGAGAAGAACAACCAGAAGGGGAATCATAGTTTTCGTGATAAGGTAATAACTTTACACTTGGCTTTGTTGCTTTTACCCTTGTGCTTACCCTTAATAATAGATAGAAACGTCATGAATTAGTTCCACTTCTACGTTAGTTAAGTTGTAACCGCCGTTCAATTTGGAATGACGTTGCAAATCGTGTGTTTTGAGTTTTTAATGTACAAAACCTTTTCTGAAAGCGACAATGCTTGATCAACTTTCAAATCTATTGTTGCCCATACTTGAGGCTTTTGATCAGAATGGCCTGCACTTGCGTTATACTCAACCAAAAAGCACATCAGAGTTTTCATGGTATGGTAATAAGTGTACACTTTGGGTCTCTCTGCGTTTACTCTTGTGGTTTTAATATTAGCCAATACTCATTAAATTAGTTCCACTCAGAGTTAACAGTAGTTCAATTTGAAATGATGTTGCAAACCTCGTGCTTCGATCAAGGTAAGGAAAAACTTACTTTAAAAGCAAAGAAACTTCTAGAGATTAGCTCTCAAATCGAATGGTTTTCATATTGAAGTTTTTTTTTTTTTTTTTCTAGAATGGCCCATAATTCTTTGAAACACATCATTCAATATATTATGCAACTTTAATGGAGGTTTTATCCAAGAAACTGCCATTTCTTTGTTTGGTCCTGTGATTTATCAATGGGCTATGTTATGTAGAAGTGATTGAATAAATGCTAGTAAATGGGATTTTTAAAATGATGACATGGAGGAAGTCATAATGATTTGGCTCTATGACTTTACGAATCCCTAAGGGGGCATACTACAAGACACTTCTTGCAAGTTTTGAATAAGCCAGTGGAAGTTATACATGGTTCTGTTATTTTTGCACAGTGCTGCTTTTGATTCTGAGACAAGAGGGAACCAGTCAACCAGTTATGCACTTAATTTTTTCTCATGTACCACTCCCAAGGAATATGGAAGTAATTGGCTGGTGACTCAGCCAAATGTCAAGGTCGTTCTTGGCTTGATTGATGCAGTACTTCGATTATTTATGTTGAATCTTAGTCTTTATTGTCATTTGGTAGGATAATGCAAATTGCATTGATAATTAGTGCATTATTACAGAAAACGACAACCGTGTTGAAAATTCTGCAATTAATCCTGCTCCACTTGTGGCCTTTCAAGTTAGGGCCCTTTCCTGACCTCTCAGGTGTTCTAGTTAGGAATTTACTTTGTTTCTTAGCTTTTATCCTTTGGCTGAAAAGTACTTAAAGTTTCTGTAAAATGATATATGTGTGCTGCCTACCTGTGGGAATCTCAATTTTCCGTACAATATTGGGCATGACCGAATTATAGATTTATGGATTCAGCTTTGCCATGTGTGATCAGGATCGTAGATCAGATACCAGAGGAAAAAGGCTTCTTGGTCAGAGAGCGAGGAACTTCAAAAGCTACACTGCATGTCGAAACGATATAAACAGGCTAACTGCTCCTTTCCTTGCCATTTACGAGTCCTTAATACCACCAGAGGAAGAAAAGGTGAAGCAAAAACAACTGATGAAATTATTGGAGAAGCTTGTTAGCAAAGAATGGCCTGAAGCTCGTTTGTATCTTTATGGATCATGTGCAAACTCCTTCGGGGTTTCAAGAAGTGACATTGATGTTTGCCTGGCTTTTGGGGATTCAGATGTTAACAAGCCGGAGGTTTTGTTGAAGCTGGCAGAAATATTGGAATCGGATAATCTGCAGAATGTGCAGGTAACCGATATAACCTTCCAACATTTCTGCAAGGCCTAGACTGTTGTTGTGTTAAGTCACTAAAATGAGATGAAATGTGTGATGCCATCACTGAATACTGAGCTGTTCTTTTCGTTTTCGTTAAGAACTTCATTTAGCAGACAAAAAAGAAGTTAAATATATATATATAAAAGTTAAATGTGGTGCTTTAAAATACCTAGCCCTTTTTGCTGAAATGAGGAGTATAATCCTGGACCTTGGATCATTTCTGGAGTCTTGTTCTCTCTCTCTCTCTCTCTCTCTCTCTCTCTCAAGATGATGGATACAAGGAATCATTACCACCAGTACTGCCCCCAAAGCCTTTTCTCTTTTACTAATGGTTTTGCTCCTATCTTAAAAATTAGCAACCACAGACTTGCAGTGCTTCATGTAATTTCACTGCTTTCTTTTTTCGGCCCTTTAATTTCTATAAGTTTTTGTAGCATGCTTGGTGGACTAGAGATTGGCAAAACTACATATGTTACTATCCTTCAATAGATCCATGAAGCATGCACGACAATTTACCATGTGTTGAAAGGAGTCTTATCTGCATGCTCATGGATTCTGATTTGTGACAAATAAAGTTGTTTTCCTGATTGTTGTGTTGTACATAGTCCTCAACGTCTAATGTATACATTATGGAATCTTGTCTCTAAATGTTGCTATGTTGGCCCTGTTTAGTTGCAGCTTTTAGAATCTATGTTTTCATTTTTCAGAAAGCACATTTTTAGTGTGAGAAAACTGTTCATAAAGTCGGTACAAGTTTCTCAATGGTTCTAGTATGACATTTGTACACAGGCTCTGACACGTGCTCGGGTTCCGATAGTGAAGCTTAAGGACCCAGCCACTGGAATTTCTTGCGATATATGCATCAATAATGTTTTGGCTGTTGTCAATACAAAGCTTCTGCATGACTATTCAAAAATAGACGTGAGACTGCGGCAGTTGGCTTTTATTGTGAAACACTGGGCAAAATCAAGAGGAGTTAATGAAACTTACCAAGGAACACTGTCTAGCTATGCGTGAGTATTGCTCGAGTAGTGCATAGGTGTTAATTTTCTTATCCAATATCTTGGTTTCTAATCACTTTTAATGCTTTTCAGGTACGTCCTGATGTGTATTCATTTCTTACAACAGCGTCAACCTGCTATTCTGCCATGCTTACAGGCGGGTGCCATTTTTTGCCTCTTGAATAGCATGATAATTATTGAAATGGGTGCATTTGATTGGTGATTTGTTTTGGCTGGAAAATGGTCTTATTCACCCATGGATTGTAGAGGATTTCATTGCTTACTCTTCAAGGGAGGTTTTTGCATCATTACCAGTATAACATTGTACTCTTGGTTTTCCATCGCATTTGTGGTATGGATCTGCTTTAGCCTTTAGGATGCACTCAAAGCAGGAGGATCAGGATTGAAGCTAGAATTTAAGTTGTCATTTCATGTATTGACCCTCCGCAGATTGGTTGAAGTCACTAGACATTATTCGTTTATTGTTTCCTTAGCGATTCCATGTGCTGCGCATCAACTATCTAGTGACCATCTGGACATTCATAGTGAACGGGTTTATCCCTATTTATGAAATTTTTGAAAGGTGCAAGTCTCTGATACCTATTTAACTCAAAACTTACATCCTTGACTTTTAACTTAGTCAATTAAGCTCAATCGACAGTATCGTTATCCCTTTCAATTCAATTTTTTTTATTTCTCATGAAATGGTCTCACATTGGTATACTTGGCCTTCCAGTAATCCATGCTACGTTTTTGTGCTTTGCCAGGCAATGGAGAGAACATATGCTGTTACTGTTGACGATGTTGAATGTGCTTATTTTGATCAAGTTGATAAACTCTCTAGTTTCGGATCTCGTAATCGGGAAAGTGTCGCTCAATTGGTGTGGGCATTTTTCAATTACTGGGCTTATTGTCACGACTACGCACATGATGTTATATCTATTCGAACTGGCAGGATAATCAGGTGAGTAGACCCTCTATATTTTGTGGGGGATGCATTTGCTATTTTAAAAAACTGTACATGGACTCTACGTATCAATAGATTGGAATACATGCATCAGTTTAAGCCTTCATTCTGTCTTACTTTCCTCTCCATTGCATACATGCACACAGCAAGGGAGCCAAAGACTGGACCAGGAGGGTTGGAAACGATCGACATTTGATATGCATAGAGGATCCATTTGAGACTTCTCACGATTTGGGTAGAGTGGTGGACAGGAATAGCATAAGAGTCCTGAGGGAAGAATTCGAAAGAGCTGCAGAAATCATGCAGAATGATCACAATCCTTGCATAACACTCTTTGAGCCGTATGTATCTATGTCTAGTTAACTTGCTATGTGTTTCGGAATTACGTTGTTTGTATTTATGGTGGTGGGCATTTACAATGTTGCTTGCCAAGCTTGTTGGTTATCATCGCGGGTTGTTTTGCTTGATTTGCTTTTGGTTCGTGTATATGGATACTGCAGTTTTGACATCATTTTGAGCTACGGGTTGTAAAGAAGTGTCTACAAGCAATCTCTTGCTTTTAATTCAGTTAATGTTTGTGTAGATTTCTGCCCTGTAACTTATTGTACTCGTGTTCGAATTTAGAGAGAGATGCTATCGAACATTAAGAACTTGGTGAATATTTGCGAGTTTTGTAGCTTGTTCGACTAGATTAACATTTGTACAGACTTTTTCTCAGTCTTTTTCACAATTTTATGAAGGTTTTTCGTCTGCCATTTCATTACCATATTACTCCTAAGAGTTTTTAGAGTGTGAATTTACTCTGAACTGAAAGTCATAGAATAAAAGCTACTTGTAAAAAGACAAAAGATGTGATAAAAGCCGTGAAACTGTGAGGTCTGTTAATTAATGGGAGTAATAATTAGCCACAAGCTAAAATTTAAACCAAGCATCTCTATCCACTGAGGGACTAAACTTGGGAGTGTAGTAAACTCGTTTTGGGGGAAAAATTAAAACGGAAATGATATTTACGCTCCCCTTTTATTTCACATGCGATAGGGGTGAAATTTGTTGGGATGAAACCTGTTCTAAAAGCCAAGAGAGAGATCTCTGAAGTTTTGGTCCGGACAGGGTCCCGGGTGGTCCGGACAGAAAATGCAGAAAGCTGTCTGCAGGTTTTTGGTGAAATTTTGGAGTTGCTGAAATTCTAGTCTGGACGGGGGTCAAGTCGGTCCGGACGGGATTGGTTTTTGGTCCGGACGGGGGTCAAGTCGGTCCGGACGGTCCGCACGGAAAAAATGCGCGGTTTTGAGTTTTTTAGGGTTTCTGATGTATTGTGTCGCCTTACACTATAAAAGGGACACTTAGGGCAGCCCCCAATGTAATGTGTGAATTATTGTTCATCATAGTGAAACACCCCAGCACCCCGTGGAGTACGATTAAGCAATCAGCTTAAGTCGGAACCACGTAAAAATCTCTGTGTCTTGTTCTTTCTTGTTTCTCATTGTTTTCTGTTCTTGGTTTGTTCTTCGATTGTGTGTGTTTGTCTGTGGGTTTCAAGCGCGCGAATCCCCAACAAAATTGGGTCAGTTCAGTTGGGGATTTTGGCATGGCAGGCCGAACAGATTGGCTAGGTCTAAAAACGACGGGAATCGTTTTGGTCAAAATATTCAAACTTCTAACCAAATTGAAATTTGAATAAGAACATCCAAAATTCACCTCTAGCCCTGTAATCAAATTCATATTGAATTGAGTTTTACTCAAATTCTTACCCAAATTAAGGAAGACCTAACTCCTTATCCAAATTTCCAACGGTTAGTTTTGGATGGTGGCTAGTCACCGCTGCTTGATTCTAGTGCCGACGATGTTATTTCAATGGTCAGCGACTAGTTTTGGGTGGTGATAGGCCGTCGAGGGTGTAGGTCAATATTTTCTAGTGCTAATCGGTTTTCGGGATGTGGGGGAGGGAGAGGGAAGGTATCTAGGTTTACTTAGGTATATCTACTGGCGGCAGATGTGGGGCGGCGTCGTCGATGTTGAAGGAGGACAAAATAAAGGGTATAAAAACGTTTATGAATTTTTTCAAAGCAAATTGTGAGTAAAAAAATAGATTTATAATTGGAGTGAATGACACTATATCAATTTTTTTTTTAATCTAAATTTCAATAAATTGATATTGAAATTTTAGTAAGGTTGGGGGAGATGCTTTTAGTTTTAGGACACTAAACAAACGTAGAATTATTTGCATAATTGACTTTCTTGTGACAGTAAAGAATTGTGTACTTATTTGCATCTTGTTAGTAACTTCTTGCATCTTGTTTCTAACTTCTTTTTAACCATGGGGCAGGGCAGATATGTTTTGGTTGAGAGAGGGGGAAACTTTTTTGGGTACCGAATGGGTACCACATGGTTGAGATTACGTGGTATCCGAACGTTACATCCGGGCCGTCCAAAAATGTATTTCAGATAGAAACTCTCTTTCTCCCCTTTCCCTCTCCTATTTCTCTTTCTATAATCTAGACCATCCAAAACTGAAACGGACAAACCAGATTGCATGCGCGGTACTGGCTCGCCACTAGGGGGTGACAATATCGACCAAACCGATAGGTACTCGAACCGAAACCCTTTTTTTCCTCCAAGCCATAAATGAAATATTCCATGCAGGTGCGGGTATGGTATGAAATGTGAGATAACTAACGGGTTTGGTTCGGTTATGGTATAACTGATAACCAAACCGAACTAAACCGAATCTGTCAATATAAATTCCTACAATACACACCCCCTATTTGAGTGTGTATCATATGCACCCCTATAAAAGTTACAAATCGATTAACAAAAGTTACGAAGTTTAATAAAAGTTATGAATTCTTTGTACAAAAGTTACGAGACGCACCAAATGTTATGAATCATAGAAAATGTTACGAATCATACTTTTGAAAAAGTTACGAAACACTAAAAAATGTTACGATTGCCAATAAGGTGGCACAATATGGACCACACAATGGGTGCATATTGTACACACCTTTAAGGGGTGTGTATTATAGAATTTTCCCAATAAAATGCTACAATACACACCCCTTATTTGAGTGTGTATGATACACACCCCTTTAAAAGTTACGATTTTTTTCGAAAAGTTACGAATTTTTTGGAAAAGTTACTAATTTTTTGTAAAGGTTACAATTTTTTTTGTAATAGTTACGAAACAAACCAAAATGTTACAAATCATATTACTGAAAAGTTACGAAAAACTAAAAAATGTTACGATTGTCAATAAGGTGGCACAATCTGGACCATACAATAGGTGCATATGGTACACCCAAATAAGGGGTGTGTATTGTAGCCATTTTCTCTATAAATATTACTTTTTGGGTATATGTGACAATAAACTTTCTTTAAGGAGATTATGTAGATCATCATATACAGTAGGAAGCGGCTACAATACACACCCCTCTTATGGTGTGTACCATATGCACCATTGCTATCCACTGTTGGATCGATAAAAGTTACGAATTAATTATAAAAAGTTACGAATTGGTAACTTGTTAACCTGAACAACAGGTTACGGAATAAATTAAAGAAAAACAAATAAAAACAAAAACCTAGGAAAAGGAAAAGGGGAAAAAACCTACAGCAGAGGAACAACGGTGTATGTCGTCGTCAACATCTCCGCCATCTCCTATCGCATCTCCTATCGTCATAGCCGCCATCTCCTGTCGTCATCTCCGCCATCTCCCATCGTCGCATCTCCTTCCCACAAACCCTAGAGTCTAGACCCAGCGACGCTGCTCACCTCTACGCTTGTGGTTGTAGCAAAGGAGCAGAAGCAACGAAGATAGAGGAGGTCAAAGACACACCACGTAAGTTTACATAATCGACTTCTGATTTGATATTTGATTTTCATTGTTTTTGTAGTTCCACTTCTTACAAACCCAGTTTTGAAGAGATCTTATTAGGTTCATCTCTGTTCGAAATTTTCCATGTAAATATTTGTTTATATTTTCCAGAAATTTTCCATGTAATTTTGGTGCAATCCTACAAGTAATTTTGGTGTAATTTTCCATGTACTTTAACTTCGGCTCTACAATGGTCAAATCTATTAGAATTACAATGAACATATGCACAGAATGTGTGTTATTGACCCGTATAGTTCAAATTTTTTTGCTGCTGTTGCTGGTACATATTTCCTAGTTCAAGTTGGTGTGCTTTTGAAATAGATAGCAGTCGGTTCAAGTTAGGGGTGAAATCTTGGAGTCTGTTCATTTAAAGCAATCCTCACATAGGTTTTTTTGTTTCATGGTTTTGCAATGTTTACTAGGTTTTTCCTTTAAAAGGTTCACATTCGAGAATAATTTCAGACATCTATGAAGATCAGTTGGCTATAGTGCAGTTTTTTGTTTGTTTCTGTAAATTTTCACTTGTTGAGAATCGTTTGTTTCTTTTGTGCTTGTTATCCTTCTTCGGAAAACAAAGACAAAATTGCCGATGGTGTCTCTCGACTTGGGATACTATTTTTTTGATGAACATATGCACAGAATGTGTGTTATTGACCCGTATAGTCAAGAAGTGGGGTTGGATTTTCAAATAGACATATTATGTGGATTACTGATAATTTTGGTGTAATTTTCCATGTACTTTAACCCATTTCTCAAGAATGGTCAAATCTATTAGAATTACTTGTAGTATCGTTTCAGATATTGCCTAAAAATTTGATATTTTTAAAGTAGAATCAGAAAGGGATTGCGGGAATACGCACATGGTTTTTTCGCTCTGCACCAAAGATTGTGAGCAAGTCACTCAATTAAATATGTTGGAAAAGATTTCTCACCTTTGTTCCAAAACAAGTTCCTATTAGACTTCGAAGGTAATCAATAATTTCATTCCTCCGGTTCTCGAAAACCATCTTTGGTTGTGTAGAAGACAGAATCACTTGAGCTCTTTCCTCAGGTACTAGCCAATTGTGAGCACCAATTTGACATGTTTTGGCGTGCATCAAACAAAGAGGAGGAAGAGGGCTCTGATAATTAAAAAAAAACTCTTCTTTCTGTGCATCGATGGTTAAGGTATTTAAGGGAATGAAAGTAGAGTGTCAACTGGTGCAAACAATGGGTTGGTAGGTGAGGAAAGTGCTCAACTGATATTGTCGCCGATACAACCAACCAACGATAGTTTTCGAGAACATAACGAATGAAGTTATTGACTACCTTCAAAGTGTAAGAGGAAATTGTTTTGGAGCAACGGTGAGAAATCTTTTACACCAATTTTGTAGATTCATTTTTGGCTTCCACGCTCGTTGGTTAGGTAGAAGTTCTTTTTTTATTTCTGAGATTCTGATTCTCCCACAGAATCATCAGAGCATAGGTATGAGTTTATGGTACTTCTCATAAATGGAAGTTTTTATCTCACTTGTGTAATTCTCATGCCAATATTTTATTATCATTTTAGCATTTTATTTTCTGGAATGTCACTGCAGGGTTCTAGTACCAATGTATGACATGAAAGACTACAATTAATTCCCCCATTTTCTGCCAATACCTAGCAAAAAATCATGTTCTACAATTTAGGCATACAGATTTTAGTCCACTTCTGGCATACAGACTTTAGTCCACTTAATCATGTTCTACAATTTAGGCATCCAGATTTGGCTTGCATGGATTTTTAAAGTTATCAGACTTTAGTCCACTTAATCATTGCTCTTGGCTCTTCATTTGTAGTTCATAGAAACTTCAATTTTGCGTGTGTTACAATCTTAGAACTATAAGCAAATGGTATCTGACATAATTGTGTACAATTTACAATTTATTGTTCTTGAGAATCTCTTTAATTTTGTTGAACAAATAAATTAATTTGTCTTGTGACTTGTGAGGTTCAACACTAATTCTAGTTACTTTTATTTCTATAGTAGATGAGAAACTACCCCCACCCAAAAGAAACCATTCTAAAGATTGTCACCTGTGCCTTTTTTTTAGGTTTTATGGATCAATTCTCAGGTAGTATGAGCAGATATGTCAATGTAAAAAGTGGGAAAGGTACGAATAATTTTCCCGAAGAAGATGATGATCTAGGCGACACAATTGAAGATGGATATGGTAATGGGAAAGAAGGTTCAGATTCTGAAACAGGTTTAGAAGATTTAAAGGAACTCACTGCAAAGGATGTTTTGAAAATGAAATTTGCTTCTGAGGAGAATGCACATAATTTTTACAATGCATACGCTAAGGCAATGGGGTTTAGCATCCGAAAAGATAGAAGAAAAGTCGTTAGGGAGAATGTTGTGGTTAGTAGGAAATGGGTATGTTCTAGGGAAGGACTACGGGCAAAGAAATACCTGGAGCGCATTGATAGATTGAGAGCACCAAGGGCAGAAACTAGGGTTCAATGTGAAGCCCTATTTCGTGTGCGCTATGATTGGGCAATGGGAGAATATATAGTGACTCACTTTCAAAAAGAACACAACCATCCCTTGGCCACACCCCAATGTGTCCCTTTTCTTTGGTCGCATAGGTCTGTTTCAAGTGCTGACATAGCCCAAGCAAAAGCTATGCGTAGTGTCGGCATCAGCCCTGGCCAAATAATGGACTTTATGAACCATCAGTCTGGTGGTTCCCATAAGGTGGGTTTCATTCGAAAAGATTTGCACAACAGTATTCAAGCTGAACGAAAAGTAGAACTCAAGGATGGAGATGCAGAAGGTGCTTTGGGATACTTATCTGCTAAAGCTCTAGACGACCCTCTCTTTTTCTACAAGTATAACGTTGATGACGAGAATCGATTAGACAAATTGTTTTGGGCTGATTCAAGGTCTCGAATGGACTACGCTGCCTTTGGTGATGTACTTGTTTTTGACACGACTTACAAGACAAATGCATACAAGAAGCCATTCGTCATACTAGCCGGCGTGAGTAACCACTTCTTGTCAATCATATTTGGTTGTGCGCTATTGGCAAATGAAAATGTGGAAACATACACGTGGGTTTTGGAAGCATTAATGGAAGCCATGGATGGTAAAAAACCCATCTCGGTGGTGACTGATGGTGATAGAGCTATGCGTCAAGCAATCATAACAGTTTTCCCAAGCTCTACGCATCGTCTGTGTACATGGCATTTACAAAGAAATGCAGTGACCAACATCCACATACCCAAATTTCATGAGGATTTCCAGTGGTTAAAGTCATTGGAATGTGATAGGGACGAGTTCGATGCTGCTTGGGCTGACTTGGTCAAAAAATTCAATCTTGAAAATAATAGTTGGGTGGTTGAGACCTATCGCATGCGTCATAAATGGGCTGAGCCTTATCTTCGCGGCCATTTCTTTGCTGGGATGAAGAGTACTCAACGTTGCGAACGCATGAACGCTTATTTCAATACCTTCCTAAAAGTGAGGCTAAAACTATATGAGTTTGTTACACATTATGACAAGGCCATTGCTCGGATGCGTGTTAATGAGGCAAAAGCAGAGGCTATAACAGAAAATAGTTTCCCAGTTTTGACAACGCCGTTAGTGAAACTAGAGAAACATGCAGCCGAGTTGTATACGCGTAAAATTTTTGTAAAGTTTCAAAGGGAAATTGTGCTAGAGGCGCAATTTTATGTGAAGGACCGACTTGAGGAGGAGGATCATTACATCTATAATCTAGAACAGTATGCAACTGAAAAAAATTGGAGAGTTAAGTATTATCCATCAGATGGGAGCATAAAATGCCCTTGCTTAAAGCTTGAGTCTTTTGGGATACCTTGCTGCCACATGATCGCTGTTATGAAATTTCGACAAGTAGTATCTATCCCTATGAGTTGTGTGGTTCAAAGGTGGACTAGGAATGCTAGGTCAAGCTATCAACAGCCTAGTGTCACCAAAATTCCTAACTAGTTGACACAAATGACGCGATATGGCATACTAAGCTCATCATTCAATGTAATTTCTTACTATGCCTCGCACGAGGATAAAGATTTCATAGAGATGAGGGAATTGTGTTTCCAAATGACGTGTGAGATGAAGAAGCGTTGGGAAATGAGGAATGTGGCCAAGGGTGAGGGTGAGATAAAAAATAGTGCAACCAAACTATTTGGGATTCAGGACCCCGAGGTAGTCAAGACTAAAGGGAATCCTGGGGGACCTTCATCTGTTAGTAAACTCCGCAAACCGAGGAAATGTGGGATTTGCAGGTATGATGCTTTAGTTGCAAAGATATGATACTTTCTACCATTATTTCACTATGTAGTTCTCAATTGTTAAACCCTTTTTTTTTTTGGGTAATGTAGGAGTATTGGCCACACGAAGAGAACGTGTAAAAGCTAAAAGTTTAATACAAGGAGAGAGGGTTGCAAAGTGGACAATTCTCCAATCTTAGATGATGAGTTGTTCCCCCATGAAGATAAGAATGATTCAGCAATGTGAAGTACCTGTGCCAAATCAATGAAATCATTAACAAAGCTTGGCGGGAACTGGCAATGCACAACTGAAAGGAAAGAATATACGCTCATACATCTAAGTTGGTTTGAATAGGAGTTCTAGGCAGAATTTAGGAAAACTAAGTGTTCATAATTTTGGAACTAAGTTTTTGTGTTGGTATTTTTTTTTTATATCATTACTGTTTCATTTTGGGAAGTTGGCATTGACTATAGTTACACTACGTAGACATTTTCACCAATAATGCTTAATGAGACTCCATTTTTTTTGTTGATCACGTGGATGTGTTTAGAAATTGTTGTGGATTTGCTTATATGTCCATCGAATTGTGTGTTCTTGGGGTATTTTGTTTGATCTGTGGTGGAGTGGTATTTTTGTACTCTTTTATCGATTTTTCTTGTAAAAGAAATCTCCATGGTCATTTACCTGACAAGATATGTTATTTTCAGCTAATGTTGTTCTAGAAGCTACATGTGAGCAAGTTATTGTAGGGCATCTTTATTCCGAGATTAGAAGGGTAAGTTTTACTTTTGTTTCTCTATTGCTCGTAAGATCTTTATTCTGCCAGATATTGGTTGCCCAATTGCTCGTAAGAGACACATATAACAAGTATTTTCATATCTAGAACTGGTGCAAGAGGGCTTTTTATTGATGACTTGGTAGAACACAAATATGCCATGAAACATTTACATGGCGGTTAATTTTTCTCTATTTGTGATGGAAAAGAGTGTTTCACATTCTCTATTTGCTTTAGTGTCTCACCAACACTCCCAGGTATAGCAACTTGTGTTACACACTGCCCCTAGTCTGTAGCCTGACAATAATGTCAAAAACTAACACTTAACATCATCTGAATCAAGCTCAGATTCTGATTCCAGATTCACCTTCTTTGTGGCAGCCGTTTTCTTGTTACATTTCATTCTTTTTTTCCCAAAATCCAATGGAATATAAGGTGAGCTCAAATATTGACTATGCTTCAGCGCATTGGCAGGTCGAGTTCATCGATGGCCATTATCAATTTGAGAAATTGAATTAGATTGTCTAACTCGTAATTGACGCCTTTGAATTTGTTTTGTTGCCATTTTAATGTGTGGCTTCTTCCCACTTACAATTGGATCAATATCTACAACAGCAGAAATTTTCTTCAAATCAGTTGTTCCAAAAGTTCTGGTTCTTTTCAAACCTTGGGCTTCTTTTACTGGTTCCACTGGAAGACTACTTTCGTCAGTGTCACTAGATATCAAATCATCAGGCTTTTCTTTGGGGACAAGGTTGTTAGGTGAAACTTTAGGTTCTTCTTTTACTGGAAATCGATCGAGTAGTTGACTCAAGAGTGACTTCATCCCAACGACCTCAGTCTCCATTTTTGCCATTCGATTGCCATCATAACCATTTTTAATGAAAAGAATCTTCATTTCAGCTAGCTCTTTCTCAAATTTTGTCATCCGATTGTCATCAAAATGATACTGTTTGAAGTGTTTCTTGAACTCGGCCACCTCGGACTCTACTGTTTCTGGTTGCTTGTGTTCTACAAAAACTGTGTTGTTTGGAGATGCTAGCTTCAATTCTTCCACAACTTTGGTCCTTGGGGATTCTTGGTTCTGCTCTTGAAAATTCATGTCCTTTAAAGGTTCTTCGTTATGTTTTTCAACACTGGGGAACTTCATATCCACCTATTTTCCAAAAGACCATAAATGACTTAGAATGGAAAATCAACATCATTTATCTATAGTTTGTATTTTTTTGAACGAAAAAGAAGGATTACTCTAAAACTAAGAAACTAGAATCAGCAACTTTAAAAAAAGCAGCATAAATTAAGAGTGAAAAGATCACCTTCTTGTTTTGGTAATCGCCAAGCAGTCTCATAGTACCACTGATTTCTGAATTCCCCCAATGAGCCAAAGAAGAGGATGGTCGACAATGAGTATGTGTCTCCTTTATGGTAACATGATCCAAGTAGAACAACTAGCATGCAGGTAACAATTTAGTGTTATTCTCAACAATTAAAATGACTTAACATTCAAACTAGTTTTAGTCTAAAAATAAAAAATTCTGCAATTTTAGTATCATACCACTAAAAGAAGCAAGCATCCGTTTGCCTTTGGATTACCATTCCTTTTGCATTTTCTTACGCCACTAATAAGGAAGTCAAGCGTTAGCTTTGCCCAATTAGAGTACTTCATGGTTTCGACATTCCTAACAGCATGGAGAAAGGATTTTTTGAGCGCGGGTTTTGTTGTTGGACATAAGAACGCACCTAACATGTAGAGGGCAAATTTCATCTTGAAGTCATCTCCAGCACTCTCTATTTTCATCAGAGACTCTTTCAATCCCTTCAAACAAATAGAACCTTCACCAACTTTAAGTGTCTTACTTAAGATCCCAAAATCCTTCACTTGACCCTTTGAGCTCCACTTCCTTGCCCTCACATTGTATTCCCAATACATGATGAACCTCAACTTGTGTAAGGAAAAGTTGTTCTCCATGCACATTCATCGAAGAACTTTCGCGATCAAAGTTTTGAACTAACCATTGAGACAAGTCGTGATCTAGTTTTGTACACTTCAACGCCAAGAGACCACCCAATCCAATCTCATTAACAGCCGCAATTTGATCTAGGTTTAATCTGCTTATTATCTTCACAATTGAACGCAATGATATACGTGCTTTAATATAATTCTACACAATAACAAGATTAAAAAAAACAACTTCAACAAACAAACTTGTCAACATATTATAAGATATCATCACTAAAATTTCACCTTTTTAGGTTTGACACACTCATCAGCCATTACCAAATATTTCCACCTTTCCTCATCTTGGAGGATATTCCATTGCTCTTCAATTCTTTTCCTAGCCTGCACTATCACAACACTTATGCAAACGATGGTATGACATAAATTTCAAAGTTCCAAAAACCAATTACGCTTACTGTTTTGCCTATTTTGATTTCTGCTTCTCGAAGATGCTGGCGTTCTTTTTGCTACATGCAGAAAATAATCAATATTAGACAACTTATACTTTCAACAAACCTCCAAATATATTTGGCAATTTATGAACAGTAAACAAATTACCGATAATATTTGTATGCCAGGGAACATTGTTTTTTGGACATAGGTTGATTATTGATCTTTTGGGCCACCTCTTTTCTTTCGACTGTCGTTGGTAGGACCTAAAGAATATTGCACGTGCATGTAGCAGCTTAACATAATAGTATGTAAACATTATTTTCCAAATCACCAAAACAAAACAAAAATTAAAACGTCAAACTCAAATCTATAGTTTTCACTCCAATAATCCAAACAAAAACCCCCAAACCGAAAACCCAAGTGCGGGTGTTAGGTTTTTCTCATCTCAGAGAGAGAGAGAGAGAGAGAGAGAGAGAGAGAGAGAGAGAGAGAGAGAGAGAGAGATTGGGTGAATGATCCGATGGAAGAAGCCGGGATTAGATTACCAAACATGACCTGATGCTATCCTTCCATTTGGGACATAACTAGTACCATTGTATTACTAATCCCTATCACAGTTCAATACATACATACCACAGTGTTTTGTTTTAATAATTAATCGGCATGCGATGACAGGCTGACGTCGGGTCGTATTTCCAACGATTGACCGGTGACAAGCCATCGGCTAGCCTAGCGACTATACCGGTTGGAAAGGGCAGCCCCTCCCTTATATATGGTAGTGGGAAAAAAAAAACCATGTGATTCCCTAAAACAAACAGCAACCCCACAAATTTGGACACCCATTAATTGGGAAAAATCCCGATATGAAGACCCCCAAAAATAAATCTGGTACGAGACCGACCGAAGTCAAGAACCCATATACGTACCTCTTGCTGATCAATAGGAAAAAAGGAACGCATACATACCTGAGAGAGAGAGAGAGAGAGAGTATTTTTTACAGCCACAACAGCAGATGATAGACTTACAGTGTTCACCTGTTCCTCAGTTTGAACATCATTCACAGTAAAAGCCATGCTCCTAGTGGTAGAGGGCAAAGAGATCGAAGAATTGGGAGAGAATACAGGTTCGGAGAGGAAGGGAGAGAAGAAATCGGTTGACAGAGAAGGGGGTGAGGGAAGAGTGATTACAGAGACAAGCGTTCTGGGAAAAATTATGGCGACTAGGTTTTGGAAAAAAAATAAGGGTTTAAATTTTCAACTTGCGCCATACCTAATGTGGACTGAACACAAGCGGAAAACCTACGAGTAAAGAGAGATAGGTATCGAAAATTTACAAAGCACGTTCCGAAACTCATTTTTGGGTACCACTAATAATCTGGACCTACATTATTCTTAAAACATCATTCCGAGGGGGTCCATGAAAATTCAGCTCAATCGGACGATTACAAGTACTTGAACCAAAGTCTCATCGTTTCAATCAAAAGATTTTTGCTTCAAATGGTGGGATTTTGGTTCAAGCAGTTATAATAGTTTGATTGAGCTGAATTTTACTAGACCCCCTTGAAAAATGTTTTTAAGAATAATGATCGGTTCAGATTATTCGTGCGGTATCCAAAAGCGGATCCCCGAATGTGCTCTATACATTTTATGTGTCTATCTCTCTGTACAAGTAGCAACGTCCAAATATAAGGACTTAAATTACAGAAAACCTAAGTTTGAATGAAAATGAGAGATTTTGGATCAAGCACTTACAAGTTAATTTCTCGCAGGGCCCCTCGAAAAATTATTCTAAGATAAATGAACGGTTAGAATTATCGGTGTGCATTGTTTGTATAATGTCTTTCTATACGCCTATCATCATCCTTTAAATTACGCCATAGGCTCAATAAGTTGCGCCGAAACTATAGTTTGGGGGAAAAAATGAGTTTAAATTTTTAAATAAGTTGAGCAATTGTTAAAATAAAAGTGTTTTTAAATTTGAAGGGAAGAGAAGCCCAAATTAATATCTAAAATTAGTTCACAATAGAAATATCTTCTTATTCTTCTTCTTTTTTGGGGGGAAAATTGAAACTAAAATTAATTGTTTAAAAAAAATCATTTACTTCTTTAAAACACATTGGCCTCAACAATTACAAAGGCCATATAATATCAAAAGGTAATAAAAAATCAAAGCTAAATATTTTTTAAACTATTTCTAAGATTGTTTGAACCATGTAAGGTCAATTTTTTTCTTTTTTTTCTTTTTTAAAAAATGCATACTTTCAGAATATTGCACAATAATTTTACTTACAGAGAAAATGATAACATAACTTTTTAACCTAATTAGTTCTCAATTAAATAATAGTTTAATTAAGCAACAGTGGAGTCAATCATCCAAGTTAAACAAATGTGGAACACCAACAATGAACGTAATGGGCGAGCTACAAAGTTATTGACATGAGATTACAAAAATAATATTAACTGCAATAACAAAACATCGACAACGCACTATTAGTGCCTTGTAAATTAGTGCTCATAACACGATTAAAAATAAAATTGATCACTCCAATTTTATAAGATGGTCAGTCACATGTGTTATCAAGACCAATCAATTGAGGAATTTGAATCGTAGTGTAAATAGAATCTAGAATCTATCATTGATTGTGTGAAGTTACCAAGAGTGATTGAATGCAAAACCGGTTGCAGTGTTATCTCTAACTTTGAGAACCCCTTAAGGAGTCCCACATCGGGAAGTTGATATATGTAAGGATTCGTCACTAGCTATTGCATAACTTGAGGTAACATTTTGAGTCACGTAGTTTGGCTAATGGTAAATATTAGCTGGTGTGGGTCTTCACACTAACCAATCCAAAATCAATTAGAAAGGTTATTGATAACGATTGATTGCCAAATCAAATACTCTACTCACCCAATTTGATTGAACAATCGATGTTGCAATGTTTAACCATCTTATTGCATTGAATAATTGATTGTGTCATATAATAGATTATAGCATTGATTGTAGAAGTGATAATGTATTTAATTGTTCCCAACCATTTTTGATAACTCAAATTTGAAGACTACTTTGATCAATTACCCAATTGATTGTGTTATATTGTGTAATCAATTATGGAATTGATTAAATAATTGATTATGTATTCAATTGTTCCTAACCGTTTTTTATAACTTAATTTTGAAGACCACTTTGATTGATTACCCAATTGATTGCGTTGCGTTGTGTAATCAATTGTAGAATTCATTTCATAATTGATTATGTATTCAATTGTTCCCAACCGTTTTTTATAACTCCAATTTGAAGACTACTTTGATCAATTAACCAATTGATTGTGTTGTATTGTGTAATCGATTATGAAATTGATTACATAATTGATTATGTATTCAATTGTTCCTAACCGTTTTTTATAACTTAATTTTGAAGACCACTTTGATCGATTACCCAATTGATTGCGTTGCGTTGTGTAATCAATTGTAGAATTCATTTCATAATTGATTATGTATTCAATTGTTCCCAACCGTTTTTGATAACTCCAATTTGAAGACTACTTTGATCAATTAACCAATTCATTGTGTTGTATTGTGTAATCGATTATGAAATTGATTACATAATTGATTATGTATTCAATTGTTCCTAACCGTTTTTTATAACTTAATTTTGAAGACCACTTTGATCAATTACCCAATTGATTGCGTTGTGTTGTGTAACCGATTGTAGAATTCATTTCATAATTGATTATGTATTCAATTGTTCCCAACCGTTTTTTATAAATTAATTTTGAAGACCACTTTGATCGATTATCCAATTGATTGTGTTGTGTTGTATAATCGATTATGGAATTGATTACATCATTGATTACGTATTTGATTGTTCCCAACTATTTTTTATAACTCAATTTTGAAGACCACTTTAATCGATTATGCAATCGATTATACATGATTGAAAAGTTATGATTTTTTATTACTAAAGTTACGAGACCAACAAAAATGTTATGAATCATATTTGTGAAAAGTTATGAATTTGTTTATCTCAAAGTTACGAGTTCCATGAAAAGTTACGAAACACACAAAAAGTTACGAAACAAAAGAAAAGTTATGAAACAAAAGAAAATGTTACGAAGATATCATTCAAAAAAGTTATTTAATGCTAAGTATAAAAGTTACTTAAATATAAAAAATTTACTTAATCATATTTGAGAAAAGTTATAATTTTTTATGTCAAAGTTACGAAACCCACGAAAAGTTACGAAATACACAAAAAGTTATGAAATGAAAGAAAATGTTACGAATCATATTATCTAAAAGTTACGAATTTTTAGTATAAAAGTTACGAAACAAACAAAAATGTTACGAATGACCGGTTCTCCGCGTCATTTTAATGAATTAGTGTATGATATAACCACACAATGATAGATATCATGATATCTGTAAAAAGGGTGTGTATTGTAGATTTTTCCTATACGGTACTTTCTTTTGCTGATTTTGACAACTTATCAATGTTGTGTGTCTCTCAATAAACTGGATATGTGCATTTGGATGGGTTCGGTGGTTTCTGGGTTTCCTTCACTTGAATTTCCTTGAATTCGGATACCCAATTGGTTCGGGGATTACCCGAACCCCGTTCGATTCTGTTGTGATTTCATTTTCCTCTCTCCGTGACTCCGTTCGAGTTTTGCTTCAGTTATGAGTACCCATTTGGTTTTGGAGATCGGATTTGGTTATGGCAATGGTCAAACCAATCCGCCCCATTGCCATCTGCTCGGGATTTAAAAAATTGCTGAGAGGAAGGAAGCGAGAGCGAGCGAGAGAGAGAGAAGCAGGTAACGATTCCACTCCCAAACACTACTCCGCGCCAATTCCGATCAAATCCATGGAAAACCACCAAAACCACTCGCAACCAGGCCTAAACCTCGCAACCAAACACCACCTCCCCAAAGTCCTAATCATCCGCCCGCCCACGGTTTTCAAGTCACTCGAAAGCGATTTCTCACAGAAATTCCAATTGGCCAGTTAAGGGTGATTATCTTCTTGGATCCAACTTCCAAGGTCACTCACACACTCTCTCTCTCTCTCTCACGCGCACTCGCATTTCCATTAAACTAATGTTCTTAACAAGCAGCTGATGAAAGAATGGTTAACCAATGTGAGAGTACCAGTCCTTATTATCACCAAAAATTAAATATAAGTGTGATTATCATTGAACGGTAAACGATAAGACAAATCTATCTTTATCATGCGACGTGTGATTAATTTGATTTTTAGTACAGTTGTAACGTTAAAGTGATCATACGACAAACTAAACACGATAGTGAGATCTTCATAGAGTGTACCAAGGCATACTTTGCCCCCGCAGTGCAATACCGAAACTACTTGTCAGTGGCAGAGCCAGAATTTTCACTTGAGGGGTCCGACTTATATAGTGTAAAGCTTTTGCTTTCCAATATAGTACGTTTGTATGTTGAAATTATTCTACCCAATGCATTAAAAGTATATGAATAATTTTATTATATATATTTTTTTTCTAATAATGAATATTCGGGCTAGCTTGCGGTATTAAAAAGAAAATAAAAAATAGAACGAAACAATTTATATTTTAATGCATTTGGCTATTGCGTTCTATTTCTTAACACTACGGCAACACTCACATGCTTATAATGTTAAACAACCTGTTTTCATTAAATCAAACCAAAATTATTAACATCATAATAAGCTATGACCATATTTACAATCAAAACTCAAACATAGATATCATGCTCCTAATTTTCTTAAAATTCGGGTAGCTCCACCCTTGCTCCTTGTTCAACAGTGCTACAAAAAGAAGAATAAAAACATCTGGTAGAAGAAGTGCATTTGTAGAGCATCTTAGCATTTTAGGCGGTCTCTACTCTCTATAGAGGGTGGATTGGACTCATAGCCGGTGTTTGATTGCCTTTGTTGACGCCTTGACTATTAGTCTGGATCCCCAATCGGGGGTGAGTTTTGCAATCCAATCTGCTGGATTCGGTCCTAATCCATACACCATCACATTAATTTCCTCACACCCCTGAACTAGAAACAAACATGGTTATGAAATTTGTAACAATTCCTGCATAATCACATGGTCACCTTATTCTCTGTGTTTAAGCTTCATTAAATCGTAGTCATAGCTCTTCAGGTTTGGCCCGAGGGGGACTGGTTTAGTAGACACATTTTAATCTAAATGTACTTATTATATCATACAACTTCTGCTTTCCAATTTGGTATTATATTTGTACAGTAGGCCTCGTTTGATTCGTGGACTAAAATAGGTGAGATTGATAGTTCTGGACTATTTGTCCTATGACTAACTTCGTACTAAATCTCACATAATCCCCTGTTTGATTCATGTAGGATTAACATTAGAATATCTCATGTTTTGGTCAATCCCATGTTTGGTTCCCTAAATTACATTTCAGGATTAACAAGGTACTGTGATTGATCTTGAGCAAGTATCAAAACCCAGTTTTGATTTTGCATCAAAATCAAAACCCAGTCTCGTATATACACGAAACCCAGTTCCATCGAAATCCACGAAAGTTGCTTATATCTCATAATCTATAATAGTTTTTATGATATTGTAATTTTTGTTTAAAAAAACTAATTGAGATCTATCAAACAAGATCCATATTGAATATATAAAATATTATAATACTACCTCCGTCCCAATTTTATAGTCTCTCGTTCTATCCTAACCAGATAAAAAATGATTCTATCTTTTAATCGGTAATACATTTTATATGCAATATGGATCTTGTTTGATAGATCTTAATTTAATCTAATAAACAAAGTATTCAAAATCGCCTAAAATATTGTAAATTATAAGATATAACATTTTGAAAAGTGGCACGAACTCTCATAAGGGACTATAAAATTGGGACAAAGGGAGTATAAAATATATAGACAAATCTTTGAGACATCCATAAAAGGAAACAGACAGAACATTTTGGGACGGAGGAAGTATCAATAATACACAAAATTAGATATCATACTAAACAGAATTTTAAAATAGTCTGAGTTTTTCTGTTTGATTAATGAATAATGAGTTGCAAGTACAATGACAGGTTTTCTGATTCAATATCGTGTGGTGATTGTTGATTTCAGTTGGGAGGCAAGCGAGTTGGGATTGTTGGACTAGGAAGCATAGGCATGGAAGTTGCAAAGAGGCTTTTGGCTGCACTATCTCTTACAATTCAAGCAAGGAAAAACCATCCGTTTCCTTCCTTTTTTATTCTAATGTTTGTGAACTAGCAACAAATTGTGATATCCTTATCCTTTGCTGCGCATTGAATGACCAAAAGCACCGCATGATTAACAAGGAAGTCTTGTTAGCGTTGGGAAAGGAGGGTGTCATCGTAAATGTTGCACTTGGAGCTGTTATTGACGAGAAGGAATTAGTGCGATTTTTAGTGCAAGGAGATATTTCTGGTGCTGGTTTGGGGATGTGTAGAGTGTTACGAGTATTTTATTATTCACCCACCTAAAAGTAGGTGAGTACTTCTCCAATGTTTGTATAAGTGAAGAAGTTTTTAAATAATGGTAATTGTTTGGTTCCCACGTCATATGTGGGCAAATGCGGGTGCATGAGCGCGAGTGTGAATGAGTCTTCCAAAAACCTCTCAAATAACTAAAATTTGTGAGTGCGATGATTGAGAGCGCGAATGCAGAGCGATAATTAAGAGCTGCTGCGAAGACTATTTTGAAAGATTAAATAACTAAATGTTCAAGCAAAACAAGAAACTCCAAGGGATAGCTCAAGTGGCAACAAGGATGAGCTGTAAATCCTAGCATCTTCGAAACTTGGTAATCTCTTGGGGCCAGGCCACAAGAACGAAATTTCTTGTGAAATCTCTAGTCTCTCTGTGAATGACCTGTCTTTGACCTAACTAGGAAGAAAAATAGTCGAAGTGGCTGTAAGCTGGCCTGAATACCTCTTACCGTTGGGAAAAAAAAAAAACAAAATAGGGCCTCAAGGTGGCTCAGCCACTGCTTATTAGACTGGAATGCATACATAGCATAACTACATATGCCCTCATTTGTTTCCCTGAAAACATGCTTTTGGATTCAAGGATATTAAGAAGATTTAACTTTTAAGGAGGCAGAACGCAATAAAATTTGTCGCGCATGCACCACAACAAAATAACTTGGCAAGACACACCTGGCCGTCGTACCAAAAGAAAGAGAAAAAAAAGGGACAAGAAGAACTCAGCAAATTTTCACTTAACAGCACAAACATGGGTGCTGCAATATGATAAGCTTATTTGGTTTTCGGGCATCCTCCAAATTCATTCACAGATTTTCAACTGCTCTCATCTTACAACCAGGCACCAACCCCTTGTAAAAGAATGATTAACCCTTAATTATTCTGACTGCGTCTATTACATCCATTTTGGTATTTGTTTTAGTGATTTTTTTTGTCCTAGACGAGACCATGAGGGCTTCAGACCTGCAACGGATTTTGGAAAAGACAAAAAGGACATAGCAACTATAACCCCATAAAGTAGTACTAGAGCACACCTGAGCTTCGCAGTAAGATAAAGTTCAAGTGGGCGTCTATAGCATGATTCGAACCTTGGACCTCTTTGACCACCCAAACCACACGTGAGCAAGCCATGAATCACTTGGGGCTACAAGGGTTGTTATTACACCATAGAGTATATTTTAATACTCCCCTGTCTCCATTTAATGGTTCCATTTGGAGAGTCCACTTAATAAGGAAACACAATATTGCACTTTCGAAAATTATTTTTTCTCAATTCACCTTCAATCATTATTTTCTCTTACTTTTTTAGTACTACTAATTTAAACATGGAAGGGTAAAAGGGAAATTTCATTAATTATATCTATTTAATTTTGAAGTGGGACAATTTTTTTGGGACAGCAAAAAGTGCTAACTGAAATTATAAAATAAGGACAGTGGTAATATGTAATGGGAGAACCCAAATAGTGTATTCGTTTTTTGAAGCCGTGTCAAAAAAGTGTTTTTCTTTATCAATCCATCTAAAATTAAATATTCGTGTCATTAAATAATTGTAAAAAAACAGTAATCTATTAAAAACCACTCATCATAATTCATAACAAATGCCACTGGGGCATTGTTGAGCAGGAACTGGACCACAAATACATAAGTGGTCCACTCTTAAGTATGTAGTCTCCACCCAAATGTTTAAAATCTAGAGTATGTTCGTGCTCAACTATGCCCTTGGAAAGGGTCTGGGGTTGGTGTTGTGTATTGGGTGCACAACACGCTTGTCGTGCAGCCCTTATGCGGCTCACTCTGGGTCCCGTTATTTGATTCAAGTTGTTCACTTTCTTCGTCTCTTTGATTAGATGGTTCATGTAAAAATTCTGGTTGATTGGATACCGGTAACTGTTTGATCGATGACTACTTTGCTTACAGTTCCGTAGAAAAAATCACCTACAACAATTTCTTTTGATTGTTTTATTTCTGCGAAACTTCAATTTGAAAATATAGATACCGGTGTCCATTCAACCTAATTTTTTACATAGATTATCTACTCAACGAGACAAATAAAATTAATAATTTGGATCAAACAAGACCCAAATTAGGCATCATAGGAGTTGCACAACACCAACCTCGGACCCCTTGGAAATAAGTCCTCGGTGGTGTGTGGAAGTCACGCGAGTAGAGTTCACACAACCGTGTGTGGTTGGGAAGGCGTGAATTATCACATGATGGCGCTCCTGGAACGCAGGAAAATCAAGTACAGTGCTGCAACTGAAGTGTGAATTCCATTTCCCCTTCTCCAAAAAGCATGGAAAATCAAAATCCAGCACCATCCAAAGAGCTTCCAAAGCTCTTGATCCTTTTCCACCCCATATCATAACCCTATTCGAAAACCATTGTTTTAGTGATTTTTTTTTTTTGTCTTGGACGAGACCATGAGGGCTTCAGACCCGCAACGGACTTCAGAAGAGACCAAAGAGACATAGCAACTATAACCCCAAAAAGTAGTAGTAGAGCACACTTGAGCTTGGGAGGAAGATGAAGTTCAAGAAGGCATCAATAGCACGATTCGAACCTGGGACCTCTTTGTCCACCCAAACCACTCGCAAGTAAGCCATGAATCACTTGGGGCTACAAGGGTTGTTATTACACCATAGAGTATATTCTAGTACTCCCCAGTCTCCATTTAATAGGAGCAGTTCCATTTGGAGATTCCACACCTTAATAAGGAAACACAATGGCCATGTTCGGTTTTGGGTTTCCTCCCCCAGTTTTTTACTTTTGCTGTGGGGTCCCCATATGTGGCACTCCTTTTTCTCTCCTCAATTTCTAGAAACAAGGATGACAATTTTCCCATATCCAACGGATACCCATCCCGCCCATATGGAGGTGAGGTTTATCCAAAAAATTCCCCAATGGTAGCAGGTATGGTGGGATTTAAAAAATTCCCACTCGGATATGGAGCAGGTGTGGTTTTTGCTATCCCCGTACCTGATTATATATGCTATATAAACTATACATATGCATATAGTTAGAAAAGAATCTTAACTATTATTTACTTATAGAAGTGGTGACTTGTAAAGCAAATCATGTCAATTACTATCTATTATTATATAAATTACATAATATATTAAGAATATCATTAAGATTCTAGTTCCTAAAATGATGTTCTCGCTATATTTTGCTCTTTCATTTTATTTTTTAAAACTTATTGGTGTGTCGCTTTATGAAACTTAAAAATTGATGTTTGCTTGGATTGGTTTTTTATTGTACTATTATTTTTGCTACATTAGTGGTTAAAATAAGATAATTTGAAGTTTTTTACTTTATATTTTTATTGGTTTGAACTATGGGCTTGCACTTTGGTTTCATTATTGATTTCTTATATATTTTGGTTTGGATTTGGGTATATATAGGAAAATCCCGATATCCAATGGGATGTGGGTTTGATGTTTTATCTAATATCCCTAGTGGTAATTGGAGTGGAGATGGTAAAAGACTCCCCAATTGAGGATGGGAGATAAAATAGGATCTTCCGATCCATACCTTACCCGTTGCCATCCCTATCTAGAAACACTACTCTAGTGCATATCTTGCACGAGATGGGTTCGTGGGGTCCACTTTAAAGACTCACACAAATGATCCAAGCCGTCCATTAATTCTAAAATTATCATTTGAGTCATCCAAAAAAAAAAAAAATCAGGTCAATCGTATAACTTTAAGTACTTGATCCAGTTGTCTAACTTTCTTTCGAACTTTTGTCAAAATTCAGAATCCTAAATTATGAATGAATAATTAGAAGATGGATCAACCACTTATAAATTTTCAAATGAGTTGATATTTTAGGATTGACTAAAAAATTATTTAAAAAATTAACGAATGGCGCGGATCATTTGTATAGGTCTTCAAAGTGGGTCCCACAAACCCATCTCACAAAAGATATACACTAGAGTAGTGTTTCTAAAAATTAAGAAGAGAGAGAAAAAGGAGTGCCACATGTGCGGACCCCACGATAAAAGTAAAAACTGGGAGAGAAAACACAAAACCGAAGATGGTGAATTATTGCACTTTTGAAAATTATATTTTTCTCAATTTACCTTCAATCGTTATTATCTCTTACTTTTTTACTACTACAAATTTAATCATGGAAGGATAAAAAGGAAAATTCATTAATTATATCCATTTAATTTTGAAGTGGAGTAATTTTTTTGGAACAACAAAAAGTGTTAACTGAAATTATAAAGTAAGGATGTTGAGAATATGTAATGGGAGAACTTAAATAGTGTATTCGTTTTGTTGAAGCTGTCACAAAAGAGTTTCTCTTTATCACTCCATCTAAAATTAAATATTCGTGTCATTAAATAATTTTAAGAAACAGTAATCTATTAAAAACCACTCATCATAATTCATAACTAATGCCACTGGGGCATTGTTGAGCAGGAACTCTTAAGTATGTAGGCTCCACCCAAATGTTTAAAATCTAGAGCATGTTCGTGCTCAACTATGCCATTGGAAAGGGTCTGGGGTTAGTGTTGTGTATTGGGTGCACAACATGTTTGTTGTGCAGCCTTTATGTGTCTCACTCTTGGTCTCATTATTTGATTCGAGTTTTGCACTTTCTTCATCTCTTTGATTAGATGGTTCATGTAAAAATTTTGGTTGATTGGATACTGTTAACTGTTTGATCGATGACTACTTAGTTTACAATTCCGTAGAAAAAATCACCTACAACAATTTCTTTTGATTGTTCTATTTCTGCTAAACTTCAATTTGAAAATATAGATACCAGTGTCCGTTCAACCTAATTTTTTACATAGACTATCTACTCAACGAGACGAATAAAATTAATAATTTTGATCAAACGAGACCCAAATTAGGCATCATAGGAGTTGCACAGCACTAGGGATGGGCATGGGGACGGATCAGGGCCGGAGACTACTATCTCCACCCCCATTCCCCAAACCCTTTACTCATATCCATCTCCTATCCAATCTCCAACGGGGATTTATTTTTATCCTCCATCCCCGCTCCAAACGGGGAACGGGGATACCCACGGGGATTTCGGGGATCCAATCATTTTTCCTAGAGTAACAAGTAAATAGTTATAGAAGCTAAATTACAAATCGTTTTACCTAAAATCCAATCACTGAGCAAACCCTGAGCGTGTAAAACTACACGTGTTTGTAGAACAACATAAAGAGTGCAGAAAAATAAAAATTATGTAGAGTTCTTATATATATTCATGACATTAATTAAAATTGATTAAATGCAACATGGGTTGTTTAATAGATAGCATATATAATTGTTTCACAAGAAAAAAGACTACAAGTCTACAATTCACTGTTGATATGCCCAGGAAATATTTTTAAAGATTGTACTACTAGATATTTTTTTGTGTAATCAATCACATGAATGGTCATTTTGATTGCAACATATATGTTAAAATGCCATTGCAGTGGATGAAAATGTTTCAATTACCAAACCAACCTTATGCACAAGGAAGGAAATTTTGGTGTAACCCCATATATATTGAAAAAATTCAAATGGAACCTCAAAGTTTTCATAATTATGAATAAAATTCCTATATTTTAATTCGGGGGAAAGCGAAATGAGGGACGGATCGAGGAACGGATTCCGGGCGGATTCTAGCGACACGCCTTATCTCCCCTATCCAATCCCCAAACATTTTTAAAAAAAATCTCCATATCCTATCTAATCTCTAAACAGATCTCCACATTGCCGATCCGTTCGGATTCGGACGGGGCGGATGAAATGACCAACCCTACACAGCACCAACCTCGACCCCTTGGAAATAAGTCCTCGGTGGTGTGTGGAAGTCACGCGAGTAGAGTTCACACAACCGTGTGCGGTTGGGAAGGCGTGAATTATCACATGACGGCGCTCCTGGAACGGCGCTCCTGGAACGCAGGAAAATAAAGTACAGTGCTGCAACTGAAGTGTGAATTCCATTTCCCCTTCTCCAAAAAGCATGGAAAATCAAAACCCGGCACCATCCAAAGAGCTTCCAAAGCTCTTGATCCTCCGTCCACCCCATATCATAACCCTATTCGAAAACCAATTCTCGGACAGATTCCAACTCCTTTAAGGCATGGGAATCCCCTATCCCCACCGACCACCGAAATCCTCCGCCGGCTCCCCTCTCTTCGGTTCATTGCCACGACCAGCACCGGCCACAACCACGTCAACTTGCCGGAGTGCCGACGCCGGGGAATCTCCGTCGTTAACGCCGGCAGCGAGTACTCCGAGGACGTTGCTGATATGGCGGTCGTGCTGTTGATTGATGTTCTGAGGAGGATCACTGCTGCTAATCGGTATGTTCGTGCTGGGGTTTGGCCGATCAAAGGGGATTACCCTCTCGGTTCCAAGTTCCTCTCTCTCTCTCTCTCTCTCTCTCTCTCTCTCGACTATAGTAAATATTATATCGCCCTGGCGATGCTTGTGCGAATGATATTATGCAAAAGAGGGAAAGAGGAAAATCTCATTGATAAGTATATGAAAGATGAAAAAGGGCATGCCAAATCTCAATCTATTCCCGCATCTCAATAAATAAAGGTGGTTTGCTTCAAAATAATCCTTCTACTCATTGCTACCTTCTGAGGAGTTAAAGCAACAACGAGAATTAAACTTAGCAATAATGGAGATGTCAAATTCGTTCAAAGCAGTCAAGAAATTACCATGAAAAACTGTTTTGACCTCAAGCTCGGTTAACGTGCTCCTAGGACATGGTTAAATGTCCGTGGAGGACAGTTCTCTGCTCATCAGTAAGTTTACATAGATTTCGTTAGGGAACCTCCAACTCGGTCAATGTCCGAGGAGGCCTAGGATTTTGGCAGGAGTTCAGCGGTTCCTTCGAATTCGTGACCAAGAAGAATCAGATTCATTTGCCCCCAAAATATGTTGCTTACCTTGTGGAATGGAGATGGTTAAAAAAATTTAGTAACCGTTCCACATTTTTATTAGTAGATTTAATTGTGGTTTTGGTATAATGCTTTCTGGTAAACGATTAGATGATATTCGATGCATGCTGGAAGAATGCCCTCTCAGATGGAAAAAAGTGTTGTGTATTCTGTCTTTGCTGGTCTTTTAGTTATGTCTCACGCTTCCCATTTGTTAACATTTTTGCGCCTTAATAAATCATTTGAATTCTTCTTGGGCTAAGTAAAAAGCAGCAGCATTCTATTCTTAAATACTTAGTGACTAATACAGAACAAGTGTCTTCCTTGTAGACTTTAGTAATTGTGCTTGATTATGCAGTTGGGAGGCAAGCGAGTTGGGATAATTGGATTAGGAAGCATTGGCTTAGAAGTCGCAAAGAGACTTGAGCCCTTTGGCTGCTCTATTTCATACAATTCAAGGAAGAAGAAACCATCTGTTCCTTTCACCTTTTACGACAATATTTGTGATCTTGCAGCTAATTGTGATGTTATTGTCCTTTGCTGTGCATTGACTGACCAAACCCACCATATGATTAACAAGGAAGTCTTGTTGGCGTTGGGAAAGGAAGGAGTCATTATCAATGTTTCTCGGGGGCCTGTTATTGATGAGAAAGAATTAGTGCGGTGTTTGGTGGAAGGAGAAATTGCAGGAGCTGGTTTGGATGTGTTTGAGAATGAGCTGCAGGTTCCTGAAGAGCTCCGTGCATTAGACAATGTTGTCCTATCACCACATCCAGCTGTCGTGACAAAGAAATCGCTTTGGGATTTATGTCAACTTATGTTAGGGAACCTGGAAGCTTTCTTCTCAAACAAACCTTTACTGTCTCCAGTTGTTGATGAATGAGCAAGTGGATTTTCTCAACTAGTCCAAGGTTAGCACCTTGTTGAATAATTTTGTCTGATGCTCTATTTAGTCCGCATAGATAAATCCTCGACGTCTTGGGTTTTGGATGAGTTGTTGGATTTGGATTTTGTTTTTGTTGGTTTGTATATCATAAGATGTTTCTTAAGCATTCAATGTTTAAACTAAGGTTCTTTTGAAATAATCTTTATTTTACATTTTAAAACTATTTTCTGTTAAAAAGTGCTAAAAAGGCCTAAACCAGCATACTCTTTTACCTAATATTCTGAAAAACATGTCTATGTGGATTCAGGACAAAAAAGATGGCGCAATGGTACCCGGTGAAAGGAGGAACACATACGAATCTTTTCATTCCTATATTTGAAGCAATGTTTCAGATGTCTCTGTTGTGTAACTTACAAGGCCGAGTCTACTTATAAGATACATTGAATGAACCTGTTTGTGTGTTAATATAATCTGATTATGGACAGATCCTAATTCATGTTGATGAAAATTCAAAGATGATGTGTGACTTGTTTCAGAATTATTGATAGAAAGGCTTGGAAAGGTTTGAGTTTATACTAATGGTATCGGTTTCCTCCCTCTCATATTTTCTTGACTTGCCTGGTTTGGTTTCCTCCCTCTCATATTTTCTTGACTTGCCTGGTTTGCACTACGAAGTGGGAAGATGAGAGTAGTAGAAGGTCAAACAGACGAATTCTATTTGCAGATTGAAACCTGATAACATCAGGTATGCCTTGGTATTAGAAGTTCATGGTACATTGTGTTGATTATACTATTCGGGCTTGTTCAATTTAATTCAATGTTATCGTACATAGAGCTTCTTGATATGCAAAGGCATCTATTGGGCATTACACAGATATTCATTTATCTGCATGGCTAACTAATGCTTGAAAGAGTGTATAGGTGACCCATTGGAGAGAGATTTTTCGATTTTGATTCCAGTAACGGTGTCACTGGTTGAGATCTTAGCAGAACTATACTTGTGTAATCAAATTCCTTGAACCTCTCAGAATTCTGGTAGAACAACAGAAAGCTGATTTTTTTTGCTGCCATAATGATTTCTGTACCTCCTAGTGTTGGAACTACATCACGGTGTCCTTCCATAGTTATGGGCAAAATTTTGTACTGAATGCCCTCCATAGAACTCGCCTCATTTCTGTTCTAAGATCTCAATTCATATTGTAAGTTTGAATATACAGTGCCTCCAGCTCCATTTTGTCACCCTAGTCTCTTATTCCTCTGTTTTAGTTGCAAAGAATGACTAACTCGCTGAATGACGGCTCGTCGGCAACTTTTTGACAATCATGGAACTTTCATATTAGCAAATCTTTTTGCTTTGTTGAATTTGCTTACGAACTCTTCCTGCTTTTATGTGATCTTAAACCATAACTACCAACGCATTCTGCATCCGACGGACATATGCTTTGACTATGCTTTTGTGTTGAATCTCTTAACTATATATCAGTTTAAATTTAAGACTCGTCTTCTATCCCGAACTATGACTATCATAAAAATTCTGCACTGCCAACTAACTCTTGACACTTGAAACCCAATGGGTGTGACCTATCATGCGGAGCACTTAACCCTGACCCTAGCGCTGAATTTCTGAACTGAAACATTTCCTCTCTCCAACTAGGGCGAAGTCATTTCCCCTCTCCAAGTATGGAAAAGTCATCCATTTACCCTCTTCTCCAATTATGAGGACTATAATGACGGAGGAATATTTGCTCCTCCATTCTACTACTTCCAAATAAAACCTATAAGTTGTGGTGACAGTTCTAGCTCAGAATGTGCTTGAAAACCATGTAATGAAGAAAGTTAAAAGCTTCTCAATTACATTACTTTCTTATAATACTTTCTCTCTCTGGTATTGGGTAAAGAGTGAGGAAATTTGGGCTAACTTGCTGGAACGGTGTAAAGAAATTAGTTAAGGTTCCTATTTGTTGCCCGGATTTAGTTTTTGTTCTGCTAGAATGCTTTCCGATATATGACTAAATCTGCATTCTAGCAATACGGAATAAAGGTTGCCCTCTCGGTAAATAAGATGGACAAAAGTGCTGGGTGTGCTGTCTTTGTGGATCTCTAAATTCTGTCCCACGCTGTAACCTTAATAAACGATGAGAGAATTTTTTTGGTCCAAATAATTAGCAGCCGTATCATTGTTAGGGCACACATGACAAGTCAATCTTGTATGAAACTATATTGCTAGTACAAGAGCAATTTATACCCCATTGTAGGTAATGGCTACCCATTGCAAATCGTTTGAGTAATTGATCTGGAACTAGTGTTTTTAGCATTACTAATTGGGCTCGATCACACAGATGGGAGGCAAGAGAGTGGGGATCATTGGAATAGGAAGCATTGGCTAAGAAGTTGCAAAGAGACTTGAGGCTTTTGGTTGCTCTACTTCGTACAATTCAAGAAAGAAGAAACCATCTGTTCCATTCCCATTTTATCAGAACGTTTGTGACCTTGCAACTCCTCGCGATGTTTTAGTCCTTTGCAGTGCGTTGACTTGCCAAATCTGCCACATGATTGACAAGGAAGTCTTGTTGGCATTTGGAAAGGAAGGAGTCGTTATCAATATTGGTTGGGGGGCTGTTATTGATGAGCGTGTTTGGTGGATGGAGAGATATTGCAGGAGCTGGTTTGGATGTGTTCGAGAATGAGCTGGAGGTTCCTAAAGAGCTCTTTTATAATGTTGTCACGACGCCACATTGAGGTGTCTGCATAGAAGAATCACGTAAACTTGTGTTGGGAACGTGGAAGCGTTCTTCTCAAACAAACCTTTACTGTCTCCGGTTGTAGATGAATGAGCAAGGGGATTTTGTCAACTAATTGCAGGTTCGTTTATCATACCTCGTTGAAGAATGTGTTTTTTCTTTTTGAACTGGTGTCGCATAATGTTGGCTGGTGCTCTTTTAAATACTCGATTCTTGGGTTTGGGTTGGTTTGAATCTCATACGATGTTTCTTAAGGATTCAATGTGTAAACTAAGGTTATTTTGGAATAATATTCTTTTCATTTGCATATTATGAATCAGCGTAAAAAAAAAAGTTATGATAGGCCTAAACCAGCATACTGTTTTACCTAATATTCTGAAAAACATGTCTGTGTGGATGCAGGACGAATAAGAGGGCTGCAATGGTACCCGATGGAAAGACCGGATACAATCTTGCCATTCCTGTATTTGAAGCAAATTTTGATTGTACAGGGTGCCTCCAGCTCCATTTTGTCACCCTTCGTCGCTCATATTCTGAGCTGAACTCTGCCAATGAGTAGTGAATTAATGGCCAAAACTTTACATGATATTCTGAAGTGAACTTTGCCCATGAGTAGGGAATTAAGATTGAGATTTTACTTCTACTTCAAGTCCATTGAATCATGGGATCTGCTATAGTAACTCGTTTGTGTCTCTTAGTCGTCTGTTTTAGTTGCGACACATCAAGAACCTCAAGCTTGTAAATTATCTGCGAATGCCGAACAAGCGATTAAAAGCTTAGACCTAGGCAGCGTCGTTCGCACGTCCCGGTGGTGCACCGAGTTGCGTCATGCTCACTTACCGTATACCTAATTTCTGTTCTGCTAACTACAACGTTTGCTCTAGAGTTCATTTCTTTTGCTTTTAGACTTGCAGTTTTGGTGAGAACCATCTAAACCACTATTTGCTTTTTTTTGCTCCTAAACTACATCAGTAAACCACTGGGTTTTCTACACAAGTAATCTTTTTTCTTGGGTAAATTTCACTGACCTCTCCTAGGTTTTTGACAAATGGAGAGACCTCTCTTGAGGTATAAATAATTACACTGATCTACCTTGCTTTACAAACTAATACCAAGATTTGCCATTCCATTAAGTTTACTCTAACACATACAAATGACTAAAATACCCCTGAATATTTGGGTGATTTAAACAATTAAGTCTTTTTTTAAAAAAAATTAGAATTGTAAACATTATAACCCAATAAGACTTTTAGTTATATGTGATTGAATTTGTGTAGGTATTTCCACGTTTTATATATTTACTAAATTGTAGTTTTTTCTTTTAAAAATGATAGTTGTCACTTAATGTATCTCATTTTTTTTGGTCGATGAGAAGAATGAAAAATGATCATAATTATTTATTTTCGTATTGACTTATTTTTAAAAGCAAAAACAATGTAATTGACAAGGTTCTTCTACTGCATGGACAACAAAATTGACTTAATGAGTTGGACCGTCCCTTTTCATTCTCCCTAAGAAGGTTGTGAAGGAAATTGAATCCATCCTTCGTGCCTTCTTTTGGACTGGTTTTGACCTTAAAAATTTAGGTGCCAGAGTTTCTTGGGACCACCTCTATTCCCCTAGAAAGGAAGGAGGCCTTGGCTTCAAATCCCTCAAGGTATGGAATAAGGCTATTATGGCTAACCATGTCTGGTTTCTTATTTCTGGAGGGTAACAGTCAATGTGATGCCAATGGGTAAAGTCATATTTACTAAAAGGGCAAAGTTTTTGGAAGGTAAAGATTCATAAGAATTTTTATTTTTTCATTCGGTTACAAAGTATATATAATTTAGTAAATAAATAAAACATATAAGTACTTACACAAATTCAATCACATATAACCAAAAGTCTAAATTTGGCTTTTATTGTTTAAACTTCTAATTAAAAAAAAAAGACTTAATTGTTTAAATCAACTAAATATTTAGGGGTATTTAAGTCATTTAAAGGCCTAAACTGAAGGTGTTAGGGTCAAACTTAACAGAATGGGAAAATCTTGGTCTTAATAATATGTAAAGCAAAGAAGGCCATTGTAATTATTACTAAAACCTTACCCCTCGTTTGATTCGCAGACTAAAAAAAGTGGGATTAATAGTCCTGGAATTGATAGTCCTGGACTATTTATCCTGGGACTAATTTAGTACTGAATCTCACACAATCCCCTGTTTGATTCATGCAGGATTAACATTGGGATATCTCATGTTTTGGCCAATCCCATGTTTGGTTCCCTAAAACTACGTTTCGGGATTATTTCAAGAAGACAAGTGGCATTTTTGCAATTTGGTGAATTTCCCTTCCGCGTTCATTTTATCCGGGACTAAACAATCCCACCACCCCCCAGGTATTGTGTAATCCCATACATATTGAATAAAACTTGTCCCGGGATTGTTAATCTCATGCCGTTTTTGCGGAACCAAACAAGGGATAACGCGAGATTGGACAAAAATAGTCCAATCCCACCCTCCTAATACCCGAATCAAACGAGGCCTTAGAGAATGTCCCTTCATTTATCAGAAGCCTCAGGGGAGGTCAGTGAAATTTACCCATGTTTCTTTTGTTCTTTATTCCCACTTTTGGATTTGCTGGTATGCATACAGTACTGAGAGGGTAATGCCCGTAATGCTATTCTAAAGGAAAAACTCATGATACATTCCCAGAGATTATCTTATCCTGTCATAATCATGAGGACTTGTTCCGTCGATTGCTTGGTTGGAAGGATTCTTAAGCATACTTAGTTTCATTCTGCTTTATAGAAAATGTCATTGGTTGTTTATGCTAATCTTGCTTTGTACCTTATGTCTTCAGATTAGTCGACATAAATTCAATCATGGTAAGGGCTTAGATTAATCTTTTTTAACCAAATAAAGTAATAATCTTTTTTGTTCCTTGTGTCTTCAGATTAGTCAACATCCATTCAATCATGGCAAGGGATTAGATTAATCCTTTTTTACCAAAGTAAAAAGGAATGTTATTAGCTACGTGGACCGATAATGATTGCATGAATTAGGGGAGGATTTAAAGAGTGGCCACGGGTTCAAATCCCCCTCCTAGCCATCTTTTTTTTATAACCGGATGTCCGGGCCAGCTTGCGCGTACCTCGACTAATTTTGGGGCTTTAGAGATGACGACTGGACATAACTCTAAATGGCCCCAAGAGTTTGGTAGCCAAGGGATTCGGACAGGAAATTTTAGATGAGAGCAAACACCTAAGTCCAAAAGTAGATCACTTTGTCAACCTCTTTCGCTTTTCCTCCTTGCCATCTTACACGGGGACAATATATAGAATCTTACTAGACATTTTACCTGAATATCATTCTATAGGTTACGGCTTTTGAATTGGCTCAAATCAATTAGTTCATAGAATAGTATTTGTTTCCCTCTCCACCAAATTCTTAGCTCCGCCATTGGTTGATATGAAGTCTCATAAACTCACGAGGATTTTAGATTGCGGTTAATTCATTGGTTAGTGATTCATTGTTGCATATATAAATGTTTTTTTGTTGTGTGTGTGTGTTCCTAGTTTAATAAAATGGTGTAGCTCCCACATATACGAGTTATGGAAGGGTTGATATCCGTAATCTTATTCCCTGTTTTCGAGAATCGAATCCGCGATTTTCAAGTCACAATGAGACAGCTTTACTGTGCGTCAATTCAGCCTTGATTACTTACTGATAATCCTGAATTTAATTGTTCTTTGTGAATCCTATGCAATTTATTCAGTTGGGGTTATCTTGTTATTTTGCATTAGCTTCGAGAAGCAAATGCCACCAAATACAGTATAGCTATTTAATGAGTTTATAGTTGGTTTTCTTTTTTTAACTCGTGTGTTCGGGTCAGTTTACATGCATCTCAACTAATCGTAGTGGGAGCCAAACAGATTCTTTAGAACTCTATGTACAAAGCTCTGTATAAATTGACCCAAAAAATGTTGATAACACACTTGAAGTTTATAGCTGATTCAATGGTAATAATTGATGGTGGCAGTATGATTGCAAGAAAGAGAGGTCGCAATTTGTTGTTTTCTTTTTGGATTTGTACGATGTTTTCTAGTCAGATGAAAAAGAAGGAAGAAAGATGTTTCGTAGTAGAAATTATAACTCAGAAGGAAAGAACAATTTGTCGGTGCAAAAATTGTACAATTTATGAAAGGGATAACAATGGATGCTTCAAGGCACGTTATAAATGATGTTCTTAAGACGATATTTACCCTATTTATTTGTGAAAATTTGGTGTGTACCAGGTTAACAGTGAATTCGACTCCAAGATACAATAAAGCCCATAACGAGCCGCCCATAACAAGTAGAAAGAAGAGAGTTCTAGAGAGAATTTCCTAATTCTCATCTATCTGAATAGCTCAATTGGTGGAAACTCTAGCCTTTATATGGCCACCGGATTATGACTATTGACCAAAGATTACATCTTTGTGATTAAATCCAACAATCATGTCTATTTATGATAGATATGTCTATTCTATGGTCCCTAATAGTCCCACTGTTTAGGGCCTGTTTAGCTAACTCATTTTCACATTTTTTAGATTCTCTTTTTTGAGTTTTGAGTGTTTAGCTGCCCAAACCCAAAACACATTAGACCAAAACTCGTTCTTAAAATTTAACATTAGAGAGGAGTACACATCTCTTGCAATTAAATCGAATGGTCACTTGGAACATCTATAACTGCCTAAGCAAAAATTTAATCATTTTGTCCCAAAAAATGTCATGTAGTGATATAGTTAGTCAAAAAATATCACCGCTACCCAATAGCCTAGCCACTTGGCTCAACAAAAAAAAAAAAACCCCTCTGAATTGTCTTCCACTTGTCAGTTGTTGGGCTTGTGAGCAACGCGCGAGAGAGTGGATCTCACTCTCCGGCATCGCCAACCTTTGACCGGCGCGTGTGAGTTCACCAAAACTCCGTCGGCAATGGGTTTTCCACAAATCTAGTCGTCTCGACGAGGGCTATATTGCGGGTGTCTCAAAACGATTTTAGGGTGAATGTTCCGACAACCCATTTTTTCCACACACACACACACACAGAGGTTGGCGACCTCGCTTGCCGTGTCAAGGTACAGTAGCAGTTCGAATTTGCTGAGGATGTTGCCGAGACTGTCAGGTCTCGTTTTTGGGTGAATCCTTGTCACTTTGGTCTCTCAACCGTTGGAGATGCTCTTACACCTTCTTTTAGATCAACACTATTTAGCAAAATCTTGATTCTAGAGAGAGAAAGTGCAAAAATGTAAACTGAATTTCATTCAATATTCTGTGTTGGTTACAATCGAGAGATGAAGCCCTATTTATACAACCTATATGCCTTGCTCTTAGTGGTTAAAACTATCACTACATGGATAGTGGGTGTACCCTTTTTAAACAGAATTAGGTACAATAAGCACAACTAACTAAACAGAATTAGTTACAATATTAAGTCGGCTTAACACTCCCTTGCAAACTCTTGGGTGGAGCACCAACCAAGAGTTTGAATTTTAAAAGATGAAACCTTGCAACAGGAAGGCCTTTGGTAAATATATTAGCAAGTTGTGCAACAGTATTAATGTAGCAAAGAACAATCTTTTTGGCCAAGACCCGTTTTGTAATAAAATGATAGTCAATTTCAATATGTTTCGTACGTGAATGAAACTCTGGATTTGAGGCAAGAGCCATAGCTGATCGATTATCGTACTAGAGAACATGAAGAGGAGCAATATGAACATGCAACTCAGTGAGAAGTTGTTACAACCAAACTAAATCAGCAGCAGTATAGGTCGTGGCCCTATATTCAGCCTCTGTTGATGAGCGAGCAACCGTATGTTGCTTCTTGGCACACCCCGACACAAGATTAGACCCAAAGAAAATAGCAAAGCCTGTTGTAGAACGTCTATCAATAGGATCATCTGCCGAGTTAGAATCAACAAAGGTAGTAACAGAGAGAGGACTGGACAAGAAATGTAAACCATGGGTGACAGTATCCTTGATGTATCGAAGAATCCTTTTAGCAGCACAAAAGTGACTAAGTTTAGGTTGATGCATATGCTGATAGATAACGTTAACAGGATAGGATAGTTTTGTCCTAGTCCATGTGTGATACTGTAAAGAGCCCACTAAAGATCTAAACAAATGAATATCCTCAAAAGGAGGGTCTGAAATATTAGGTGGAACCTTGGTGGAGGTAGGAGAGGAACTGGGTTTATAATCTAGCATAATAGCTTTTTTCAAAATCTCTGTAGCATATTTGGACTGAGAGAGGAAAAGCCCATGTTCAGTAGCAGTAAGTTCAATGAACAGGAAAAATGAAGATTCCCCAAGTCTTTCATGGCAAACTTAGAACTAAGTTGTTGGATGAGATGTGAAATATAAGCTCAGTCAGAATAATATCATCTACATATATCAAAATCAGAGTGATAACAAATGAAGAATGTAGAATGAAGAAAGAAGTGTCATCTTTACTTGTTGTGAACCCAAGTTCCAAAAGATAAGATGGAAACAGTGAGAACCAAGCTCTTGGGGCCTGTCTTAGGCCATATAAAGCTTTGTTGAGCTTACAAACATAAGAAGGATGTTATGGATCTTTGTAATCCTGTGGTTGTCTTATAAAGACATCTTCAGAAACAATACCATGGAGAAAGGCATTAGACACATCAAGTTGTCTAAGAGGCCAGTGATGATGTACAACTAAGCTCAAAATAACTCTCATAGTTGGTTGTTTCACCACTAAACTAAAAGTTTTAGTGAAATCAAGGTCAGCCTCCTGTTGATTTCCATTGGCCACTAACCTGGCTTTGTATTGAGCTATAGAGCCATTTGCGTGCTTCTTAATACGAAATATACATTGACACCCAATTATATGTCCATTAGAAGGAGAAGGAACCAAAGTCCACATGTCTTGTTTAACTAAGGCCTCATACTCCTCGGCCATGGCCTTCTGCCAGACAGTGTGTTTTATAGCTTCTTAAAAAGTAAATGGTTCTGTGATAAGTGGAGAGGTAGTAGTAAATAGAGTAAAGAGACGTTTTGGTTTAAATATCCCTGCTTTAGCTCTTGTGAGCATGGGATGGGTTGAAATAGAAAAGGGAGGAATTGAGAAGATTGAATTTGAGGGAGAAGACATTATGGAAGATTGTTGAGAGATAGAAGTCTCAGAAGTTTGGGAAATAGGTTCTAAAGAAGAAACAGGAGCACTAACACTGATGTTATCAAATGAGGCGAGATAAACATCAAAATCTAAAATAGAAGGAAACACAAACTTAGGAGAAAAAGAAGAAGAAAAGGAAGAATGAAGAAGGGCAGAGTAAGGAAAACAAGTTTCTTCAAATTTGACATGTTTAGAGATGTATACCCTATCACCAATAGGATCATAACAACAATATCCTTTAGATGCAAGGCAGTGGCCTAGAAAACCACATGTAACAAATTTAGGAAGTAGCTTATGAGAGCTATAAGGCTTGATCCAAGGAAAACAAACACATCCAAATGACTTAAGAGATAAGTAATTTGGAGTATTGTGAAACAAAAGCACATATGGAATTTGAAAATTGAGAGAAGAATGAGGTAACCTGTAGGCTAGATAAACTGTTGTAGCTAACCCTTCTAGCCAAAACTTGGTAGGCATTTGAGCATGAGTGAGCAAGGTGAGTGTGGTCTTAATAAGGTGTCTATGCTTTCGTTCAACCACCCCATTCTATTCAAGAGTATATGGACATGTTGTTTGATGAAGTATACCATCAAGAAGAAACAACTCTGTGAGATATTTGTTCACAAACTCTCCTCCATTATCTGACCTTACTATTTTCATTGAAACTTTGAATTGGTTAAGGACATAAGCCTTGAAATGTGCCAGAGCAGTCTTTACATCTAATTTATAGTGTAATGGAAACATCTAGGAAAATCAACTAAAGTCATCTATAATGAGGAGATAGTACCTATAACCCTGAGCAGAAGGGATTGGGGCAAGTCCCCACACATCCATATGCAAAAGATAAAAAGGTGCAAATGAAATGCTAGTAGAAACCGGAAAGCTGAGCTGTGACTTTTGGCTATATTACAACTAAAACATGTCACATCAAAATGTCTAGTAATAGGAAACTGCAACTACTTTATTAAAGACAAAAATAAAGGCATATTAGGGTGTACCAATTTTTGATGCCAAATCGCAGCTAAAGATGTAACAGTACTAACAAAAGCATATGGCAATGTGACCTCTGAAGAAGCTTTAGAGCAACTCTTGATGGGATACAACCCCTGAATACGTGGACCTTGATGCAGAGTTTGTAAGGTTTGCTTGTCCTGAATCTTATGCCCATCACAATCAAACAGAAGAGTACAATTATTATCCTTGGCAAACTAATGTACTGAAAGTAGATTATGAGTTATGGCAGGTGTATACAGAACATGATTGAGATAAAATGGTGTTGTAGGGGTTGGAAGAAGTCCTTTACCAGAATATGACACTGGGAGTGATGCTTCATTCCTAACTTGAACACTTTTTGTTGGAGAGCAAGACTGATGATGAGTAAGGTTTGTCAAATCATTGGTGACATGTGTGCTTGCACCACTGTCAAAAAACCAGTTAGGGGTAGCAGGAGGTCATGAAATCACATTAGCAATGTGAACACCCCGCTGAAATTCACAAAAATGATTTGAAAGACGGTTTCGATTGATTGGATGGAGTAGCCACCCGAGTTTGAGGACCTTACCCGAGAAACCAATTGAAAAATGACTCATTTGCCCTTGGAATGGAAAATATTTCACTAGTCTTTTAAAAACGAGAGTTCTTAGGTCCGGGAGCTAGGTTACGAGAGGGGAAGGAATTTAAAGCACCACTCTCGCCCGATGCAACCACTGGTCTCTACTAAATGTTTAGGGGATTTTGAAAACACCGTTTAAATGGACTTTTTATCACAAGTTTGTAGGAGAACACATAAATGCATTTACTAGGCAAAATGATACATGTGGATACATGTGCAAGGTGTCATGAATGAAAACACGCCATGTATAAGGAAATACTAGCATATAATGCACTTAATAACTCTAAATATGTTCAATCAATAATAGAAATCCCCCCAAATGGGTCTACGAACAATGCATGACTTGCACTTGGATTGCATTCTGGACACCTGGACTAGGCAGATCCAGGCACCTAGAGTAGATGTGGGCGCCTAGAATAAAGGACTCTAGGCGTCAGGGATGACTATGAGCGCCTAAAACCACACAGTGCAGGCACTTGGAATGTGAACCTGTACAACTTTTTCCAAGTTTTGATTCTGACTAAGCAGCAAATGCAAAGTCTTGATACATTTTTCATTCATATTCACTGTAGTAATTGATGCTTCTATGAATCAAATGACACCCACAATTAGATCTAATGAATGATCTATGCTTTGAAGAAACATGGTTTTGGTATTTCTTGTGAATGAGATGACATGTACAATGTTGTTCACTGCATGGATTAGTACCACCTTATACACATGGATTACTATGATGCAAACCTATTTTTGAATGAGTAAGAGAAAATGAATGAACTCATAATTTATTCTTAAGATATGCAAGTGTTAGACTTGAAAAGGATTAAAGACCATTCTATTCTGCCATCATGCCTCTGATTAAGTATGAATTCAACAATAATCCCACTTAAACCATGAATAATGCATTTATCCTCTTCAAGACTTGATTTTCCTCCTAAAAATGCCCATGAAACAAGCTTTCAAGTGTACTTTATGATCATGCAACTTCAGAAATGATCACAACCAAACATATGAGGGACTTAAATACTAAATGAAGAGTGAAAAGGAAAGAAAATACAGTAGCATGAAACAAATCCAGACGCCTACACTATACTAGTCTAGGCGCCTGGACCTAATGCAGGTGCATAGAATGAAATTTCTTTTTGTAATGTTTGAGACCTTTCCAAGCTCCAAACTAGTATGAGGAACTAGTTGAAGCTTGGTTGGTGTCCCCTCAGGGCCTTTTGGAGCACTTTTGGTAGAAAATCTACCTTTGAAGCTTGATTGGTGAGCTTGATTGAGATTTTTGGTTTAGTTCTTGTGTGGTGGCTAAATGGACTAGTATTTAGTTATGTAACTGTGAATGGCAGATTATGGGAGGTTTTTTTTATGGAGATTGGGTACGGAAGAAGAGAATATAAGGATTTTGGGTAACAAGGGTAAGTTTATTGGTTGAAAGTAGGAGAGAGAGAGAGAGAGAGAGAGAGAGAGAGAGATGGATGAACTGAGTTTGAGCATTCTGGAGATAATCTAGCAGCATAACAGTAAGAGAGAGGTGGGGAGTTGATCCTCTTCCAAATAAGAGAGGGGAGGGGCTTTATATAGGCATGAAAGGTTCAAAATGGTCCATTAGGATGGCTTAGGGGTCAATCCAAGGGGTCATCTTAGGACCATCATCACCCTTCCACTATATTGCTGCAAAAAATCCTTGAAAAATCCTTCAAGACACTCCTTCCTGCCTATTTGACCTTGGGATGCAAGTGTCTGGAATGAGTCCGGGCGCTTGGAATTGGGAGTCCAAGCGCCTGGATTGAGTCCGGGCGCGTGGACTTGGAGATTGCACAAGATTCCAAACTTTGCGGTGCCGTTTCTATCCCTATTGAACTATGTTTTGCAAATGGTTTGAAGCATTGGAAAGGTAATTGAGTCTACTTTCTAACCCATGTGGTTTGAACCCAAAATGATTTGCACATCAAAATCTATGACCATTTTGCCCTCAGAAGGTTGGAAAAACAAGTCATTTTAGTAAAACGTGCATATCTCCCTTATTTCAAAATGGATTAGGACATATTATATATCAATAAAGAGGGTTTTGAATGTACTAGAAGGTGGTGTAGGCTTGGGTTTATTTCAAAGTTCACAATCAAGCCTCGCATGCTCTTATCGGGCCATTTTCATCATCAAGAATGCCAAGGATTTTCGTGGGTTCAAATTGGGGTGTCTACAAACAATTGAAAATCCTGTAGACTGTGGTGAATATCCTTGAGAAAAACCAGCAATCTGAGGGAAGCCTTGAAAGTACCCAGCAGATTGTGGAAAGCCTTAAGAATAACCCATGGACTGTCCCATATTGACACTTGAGGATCCAGTAGACGGTGATGAACCATAGTTATAACCAGTCCCATTGAAGTCACGGTATCCAGGAGAGAGAGTTACTATATTTGTCTGTGGCATTGGAGGCATAGCAGAGTATTGTCCTTGTGACAGAGATCCTCCATTGTTCCAATGGTTACTTATAGGTCTCCCAACAGGAAGAGGCATAAAAGGTGGAGGTTAAAACTGCAAATTTTGTCTATGGTAGCAGTAAAAAGCAATATGATTACTTTTGCCAGAAATTTGACAACCAACTTTCTGGTTTGATCCTCTAACACCTTTGCCTCTATTAAAACCCCCAGTAGCATGCATATTTCTGTTGGTATACGAAAAGTACTGTTGTGGAAAATAAGTTCCTTGATTTTGTGAGTTTTGAAACATAGGAGCATGATCAATTTGAGCAAGTCCAACAGGTTGTGAAGATGACTGGTTTAAGAACATGTTGGCATTAGTACTCACATTCTGTGTAGCTACAAAAATCTTTGTAGAACTAGTTCCCTCATCCTTACATATCTAAGATTCTTCCACATGAAGAACAAATGACAATTCCTCAAAAGGTACATCTCCTTTCATTATTAGGGCATACTTTATACCATTAAATTCTGGTGGTATTTCATCTAAATATTCCTCTATGGTTCTAGACTTTTTCACATTGTAGAGCCTATTCTTTAACTCATGAATGTGTGAATTAGCGAGGGAATTAAACCACAACTCAAGAGAAGACCACACTTCAGACGCATGTGTAAGCCCTAATACACGTGGTAAAATGGCAAGGGACAAACTTGCAGTCAAGCATGATAGCAATTAGAAGCATTCACGATTGTTGATGTTGGACAAGTAACAGATCCGTCAAGATAACCAGTGTAACCATTAACACGTAATGCATTTGTTACCTGAGTTTTCCAAAGAAGATAATTCCCTGATTCAAGCTTGATCGTAACCAAAGAATGGAAGTTTGAGACAAGAAAGGCTAGAGACGACGGTAGTGTAGTTAAGGTTGTAGTAACCATCGATTTGATGAAGCTTCTTCGTTCAAATCGAGAAATGAAAAGAAGAATTCACGATTATCAGGATCGAATTCTTGAGACTCGCATCATACACTCTGATACCATAACAAAATCTTAATTCTAGAGAGAGAAAGTGCAGAAATGTAAACTAAATTTCAGTGAATATTTTGTGTTAGTTACAATCGAGAGATGAAGCCCTATTTATACAACCTGAATGCCTTGCTCTTATTGGTTAAAACTACCACTACATGGATAGATGACGTGTACCTTTTAAACAGAATTAGGTACAATAAGCACAACTAACTAAACAGAATTAGTTACAATTTTAAGTCGGCTTAACACTATTCACCAATAACTACATTAAATATCCATTTAATATCTTGGAAATATTCCACCACAATTTTTTTTTTCGCTGCTGGGATGGTTAATGCAAAGAAAGAACACTCCTGGATTGGTGAGTTAACAATATAAACTAAATTTGTGCAGTTTTATCTGTGGGTCTTGTTAAATTTTGATTTGGCTAAAAACTATAGGAATAACTTTGTGGTGCCCCAAATGTTGGAGTGAATCTTCATCCCTCAATTTTTGTCTTTGACCCCCTTATTGTTTAGTCTCAGATACTCCTTTTCTATCTCAATATCATTGACGTATAAACATAAAGCATAGTTATTTCCTATGCCAAATTTAGAGAGATAGTCTTTCGACGATATTGCTTTTTCATGACAGTGATTAACTACATAAATACTGTTGGAAATGCTATGAGAGAGAGTACATAAAAGTTGTGGAAAGTTCTGTAAGTTTTTAATGATCAAGCCAAGCTCAACACTTAAAGCTTGATTTAACTTGAAAAGCTTAGTTTGTACAAGCTCAGCTGTTTTTAGTCAATCACAAACTGAGCTCAAACTTATTTAATAAGCGAGATGAGGTCAAACACTACAAAAGCTTGGGTCAGCTTATTTGCTTTTTGCTACCCCTATGTAAGAATCACATTGTGTTTCCTCACATGGAAAGTTTTTTTTTTTTTTTTTTGAACAGACAAAAGCTTAGGGTTAGGGCTAGGTTACATATTGGGGAAAAAGAATGGTGGGGTGAAAAAACGAGTTTGACCCTCAAAAAATCTCCAAATTGAGTTTTCCATCTAATTTGCTAACGGAAGTTAACGGCAGGGACTCAATTTGACCAAAATTAAAATTATAGGATTCGATAGTGCAATTGAGATTAAAAAGACTAAATCGAGACTTGGGTGAAACTACGAGGACCATTTCAATAATTTTTCATTCCTATAAACAGTGCTTAAGTAGTAACAGTGCTTAAGTAGTTAGTCAAGATCTTTGTAATCCTAGAGATCTAAATGTCTGTATATACGACCCCACGTGCTTTGTCTCTTAGCAACAAAGAAATGAAGTGAAAATCAGCTCTCACTCTCTCTCTCTCTCTCTCTCTCTGAAATCTATTTCTGTTCTTGGTCAAATCCACACAAATATTGTCAATGACAATATTTTATGTAAACTTTTCGAATTTACAACTAACTAAAATATAAGTTGTATCTATATTTTAATCTATTGCACGTACAAAGGCTAGCACTTGCTGACATTAATGGTACATTCTTAATTAGGACATTCACAATTTCGCACAAAATAGAGAAGGTTCTTATTAGCCGATTGAGTGCACATATGCTCTCTAAATTTAGCAAGTTTAGAAGTGAAAAATGGACCTCAATTAGGCTTATGTATACACTTATAAGTCAACTTTATAAGCTATTTTTAGGAAGTCGCTGTGGATGCACTTATTTTTTAACATGCAAACATAATAAGATGGAGAATTTAATGAAATCTCGGAAGTCCAATAAAAGAAATATTTGGTGGCAACGATAATCGGATCTTTAATTATATTAAATAAGAAGGCTTTTTATCGAATGCAAAGCCTCGATCTCGCTTACTATTGGAGGTCATGTACGATTATAATGGAGGAGACCAAATAATCTGTACTTAGATCAATGCACTCAAGTAAAGTCCCACTAAAGGAATAAAGTTGGAAAACACAAACTTAACTGAATCTTTCTATTATTATTATATAAGCAAAAAGGCAATTTGGACAAGGAGCACATTATTTTCTTTCTTTATTCCAACAAATTGCATCTCAAGAATGTCTATGATATATTCTCTCAATCACTAGGACCCTAAAACCCTAATTTCAAGAACAATCCTTTTCTCCTCACTCTAAATTCTCTCTCTCTCTCTCTCTCTCTCTCTCTCTCTCTCTCTCTCTCTCTCTCTCTCTCTTATCCAAAAAGAATCCTCTCTCTCTCTCTCTCTCTCTCTCTCTCTCACACACACACACACACACACAATCAATTATTTTTTAACCGTCAAACTTGATAAATGGTACATCAAGTCGACACATATTTAGTCGTCATCGTTGTTATTGTTGTTGCTATTGCTGCGCTGATGAAGCCAGTTGGAGAAGGCATCTAGGGTTTCCATGTCAGCTCTGTAATGCTTCTGAGTGAATTCAAGAAGGGAAAACCATGTGAAGTCTGGATATAACCTTGGGCTGGTGGTATTATTGACCAATTCAATTGGTGGAGTTACCACCTTGTCTGGCTTTGGACACAGAAAGAAGGCCAGTGACTTCCTTGCAGTTTTATTATTGACCACAGCTCTGTGCAAGCAACTCTTGTATATACCATTTGACAGAGCCTGAAATGATATCGATATCTATCAGAACTTCCAAGTACTCGATGCTAAAAATCAGTGGCAAATAATATATAAAACTCCATTGAATGATGGTCATATGCAATACCAAATGTCATAAAGTGAAACTCTCCCTAACACCAAATGATTTTGGTAGAGATGGCAGAATTGTGTCTTTGAAAACTGGTATCAAAAGTAGGAGGTCACGGCAAGAGTGTTATCGTGAGGTAGAGATTGTTAGGTAATAGGTACACAATGAGGTGGCTCCGTGTAATCACTCTAAAAGTAGATTTAATTATGCAATGTCAGCTGCTATAAAAGACTTAAATGAGACCTTCCTCAACTCTATTGATATTAAGAGAGATAACAAAACTCAATTTGAAAACAAAAACCATCATCAATAATGGCAATAACCAATTGAAAAGATATTTATGGATAAATGGTGCTCTATAAAATAAAATTTAAAAAAAAACATTTATTTAACAATTTTAATCAATACCAAGATGAGACAGTCCAAATCTAGGTTGTCCATCGCTACAATTAATGATGTAGATTTGCTCAGAGACTCTATCGAGTAAAGAGTCGGAGGAAATCCCAACCATTAATTATAACCATTATATGGTTCAGATTTGGATTGTCCCATCTAATCCAAAACTTGGATCAAATAGAATCGGAATCGTATAGAGAAGTATCTTGAAAGAGCAGCAGTTATTCCAAGTGGACTCACCATGAAAGTGTCTCCAATGTTGATCACGAAAACTTGAGAACTGGGACGAATTGTGTGCCATTTTTTATCAACAAACACCTGCAGCCCTCCGACGTCGTCTTGATGAAGAATAGTAAGGGACGTTGGATCACAGTGGGGTCCAGTTCCTAGAGTAAGATCAGGTTTCTGGCAAGGAGGGTAATAGTTTAATCTCATTATTGACTCATTTCCTTGAAAGAAATCTCTGAAATGAGAGGGACCCACTCCTAGGCTCATTCCCAAAAGCTCCATTATCCCAAGTGAGAGAGAGCTCATGGCTTCACAATACTCTTGGCAAACCCTTCTAACAAAACACAAAAAAACAAATTACAATTTACGCCAAATATATTGCTATATACTCCCTCCATTCATTTTTAAGTATTTAACTTTTCATTTTGGGCTTCCCTAAATAAGTGTGTGGTTTAAAAAGTTCATGAGTAAAAATTTGTACAATTATCATTTTGCCATTTTGAAAAGTTAGTGGATAAACAGTTAATAGGTAAAAATAGAGGATAATTTTGAAAAATAGAGGTAAAAATTGATGTGAAAGTATAAAGTGGAAGAAAAAATTAATGTGAAAAATGTAATGATGATATTTCTTTAATAAGTTGGATTTACGAAGTGAGACGTTTAAAAATGAACGGAGGAAGTATGTTGTATTACTCTAGAAGAACGTGTTTTGAATCAGGTTGAACTTAAGAGTTGTATAATTGCACGATAAAATTCAGAATAAATTTCAATCGAAGGCAATGTTATAGAGTGCATGAATTCGTTCGCACAATCTTCTTTGAATGTCGTTTTTCTGCCTATCTTTGGGGCAAAGTGCTTCGTACAAAAGTTGGGTTGTTTTATTTGTTGGGAAAATCTATGATTGCCTTATTACCTTACGATTTAGGTAATTGATACGCATTTTAGTAGGTTTCCGAAAAAAAAATAATAGGTACACACCCTCTCAATCACTTTTCACCACACCCTCTCTCACATATGTGGTGGGGCTCACCCGGTGGGTCCCAATGAACCCCACCACACGTGAGAGAGAGTGTGGTGGGGAGTGGTTGAGAGGGTGTGTACGTATCATTGTTCTTTCCGAAAATAGTGAATTTTTGAACATCCGTAACAGTTTGTAACAAATCCTAAAATCACACGTGTCAAGGTTACCTTGAATAGTGAATTTTTCAAAATTCAAAACAGTCCACAATTTGATCAAAACCATACGTAACAAGTACCAAAATAATACGTATAAAGGAATCACATTCTTGAATAGAGGAGGAATCTATTCCCTCCCCCCACCCGTGGGAATTTTAAAGCCTAGTTTTTTAAAAGATTTTAGTATCCATGTGCTAAAATCATGATATTTCAAATCAAAAAATAAAGTGGTTTCGTGTATTATTTTTTGATTTTTTTCGCACCAAATTAAAGTACTCCTCGTGTACTTTAGTTTGGTGCAAAAAAATCAAAAAACGATACATGAAACCACTTCATTTTTTTTATTTGAAAAATCATGATTTTAGCACTTAGGTGCTAAAATCTTTTGAAAAACTGGACCTTAGATTCTCTTCTCAATCCATGTAAAAAAGAAAATGTTTGGCTTCAAAATTTTAAAAATAAATGATTCCTATAGAACATTACTAAATAATCCAAACGCCAGAATAAAATTACTCGGGATCTTGAATTACTAGGAATTTAATTCATAGCAATCAAATTTCTATTCCTATAAAAAAATTAAGGGCATCCAAACTGAGCCGAATATTAGTCGCCAGAACTAACAAAGGACACAACTTTGCTGGTCAAGAAAAAAAGAAGGGACACAACTCTCGACTGTAACATGTCCGACGAACATCTCCAATGTTGCGAGGCTTAAAAAAAAAAAAAGAAGCGCCCCACAACATATTAAAGGGTTATGATTAGGCTTGTAAACAAGCTGAGAAAAGTAACAAATTGTTCAGATGAACTTCAAAAGTTTATTCAATCTTTGCTCGATTAACATAAAAATCAATCTCAGATGAGTTCTAAGTTTTCATCTGAGATAAATCTCAAACGAGAATTTAACGAGTGTGTGGTCTGTATGTGTGTTGTTGGGAATCCGGTCTTCAAATATGTTGATGGCGTCGTCTCCATAGAAAAATCAGGAACAATAAATTACATTCGAGGCACGTTGTAACAACGCTTTCCTAAAGACAGTATTTGCCCCCACCAATTCGAGTGAATTTGGTGTGCACCGGGTTAACAGCAAATCCGCCTTCAAGATACAACAAAACCGAACTCGAGGTTCTTTCTGACTGTGTTTGCACAAACGAAGACAGATAGAATATCCACTAAGGAAAAATAAGAGAATCAAGAACTGATATTCTGTTTCTGCAGAATAACAGTATGCCTAAAATTCTAGGAATAGAGTGTGTAGAGAGAGAGAGAGAGAGCAATTCATTGTGGAATTTCTTTGTTTTCCTGTATCTCAAATGACTTTACAAAGTGCCTATTTATAGACTTATAGGTACCCTTTTGTGAAAGATCATGTCTTTAGAAGACACCCATTAGAATAATCGTGTCTTTTCAATAGACACTCATTAGGAAGGGTCATGTCTCTTGGAGACACCCTATTGATCATATCCCTTCCTAATAGTCACATCCATTCTAATAAACACATCCCTATACAAGGGGTGTGATAACCATTCGGTAAAGTCACGACTTTATGTGAAAATGTGTTGCACCCTTTCACATAAATCTCTCTCCGCACATTTTTTATAAAATCCCCAAACCAAAATTATTTATTATTTTGAAAATCTCCAACATGTGTGTGATAGAGAGAGAGAGAGAGAGGAGAGGAGAGATTGTTTAAATAGATTGGCATGAATGAAATGAAAATGGTTTTCATACCCAAATGGAGCGAAATCTTCTCCCAACTTGCTCAAGAAGTACTCCTCAACCGTATCACGATCATCACAATAAGGAAAGGAAAGCGTTTCCTTCCATGGAAGCTTAGAAGAAAACCGACCAGTAAAGCTACTGGCATAGCCACAGTGGTCGCCGGTCTTTCTCTCAGTCCTCATCTTCTCCGATAATGGCATCGCGAAAAAGAAATCCAAGTTCTTGTGAGCTTCATTTATAAGCTCTGAACTAACCCCGTGGTTTTTCACTAGAAAAAACCCATGCTTTCTGCATGCCTCGTTGACCAGCCTAGTTGCCTCAGAAATGGCAATGGGATCGCCGGAGAGGAAGGCGCCCATGTCGATTACTGGCGCGGGGAGTTCCGGTGATGGATCCCGGCTGGGCTTTTCGTGGTCCGGCCATATGTATTCGGCCGGGATGTTATGTTCATGTTGAAGGATAGAGGAGTCGAAAGAGATGGGGTTTGGTTCAACTAGGGTTTTCTCAGGCATTGGTAGACACAAGTGATTTGGTAGACACAAGTGATTTGGATCAAGCAGAGTGGTTTTTTTGGGGGGTTTAAGGAATAGTAATTTTGGTGCTGTTTCCTAGTCCCATCTGTTGTCCAGCGTTTCACAGGACTCTCTATATATACATAAACGAAAATGAGGTTTTTGGAAAGTGAGGTGTGTTTTGGCAGACTTATTTTTTTGTTTTTATTTGAATTTTTTCATGTTTTTTAGTTTTTCATCAACTTTTTTGTGTATTATTGATTTCTCTCGGAGAGAGTAATTAAAAAAGTAAAAAATTATGATTGAAAGCATCATTTTTTAATAAAGACAAAAATAAGTTAAAAAGCCAGTTTTTTACACTTTTTTAATTTTATTCAAAAAATTGAGAGTTCTACTCGTACTCTTTTATCTTTTTGGATTACCTTCGCCGAGACGAACCAATAATACTAAAAAAATCGATGCAAAACTAACAAATATAAAAAAAAATTAAATAAAGACAAAAAAAAAAATTAAGTTGCCTTTTAAAGCTAAAACACCACTCAGTTGTGCTAAAAGTTGTGGTCCCACTATCATTACGAGTAATTTATTTAATATTGTTGAGTCCACATGACACAGAATTTTAATTTTAAGGCAGTACTTTGAACCAATTTAATATTCTTGCCAAAATTTTGAATCCTATTTGCCAAATCCAAATTTTTAAGGAAAAATAATCATTAGCTGTATTGGTCAACCTGCACCGACATTTTTCATTTTCATTTCATTTTTGGGATTTTCTTTAATTATGTTCCCATTATCATTCATTTTTTGGATTTTCTTTAATTATGTTCCCATTATTATCATTTCATTTTTTTGGATTTTCTTTAATTATGTTCCCATTATCATTTCATTTTTGGGATTTTCTTTAATTTTGTTCCCATTATCATGTCATTTTGTGGATTTTCTTTAATATTATGTTACCATTTATGACACGATGAGATAACTCTCATTTATGGCTCTCACGAAGACAACAATTTGGACAACTCAACACTGCTTCTGACTCATTCAACCACGTAAGATTGCTAGAAACCTCACCCACACCCTTTTCACTCTCTTTCGACTCTAAATTCCTCAAATTTTAGCTTCATTCATTGCATAAACTTATGTTTCCCCTGTAATAGACACTCATATACTTGTATGTACTCCCTCCGTTTCATTCTAACTGGATAGAAAATCGATTATATCTTTCAATCGATAATAAATTTCATATGTAATATGGATCTTATTTGATAAATCTCAATTAAATCTAAAATACAAAATTTTTAAAATCACCTAAAACATCATACTCCTTCCGTCCCAATTTGTTTGCCCCTTTTGGCGAAGTGGGTTTTTAAGGGGTGTGAAAACTTTCTATTGACTTTTCTATTTTGCCTCTAAATCCAGTCAATATTACTGTGACCAAATTTATGATGCTAATTTATTATATGAAAGTCAAAATATATTCAATATTGATCTTGTTTGATAGATATTAATTAGTTTTATTATACAAAATTTTCAAAATCATAAAAACCGTTATAAAAGATAAAAGATAATAGACTAGCCAATTAAGATAGGAAAAATACTTTTTAAGGGTAAAACTGGAAAGTGGCCCTATTTTGATGGATATTTTTAGAAGATATTTTGAGACATCCCAAAATGGAAAGAAACACTAAGAAATTGGGACGGAGGGAGAAGATTATAAGATATATTACATTGACAAGTGACACGAACCAAGATGGACAATATTTTTGGGACAAATGGAGTATGCTAGTATTGTATACGTGCCCAAAATGGTGTTCGCAGAGAAATGAATTTGATGTGTTTAATTTGTGAAAAAATTAGAGTTTATTGAAGTGAAATGTAGGGTTCAAACCACAAAATTAAGGATCCATGTGTGAAATGAAATTGGGGAATTTAGCTTAAATTGGTATTACATTTGCATATTGTGGATACCCCACGTTTGTTGTGCGAGTTCACACACAGGATGACCAATGACGTTTATTCGTATAACGTTGAGGTGCCCGTTGTAGGCTTATAGCACACCTTGTGAATTTGAGAAAGTCGCCACTTGATTTTAGAAAATTAAAAAACCATGATCGAGATTCCAACATTCGAGAGCCAATTAAAGGTATAAAAAGGGAAAGGTGTTAGCCACCCTCTTTTTCCCAACAAAGCGGGTGGCCTCTAATTGTTTGACATAAAACGTTTTAGTTTATTTCGTTGATTTTGCAAATAATTGGTTTTTAGCCATTAAACAGTGTGATAACAGAGACAGGAAATAAATGCTTAATGGGGTTGGGGAAAGGAGCCAAAAATAAATTAAATAGCCACAAAAAAAAAAAAAAAAAGGTTATGCTGCCAAACCAAATGGCGGCCGACAATACAAATATTGGCCGGTGTTCCGCTAGGCCTATTGACCGCTACATGCGTATACAATAATTTTTAAACTAAGTAGCAATAACAGTCCCCTTCCTATTTAAACCCCGAAGTTACAGACTTCATCTGCATCTCATATTTCTGGACAAAATCTCGACGATCCGAACCGTCTAATGTGTTTAAAGTATGTTTTAAAGGGTCTTCGGAAGAAATTAGCAACAAAAATAAAATAAAATACCAGGAAGGGCTTGATCCGAGCAGTTTGTCACAAAATTGTACATATATAGTTTTTTTTTTTGAAAAGTTGATCGGATCAAGCGCTTTCCGGTATTGTTTTTTACTGGTTTCTCGTGGGGACCTTTAAAAACACATTTTAAACACATTGACTAGTTCAGATCATGAAAATTTGATCAGGATCTATGAGGTGTGGACGAAGTCCGCACTTTAAGGGTGTGGATTTGAAGTTCAGTGGTAGCAAGAAAACGATAGAAAAATAGAAGCAAAGGAAGAGTTACCAAACACGAGCAAAAAACAAAAGGGCTAGTCCATTAGGGCTATTTGATCATGCCACCTTGATCCCTCAGTTGCTAGGTATGTAATCTTGCTTGGTTTCCAAACCTTTCGAAACTAAAGGAAGAAAACTTGAAGAACAACGAAGATCTCTTTTTGGTTTGAAGGGTTTGGACACTCTCTGTGTGTTTCGTTTGCTCACAAATCACTCTTGTGTATAAATTTCGGAGTTGAGTGTTGTAGGATTGGAAGCTAGGGCTTTGGAAGTAGAAGACGACAGGTAGACGTCTATATAGTGGAGAGGAGATGAAAAGATTGAATCAATAAAATTACGGGAAAGGGTCTCTATTTATAGATTGTAAAACTAGGGTTTGAGAGAGAATTATAGAAAGTAAATAAAATCTAACGATATCTCGTCAAGATTCTCTCTTGGAGTGGTAGGCAAGTAAAATACTCATATGGGAAGTGTCTTGACAGATCAAAATGAGATTGAGATGAGTCTCAGAGCTTCTGGAACGTTCTAGTGTTTCCGGGTGTGTGCTGGCTGACAATATCGGCTGTCATACTATAATCGTGGCTAGTATTCAAGTGACAAAACAAAAGGCAAAACTTTTACGGGCTCACCCCGACTCTTCTGAACTCCGTTTCGTGTGTTGTGTGAACCGTCGAAAAGCTTGTTAAATCTACTTTCTAACCCAAGTAGTTTGGATCCAAAATAATTTAAGCAAACATTAGACTTAACAAGCTTTTCGACGATTCGATTTATATATATATAGTGAAATTTTCTCTGGATTCATCTTTTCTAGCACAAACAATAGCTAATTCTTTCATAGGCATCATACCCATTCAACTTTCCTGACGCATTAGACTTGTTCGACTCGCCTTAATGTTTGTTTATCTCAGAATGGAAAATGGAGATTAAAAAGGAGTTTTCTTGGACCATAATCACGAACAGGGTCCGGAAAAATCTAGATTTTTTAAGAGCAATATGGTACTTAATGAACATGTGAAAAAGAAGCTTGAATTGAATGATAGAGTTAAGATCAGGCTCCACAAAACTTTCAACTCACTTTAGATTGAAGCTGATGGACTTAATAAGCGTCCATATTTTGGAAAGGATTGTCGAAAATTATGTGGACAAGCTTCAACATTTATGAATTGTGGAAGGAGATGTTGAGGCAATGCATCGTTCATGAGAATGAAAGTTGACAATTTGACTTCTTTTATGCAATGGATTTGAATGAAAATGGTTGACTATGGAATGTATCATGGGCTGATGCAAGGAGTAGGGCAGCTTGTAAAAAGTTTGGCGATTCTTTTATGACATTTCTTTTACACCATTTATAGGCGTGAATCATCATGGTCAGTCGATTTTATTAGGATGTGGACTTATCTCTCGTGAAGATATATAGGTTGTGTTTGCTTATATAGTTTAGTTTAGTTTCGATGATGTCATTAGGTGTAATGAGTGGAGAGAGATAGAGAGAGAAATGAGAAAAATGATGATGTCATCAAAACTAAAACTAAACTAGAAAACAAACAGGGCCTATAGTAATTTTTGTGGCTATTTCAGACTTGGATGACATGCATGTGGGATATGGACTTATTAATGTATGGTCATGAAGAATGCTATAGTAAATGTATATTCTAACACTCGACATCGGTGGTGTATATGGCATATTATGAAAATGTGCTAGGAAAGTTGAGTGGGTACGATGCCTATGAAAGAATTAGTTATTGTTTGCGCCAAAAAAGATGAATGCAGAGAAAATTTCACCATATATATAAATCGAGTCGTATACAAAGCTACCTAAAAACTCTGTAGGGAGCCTTTCTGGCTCCCACTCACTCAACCTCACACTCTCTACGTTACATTATTACTCATACCCGATCCTCTGCTCATACACGTACATATATAGCAGAGAACACACTTAATCAGCTCATGCCATCAAAGCTTTATGCGTGAAAGAGGTTGGAGTTACTGAAATTGTGTATGCCGACACTCAAAGGAAGGATCCCCTACTTGTTGGTCCATCAATCCATTTGGGAGGGTTGTGTTGACAAAGTCAACACTCAATGATGATTAAGATAGGACACGTTTCCCGCAGAAGACATCTCATTGATGTCTTCTCCGTACAGCCATTGGTCATATCAATTCTCTTTTCTAGTTCTACTCAGTCAATCTTTTAAGTGCATGTTGGGCAAGTCCACTTCTCCTATAAATATGCGCAATCAGATGGCAACGCTCCTCACGTTTTCTATTTTGCCACTTATATGTTTGGGTGCAGACAACCTTCAGCGGTACTGGGGGCATTGGGGCGGGAGCCCTCAGGGACACGATATTTGAGGGACCTCAGTGTGTAATTTCGGCTATATGCCCAACCTAATTACTTCACTGTTAGTGTGTAATTAGGGTAATATATTTTCAGAGAAAACAAAGTGAGAGAGAAAACGCAGATCTCAGAGAGATTGCGAGAAGACTTGTACTCTTGATTTTGATTTTATAATGGACTGGTGTGGTTTTTGTGATTTTTCCTCGCGTTAAGGTTTTCCACTTATATCTGTGTCTTGTTTTATTTTCGTTTTTCACTATGCACAATTACTCGTTTTTGTATTATGTGATTCATTGTTTCCAAGATCCGTAGGGGTGTTATGGAGTTGCGAAAATCCTAACATTATACAAGCTTCACAAGCATTTGGAATTTCTGATAAAAGCTTGATTCCCTTGGCACTTCAATCACTTTTTTCATGTTCCATGGCATGACGATTCATTGTAGCTGGATTCCTCATATTTACCACCCGTGGAAGAAAAATTTATCCTTTGTATGAGAATCATGGGGAACCTGTAACGCCCCATGTAGACTATTAGCTCAGTACCCTGATTTGATCCACTAGCCACACCACATGACTCAAAATGCTTAAATTCAAGGTACTAGTAGTAGCTCACATGGTTTGTTATATACCTAAGACCACTCATGTAAACAACTAATGTAGCTGGATTCCTCATATTTACCACCCGTGGAGAAAAAACTTATCCTTCGTATGAGAATCATGGCGAACCTATAACGCCCCATGTAGACTATTAGCCCAGTACCTTGATTTGATCCACTAGCCACACCACATAACCCAAAATGCTTAAGTCCAAGGTACTAGTAGTAACCTACATGGTTTGTTATATACTTAAGACCACTCATGTAAACAACTAATGTGAGCCTAAACACTATCTACCCCCAAACCTAGTGTATTACAATTCCCCCCTCCCTCTAGGGATGCAAGTATGCAACGTCCTCATTGCATAGTCCGAACAACCTCCCCTGATGTTCGTGGTGACAAAGCGCATCCTACTACTCAAGATTACTCATGTAAACCACCAATGTGAAACTAAACACTATCTACCCAAACCTGGGGTATTACAAAACAAATTCATCAAATACATCAAGTTGAGTCATGTTGCAGGCCGAATACATCAAGTAAAGTCAGGTAGTGCACTATTGGCTATCTTCTGACTTTATCAAACTAGGCCTACGACACCCATCTCCAGCCAGTAGGCGTTGGGTGGTCTTTCATCGCAGGGTAGAGTTTTAACCTACCCAAGCTGAGAGAGAAGGAGGCCCTCGCCTCAGGCAACCAAGGTTCAGATGAGCCAAAGGTAGTTGCGTTTGGTTCCTTCTCCAGATGTCTGAGAGAAGGACATCTAGGCATTGCCGAGGAGAACGCTTCTTTTTCTTTTTTTATTGGTAAAAAAAATATGTTAACTCGAATAACACCAAATACAACGAGGAGAGAATACTTCTTTTGAGTACCATAGTTGTAGTTTAGTCACACTTTTCCTTCTTTTTAATGTATCATTGCCAATTTTCAATCTGGGGACGTGGTGTAATCATTATTACCGTACACCCTGCGTCCCAAAATTTTAGGGCCACTTTGGAATTTTAACTTCTTCTTTTTTAATACATATAGGCCTCCTTTAGATAAAAAATGGGTTTTTGATTTTTTAGTTTTTTCATTTGTTTTTATTCAAATTTTTTTTGCATTCGTTAGTTTTGCATAAAGATTTTATGGTTTCTGAATTCCTCTCGACGAAACGAATCTAGCAAGTATAAATTTATGGTCAAACCAAATATTTTTTTGAATAAAACCAAAATATAGGTGGATTATTGGCCAATAATCCACCTATTTTGACTTTATTCAAAGAAATTTGAGTTTTTACCATAAATTTATACTTGTTAGATTCGTCTTATCGAGAGGAATCCAAAAATCACAAAATCTTCATACAAAACTAACGAATGCAATTTTTTTAATAAGGACAAAATAGAAAAATCAAAAACCAATTTTTTACCAAAGGAGGCCATAATCACTATACTTTCTTATTTTTCTCTTTCCAATTTAGCCCATAATCATTGCAACTTTTTATTAGAATAATTCCTTTTGCGCCAAAAAAGTAGGGGTAGGATTAGAAAGTTATCAAATAAAATACATTAATTTATGTAAATGGACTAACATTTTGGGATTGCGCAAAATGAAATAATGGACCAACATCTAGGGACAGATGGAATCTGCATTTACGTTAAAATAAGGGTCATCATTTGGCACGCGAGCTCGAAGCATGCCCAAAGCCCGCTCGGCCCATCGGGCTTTAGCCGCACCGAGCCCGTCAAATAGGCGGGCTAGCCCAGTCCGAATAGTGAATGGGCTGGGCTAAGCCTTGATGATTCAAGCTCGGCCCGCCTATAAGCCCAGCCCGTGAACCCCCCCGCCTGCAAGCTCGCTATCTAGCCCGTAAAGTAAATAATAAATGTCCTTATTTCCATTTGTAAAATATTCTTTTCTAGAAATACTTTTTTTGACTAACAATAATACGACGAGGTTGTATGAGAAAATGAGTTCTTGTACTTGCAACAATGGACTTTTTCTTTTCATATTGACTGTTACACTATTAATACTTGAATGTCCATTTGAATTTTGATTAGAAAAGAAAAAAAAATCTTTTAAAAAACTCCAGCCTGCCCGCCCAATTGGCCCAAGCCCCTGGGCTGGGTTTCGGCTTCAACTTTTAACACGTAGGCCAGCTTGCCAAAAAGAAAAGTTTGCTAAGCCCGGCTCATGGGCGAGCTTGCATAGTAAATTTGCGGGCCGGCCGATGATGAACCCTTGCATTAACATGAAAAGTCAACGGTCAACACACATGTGGTCTAGCGGGAAAGTTCTTGTTTATGACTACTCCCTAAATGTTGGTATAGTATTTCATTTTAGGCAGCCCTAAAATGTTAGTTCCTTTACGTAATTTAAATGTTCTTTATTTGATAATTTTTGAATTTTACCCCTATTTTTTGATGTGACAAGAACTATTTCAATGAAAAATTGCAATGTTTATGGGCTAAATTGGAAAGAGAAAATAAAAAAGTATAACGATTTATATGCCTCTAAAACAAGTTGAAATCTCAAGGCAGCCCTAACATCTTGGGACATAAGGAATAGTATTATTTATTTTCACCTCCCACAAGTTTTAAATATGAGGCATGCCTAGATCCACTGACTAACGAAAATGAATTTGTACAACCAGCACATCTTAAACTCGTGCTGAAAACAATTTTAATGTTTTACCTTTTTAGAGAAGGATAGTACAATGGCATGTAAGCATAAGAAAGTTGGTGAATGACAAAAATGACAATAATAGTTAACACTCCAATATATTTTCACACATTCTAATGTAATTTTTTATTTTTTCAAATCTTAACAATCACTCAATGAGTTATTTCTAGTAGTATTTTCTACAAGGGAAAGAAAAAGAACCCTTTCTCATGGGAGGGCTATTGGGGCCTTCCACCATTTTTTTTTTTGGTTGCCAAAAGGTATACATTAATGGGGTTCAAAGTCTCTCCATAGACTCAGACCCTAACCTCGCATTGGAAACCAATGAGTACAACCAAATGAGCTAAGAGCCATATCTGAGCGGTGACAAAGAAATTGCTTGAATCCCAGCCAACAGGAGTTAGTAGTTCTGGGCTAGACAACAAGAATCATACTTCATAAAACAAACCAATTGAGAGTTAACACAATCAGTGAATCAAAATCCATTGACAGGCTAATGTGTGGCTAAAATAACTTGGCAAGAGTGGTGGGAGCTTTATTTGTTTAGTTCCTATAGATATTGGGGAGCATAAGTAATCTCTGAATCTGTCAATGGCCATGGAGGGTAGAAAGAAAAGATGGTGGGGGATGGAAGTGGGATACAAAAGGCTAATAAATTTTGGTAAAAAAAAATGGTATCCAATCAAATCCTACAATAGAGGACACTAGAGGAAGCTCTGAAAGTGCTTGTCTCGAGTTCCTTTTGAAAAGGTTGTGATAACAACAGGGTGATAGTGCAGTGGCTCATGACACTTTCACAGGGTTTGGGTGGCCAAGACGTCATGGGTTCGTGTCGTTTTAACAATGCTTTTTCGGGTTTGGTCTTTTTGATTAGCTCGGCTATGGTCCACTAATCTTAGATCGGGCGGTAGTTGCTATAGCTCTTTGGTCTCTTCCGGAGCCCATCTCCGGTTTGGAGTCCCTATGGTCGCACCCCTGGGAGGATTGCTATGCCCGGTCACCCCCTCGGAAAAAAAAAAGTAAAGAAAAGGTTGTGCTGGGGGCAGAGAAGGAGCCTTAAAGAGGGGGAAGGTGGCACATGCCAACGCCAGTCCAAAAAAAAAAAAATTGTATTGCAAGGTTAGTAGTATTCTTCAAAACGTGTGTATTATTTTTAGTATTAGGCATATTGATGAGTGATTAATCGATGAAAGTGTGTAATCTTTAGGTATCAAATATGTTGATTGACGAGTGATTAGTCGATGAAAGTTGGGATCAGATGCTCCATCATCTCGGCTATCATTATCCTTTTTTGTTAATGATCTTGTATCATTTATTTTTTAAGAGTCGCTAATTAAATTTCTTGGAGTCCATTATTATCATATAAAAATCGATGTTGAATATTATCTTTAATGGCAAGGCCAACAAGCACCCACTAGTTAAATGTCTTAGGTCACACTTCTATTGTTGCGGATCCCACAAAATAATGGCAGGGGCCAACAAGACCTACTGATTAAATGTCTTAGATCACACTTTTATTTTTGTGGATCCCACGAAATAATGACGACAAAAGAATAAAGGTTAAAGAATGATTGATGGCAAAGAAGTCTTTTCACTGAGGAGGAACTTACAACTCCCACTTTTGTATAGGTATATCTATTAATTAACTTTCAAGTTAGGTTGAGTTTTCCAAAATAAGTCATTGTACTAAGAGTCACTTTTTAAATGTCTTTATTTAAAAAAATTGCAACTGTTAATTTTGCGTTCAACTTTTGTGACAATAGTTCTCTTCATGCGAGGGATCAGAAAAGTAAAAATTTATAACCAAAACACAATTTTTTTTTTGAAAATATCAAACTTGTACTAGCACTTTTAGAATTTTAAAAGGGACAGAGCTGTCATCAATCTTTCAGGTGGGAAAGAGATGTCATGCAGGTCTAAAAGAGGAAGGGGTCAGAAGGTATGACTCTTTGCCAGAAAAATAAGATGATAGTACAGATTGCATGTACTTGGGCTAAACATAAAAATAAAATACTACTCCAATAAGGTACCCACTAGCCAAGACCAATCTTGTGCAACTTCACTAATTGGACCTGATCATTAGGGCATTTAGGGATGCTTAAGCATATCATTGTGATACAAAAAACCAAAACTAATCAGTTATCGCGAGCATGAACACGATTCACTAACTGGGACACTTGACCTAACGGGTTGCATAGCTTCACTTGCAATGGGTTTCAACACCGATGGAGAGGATCTTGATACCTTGTCGATGGGTTGGGTAGGGCTTTGGTATATTTTCTTCTAACACGCGACAAATTAAAAATCCATGAATCTGTGTGCGTATGCGTGTACACAATAATACAATCTGTGCATTACATTTGTACAAAGAATAGCAGATTCGCAAAAAAAAAAAGATGTTTCATGTTTCGATAAAGCTCTAGTACAACGCCAATGCTCTTGGGACCACTGTTTCAGTGATTTTTTGTGAACAGTCACTTTGTGCATTTATTGGTAAAGATTAAATCTATCTCCAATCCATCTGTTTCAGTGGTATTCTAAAAGCAGCCACTTTGTGTATTTATGATCAAAAGTTTGGTCCGGCCACCTATCCATCCCCGCCAATTATTGGAGACTAAATGAGTTATGTTTATGTATGTATGTTTCGATAAAGCTAGCTATAGAGAAGTCTCTGAATCCAACCTGTGAATTAACCAGCTATACAGAAAGAACATTTTCAACATGCAGGAACTTTGCTCGGGTACATATCTGTTTGTATATAAGCAAGCTCTCCCAAACAAAAGAAACATTTCGTAGTTACAAAAAAATAAGGGCATTCCATAAAAACACAAGTACAGTATATAAGAATACCTACTCGTAATGTTAAACCAGGATAATCAAAGTGTCTATTCAACCGTAAAAAGAGTAGATTAGATCATATTAACTAAAACATAAAATCTACAGCGTTCTCTAGAATACATTGAGGCTTTAACTATTCATCGTGGAACTTTTCAGAGAAAAGAATCCCTACAAACGTCATTGCTCTTCTCTCTGGCAATGCTTGTACAAATATTTTCAAACACGAACATGATTATCACAACAAGGATCAGTTATAAATTGTTGAGAATGAATGAATCCTTTCACATAATAATTCATCCAATAAACCAGTCCACAAGCACTGGTTCAAATAACATGAATCAGCACCACAACCAAATATAATGTGCAAGATTTCAAGAGAATCAGAAAATAGCATTGAGATCTGTATCAAGGAAAAACACAGAGGTACCTTTGCTCATTTACACAAAATCTGTTATAAACCATTGACGAAAGTAAGAACAAACAGGCAAACTGTGACACATGACCAACCAACATAACTAAAAAGTTAATCCAACTACGTTATAAATCTTTGTCGATGCACATTAAAATCCACAACAATTAGAGCTGTGGTTCAAAGAATACACAATTCATGTTCCATTGAAATCTATGAGGTTCGATTCTCCAGTCCAAATCAGACAGCTTGAGAAGCAAATTCAGGAGACAGTTGTTACAGGTCAAACAGCTAACCTAGTCCCAGAGGGAGGGGGTGACGAAAAGAAAAAAATTTCAATCACACAAGAATAAACAATTGAGGATTAGGGTAGGGGAAAACCGCATATAATAGGTCAAACCCCTCCTCTGTCCTAAAACTAAATTGAACTTAAGGATCAAATTGGACAGATGGAACACCAGGCAAGGGAAGGAGAGAGTGGAGGAAGAGCAATTTGCTGTACCTTAGTAATCCACCCTCAACTCAACTCACTCACTCAGTTTGCAGCTCCGAATGTAGGGGTGATCAAACTTGATATACTTGGTCCAGTATGATCTGTACTTCGTCATAGCCAATTCCAGCCATGGTTTCATGTTTCCATTGTAGTGTATAACAGCCGCACGCTCAATTTCTGATCGGTCAATGCTTGGATTATAACCCAGACCAAGCACATGCCACGACTTCTCCAGTGGATGCATTAGTCCATAAAATGTTATCAGTCCCGGAGGCAAAGTTCCAAGCTTCCACAGTACCCTATCTTCATTCTGCCTCACCACAAGGACGGAGATGAATAAATAATTGCTTAGACATTGGAAAAATGCTTTTCCCTATGCAAACTAAAGTTACCATTGAAAATAGTGAATATTTCTTTTTACATAACATACGCTGGGGATATTCAAACACGAGTATCTCTATAAGCAGGAATGAAACTAAAATTCTGGGGCATGTCCCCTACGTGAAGAGTTCACTTAAAACATAAAACGATAAGAACTTGAAGAACCACAATCCATGAAGAGTAGTACAATACTCATTTCATCTAAAAGATCCAAAAATGGTTTTTCATTTAGGGGGTAAACAAAAGATATGCCATGTTTGGATCTTGATTTAACAAGGGAGAGGAAAATGGAAGGGAAAGAAAATTGTATACTGTGTAGTCTGTGTTCATTTTTCATTGAAGAAATGGAACTGTCTGAAAATGCAAGTTTACTTTTCTGATTTTGAAAGTGAATGTAATTCTCATGGTCAACCACTTTTGCACCGATGGCAGGTTGATCTGCAACGATTCTTACTTGGAATATACAAACACAGACAGTTCGCTCCAAATTTATCAGAATTCGTTGCACCAAATTCACAACAGCGAAACGAAACATAAACATAAATCTGCAAACAAAAAAGGAAGATATTTAATTACTTTCAATCATTCCCTTCCCTCTAAAAAAACATCGTTTTCTTTCAAGTACCGCTGAAAAATGATTAAGCCATGTTCTTTCCCATTCATTTTGTTTCCCTCCACAAATCCCTCATCCAAATCCAATCACAGCGTTAAGGAAGTACTAGACTAAACCTAATAATCGATGAGACACTTTTAGAAAGGCCAAGAGGCATGATGTGACAAATATCCACTATGTGAACTCGTCAGTGGCACTCAAGATGAAATTGCACATCAAAAAGTTTCTACAGACAACAAGAATACAAAGATAATGGAAAGAAAAGGTTTGCACAACTAACCATATTCTGCCACTTGTGATATATGCCAGTAATATCCTTCCGTTTCCATTCCTTGAGATCAAATATGTTCATCCCGTATGCCCACCCACATGCATTTGGAGCAAAGTTTCTCGCAATATGAGGGTTTGAAAAGTTAAGATACTTGTCGAAACGATGAAAGCTCTCACCACAGGTTTCCACAGCACCATTCACTTTTCCATGGAGATCCACTGACCACAATCCAGTCAAGTCCTTCTGGACAACAATGTCATCATCAAGAAACAGGATCTTATCCAACTTGGGATAAACCTCGGGGAGATAAAACCTGAGGTGGTTGAGCATTGAAAGGTACTTTGGATTCCTGTACTTGAGATTAGAAGAGCCAGCAGAAAGTGTAGTGGGATGATCTGCCTTGAAATAATACTCCTTCATTGAAGCACTCTCTAGCTGCCTCAGAACTGGGCAGTAAGATGAGTTGAGCCACTTAAATTCATCGACATTTTCAACATGGATGGTGGCTTTTCCTGGAGGATTCAACAGAAACCACATATTCATAGCTCCAAAGTTCAGTTTGTCAGTGACGAGATGAAATACATGCTTCTCTGGCTCCTGCACAGCCAAGTGGCATATTTAAGCCAGTAAAGAAAAAAAATTTAAAAAATTACACCAAAGCCTTTATCTAAACATGAGTTTTCAACCATTGAAGCAACCATGCTTAATGATATTCAATGGTGAGAGAGGGGCACCAAGAGGAAATATAGATGCCAAGAATATGAATTATCAAGCAACTTGAAATGATAAGGTTCCCATCATCTTCTTTCAAAAAGTTGTGTGAAATAATCAACCATTGGCTCTTTTCATACGTATTTATGAGTACAGGACTGACTTATTATCAAGAGTTTCACTTATACCAAGATACGTGAATACACTCATTGCTCAGGAAGAAAATGAACGTGCAAACAACTGCTTCCTCGGATGTAACTGCTGGTAATTAAACTCAAACAAATAGAACCACACACAATATGGTAAGATGTCCTCACCTTAGCATTCCTGATGGTTGAATTGACAACAACTGATGCAGCCAAGACATTGTCAGAGAACAGAGCATAATGGTAAAGTTCTGGATTTTCCAGATTCTCACTCTTCGGAAACTTTCTTTTCTCTAACGGAAGGAGATAGTAATCTATGGTTAAGCGCATAGACAAGCAGTGAATTCCATTTGGAATAGTCTTGGCCGCTAACTGGCTCAGGAACGTGCTTTGCTTCTTCAAGCTCCTAACTTGCTCATCTGCTGTTTGAAGCATTGCTCTCAGTTTTCCCGTAACCAGTTTACAATCAAAAAGTTGCTCTCTAGCTTTCGAGAGCAGTTGGCCCAGAGCTTTGATTTTCTCGGGAGCACTGCAATGGACGAATTTTTTGGTCACAGCTAATTTTTTTTTTTTTCCCAAAACCATGAATCTGCAAATGTTACTCATACATACAAGCATTACTTATGCACTTAAATTGGATCGGGTCTCTAGGCCTGCCCTAACTTTCCAGCTTCAATTTGAAAACATGGCTCCACGGCATAACGTCCATTGAGTACCTTAATTTTTGGAGGTACAACGGGCCGCTATTTCAGAGGTAAAACTTTTTGAGAGCATAATGAAAAGGAAAAGGAAATAAATGGACTAGAAAACCGTTCTCCTACTACCTGCGAGCTAGGTCGGCATCTGCAGTTGCCTCCCCCAAAGCACGTTGACTTTCTTTGAGTCGATTCTGTAATTCTTGGGCCAAGCCATGCTTATTTTTCATGCTTGCAATGCTTATATACATCCTAGCCATAATTATTTGATCACGCATCAAGCGTACTGTTGTATCAGGGTTCTCATTTTCATTTTCTTTCCTCCATATACTGTACTTCCCCAGAACTGCTGAGTCAACTGATTTGGAACGTTCAATGGCGGCATTTTCAAGCTTTACAATTACTTCGTCATCTTGTTTAAGTAAGTCAGTTGCGCGCTTTTCCCGTCTTTTCTCTCTCAATTGCTGCAAAAAAGATTGCATAGAAGAAATACAAACTGAAACAACCCATTGCCGTTAAGATAAAGCAGAGATACGAAGAGAAAAATCTGAACTAAAATAATCAGAGCATACCCTTCTTGCTGATTTTGCAGGAGTATCAACAAACTGATAACGATCCTCTGCAAGGAAACATGTCTATTCTTTAATACGCACATCATCTAGGCTAAAGCAAACAAGGGATTCAAAACCATGAGAAATATATTATCACCTGAAGAATCATCCTGTTTGCCTTTTGGGGTTTCTTTCTTGATGTTTTCAGCTATTTGGTTTTGCTTTAAGAAAAATAATCAAACAAAACATATTATGTAAATGACTGTAAGTTGATAGGTTCTCATCATAAAAGGCCAACAGAAGCAGAAACACAAAACTCAAACTAAAAGCTGATAGTCATCCTGACCTCAACAGAAGAGGCATTACTCTCAACCGCAGTTTCTATCCCAACTACTTTCCAAGAAGCAGAAAAATTATTTTTTCTGAAAAAATCAAGGCTCAGAGGTCCCAAATCATTTGTGTTGGCCGTGATGACATCAATCACCTGACATATATATGCTTAATCAGTGCACCAGACGAGAAGAAAAATAGTAAGGAACTACAACTACTCATAAAAGCTGAGAATGTTGGAGCATTAGAAATAGATAGGCTAATCCCCATCAACTCAAACTTACCTCTTTCGAGAAAAGGGACTTCACATGTTGTGCAGCAAACCTCTCTCTCCAATCTACATCCTAAATATCCAAAAATTATAACTTAGTAAGGATTAAGGAAGCAGCATGGAATCATGAACAAAGTACACAATCACTAGAACTAATACCTCTTTATTTGAACCAGCTAGAGTATCGTTTTGACCTGCAGAAGAAGGAAAATTAGATCCACAACCATTAGCTATAATGAGAAAGAAGGAAACCAATCAAAGTAAAAGATAACAGAGCAAAATAGTATCAAATAGAAGTCATGCTTGATTCGATTTCCATCCAAAGGTTACATGATCAATGGGCAATAGAGAAAACCATAGCACAAGAATGTATCCTAAAACATTTGAGATGGCATTATTTAGCTTTAGAACAAGTAAAATAACAAATACTATGAAAAGAAACTAGTTGACCCATAGCGTGTAGCCGTGTACCAAGCACCTATTAGAACTCATAGACAATAAAATGGACCCCAAATCCACCAAGAACATATTATAGCACACAAAGAACGAAATGACCTGAGCGCATCTGTTGAGCCAAGTGAAACATCAACTTCTGAGTGCTTGAACGTTGGAATAAGTATTGTATTTTGTGTCGTCTCCATGTTTCAAATTATAAACTTGATTTAACTTATATGCACCTCAATAATCAGATGCTCTGTGCCAGACACTTAAGTGGAAAACATTACAACTTAGGTTTCCATCAATAAACAAATCAAACTCATGACCAGCCAGCATTCACAATCTCCTTCAGAAAACAAGCAACCAAAACACTACAAATTAAGAAACAAAGCTTGATTTGGTGTAAAATGAACAGCACAACAATGTACATGGTTTGTGTCGGTGTCCGTTAAGTTCTTTATGACTTTAAATCCCAATTCTTTGGCAAAACACATGATAGGTAGTAGTCAGAGCAAGCTAACTAAATAACTTGTCAACCGTATGTGATTATGAGAATTCTAACTAAATGTAACTTTCAAGGCCCGTATGCAAACATTAACAAACCAATAGCACAAAAATAAAATCACATTCATAGCCACAGCCAAGTAATTAAGAAAACCATGTTATACTGAATCAGATCGGAAGAGAAAATTGAACAATCTGTGTGTATAAATTGAAACACTGACCAATCGAAGTCGAAGTGTAGAGGCCCCGTCCTACGAAGAAAACCAGAGTTGCGAGGAGTGAAAAGAAGAAGAGAATCGCAACCGAGAACCGAGATCCGCCGCCGCCTCTGTTCCTCTGTCCCCTCTTGAGTGCCATTGCCTGAAAAATGAAGAAGCGCAGAAATTAGTAACAGCGTTAATTGCATAAATAGAAGAATGCGAGAGAGAGAGAGAGAGAGAGAGAGAGAGAGAGAGTGCCTGAATCACGAGGGCATTGGATGGAAAACACTCGAGTGCATGCGGATTGCGAGAAGGAGAAGCAATGTGTGTGTGTGTGTGTGTGTGTGTGTGTGTGTGTGAGAGAGAGAGAGAGAGAGAGAGAGAGAATTGGTGCCCTAGGTAAGAGAGAGAAGATGTGACGAACAGCGATCTGGAATTTCTGTTGTGTCGATATTCGCTCTCTGGGGTTAATTTGGATAACTTTTCCATGGCTAATAATAGGGATTATAGGTTATTGAATTATTTATTTTGTTTTTATTTTTTAAAAATTTGTATTTGTTAATTTTACATCAAAAATTTATGGTTTTTGGATTTTTATCTAAGTATTTAAGTTTTATTCAAAAAAATATTTGGTTTGACCATAATTTTGTACTTGTTAGATTCTTCTCGTCGAGAAGAATCCAGAAACCACAAAATCTTGACGCAAAACTAACAAATGCAAAAAAAAATTTGAATAAAGATAACAAATTATCCAATAATCCATAATCCGGATTATTAGACAAAACAAGCCGTTGTAATTATTGCGCATGCTAGAAACCGACGTTCCTAAGATTTATATTCGGACTCGTAAAGGAGGGTGGACATTATATTCACTTTAATTAGCAGAAATTATATAGGATCTACGCTCTTTGAAACCAATACACTTTTTGACAAAAATCAAATTATTTTTACCAATTAGAAGGAGGGAAACGTTTGTCGTCTTATTTGTCACAATTGTAACACCGATCGCCTCTTTCCATCTTTTCACTTAGCAAAAACAATATTTCTGTATACTACTCCCTCTGTCCCAATTTGTTTGCTCGCTTTGGGAAACGTGTATTTTTGTAGATGTTAAAAAATGTACTTCTATATAATATTTTTAAAATTTTTTTACACCAAATTAAAGTACTCAATGAGCACTTTAATTTGATATAAAACAAATTAAAAAATAATATATAGAAATATGTTTTGTAAGGGTTTGAAATTGCACGTATTCCCATTGTGAGCAAATAAATTGGGACGGAGGGAGTATTGTTTTTGTTTTTTTTCCTTAAACAACATTGGAGGTATCTCGTGTTTAAAAAATGAAACTAATTTATGTAGGATCGGTCGCAAGAAACCAACACTCACGAATAACAATTAAAATCAACTAGGAGGAACCATTAGACATGTAGATGGACTTTCACCTAGTTACCTCCAAACTAGTTAGTTTATCACCGAGAATTGAATTCACACCTTTACGATGAGAGCAAATTCTCATTATTAGGGATCCTCTAAGGGTGTTCCATTAAGTTGGGTTTTTGAAAAAACTGATAATGACATAGCTCGGTTTTTTTAAAAATAGTTTTTTGTTAGTGGAACACCCCCTAATACGGAGCCACACTATAATCTTATAATACAATCTAAGCCGTTGATTTTAATAATCAACGACTCGAATTCATCTTTGTAATGGACGAATCGGATCATGTAAGTTTCGAGATAAAATCAAAACTAATAACTACACGATCAACGACTCGAATACTGTATCACAAGATCCCCGATTTCTCACTTCTCTGGCAAGTGGAGACAATCCTCTTTGGGTCAGATACTAGTATGATTGAAGAATTGCAAAATGTGACGACGTATTTCCCATGCGGCTATGCCCCTCGTCGTTTTCGGCCGACGGCCTTGATTTTTTTGGATCGTTGAAAAGAAAAATTAAACAGAAAGAGACAAGGGAAAAACGACAAATAAGAGGATAAATTGCACTCAACGCATGTTTGGGAGAGACAGTAAAAATAAAAAATAAAATATACTCCTATTTGAGAAATATGTGGTGGAAAATTTATCTTGCAGATTCTCCGTTTTGCTATTTTTTTCTCTCAAGCTAAACACTTCTACGCATATCTTGTTCTATCATTTGATTTATATTAGATCAGAGAGTAGCTTCTTGGATTTATATTCCGTATTCAGACAATTGAGTCTTGATTCTTCATATATATAATTATATGAGAGAGATCACAAAACTTGAGTTGGTGCTCTAGACCCATTAATTCTAGTGCTACTTCGGTAGGAATTCAATCATTATATCTCGAGAGAAACGTCCGAAAATCTGCAAGCACCGGACCAGAGACAAATTTGTCTTAATAATAACACAGTCTCTAACGCAAGCCTTGATCATCTTTTCATTTGGTTTTTCAGATTCCATCAGTTTATGATTGCGTCAATTATGACTCCATCATTTGTCACATTTGCACCAAAAAAATATATTCGTATTGAATCTACAACCACACCCATTGCCACAATCGCAATTTAATCCGAGGAGTGATGCCCCTAGCTTAGAGATAAGGTACTCAATGAGCTGCGAAGTTGACGGAGGTTCAAATCTCACCCTTAACCTCACCTGAGCTTCGATAAATTATATAATGTTCCTTCATGTAACAAAATGAAATGAAGACACAAAATTACAAATGCGCAAAACCACTATCGTCTTGAAATTTTATCCATCTCCCATAAAACAGTAAGATGTTTTCTTGGCCAGAGGCCTAACACAAGCTTAAGTGGACCATACATAATGTACCTTTGTTTTCAGACGGTAACATAGAATATGCCAGAAAGCTTCACCATTTCCCTACAATGATCATATGATAGAACCCATCTAAGAAGCAATGAAACGCAACGGATTCTCTAGATTAATAAGCAACGACGAGATAATCCTTCCGCAAGACTAACTGATCGTGAGCAAGACATGAATATTGCACACTGAACACAGCAGACAGCTTCTCTACAGAATAGCAACATCCAAGTAATCTCCAATCTGCAAATATGATGGCTGCAAAGTTACTAGACAAGCTCAAAACATCCAGACATAAGTAGCACACAACAGGATGATGTTTGTTGTACCTGGAAGCTTAGTTCAGCCAATGCCTTGCTACCATTGTCGGGCCGTCTTCCGTTTGGATAAGAAGTGGTTCTCCCCACCTTCAGGACACATTAGAAAGTAACAACAATTACGACTTCCAATATTTTGTGCATGAACCATAAACGTGAAATGTGAACCTTAGCATGAACCATAATCAAAATAGGTACTCCCTCTGTCCCATAAAGTTAGTCCCTTGCGAAACTACGTGCAATTTTCAAACTAGAAAAATAATGCACTTATAAAAAAAAATTGCACTATGGATCTTATTTGGTATTACTCTACTAAATGTTCTTTTAAATTAATAAACAACCCCATCATAATTTGATGGCAACACCACACCAAATTATTTCTAAACTCCGAAACCCACATCACTCAAACACTCACAAAATCGAAAAGTTACGCATTCCAATTTGATGTTGCAACCACACTTGATTATTTTGCTATTATAAATAGAGTGTATGTTACTAATATATTATACAAATTGAGTTGGAATTTGGCAAGCTGTTCCTCTTAATTAGCACTCATTAAATAAATTTTGACATGTGCATTGTACATGGATTTATCTAGAATTATTTTTGTGTTTAATTCAGATAATATGGACAAGTTTCTAATAAGAAAATCGACCACCACATGAGGTCCATATTCTAGTAGTTCTATCCAGGAAAATTGTGCCCAGAAAATTCGTCTTGATTTGAACAACCTTCCCTCGGATCCAGGACTCAGAAAAAAGATCTCGACTTAACATCCTAATGATTAAGAAGGTTATTAGTATATGCGGTTTTATATCTTTTGTATATTAATTGAAATACTTGTTGAGCTTTTGATGTGTTCTTTGTTGGAACTATATTATTAAATCTCATTACTATTGGTATTGTTCTTTAATTTATGACTGGTGAGAATATTTTTATTTATGAATGACCCATGATCCTAAATTCCTGGAGTCGCCACTGCATGCATGTATGTAAGAGTTGTGTTGTATTTCAATATGATGCTACCCAACCACTGAGAGAGAGAGAGAGAGAGAGAGACCTCTTTCACCACAAAGCGCCCATGTTTATCAGGATAAACAAAGGCAAAAGACAGCATCGCATCTCTTCGTCTTGCTTCGGGAGCTACCTCTTTGACCTGGAAAAGATGTTCAATCAACATGATTTCTAGGGACTATAAGGATATGATTGTGCATTCATAGTAAAGCAAAATGGATTTATAAATCCTAAATACAGCATAAAAGGGCTCGTGATAATTGGCTTTAAGACTCTTAAATGCAGCATTAAAGGGCTCGTCAATCCATGCCAAACAGGTCTGAAGAAGCAATTCACCACCTCAACTCATTACCCTGTTAGAAAGGAAAGAACACTGAGGTGGCCAATCTCATTTTTAACTTTAAGTCCCACGTATGGCCAGAAATAGAAAAATGCCAATGCCCATATCAGGTGGAAGTGGAACTTAAGTAATTTATCAGTTCAAAACCCAGCCAGGCAGCTACTAAAAAAGTAACCCTACTTCATATCCGAAATCTCTCTTTTGACGGATGTCAGTATAAAGTGGCATTCTATACTGGGTGCTAATTTCAGACACGGAAATGTATACATGAAAAGCACGTATTGGTGTTAGATTGTTGTTGCCATAAAACTCAAAATCTTCTCCTGTTGCCTACCCACGTTCCATGTGCCCACACAACTTAAATAACAAGTAGAAGAAGGAACGTGGAACACTGCTTCAACATACCAGATCAGTTAACTCGCGGAGTGTAGCATCCTTCCATGTATAAATTTGGACCTCATCTTTTGGCTCCTTGCCTCTCACAGCAAAGTCTTCATCAGTATGATGACCGCCAATCTGTAGAAAATCCAAAAGAAAAGGATACAAAACTCTTTTCGTAACTTGGTTTTTGCATTTCACAGTTCCCTTTACTTCAATGACAACGGTTATTAATATCCGAGAGAGAGAGAGAGAGAGATAACTAACTACAACATATTGTTGCAGGAATGAAAATGAGCGAATGTGGTTTAGGTGAGAGAGAGAAATAAGAGTAATATCTGATCAAATATGTAACGGGAGAGCACCATTTTCAATTTTGGTCATTGTGTCAACTTTTATAGTTCCCAAACTATCCTTTTAAAAACAGCATTTTACTATTTTAATCTGCCTTTGTTTCAAGTAGCCGCACATAACTGCAAGGACCGACTTAGAAAAGACATTTCATTGCCACATAAACCAGCGTCTAACTGACTACTCTCTTGAGAAAAGAAAAAAAAAAAAAAAAAACTGCCTGATGCCCATTACAATTTTATCCAAAAAAAAAAATAAAAAATTAACTGCTCACTTGATCAATCCTATTACATCTTCCAAAAGTCCGGCGTCCAAGTGCTTCACAAAGAAGCAACAAGACAATCAAGCTCAGTTTTAGAGTGGCAGGTTTATCAAAACCTCCAAAGTAACCAAACCCAAACCCATCATTCAGCCCGCCACATTTGAATCATAATACCGCCCTTTTGTTTTACACAAATTTTCATACAAAGAGAATAAAACGGACCGATTTTTGGTGCCAACTCTTCCTTTTTCCTTCCTGTGTGGTTAGAAGCACTCCTCATGGCAAAGTGTGTATGAAGTTTGGACGGGAAAAAATACATAGCTAAGTAATTTTCAGGGGTGTGGTAAATGATTGAGAGCCTACAGAGTATCATCTACGGAGAGGAACTATCACTGATGCTGTACTAACAACTTGGCCATATATTTTATACCAATAAAGCGAAAAACCAAAAGTACAGATTGATTCTGTAATTTGTTCACAAACTGCATTCCTATACTTAATTTAATGTGGAGGCGGATGTAGCTCAGTAGGCAGTCTACACTCCAAGAACAACCACTAGCACTCTCAGTGTAGAGAAAGCAAAGAGTGGGATATAAGCCAAAGCACATAAGGAACAGACTCAGAAGCTAAGGGGAAGCAAGATCAAACTATTCTACAACGTATGGCCGTAACGTTACAATATCTTAGCAGTTGCAGAAGAATTACTACAGGGTTAACTTTTTGACAGGAAAGAGAGAGGGAAGTAAGCATCTAAAGAGCCTCATACTTCAACAGCTCCATGCCTTTCCTATTAGTGAGGCATAAACTAACGAATACCACTCCACAATCCACAAGGCAACTGGTAATAACCACTGAATGCCTCTTACACTTATGCCGGCACAGATTGCCAATAGTTGTATGCTCAATACACAACGTTGTGACAAAACATGATGATACACAAGCAACATACTGTAACTAGACGAGGCGCAAGAAGAAAAAGAAGAGTGTAATATTAGAGGGTGCACATACCTTTGTGAAAACTCGAAGCAGCAAGGGACAGGTCTGCATATGAATGGAACAAGATGTCAACATGAATAGACAAAGAATCCGCAAAACTAAAATATCAACTAATGCACAAAAGATGAAATTAAAATTAAAAAAAAGTGAAAAGGTCCATGCCACGATCAACACAAAACAAGAAGCCATATCTCATTTAAATCTTGGGCATGTACTTTGTGCAAGCATGGAGTAAAGCATGGTTTGGTGTCACCGAAAAAGGAATGACAAATTAGTGTCAGAAAAACACAATAGTTCCTCAGGTTCTAACACTAGATGATAGTTGTTTGCCCCTTCTATGATTTTAATCACGACCCAGTTGGAGAGTTTGTCTCAGCCAATTTGTAAATGGGTCTGAATCAGTATAAGTCTACACATACCTCCTTGTTCCCCTCTATACACAAGGACATGTTCCCTTAATCCCTCATTTCCGTCTAGCTTGAAAAATCAAAAAATATCCTACCCTAATCAAGAACCACATCACCAATTAGCACTGTGTTCAGTTTCCTTCTTTTCAGAATGCATATCACTGATGTCTAACAAAAAAGTAAGCAGTAAAGAAAAACTGAATCCTCAATCGTGTGTGTTATCTTTCCTTCATAACTAGGCCAACATATTTAGCATTTTTTCATTTTTTTTTTTCTTTTTTTTTTTTTTTTTTTTTTTTGAATTTCAAAATGAGTAGTAAGATGACCCCTCTCTCTTTCCTCATCCCAAGCTAGGTTTTTCCATAAAAATTAAAAGGGAAACAAACGCCCTATATAAATTCATATTTCATAGCTAAATAGTAACAAGATTCATTGACAACACTTAGTTGAAGCAACCATCCTAAAACAACACAAAAAAACTTAACGTCACGACCCTGAACAGAAACCCTAGAAAACAGCAAAGAACACAATTCAAAACCGTAGAGAACTCATATATGCATCCAATACTCAGTTTCACAGTTGTCGGGTTATGTATTTATAAAGCAAGGTAAAACTCGAAGTCCCACATTGCAGTTCTGAGGTAATCCGTTCCATATTGACAGTAATTGTTCCAACAACAGTTGACGACAAACTGAAAACTACATTACCTGCTAGGGTTTAAACAAAATAACCCTCACATCGAAAATTAAACTGAACTACACACCCTGAAAAAAAAAAACTAGAAAACAGCAAAGAATACAATCTTTCAAAGCTGCAGAGTACCCATAGATGCATCCAAGTACAAAGATAAAGATACAAGCAAAAGTACACAAATATTTACGTTTGAGAATGTATAGTGGGAGAGAGAACCTTTTCTCGATCAACGGGTTCGAAACGAGGGCCGGCCTTAGTCATTTGAGGAGGAGGCCCAGGGGGACCGCCGCCCCTGGGCGGAGGAAGTGGTCTTCCTTGTCGTCTTTGCCCTTCTACTCCTGCCATCTCTCTCGCTCGCTCGCTCGCTCGCTCGATTTCTCTCCCGCAGTCACGAGAAACAGTCACAGAAGCTGCAGAACATAACAGGTCAGTTACGATCTATAGAGGTTCAAGCCCAATAACACCCTGAGCCAAGCCCATCAAATGAAGAATCTGGCCCGAGGTTTATCGGATTAGATAACCCAGTCCGGTCCAGTCCATGCTTAGGTTATGTTTGGAACTCGTGAATTGTTGTTTGTAAATTGGAGTACTAGCTGCTACTACTACTTTTACACAAGGGTCTTACTATTAGAGCCCAGTGGGTTCAAAAAAAAACACGCAAACACATATTTCAATGCATTTTTTCACATATGTCAATATATTTATGCATATTTTTATACATTTTTCTCACATTTTTTAAACTTTAACATAAGATCACTGAGCCTATTTTAGCATTTTCCTTTTGGCCCCGATTAGATGGTGCTAAAATTTCAGGAAATAAGTTTTAGAGGGGGATAAGATAAGAGAGGGTATTATTTTTAGAGGGTTGACCCACATTGATGTGATATTTATGAAAATGGATAAAAAAAAAAGTAGACAGTTTGGATAAAGGATTAAACAGAGGGATAACATTTGACTTGGTTTAGATGTTTTATAAATAAGAGGGGGTAGGTGATGGAAAAAAAATTATCAAATGACTATTTTGCCCTTGTGTAGTGTTAAACTTGATTATGTGTTAAATAAAGCATATAATACAAAATCCAATATATTTAATTAATTTTGAATAATTTAAATCATTAATTAATTAATTAATCAAGAAATTCATTATTTTAATATATTTAGGTAAAAAAAAAAATTTGCCTAAGTAGTGTATACAAGACAATTTTACCATTGAAGGGAGCCTAGTGCACTAGTGCACACAAGATAATTTTCCATTAACTGCCCCTTTGTTTTCATCCAACTGCTCTCTGGATGCTTCCAGGCCAACGAAAAATAAACCCTTCACTCACCCATGTCAAAACATAAACGGATCTCTCTCTCTCTCTCTCTCTCTCTCTCTTATTTACACAGATCACTCACCCTGATTTATCTCCTCATCTGCATTTTCCGGTGACTTTCAGGAGCGATGACCAATGCTTGGAAGTCCGACAATCTGGGTACGGTTCAGGAGCGACGATTTGGGTATGGTTCATATTTCCAATTTAATTTTGATTTCTAGTAATGTAAAAAAAATACAAATTTTAATGATTTTTTTTTTAATCAGAAACCCAAATTTGCTGTTTTGTGATTCTTATTTGTTTAAAATGGTCTGTGTTGGATGATGAATGAGGGGGATAAGGAGAGGTGTAGTGATAAAAAGAACAACCCTCCACTCCCAGATAATTTTTGGGGAGGTCTAAGGGTGCCAAAAAATTATCCGGAAAATGACTCAATTGGGGGAAAAGGAAGAGTGGGTGAAGAATAATCTGGGAGAGAGTTTTGATTGCCAAACCAAGAAAATGAGGTGGGTCCCACCCCTTATCAATGGTGATAAGTTTTAGAGGGGGGCTTTGCCCCATCCAAACGGGGTCTTACATTACATAATTAAACTAATAGTTTTCAGGGGGAGTTAACTTTCCTTCAAGTTTCTTATATCAAATTAGGGTTGCAAATAAACTAAGATGTTCATGAATTATTCGAAGCTCGACTTGGTAAATGCTCATTTGAGTTTCGTCTTTTAAATAAATTGAACTCGAATCTCATTTAGGCTCGTTTAATGAATGAGTCAAATTTGAATCTGATAGTATTTGGCTCGGATAGGCTTGCGAACTTGGAATATATGTATATATTATGAGAATTTCATACATAAACATGAATATCTCTAGATTTTATAATTTGTACAGATAAAAATTATAAATTTGCACAATCATTTTTTTTTAATTTTGATGTGTAAACGTTTACAATTCCTATAAACTTATATACGTATGTTCTTATATTTTTTATATATGTATGTTAATGTAAGTAATAAAATTCTTTGTCGTGGCTCTAGACCAGCACAAGAGCTTTAGTACCTAATATTTTGGCTCGTTAAGATTTGTGAGCAAGTTTCGGCTCATGGACATGCTCGAATTCAAATCAAATCTAGAAAATTTCATTGAGTCAAACTCGAATTCGCTGAAAACTTAACAATTGAACCTGCAAAAATATTCAAAAAATTGATTTGATTTGGATTTTTTACAGCCTATATCAAAAGAACGCATTAGGGGAAATAATTTTCATTTTCCTTTATTTCACTTCACCACAATTTTCTCGGCAATAATTTCCCTATACTAATTTCCTAACAATTGAAAAGAGCCTAAGAAAAGTGGAGAAAGGGGGAAAAAGAAAAGAAAAGAGAAGGAACAAATATTCATATTTGTACAAATTTCCCATTTCATTTCAAAAGGAATACCTTATCCAGTTTCCAAATGTAGAATTAGGGATTAGCTAGGACTCCTAAAAATACTAACGTTGCCTTCTTATTTATTAATTATGTTCTTAAATGCACTTAATGAATCCACCACTGGAGTAATATGTGACAAAATTTTCTCCTCTAAAGTCACATCTGCAAGTGGTGGTCTTTAATTCTTTATAATCTGGTACGTTAATCCCGTCGTCAAGGCTTGCGACTTAGCTTCGAAAGTTCTTTTGGGTTAGTTTATATGGAGTTCTGTATCAACTTTAATTAGTTCTCCGCAAAATGGCAATGGCATGAGATCCCAAAATTAATCGAGATGGGTATGAATTGGCTCGGACACCTGAATTTAGAAAAATATATATATTCTCGTATGGCCTTCTCTAATCAAAATTGTTTTTTTTGAGACTCAACTACCAAATAACAAAAGAAGAAACCTAACCATAGTTAGTTTGAGTTTTATTGGTGACAACGATACATATTGAATTGGTGGGCGAAGAGTTTTAATTTAGTTAACATATTGAATTGGTGGGCGAAGAGTTTTAATTTAGTTAACAGTAACCAAAATTCCATCATCACGCATTGATGAGTAAGACTTGCATTTCAATCTCGGCATCGGATCCTCTTCCGATCTCCCTATCTCATCCATTTATGCTGTCCATTCGAGCAATCAACGGCTCAAATTTTGTCTCAGTCTTGAACAGATTTGAGCCATCCATGTTTATCTACGATCCAACCGTTGATTCCTTTAATAGACGATGCAGATGGGCGGGACAGGGAGACCGGACAGAAGCAATGGAACATAGGATCCGCTGCCTATATGTCAATTCTTCAACGGAGTCTTTAAATTTTGATATTCTAAGTTTTTTTTTTTTTGGTCATTTGATACATTTTGGGTGCTGTCCAACAATGATATCAATTTTTTTTTGTATTTGTGGTTCTCCCATGTCAAATTCGGAGATGAGAGGAGTCAATATGAAGAGTGTTTCGATGTTTTGACTGCACTAAAACAATAAAAGTACTAAACCTTTAAATATCTTGAAATTAATTTGGTGTTGCCTATCTCGGGTTGGTTTGTCTCCCTTTCCTTGCAGCATATGATTGTCAGAGTGTAGAGGTGCCTTTGTGGGCTTTCTCTTGCTTCGGTTTAATGCTTTGGGGTCCTTTTAATCTTTGTAATTTGCTTTCATCTATTACTAATTAAAAAAAATTGCCGGAAAAAAAATTAATTTGGTGTTTGAACCATGGCAAAAATATCTTTGTATTTAGGAGTATTTTTTCCGGAAAAAAAATCTTCGTTTCAAGTTCACCAACCATACATATGAAAAACATTCCTAGAAATTTAAAACACCATGGTCCCAAACCCATATGAGCTTACACAATATGTCGGGGATGTAGATAATTTTTGGCAATAGCCCGGGGTGAAGAGGGCGGAGCCCCCTCATCACAAAAGCTTGTGCCGCAATTCGTGTTCCTAAGGTCGCACACGGATTGCAGTGAAAATGGTATTTTGTAATCAAGCAGGGACAATTTTGGTTACTGGGCCTTTCCTATTGTAGTTACTTTGTAATAAGGGCTTGAGTGTTTTTCAGATTAAACAGGAGAGGTGGTGAAAGAGAAATTTTCTGAGAGAGGGGAGAGGAAGACTTGTACTCTATATTCTTCGATTATAGTGGACTGTTGTAGCTCTCATGGCTTTTTCTCATGTTGAGATTTTTCACATATATCTCTGTGTCTTTCTTATTTTCTAATGGAGTATTTGTTACCCACTTTTGTTTTGTGATTTCTATCACTTTAGTTTCTAAGATCCGAAAGTCCGGCATTGTGGATCGAATGTGTTGTTCGATACCCAACAGAGTACTGCAGTTAAATTAAGCCAGGGCTCACTCATGCCATGAAAACTGCTTTAAAAGCCCAACCTAACTATATTCTAGTCTGCAAAGATGCCACAGATACTGTTTATTGTTCTCTCTCATTTTTCATTCACATGACCATCTCTTTGATTTTACTCTCGATCTCAAACTTAATTTGTATGGTTTTAATTTCCTTTTTTCCGTTACAATGATTCACCGATCTTTTCTGAAAGGTCTCAATTTTCTTTCCGAAGTATTAGCTGAATCTAATTTAGTAATCACTTGATTTCAGAATGTTTTCATTAAGCGATTGTGAAGCCATATATTTTCTAAAGTAAATCACTTACCGATCGATATATTCAGAAACAATTTCATCTTTTGATTAATAGATTATTTACGCTTAAAGATTTATGAAATGAACAATTCGAATTATTGTAACGGAGGAATTAAAATTCTTACTGTGTAACGGAGGAAATTTGAGAAAAAAAAAAAGTAAGACAAAGATTAATGATTCCAAGATAGTCCTATTCTGACTATGTACCCCTATATGGTCCCATTAGCCTCACACTATTGAAGGTTGAAAGCTCAGCTGAAAAAGAAGGCTTGGCTAAAAATGGAAAAAGCCTAACTAAAAGCCCTTTCACCACCATCAAGACCCCTCCCCAAAAGGGAAAACCCTAACCACTACCACAGCCTTTCATTTCTGTAGGCCATTATGGATGTTATTCATATTTTTTTTCTCTTAATTTATGGTTAGGGGTGTCCATGTCAACTTATATGTATCTCAACTAATTCTCTTCCCAGTTCGGTTAAAGGCACGTCATTCGCGTTAAGACTCTTCAAAGAAAATTATTTTCGTGCGACCGACCCCAAGAATCGAACCTTGATCAATTTGCAGAGAGCAAACCCCCACCTGGACTATGATTTATCTGTTTTGGGGGTAAACAAAAAAGTGTGGTACCCACATGGGGAATTCATGTACCATACTTAAATGCTACCACTATTTTTGTTGACCTTTACTCTTCCAAATTTCCATTTTCTTCCCCTATTTTGTAACTCTTTGTAGCAAAATTCTTGTGAGTATACGTTTGTTTATGGGGCTTTCATGAAATTAAAAAAGAAGGTATTCTAGGCATCCCAATTCTGTTAAAGCATCACCAAGATTGAGAGAACACATGTGGCATGGGGCTGCACTGCAAATGTAGGATACTGGCTGTAAGATCAGTAAAGTAGTGAACTACAGCATCAGCCTGTTAAAAAGACTATATATAATTGCCCTGAATAATATATAGGATTAAATGAGATTGGACTTTACCTGGAGTACTTGATTGGAATTTCATGAAATGGGGAAAATTTTCTTTATGCACATGCCTCCATGGTACAAGCACTTATAAAAATAAAAAAATAAAAAAAATCAATGCTAGGTACGTACTCAGAAAAAGTCATTCTGAAAATCACCTAAAATTAGTGGTTCAGATTCATTTGGATGTTTATTTGAACCACTTATTCAACTTTGGGGTATCTAGCATTTAAAAAAAAAACCATGGTACAAGCTCCAAGGGTGGATTGGTTGATTGGTGGGTTTGCCACACAATTGACCATGGTTTGATTCTTAAGGTCAAACCACAATAAGTAATTTCTTATGAAGCCTCTAGTCTCTACGTGGATGGCCAAATCAGGAAATAGATTAGTCAAAATGTGCATAAGCTCACCCAGACACCCTTGACTGTTTGAAAAAAGAAACGACATTGTACAAGAAATGATCTAAGGATTGATTATAAACACTTTCTTACCAATCCTGTTTTGGCCAAAAAAATAAACAAACAAAACAATTGAGTATATAGCATGCATCATCATGACTTTATTAATGTTGATTAGTACCGGACATTTTTTTATTAGTCAATAAGTGTATAATTACAAAAACAAAAGAAGCAGAGCATTAGACATGCATCAGAACATCTGAAGAGGTTTAGCATCAAACCCTAGCAATCACATGCAGCCCAAGGCCCTAGAAGGCAAGATAAGAATGACAAGAAGCAATGTCGGAGCTACTCCACCCGAGAAGAGCCGAACAGGAGAAAAAAAGTCAACAAAAATAGACTTTTAAATATTGATTATGTATATTAACAAAAGAGTATAGAATTTTCATTAAGTATGTTAAAAATTGTGATGACTATTGTTAGAAAATTGAATAGTCAGAGAAACTTTATTTTATTGATATAAAATAAAATAAAATATAACCCTAGCATGTCTTTATATAGGCTACAAGATTTTGTGACTAAGAAACCTAACCAAATTAGGAAAATATGTATAACAAGAAAACCTAGATTGATAGGGAAACGTGAATAATATAATCTATAATAAATTGGAAACCCAATAATAAATCTCGAAAACTTGGTAACATAATATTTCTTAATATTATGCTAACATCTCCCTCAAACTCAAGTAGGTCTGGTCTAACTTGAGTTTCAAAAAGAAACCAGGAGTCAGGAGAGAGAACCATGAGAAACCAAGAGCCAAGAGCGAGAAACTAGGAGCCATGAGAGAGATCTAGGAGCTAGGAGAAAGAACCAAGAAGCAGGAGAGATAAATTAGGAGCCAGGAAAGATCAGCGTGAAAGCCAAAAAAGTGAGTTAGTACATTGATAGAGTGCCCGGCAGACGGCGGTGAGGCTTGATCGCCCGCCGGAAAGTGAGTTTTTCACAGGGCCTAGACCTTATAGCTCTAATACCATATTAGAAAATTGAATCGACAAAGTAACTTTCATGCCTTCAAATTTGAGATATAAATAAAGAACACCATTTCAAAAATAGTCAATACATTTATAGTCCCTTTCACCACAAAAAAAAAAAAAACATTTATAGTCAAAGTCCAAGTTTTTCCCATAAGTCAAAGTCAAACTTATACAATAGTCAAGAGTCGTCAGAGTACCCATACCCATAAGATAAATACATAAGTTCTAAAGGTTAAGTTTACAAACTTTTAATAGTTAAAAAGTGCAATATATAAGGTTACAAGTTCATCTCTTCAAAAATATAAAACAAAAGATGATCAAATAACTTTTCATGTCATGCCTTTAGTCCACATCTAAGCACTCCATGCAACAAACCCATGCTCTATGTGTAGCACTTGAAATTATTGGGGTGAGTTCACTAGCTCAGTAAAGAAACATCTACCCAAACTACATGCAATTGAGATGAATGTACAAGATGGGAAATGAGCAAATATATCATAGAGGTGTATAAAACCCATGAGAAACCAATAGGATAGGTTATACCAAATTATGTCACTAGATTCTATTACAACCAACTCGTCGTACCCGATAGATATCCAACTTCTCGTTCATGTCAAACACACCCTATTCATCACGTCGTCATTTACTCACCATTTTAAGTATTAGAGCTTTCTAGCGACTCACTTGGAAGTGGTCCTAGTATTCATTCGGGCATCACAAGACCCTATGTATTCTTTCCCTTGGCCAAGGCATGCGCCTAACGGCACATCCGTTGGATGGCCCTAATATCCCACTGGGCATCAAGTCATTACATAACACACGACCCAAGCGACCACTCAAATGGTGTCACGTCTCCATTATCCAACATAAGAATGTGTCTACCATTCATGTCATATACCATGTTCCCATAGAATCAACTACAATTAACCGAGAGTGTCACATTCACCCACACAATGTCACATAGGTGTTTAAGTGTTTTCGAAATAGAATATCTCATCAAAATATCAAATTGATGGGAACCAAGGCCAAAATCCAACTCATAAATCAACAATGGCATGATACAACAACTAATTTAAGAAAGAGACCATCTAGAAGCATAAATCGAGGCATTAATCAAATCCAATTGATTAGAAAATGGGTTCCTCAGAGAATTTCAATAAAGCATGAGAGATTGATCAAGTATAAAGGCAATATACACATGAAACATTCACATATACTTAGTAAGGGTTGAAATTTCCCTACCAAGATGGATTTTGAACAAAATCATAGAGTAACCAACTGATTTAGACCCCCAACTCCAAGAATGACCTCCATCCATGCTTCATTACGCATTCAAGAGACTAGATCAAGTAAAAAACAAGCTACAAGGGTGAGGTTTCACTCATGCACAATCCTAGGTAAGGAGAGAAAAATGTGGATGGTGCAAAACCAAGACCCAAACCAAGTGTTCTTACCTCTTTGAGTACAAAACCCAAAATCCAAGGGAGATTCATGAACCCAATGTGTAGATCTTGAAGTTTTGAGGTGAATTGAGGTTAAAATCACAAGATTTAAGATAGGGGTGAAGAGAGAGAGAGAGGGGAAGGGTGAGTTTCAGAGCCAGCAATCGTGTTTGGAAGGAAAAAAAATCGAAGGACCCTTTTCTATAGGTGTGTTGAGCGAGTACAAAAATTCTGTAGAAAATAACTTTGGCTACCGATATCAAATGCCCTGATAGACTCACTGATCAAGATAACAATAGGGGTATTGCTACTGGTAGCAACTGAGAAATTTTTTAATTTTTTTACTACTTTAATCAATTGAACCTCTGATCATTTCTAGCAGGGGTGTCCACGGATCGGATCCGGACGGATCGGATACGGATCCGATCCGATCCGCTCAGAGCGGATTATGGTTTTCAAGATCCGGAACCGAACCGAACATTCACGGATCGGTTACGGATCGGATCGGTTCGAGTCGGATCCGGCGGATTTGACATATTAAAGAAGGATTATTGAGCGGATTGATCGGATCGAGCGGATCCGATCTGATCCGATCCGGATCCGGAACCGTTAGATAGAAAATTCTCGATCCGGAAATCGAACCGAACATTCACGGATAGATCAACGGATGGTTCGGATCGGTTCGGATTGGTCGGATTGGCAGATCGGACGATCCGCTGGACAGCCCTAATTTCTAGCATTATCTCCACACCCCAAAACCACATAACAACATCAGATACACATCAGAACCATCCACTAAACCCTAGTACACCAAGACATACATCCACCCGTATACATAGGTATCTGTGAACTCATAGTTTAAATTTTAATCAAAATTCATTCTCATTAATCAAATAATGAAGAAAAAGGGTTGAAATACGCAGGTCCTTACAGTAACATAATATTTCTTAATATTATGCTAACAACTATTAAAATCACAAAACGTGGTTTTTGTTTTTAGAAAGGAAAATTTAAAAGTGACTATCAGAGTGCTATTCCACATATCTTTATTTTTTTTTCTTTCAAGAGTGTTATTCTACTTCACATGTGACAAATGGAATGACAGTCAAGTAGTTGTCGCTCTATACTCGTTGCACCAGGTGAGTTTTCAAACCCCACCAGCCTCATGCCATTTCACTTAGATAATATGGTAGAATAGGATTTGCCTGGTGATAAGCCCTCAATATTGTAAGTAGTGGGGCTTATCTCGCTCATTTTGATCACAAACATGTGCATTTTGTGGCTTCACAAGATTGATTTTGCACAAGGTTGTGTTTTTGTTATTAGCAGGAAAAAGGCAAGAAAAAGATGTGTTTTGACACCATAATTGAACCAACGGATGCCCGAGCACCCAAGGCCACGTGGCACTCCACCACCTAGCCCCAAAAGCCAAGGATGAAGCACCAGACAAGGCTTGGGGAGACCAAAAGGCCAGGAAATGAACTAAGGAAGAAAGAAGAAAAAGGCTCAGAGATATCGGTAGCTTGAAAAATGAGATACCGGTATCCCTGAAAAAAACTCACATTTGGAAGATAGATACCGGTAGCTGCAAAATGAGATACTGGTATCCCTGAAGAATTTCACATTTTGAGCAAAAATACCAGTAGCTGCAAAAATGAGATACTGGTATTCCTGAAGAATTTCCCATTTTGAACAGAGATACCGGTAGCTGAAAAAATGAGATACCGGTATCCCTTGAACAGAAGGTCAAGATGACTGAGATACCGGTAGCTTGATTTTCGAGATACCAGTATCCTTGCAAATTTTCTGCACTTTTTGAGCCCGATCTAAAATATCTTGTGGCACTTTTGTAATTATTTGGCACAACTTTTTAGGGCTTTATAAGCCAAAAACTCAGACTTTCTAGGGTAGTTTTTGTTTTCCTCTCTCTCTTTCTACCTCCCTTAGCTAGTTCTTAGTTTTATCTTTACCATCTCTCTAGATTTCATGTTCTTCCATTTAATTTCAAGGTAAATGCTCTTCTTTAATGTTGTAGTACTTGTTAAGACCTTCATATAAATCTAGTTTATTTCCGTTTTTATCGGTTAATTTGTTTCCTTGTTTTTCTAGCTAATTCCTTAGAAATCTTTACCTTCCAAGTGTTGTTTGTGATTTTCTTAAGTATTAATGCTGTAGGTCGACTTATAATCTTCCATAAAAATCAGTTTATAAAGTCATATGTCATGCTCTTTATTTCCTTCATAAAATTAGTCATGTTTTACTTAGTAATGATCGAGTAGTCATTTTAGGCTCAGTCATGAGGTGATTAGCACTCCATGACTTGGGTTCAATTCGTTCTTCTCCCCAAATTACAAACACTTCTTGTTTAATAAAGTCACGGGTTCATCTTTATGTATCAAAATTGGAATTTGTTAATCTCTTTGATCACACGTAGCCAAGGGTTTGACCACTTGGCACGTGTGATGCTTAGGGCTATGTCAATCCAAATGTTTGTATAAATGGCATAAGAATCCTACACTTTATCGAATACCATTTCTGGTTCAAAGAGTTAGGATCGATTTTATGTACCAAAATCTAGGTTTGTTAATCTTTTTGATCTCTCGTAGTTAAGGGTTGATTATCCTTTTCACGTGCGATGCTTAGAGTGATGTCAACTTAGATGTTTGCTAAATGGTTATAAGAATTCTAATCTCAACAAGAGAGGAACGAATTAGTCTAAGTTATGATTTTTAAACCTCCTAGACTTAGCTTTGTTTTAATTCCATCTTTCCAAGTCATTCTCATAGTTAAGAGAATTTCACCAATCAAATCACAAACCAAGTTTGTCACTTCAAGGCCGAAAACCTACACTTGCAAGACAACTCTCATGCCGGGTGCGTTCGGTCCCTATGGATTCGACCCGGTCGTACCGGTTATTATACTACCGCCGACCTAGTCCTATATTTGGGGCGACACCATCTACGATAAAATCCAAGGTCGCAAGCACCTGACCCAAATTTTTTAAAAAAATTAAAAAATTCACCTGTGATCAAAAAGTGCTCGGATCAAGTCCTTTCGGATCTTTTTTTAATGAATCATTGCGGGGACAATTAAAAACATGTTTTAAACATATTGAACAGTTCGGATCATCGAAATTCGATGCAGTAATGAAAAATCAGCACGAAAGCAAATATTACTTTGTATGTTCTGAAATCATTGATGGACAACTTCCGATCCATTAAATAGTACTACAAGGGGTTAAATATTACTCCACAAAGTTTTCAGAAAAATATAGATCATCTCCCCGTACACCGTTTGTAAGTTTTGCTCGTTTAGGAAACTAATTGCCTAATTAAAAGGTGAAATAAATAGATAAAGTTATATTTGGTGGGTTTCAGTTTCAAACGGTTTTAAGTGTATGAACTAAAACCCAACCGATTTTGTTCGGTTTTCCCATAATTAAAACCGCCGAAACCAATCAAAGTCCCCTGGTTTGGTTTGGTTTGGTTAAGGCGGTTTGAGCAGTTTAATCGTGTTTTTTTTTTTTTTTGTCTTAAGGGTAAAGAATTACAAAGTGACTCAACTGAGGGAGTGAAGTGTGCTATAAAAAAGAATAGCTACAAAACCCTGGTTTGCTTGACTAGCGCCTTATCAAAAAGAAGAGCTAGCGCCTTATCAAAAGGCTCTACTTGCTTGACTAGCGCCTATTTATATGGCGTTATATGTCTAGCGTCTTCAGATAAGACGCTACTTACTTGTCTAACGTCCTCTGGTTTGCTTGATTTCTGAATGCTACAAAACCCTTCAATTCGCAGGATCGGTCAAGATGAACACATCTCTAGCAAAAAAAGAAAAAAAAAGAAAGTACTCTGATCGGATGTCCTAGCACAATCTCTGCGTTCTTTGATGGCTTCCTCTTCGAATTCTGAATTACAAATTTTACACACGACATTTTCTTGAGCTTCAGGGGTTTAGACACCTGCAAAAAATTCACCGATCACGTAAAGGCTTTGAAACAAGAGGGGTTTGAAACGTTCAGAGACGACAACGAGATCGAGAGGGGTGAAGATATCAAATCCGAGCTGCGCAAAGCAATTTGGAACTCGAGGCTGTCGATCATCGTGCTGTCGAAAAATTATGCCAATTCGACGGCGTGCCTGTTTGAAATCCAGACAATTCTTGAGCACCTTAAGAAGTCGGATCATTTGATTTTGCCAGTGTTCTATGAGGTGGATCCGTGGGTTGTTATGGATCGATTAAACAAACACACCCACACACAAAAATAAACCGAAACAAAGAACACAAACAACTTTACGTGGTTCCCCAAAATCGGGTACATTCATGGGAGAGAACACTTTTCACTATATTGGATGAGTTACAATGAGATAAAAATGCCCAACCCAATCCCAGACTCACTAGTATTTTTATCTTTCACACACTCACCAATATTCTCACTCAACTCTCAAACACACACTACAAGTTTTCTTTCTTTTACTCTCTTCACAAGTCTGCCGTATCTCACTTTTCTTACTCACAAACAGCACTTGCAAAATGCACACAAACATGACCCTTATAAATACAATACATGCATGGCATGAACAAAGAAGCATTAAAAACATTCTAGAATTCCCGAGGACCTCTGGAGGCAGCAGCAACCAATTTTGCCTTGGAACTCAGACGGCCAAAAAAATACTCCACCGAGCAAATCATTTCCAAAGCCAAGCTTAATGCCCCACTAAGAGCATCCACATTGGCATAACCAAAACCAAAAAATTGCTAAAGTTAGCAATGTTTGTTTAAAAAAGTGCTCACATTGGAATAACCAAACTTAGCAACCTCTTAGCAACTAACCAAATTTTGTCACTTGGATAACCAAAACTAGCAACCTTTTGCCAATAACCAAATTTAATAGACCCCACATCTACCCAATCAAGTACACCCACCATTACACAAAATGACAAAAACCTTCTCTCTCCTCTCTCAACAATATTTTCAAAAGTTTAATTTAAATTTTTTTTTCTTTTTCAAAAGTTTAATTTAAAAAAACTGGTTTTTTTCAAAAGTTTATTTTAAAAAACTGTTTTCTTCAAATGTTTATTTTAAAAAACTGTTTTTTTCAAAAGTTCATTTTAAAAAACTGTTTTTTTTTTCAAAAATTCCTATTAAAAACTGTTTTTTTCAAAAGTTCTTTTTAAAAAAACTGTTTTTTTTTCAAAAGTTCATTTTAAAAACTGTTTTTTTCAGAAGTTTATTTTTAAAAACTGTTTTTTTTTAAAAATTGATTTTAAAAACTGTTTTTTTAAAACCGTTTTGTACTTAAAGAAAATTCAAAATATATTTTTTTTAAAATTTCAAAACTATTTTTTGTAGTTTGAAAAAGTAATGAGGCAAGTTTTGTTTATCATTTGAATAAGTGATGGAGGGTGTCCATTATTTTTGGTTATGGACAAAAAACACCAATGTGGGACTTGACATTGCTAACTTTAGCAACCTCTAAATGGATAACCAAAAGCTTATGTGGTAACTTTTGGTTATCCAATTTTGGTTAGACCATTGTGGATGCTCTAAACCAATATTTACTCTCTCCACCGAATTCACAATTCCAAAGCCAAACTATATGTAATTAAATTTACTCATTTTTCTTTTCCTTTTTCAAAGAGCATTTAACTTGGGAAAAACCCAACAAAATTAAGGAGCAAGCCAGGAATCTGGATTTCAGAAAAAAGGAAGTGACGGTTGAGGAAGTGGAGGGATGGAATGCGGCGCTTAATGAGGGTGCGAGTATGGCTGGGATGGTTTCCCAAAATCAATCTGACGGGTAATTTATTCCTTCAATCTATTTTGGTTATTATATATATATATATATATATATATATATATATATATATATATATATATATATATATATATATATATATATATAATATTTCTACATGCCAAGGATTAAGTCGCACATGAAGCAAATCACAGAGAAGCTAGATAAATGCAATGTATGTGCTTTGATTTGCATCACTATGATTTTAACACAATGTAGGGTTCCATCGTCGATGTTTTCTCTGTCTCCGTCATGATGTTTCATGCTTAGGATTCCTTTAATTTTTCTAATTTGTTTCTAAAGATTAATAATGATATATATATGAGTCCACTTCCAGTCAGGGATCCCAGACATATAGCAGTTTTGTGAAAAACTGCTCGGATCAAGCCCTTTCCGATAATTTTTTTTTTTGCTGATTTCTCACAAGAGCCTTAAAAAATATCTTTTAAACACTTTGGACGGTTCGGATCATCGAAATTCAATCAGGATCAATGAGGTGTAGATTTTTTTAAAATCTAGGATCCTTGATAGGAAGTGCGGTGTGTGTGTGTATACATATATATATTTGATATTTCTACATGTCAAGGATTAAGTCGCACATGAAGCAAATCACAGAGAAGCCAGATAAACACAATATATGTGCTTTGATTTGCATCAATATGATTTAACACACGATGTAGGGTTCCATCTTTGATGTTTGCTCTGTCTCTGTCGTGATGTTTCATGCTTAGGATTCCTTTAATCTTTGTAATTTGTTTCTCAAGATCAATATACAAAATTACCGTTAAAAAAAAAAAAAACACTACAATTTTAAAATGCAATGTAGATTGTAAGTTCAATTCTTCTTATTCATATATATAAGCCATCTAATTTTTCACTCACCCCATTTCACTAGAGGATTTTGGCACGTCGTTTTTTATGAGACATTTTATTCTCCTCACATATATCAGCTAAAAAAAAAACCCCAAAAAACAACCTAAGTGGAACAAGGGCTCACTATCATCTTCATCTCACCTCTTGAATTATCGAATAGTACCTTACAATCTTGGCTTTTGGATGTGATCACTCCACACATATCATTCATCTCTTGAATTATGAAAGTGTACCAACATGACAAATTTGTACTTGACAAGTGGATGTGTAGTAGGGCCTCATTCTCTTAAACTTGCCTTTTTAAAAATTAAAAAAATTTAAAAAAAAATTCTTTTAATTTTCTAGGGTATTTCTTTTTTGCTTAAAGAGCTGGGATGTGCTAGCTAGTCTGCCTACCATATAAACACTTTGTCGAACTAGATCCTAATAGTATAAGGAGCACTTGTTCTATCTCTTGTGCAATTTAGCAAGTCAAGTGTTTTACCTTTTTGGTAAACTGGTGGCAACACTTTGATTTGCCCATTTGTTCTCTCCTTTTGCACCATTGTGATTTGCATTGGCTCAAATGTGAGACTGTGAGAGTTAAAAGCTATATCCTTAACTGAAACAAGCTAGGTCTTCACAATCTTGACCCCATTAGCTACATTTACACACATGATAGCATAAAAGACATTTGGCTGAGGGGTTGGTTGAGCGTAACGAGTTACAGCATTGAGAAAGTCCGTGTATTCTCTGAAGCTCTCTCGGTGCTTTTTCTTCCCCTATTGGTCTTGATTTCATGATTTATCTTTAATGATAATGAATTTTTTCTTTGCCACTGAATTCTCAATCATATGAATGAGTTGTAATTATAATAGGGTAGCACTTTTTAACATAACATAGTGAAAAGGACGAGTGAGATCACAACATTGTGCCATCCCTATCCCTATGTGGTTCTCTTCTCTTATTCAAGCATATAGAGCGCAAGGTTGGTATATGTTTTTTTTTTTTTTTTTGTGGTAATTATATATGATTCAGTTCCAAGTACAATGAATGTGATTGTTACCAGCAGTTAACTGTGAAATGATGAAATCTTTTTGGTAAGCAACAAAAATTTATTAATCTTTATGAGATACAAGGATTAAGCAGAGCACACCAGCACATGCCACTCGAGGCCTAAAGTAGTCAGAAGGCAAGATGCCAACTGAACAATAAATACCGAAGAAAAACCTAATATAAAACTCAAAAAGCCTAGCAAAATCACGATAATCAACCACAAACGCACAACCACAAAAACATCAACACAACCCAACACCACAAGCTCGAAAGGAAAAAAGAAAAAAAGAAAAGGGGCATCAACCACAAAATAACTCGGACAATTCGCAAAACAATTGAAATGAGCAAGATAAACCTGAGATCAAAACTCCAAAAAAATTAAATAAATAATTAAAGAGGCATCTTCCTCCAAATCAGAAAATTCATCCTCTTCTCTTTCAGCGAGTCTATAACTCTCCCTTTCAGCAATTAATTTCGACCTCCTGGATTTCAACAATTTCCTTTCAAGTTATAACTCCTCCTCCCCCTAAAATGAACGTCCAACATAGCACCGGTATCCATCATCTTACGAGCTTCCTTGAATAATATAGAGTTCTCTTTACTTTAAGTTATAACTCCTCCTCACCCTAAAATGAACGTCCACATAGCACCGGTATCCATCGTCTTACGATCTTTCTTCTTCTTCTTTTTTTAACTGATGAAAATTCTTACGAGCTTTCTTGAATAATATTAGTATAGTGTTCCTGTTCCGAATATCATGAGATAATATCGAATAAGAAGAAAGCTCCAAATCTAACGGGGTCCAATTGGTGCATGTACCTTCTCTTGTGACATATGAAATGACAGAAAAGAAAGATCATGGGCACCTGAATTCACTCTGTGGTTATATGAAGGGCAGTTGTCCTTGTCTTTTAACCGGGATCGCTTTCACTCCTTCATACCCTCCGAGTTTCAAACTAGTGCGTAAATTTTTATCCGAACCTATTAATAGATCGATCGTCTTCTAAGTATAAATTCCATCATTCGATTAAGGGTTAGTTTGGGTGAATTGACAAAAACTAGTTTTTTGGTTTTTTGATTTTGTCCTTATTCAATTTTTTTTTTGCATTTGTTGATTTTTTGTCGTTTTTTTGTGATTTCTTGACTTGTCCGATTTTTTGGATTATTTTTCGTCTTTATTCACAAAATTTTAAGTTTAGCTAATAATTTTATACTTTTTAGATTTCTCTCGTCGAGACAAGCCAAGAAACCACTAAAAATCAACCGAAAACTAACAAATGCAATTTTTTTTAAATAAGGAAAAAATTAAAAAAACCAAAATACCAATTTTCCCAATTCACCCAAACCAACCCTAATAATCCGCTGTACAATTAGTGGCCAAAACCAATCTAATTAAAAGGAAAATTCTAAAATCAGCCAAATGGATTGTCGTTAAGAATTAAAAATCGTATTGAACTATATAAAGTTTATAAATGTGTGCAAATATATAATAATAAAAAGTGTAAAAAGTACATTGTAGCAAAAACAATTTGTTGTTAAAAAAAAAGAAAGAAGAAATTTGTGTACGTGTTATGTATGTTCCTTTATACCACACTAGAGGTTGGGGCACACACAATGCGTGTGCAAGTCAAACTTTGATAAATAAAAAATGCATCGAGTGCACACAATTTGGGGAAAATATATAAATAAAAAAAAATACTCGGCACACATAATCTGAAAAAAATTTGTTTTCAAAAAAGGAGGAAGAAGAAGAAATTTTTTTACATGTTATGCATGTTCCTTTATACCACATATTTTTCTTTCATATGAAGAAAGCAAAGTAGCTTCTTTTTTTTTTTTTTAGAATAGAGAGAAAATATTATTAACCATTGCGCAATGCCGTACAAGTAAGAATTAAATTATGCAACCGATCAGAACACAGGGAGGCCTGCAACGCCATCACATCTATCCTACACAAACAAAACACGGTGAATAACCTACGCAAAACAAAACACAGAGAATCACAGCCAAATACAAACAACATAGAAAAACAACAGAAAATACAAACAACAAGCACAGAAAACGGCCAAACAAACAGCACTGCTGTCCGAACATCTGCCGCCCGAACTCCGAAACCGGAAACAACCACCACTGATCAAAACAGAGCACCCCACCTTACTTCCATCCAAGCTCCCAGCACAACAATAATCTAACTCATGTCCGATGCTCAAACCTGCAAAGAAGATCGGAAAACGCAATGCATGCATCCGATTTTGAGAAAACCCGGTGAAAAAACATTTAAAGAAACACATTATAGGACAACAGAACCCCGTAATCAAGTGGAAGGAAAACCAAATTTCCGATGTGTTCAAAGCTGGGTTCTGAAGGAAGAAAAACATTTAATTTGAAAAGGATCAAAATAGCCGGATGCATGCCGCAACAGAAAACGGAAAGAAAACCCAGGAACGGCATGGGTGCAGGCCGGAGACTTTGTTGTTGAATGTTGGATCTGAACAATCCAAGGATCTGAAAATCAGAAACGGCTAAGGTATGGGCCGGAGGACATACGGTTGGGTGATTGGTGATCCAATCAACACACGAAACACCTGAGCCAGAGATCGGATCATGCGACAAAGAGGCGGCAACTGTCGGAGAAGGGCTGAGCCGACTGGGTATATGGGCTGATCGATTAACCCAGCACTAAAGCAGAATGATGGAGGCCGATTGATTTTTATTTATTAGGAAAAAAGTGAAGAACCGGGGATGGGGGGCCGGCAGGCGGTGCCGCCGCCGCCCCCCTGACGCAAAAAACTAAGAGGGTTTTAGACTTTGTAGAGAGAAGGCAGAGCTTTTGGTTTTAGTGAAGTATCTTTTTTGATCGGCAATTTGAAGAAAGCAAAGGTAGTTGTGGTGCTTATAGGAAATTCCATGCATGTATAGTCATAATGCAGATACTTTGGGAAGAATACCACATTAATCCCTATTTCTTTTTCCAGTCAAAATTGAGGGTCTCAGGTGCAGGGGAGTATGGTCCATTGTTATGTGAACTCCATAGAATAGTTGTTAATTAGAACGTACAAATTATATTAGGCTCAAATGATGTTGCGTATTTTTGTAGTTACTTTTAGTGTATTGGGCTTCGTGCACACAAAGACTGATCAAACGGTACAAACTCCCACCAAGTGGTATCAGATATGATAGCTGACAATTTATGAAGTAGTAGATTAAATTCAAGGGGGAGTTAGAATGCAAAGAGAGAGATATCGGCAAGATATATGGTTCACAAATCATGGGGAGATTTGTTAGAACACATAAGTTAAGTCTCACATAGGTGTGAAACTAATGTAACATAAAGTGGCTATTATAGGAGCTTTAAGATAGGTCTAAGCTCATCCAAATTATATTAGGCTCAATTGATCGTGGACTCTCCATAGTTTTTTCTTTTTCTTTGTTTGATAGGCAACTCTCTATTGTTAATCCTAGCAGATTGAGTTTTGTGCACACAAGGGCAAAAGGCGGAGTAGTGGGGGTGTTCTAGTAAGGGTGTTTTTTTGGTTTTTTGTTTTTCACAGCTTTTTATGTGATGTATTTGTGCGAGAATGACATGTCTCAAAAACTAGAATAAAGCTGGTTTTTTGGCTTTTTGAGTTATCAGAAGAACTAATGTTTAGCTCTGCTTTGCAGTTTCGCTGTGGGTGCTGACTCTGGTTTTGATTCATAGTGTTTTAGTAGCAGCAGTCCATCTGTTTTCTTGTTTTATGTTTGTTTCAATTTTATCCAATACATTGTTGGATTTACGTTTTTATTTTCTCATGTAACCAGTTTGCTTTTTTCTTCCATGCATCCGTTATCGAGTTTAATAGTATCATTTTTGCCTTTTCCCAAAAAAAAATTAAGTCATTAGATAAAAGTATAAATTCTTATTCCCCTTTGGCTAAAACTGTCAGTCGCTAAAACTATTTTGTCATTTTTGCTAAAATCACCCTTTGCTTTTAGAAAATGAGAAATTGAGATGCTAAAATTTTGGCTTTTAGAAACACGAAAATTAAAAAATAATTTTATATTGTCATGTAAAATTTTCTTAATTTCATTCATAGATGAAAATAATCACACATGAACGTCATAAATATTGACAAAAATAAAATAATATCATGTACAATATATTATTGATATTATTGATATATTAAGTATATTTTTTAATGAAAAAACTTCTCTTGTAATTTAGCCCCCTCGAGTGAAAACCCGAGCTTCACTACTGTGCAAGGGTATATCAATGCATGATACAAACTCCTAGGTATAGTCGAGCTCATGCTCAGCCTCTCACTACTACAATAATAGTTAAAGATAATAGTTTTAAGAAAGTGTGATGAAATATTTAAAGATGATATATCAAGCCTTTTATTTGTAGGTCCTAATCCAATACGGGTAACCATTAAGGGAATCTCATTTATTTATTGATAAAGAAAATGACAAGTTCAAAACTTAGGACAGTGTTTTCAAGATCATTAGGATTAACTAAAACAGTTATCAAAATCAAATCAATCAAGTTATTATTTTTCGGCAAAACAGAAAGCAACAGACGAACGAAAAAGAAGGGGGAAAAGAACTTGATGAGAGAGCCGGAACCAAGGTTTCAACTATATCTGAAGTTTCGAATGATACGTGCGTAATGAAAATCATTTATCGCATTGGTGAATTTAGAAAAGAAACAAAAAAGATTTCAAGTGCTGAAATCATCCCGAACGGTCAAGTATCATCCGCAACAACCGTCAATCGGTCAATGAGTCAGTAATAGATTGATCTGTAATAGAAAGACCGTCTTTTAAAGAAAAAATTCAGAGACACTAACTAATGCATTAACTAATATAGTAAATATACATGGGGTTTTCTTTTAGTAGATAAGTATCTCTAGTATCAAGTGTACTCACAATATAATATTTTGTAAGTTATTTAGTACCTCTAACATTGCATTGCTCGATTTTTAAATTCTCTTAGGGAATATCTCAATTACCATCCTTCCAAACAGTACTTCCATAAAGGAACTTGCACGTCACGGATGACAAAGGCGCGTGTGTTAAAAAGAGGGAGCTTCTGTAGTTGTTTGTATACTGTGTACACTATGAGTCATTAAAGAACCACAGAGAGAGAGAGAGAGTTATGAGGGAAAGTCATTCGTTTTAGAGAGAGAGAAGGTTTAGGGCATTCCTGAAACAAAAATATGTAAAGTTAAAAATAAATAAATAAAAGGAATTTCTACTTTTTTGTATTTCCTTTATTTCTATTTTGTTGCAAGTGAAAACCCAAGTTTAAGTTTTCATCCCTTCGGCTTCCACTTACAAAAGAGTAGGAATTTTCCAGTACCAATCCTTTCTCATGTATAAATGCACAGTTCTAGAGAGAGAGAGAGAGAGAGTAGACAAGACAGATATAAAAACACACGCACACTTGCACTTATACAGAGAGATATATCTATATCTATCATATACTCCATATTCACTGCTTCCTTATCATACTGCTTGCTCACCTTCATGATCTCATACATCTAGAGAGAGAAAGGTTTTCTTGTTTATTTTTTTAGAGAGAGATGGGGAGAGGGAGAGTGGAGCTGAAGAGGATTGAGAACAAGATCAATCGACAGGTGACTTTCTCCAAGAGAAGGAACGGCTTGCTGAAGAAAGCCTACGAGCTTTCTGTGCTGTGCGATGCCGAGGTGGCTCTCATTGTCTTCTCCAGCCGCGGCAAGCTCTACGAATTCGGCAGCACTGGGTATGATACCCTATCTTTTCGTTTAATTCAGCCCGTGTGAATTGTGTTCTCGGTTTGATTTATTCACTCAATACTTATTTTTCTCATAAAGAACACCCACAACACATACACTTACTTGTTTGTGTGTGGTTTTTTTTGGCTACAAAAATGAAATTTTCATTTCTGGAGGTATGATTGGATTTCTATCATTAAATGATGAATGGAATAATAAGTATATTATATTGTTTCTAGATTGATATGGTCTGAGTGGATTTTTCCAGTGAAAGATCGACACGTTTCACACTTGTGAGAAAAAAAACTGACGGATTTGTTGTTCCCCAAAAACTCCAACCCTTCTCTTGGACCTCCGTGCAAGATCTAGGGTTTCCTTCTTTATTCCAATTTCTCTCTCTGTTTAAAATCTGAAAAAGAAAGAGATTGAAATTTTGTCTTGATATCTTTTACTCCATAGATCTAGTGGGTTTTTCACAGATTTAGCTTGTTTTTCTCTCTCTTCCAACTCTCCTTCAATGATAGCTTTTCCCCTTCTATATGCAACTCTGCAGTACAATCCTAATAATTCTCTATTACTTTTTGATGTTGCGAAAAAATATGCCAAAAACTAAAGAGAAATGAATCGAAAAGCTAAAAACTGAAATGGGTTTGTTGCTGGTAATGTCTGATCTCTCTCTCTCTCCCTCTCTCTCTCTCTCTCTGTCTCTATGTGTTTATAGTCAGAAATCAAAGATTTGTTCATCTTTGTTGACGTAGAAAGATTTCATCGGTTTTTTTAAAAAAAACCATGTGTCCTGATCAGTTGTGTTCATCTCAACTAATCTTAGTACCTGAAGTTTATAAACACTGGGCAAACCTCCAGTCGTTCCCCCTGATGTATATGTCTTGAACCTAAATCCTTAGAAATGAGTAAATCTCTGAGTCTTGACGCCGGCCCAACCATTTGAGGTTAAGATTTCTTTGTTTTTTTCTTCCATCTTTTTGTTCTTTTTTTAGAATTGGTTATTACAGTATCATGAGAAAGCACGCCTATCTTGATGATATTTGTGTAATATTAGATGTACGTCATATATATTGTGGTAAAATCTGGGAATATGGGTTTCATTTTTTTTTTATTGGATATGTTACCCAAAAAAAACCAAAGGACGGAAGGATGTTCAGTTGGTGGCAATGGAAATTGCTCTGGAAAAAACTGAACTTGTCTGTGGATCTACTGCCAAGATACTAGCATATAATCTAGAGCTTGTACTGCAGTACGTTAGTTTTTTTTTTGGTTCACATTTCGACATCCTGAGTCAGTTTACGAACACCTCGATTATTTTTCTACATATGTGTAACCCAGATATATATATATATATATATATATATATATATATATATATATATATATATATATATATATATATATATATATATTATTTGCTTCAAAATACTTCATATACCTGCAAAATTCAGACTTTTTTTTCGACCTACAGAAGAAAATTTCCATTCATCACGAGGATAAACATATGAAATCAGACTTAGTATTTCATCAGGAAATATATAAAGATTTAGTATAACGAATAAAAAGTGGAGAACCCTTTTCTGTGTTTGTATTTCACTAATTTGTGATTTTTAGTTTGCAGTGAAATTCTGGAAGTCTCAATTTTTCATTATCTTCTTCTTCATTGTGGTCTGAAAACAGTACCATAGAAAAGACTATTTACTGGCATGAGCTTCAATCTTTTACCTTGTGGTTTTTAGCATGTTCTCTACATTCAAACTATTCTTTGGTTTTTCTGATGATAGTACATAAATCATGCTAGCTATAAGACTGAACAAGATAACACTGCTGCTAATTGAGAGTTTTCATTATTAAAAGCTTGTCTAGCAACAAAACGTTCATGTAACTCATCAGTTCTTGAAAGTTTAGGGGGACCACTGTTTCACTAGTATTCCAAGAGCATTGGTCACTTTGTGCAAATATTGTCAAAAATTAGGTCTGTCTCCAATCATTCCCGCTCATACCCCCAATGACTGGGGACTAGATAAGTTTTGTTATTGTTGTTGTAGTGATGAATTTTCGTATTGTACCAATATTATTTATTTTATTCTTGTAATGAAAGGAAATATTTTGTTTGTCGTTTAAAAAAAGACCAGGAAAGATGGTTTCCATGTCTATCTATGGACCTCTCTCTTGCCATATTTATTTCGATTAAAACACTCCCTAAAATCCCTTCACTATTTCTAAATAATGCATCAAAAATGAGATTTCTATCTTTTGATTTTCGCTACATAGACACACATAATTTTGTACACGTCTAAAGAAGATAAAAATAAAAATAAAAATAAAAATAAAAGAACTATGGCACTGGATATAGCATGGAAAACAAGTCATGTCAAAAATTCACAACTGCTTTACATTCCTGAATGTCAGATAAATTTGGCTTGTAAAATGTTGGCTTTAGTTCTTGTATGCTTTACATTCCTTAATATGCTTTTAAAGGCTGCTATTCATTATATATGTCTGCTTTTAATTTTCAGTACTGTAACCAAAACCCTTGACAAGTATCAGCGTTGCTCCTTCAATCCTCAAGACAACACTATGGAACATGAAGCCCAGGTTAATTTTTTCGGCATAAATTTATTCTTGAAACAAATTATTTTTCTTGGTAAGGTAGTACCCTATATTTTAAAGGATGGGAATTCCCCTGATTATATATTCAATTACCCTATTCTCATACTCCAGTTTCGCCTAAAATGACATTTTTTTTATTGATAATTTTGTGTTTGGAATTGATCGACACAGAGCTGGTTCCAAGAGGTATCCAAGTTAAGGGCAAAGTACGAATCGCTTCAGCGCACTCAAAGGTTATTATACATTTCTAATTTCTCTAATTAGAATTCCTTGAGTCTTTTGTTGATATTCAATTTATTTCCATGGCGTGCCGTGGACACCTTCGGGCTATGTTTATGTTTTCATTGTAGTGCTAGCGAGAATTTCAATTGAGTTTTCAGAATCAGTTTTATTGAAAACTTTCTAGATGTGTAATGTGCTGACAGTTTCGAAAACTATTTCTTTGAGAAAAAATTCGAAAAAGAATTTTCAAGTAATTAAAGACCGTAGCCTTCAAACAATGAATGGCTACAAAAATGAAAGAGTGTTCCCAGTTTTCTTTTGGTCAAAAATTATGCGAAATTTTCTGCCAGCTAATTCTGAAACCTCAATCAAATAGATTTTTATTTTGTAAAAGCGAACTAGCCAGCAAATTTGGTTGGTAGTTTTAACAAAAGTTCTCATGATAACAGTTTTGTATAGGGTTGCGTAATTTTTTCGTCTTTAGCCAAAAAAATTTTAACATTTTAACAAATCTTTTACTATTTGAATAGATGTACGCAATACACTTTCTAAAAATAAAAAATATATAAAAATTTGATAAAAAAAAAAAATCATTGCAGACGAAAAAAAACGGATGACAAATTAAACACTGAAAATTTTAAGAGATAGTTATTTTGTAAACTACAAAACAAACAAATATGCTGACAATAAACTGGTAACTAATGCTTGAAGGCACTTGCTTGGAGAAGATCTTGGACCCCTGAGTGTGAGGGAGTTGCAAAATCTGGAGAAACAGCTGGAAGGAGCACTTACCCAAACTAGACAAAGAAAGGTACTTGAATCTTATAGATATATCAAATGCTCCTTAAAGAATTGATTGAAGGAATCTTTCGTAGAGGCAAATACGTGGGAGATTAGCACGCTTTGGAGCTGAACAAAATGATAATGGCCGTATTCGTTTGGGAGTTTTGGGCCGGTTTTTATTCTGTTTTAGTTTTGTTTACATCATCATTTCTCTCTATCTCTCTCCACTTATTACACCTGCTTACATCATCAAAACTAAACTAAACCTACTAACCGAACAAGGTCATTCTCATTATCATTGATCATGTTACGCCTCTCTCGATTAGAGACTTCATGCTTAGGGACCGTCTAGATACTGCGAGTTTTAGATTAATTTGCTTTTCGTTATGGGTCTGTAATCCTAACTTGACCATCTTAATGGTATTTGAACCTTTTTTCTGTGTAGCTATTTAATCTTTCGAATTACCAGCAAAAAAAAAAAGCTAGAAAATGGAGGTCAATTCAAAGACAAATCAAGACAACTCAATAGACAGACCGTTGACTCCTATGATTGTTGACTAGGGTTCGTGTTAATTAGAGCTAGGTCTTTCCTCATGCCTATACTTTGCTTAGTGCTTAGTATTTGACTTTTTTTCATGTTACCTTTTGTCGAGTTCTAATAAAAAAATTGTTGCTAATCAAAAGAACAAAAAAAAATTAAAACTAGGTCTTACAAGAAGTAGGTTTTACAACAAGTATGGTTTTCAAATTTGTCCAAGAAATAGATGACTGTCAAAAAAAGGAAGTTGGCGGGAGGAGAGCAATTTGAGGGGTGGAGCTAGAGAAGTAATCGGAGAAGGTTTCAAATGCAACACAACTAATAAGTTTTAAGGGTAGAAAAGACATTAAAGGACCGGTTTTGATTTTTGTATTGTTTAGATTCGTTTAGAGTGCAAAGAAGATGTGGTAGTATTCGTATGAAAAAATTGATATTAGGGGGTACTCATGCATGATTCATATGGGAGAATTTTCGGGAGAATCTTTCGGTAGTTTTAATACCTTGCCAACTACTGTTTCTCTGACTATTTTTGTTATTATATCTATTTCTTTCTTATAATAATTTGTTTCTAGGAGTATTAATAAATTATTACTTTCTTTGCTATTCAAAATAATAATAAAAAATTGCACTTAATTTAAGTGGCTCTACTCTAAATGGCTATAATACACATCCATCACTTTGAATTAGTACGGTATGCACCCCTTAAACTTACATTCAATTCATAGCGTTACGCATAAACTAACCACAAACCAACGTGGGACCTAATTTTTTCCGATCAACTTAAAATGTGAAAAGATTATGAATATCATCAAAAATATTATGAATTGAAGGTAGATTCAAGGTGCATATCATAAATAACTAAACAAGGGATGTATTATAGCATCTGCCCATTTATTTGGCTTGACCAATGGGTTGAATGCCTCATCCATTACGCTATTTCTGTTTCACTCCTCCTTATTTCTTTTGTCATTCTCTCCCATTTCTGGAGAATTACAAGTAGAGTTTTTAACATCGATTGACATTGCATTTATCAAATTCTCCCCTTTTTTTTCCCATTTCAAATGCAGACGCAGATCATGATAGAGCAAATGGAAGAGCTCCGGAGAAAGGTACTCGCGGGCCTTAGTGTTTTTTTTTTTTCTATAGAGTTTTACTCCAAACTACAGGGTCGACCCAATATAAATTTACGAATATCTTGACTCAAGAACTATGGAAAACTCCTAAAAAAAACTAATTACAGTACCAATTTCCTCTAATTTAACACTACACACTCTTTGCATTATTTTGACAACTAGTTGAAGAACATATATATTGAGCGCAGAATCTCACAATTACAAACACAGCACAAAAGAGTTAACCAATATCTATGGCGAAACTATTGAAAAGAATTTCAAAATCGAATTGTATATCATACTTAGGATGTTTTTTCGTCCGGGAAAGACCCCTGTTTAGGTTCCTCTCAACTAAGGATGTGATTTCCAAATAACCATTTTGATCATACTGTAGTGTCGAGAAGTAATATCATGTTGTCAAATTTTATTACTTTCTGCATCTAATTTGGGCTAATTAGAAATTATCATTGATTTTTGGTAAAATAAATAAATTTGTCTTCTTTATGTGATTGTATGCAATGCATTGCTAATCTTGAAGGAGCGTCATCTTGGAGACATGAACGAGCAGCTGAAGATGAAGGTTTCACTAGAGTTGTCATCGGTAATATTTATGTTTATTGTAACATTTATACATTTACTTATTTCCACCGCACCTCAATTAAAAAAAAAAGTGATTTTGGCATTCCCTTTTTATCCCCACTCCACACCTCCTTTTTTGGTCTTTAACTTTGTTCATTTACCAAATTACCCTTCAAAATTTCAAATGGAGAAAAATGTATCAAAAACTACTACTCCAAATGGAAGTGTAATCTTGACATTTAAAAAACTGACAACGAAAAATACGTATACGGGGGGATGAAAGGGGAGTGTGATAAATTATAATAATCGTTTTTTTTTTCTCAATTTTTGGTGTAGATGATTATTGCCATAAGTTATTGGGGGCCAACTCTTCTTCCTTCCTGTTTTTGGAATTTATGTTTCAGCTCCAGCTGGCAGAAGGGCAAGGTCTTAGACCCATTCCATTCCAGTGGAATTCTGCAAATGCATCAGCTGGCCAAAACACCACCTTTGCTCTTCATCACCCTTCTCAATCCAACCCCATGGACTGCCACAACAATGAACCAGTCTTGCAAATAGGGTTCTCTCTCTCTCTCTCTCTCTCTCTCTCTCTCTCTCTCTCTCTCTCTCTCTCTCTCTCTCTCTCTCTCTCTCTCTCTCTCTCTCACACACACACACACACACACACACACATACACACACACCCCGTTTAGAAAAGTAAATTTGGGTGGTTCCTTTTTTGCAAATTTGCACCATTAAAGCTACTGCCATGCAATCTCCCAATTGGAAAAAATGCCGAGTGGCATTTAAATTTTTCTCGTGTTGTCCCTTACGTACGTATTGAGAGAGGTTATTGACTGCTCTTGAAGAGCATTGCTTCCCACTAATAACAATGCACCACGCCATTTTGTTCTCGTGAAATATCAACACATAGTCACGTATCCGCAGTAAATTACCAATAACAGTACACTCGGAGTACCACATTGCATGTTACTTCAAGAGTATTGAATAATTTTTCGTTTGTGTATTATGCTTTGCTCGCGTTGTCCTTGGATTCCGTAGGCATGATCTAGTTTCTTAGGGAATTTGACAACTATATCACACAGATGAAATAAAATAAAAAAACTCATAGAGCTTTTGGTATCACAATGCACACATTTGAAGTTTAAGAGCAAAAGCGAGGCTCGGGCAAACTTTAAGTGTGCTTCTTTTTAGTCATTGTGCTTCTTTTTCTAACTACGTACCTTCAGTTTGTTAAGGTGTTTTCATGAGCAAAATCTGAAATGAAAAGCTGAATTCACTGTTGCATTTTTAAAAACAGGTATGGATATGTTTCTGGTGAATCATCTGTTCCAAGGAGCATGGCTGGTGAGAGCAATATGGTCCAGGGTTGGGTGCTTTGAAGCCTGAAGTACTCTTTAAAATGTACCTATGACTTTATATAGTTGTCTTAATGGTTTCTACTTGTGTAACCATATTAAAGAATGGTTTATGCTTTAGCTTTTTGGAATGCTTTCCCACATATGCATGAGGTGAAATATATGTTCTCTCTTAGCCACCCTCCATGGAGGATGGATACAAGTTAAGTGCAAAGCCCAAATACAACAATAAAGCACAAAAAAACCTAGCCCAAATAAGTGGGCTAGGCCCAATCCCTAAAAAACCCTAAACGGCTAAACCTAACCCTAAGTCAAGTGCAAAACATCCTTTGCCACCATCACCAAAGTTCCTAGCTACCACCATCACAAACCGGAGGCAACCACCACCTCAGATCCACCACACCACCTTTGGTACACCCACGAAATGGTGGAGCCAATGACAACCAGCCCAAGCTATCTCGGAAGCTCCACGAACCGTTAAGCAAAGACCCCAGAACCCACCGGCAACAATAGCGGGAGACCACAACGATCACCACTCCCACCGCACAAATCCTTGCCGTTAAGCGAAACCATAACTCCCAACAGAGAAACGGCCGGAGATGCACTTGGAATGAGAGATCGAGCAACCATGGCAAAGATGAACCAAAAGACGCACCACAGCCTAAGATTAGGAGATTGAAAAAAAAAAATAGATGGGGAGAAGGAGAACACGAGAAGAATAGAGACCTCACTGGAAACCCGCTAAGGACCCGGCCTCTTTGTCAACCGAGAGTCCCAAGCAGAGTCACTAATCAAGAGGACATCTCAAATTCCGTTATTAATTGAAGATTTTTCTCTTTTCCACTTTTGCATAATACGATTTACACATGCATTGCGTTTATCCGGTATTCTCGAACATGTTATATGTAACTCTTTTCTATCAGCAGCTTGGCTAAATTGTGTTTTTTCTATGAAACATAGGGAAGAAATAAGAAAAATAGGACAACCCCGGCTTGACTATTTTTCTAGGATGTGACTAAGCAAGTCCATGACGATTTTAGTCATGAGGATGGAGCTAAGCGGGACATGTGATTGTGGACCACCACCACAACCATTTTCAGAAATGCTATTCTAATATCAGAAATTTTCTTTCCTACTCAATTTATGTAGCTCGTCCATGAGCCAAAAGAGAAGGGCTTAATCGAGTCTAGAGAGAGAGAGAGAGAGAGAGAGAGAGAGAGTTCCACAGACATGGAATGTGTGGCCACTCTCTGAAGACGAGACTGAACTATACATAATTTGTTATACACAACACGTAAATAACAATCAGGAACATCATATGTCAATTTTTGGGTAATGATCCATCGTTATCAAATTGGTTGAAACTTTTTTTGTTTTCAGCCATAATTTCGTGAAGCCGCTACTCTTTTTTCTTTTTGGTCAAAACGTGAGGCTACAAATAAAATTGATCCGAGGAAGCAAAATTGACCAAAAAGTTCTGCAATTATCTTGTTGCTAATATGGAGTCTAGACCAATTCTGTAAGGTGAGCTAGGCCCAAGCTCGCTAGCTCATGGGCTTGCTTAACAATACATCACTTTTGGCCCAAAAATCCATTGAGTTGAATATCTCTAATCCCCTGAGCCCAAGATTCAAGAAAAAAAACCCATTATTATGTAAGCCCACTTTGTCCCTTTAACGGAAAAATTGTTCCATGCATTTGGGTTTACGCCACGTAGTGCCCCAATGTCTTTATTTATCACGGTTTTTTTGGGGAGACGGTTAGTATTAAGTGTATGGACCCCACGAAAATATGTAGAAAAAAAGAGTGTAGGAGGACCATGGAATAATTACTACTTTTAAAGCTGGTTTAATTTACGCTGACTTTTTTTTTTATGACGAAGGAACTACCCCATAGGAAGATCCACTAATTAGACCCGTCTTAAGAGTGTTAACCTCCGAATAAGCTGAAACCACAACCGACTTGACCCATCAGGTAATCCGCGATACCTTCCATAAAGAGGAATCGAATCCTCGTCCAATTAATCTAATTTTTTTTCCCTTAAACTCAACCGAGTTGATGAGCCCTATATGAAATGAACTATGTTGATCCTATCATTAACAGCCCATTTGGATTATGTGAATTGAAGAGAAAAGAAAAGAAAGGGCTTGAGTTTCCTGCCAAATCACTAATTGGTTCCTTTCCTTTCTCACCATGGTGAGAAAAGCCTCTAAACACGAGATGGATTCATTAACCCACAGGCCACAACACTAACAGCCCTTTTGGCTGGTGAGAGGAGAAAAGAAAAGAAAAGAAAAGAAAAGAAACGAAAGGGGAAGGATCTCTCTTGCTAGTTAGAAAAAGAAAAGAAGGGGGAGGGATTTCTCATTGTGTCATTCAAATAACCCTAAGAAATCACTCTCTTCTGTGATCTCTCTTATCTCCGACGACCTTAAAACTCAATTTTGATCACAGATTCAGTTTTGCATCGACAAGATGAAGAAAACAGTGCAAGTACGACGACGATCCAATGATGGAGTGAACCGCACGTGCTGTTGACAATCCATTTCTCACAGAAACGGGCCAAAAGTGGCGAGAAACCGGGGTTCTGGAATTTCATCGTTTCTCTTTCTCTCCCACCATTTTGGTCATCCAAACAAAGAAGAGAGTTCACTCCCGCTCCATTTCCTTTCGTTTCTCATGTCTCCCCTCCATTCAAACGGGGTGTTAACCTTTACTCAGAGTTTAGAGGTCTCGAACACCCAATGCATTGACAGTTTTTTTTGTGTTATTTACCAAAAATTGCTCTAGTTACATGAGAGGTTATAGGTTATATAAGTAGAAAAGTAGTGTGTTTACACCTCTCTACAATAATAAGTTTTATATCTGCGTAGTCATCTTGCTTATACCTCCATAATTTTATAGTATGTTTCATGTTGAATTTTGGCTATTTTATACTGTAATTGTTTCTCCAATTTGTCTTTTTAATATTGGGGCTTATTCAAAGTAGTACATGAATTGGTCCCCCTTCCAGCTAATGCAACATTATTTTCCCCCTTTCAGGCTGTATTTTATTTGGATCTTGGTTTCAGGAATGCAATGGAGGTATAAGGGATTCTACTTCTTCGTTGTCGTCGTCTCAATTTCTTTTCCTATCGCAGAACACACTAGTACTCCAAAACCATGAGGCGTCAAATTGGCCATTTTGTAAAAGATACTTAAAAAAGATACAACGCGTTGCACAAAAGATTTACTTTCGCATATGTGCTCACGCGCAAATCCATGGTTCCTTTAGAATGATCAAGCATACTGCAGGAAGAAAATCATTCTGGAGTTTTAAGAATTATAAGAGTCCAAAACCACACACCTAAATATCAAGCCCATGTAAATATCTCCATCTGCTTAATATTTTCTGGTTTCTCCATAATACTAAACCCACACCTCAAGCACCTCTCAAGTCCTCTTTACTATTGGAAGTTTAAACCTCACTTGAGAGTGTAGCAAAAACCATTCTAAATTGGAAAATAATATTCCATTCTAAATTGGAAAATAATATTTTGGTTGGCAAATGTTATTATCTTTCCCTTTTTGGGGTCCTAGAGGGCATATGATCTTCGGTGTGCGTATGCTCCATCCACGTTGGGTTGTCCACTCTATCCGCATTGGGTTGTCCATACTCCATTGTGATGTCATTATTCATGGATCCTTTTAATCTTTGTAATATGTTTTCAAAGATTAATAAATTTCTCTTTTGCCGTTAAAAAAAAAAAGGAAAATAATATTTCAAGGATCAGCAAATATTGTCCCTCTCAATATAAATACTTGAATGCATGCATACCTGTGAGGTTAAGGGAGCCACTATTGCATAATATACAACCTTATCACAGGTCTTCCTTAAAAAAAATTCATTTGTCAATTCTCATTTATAAATCAATCTTGCTATTTATAATGACTTGTAGAATAACCCATACACTGATTCAACGTGCAAAGGCGGGTCCTAGGGCAATTGATTCAAAATTTCAACCAAAATTTGGGGCCGAAAAAAGCTGGCTCAATCCACCATTTCTGTAACCTGTTCTCTGCCTCCCTCCTACCAAACCACCGACCCTCCACCACCGGCGCTGCCCCACTCTCTCCTCTCAAACCACCACCGACGGACGATGGGACTCCTCCACCACACCACCGATGGACGATCAAACTCCACCACCACCACCAACAAACGATCGAGTTCCACCACTACAACCGGCAATCTCTTCTCTATGAGGTTTCTCTCTCACATCCGTCTCCTTATATCTGCGTTTAAGGGTTTTGCATTGTTTATTCTATTCTCTGTTCTCGTTATTCCTATCAAAAGATTTGAGAAACAAAACTTTGTTCATAGGAGAATTTCTAACATCCAAATGTACATATATTCATAATAAAGTCTCTGAAGATTTCGGTACCTTCCTTTCAAAACGCGATTAACATGCTTTCACATGTCTTCCTTAAAGGCCTATTGCATATTAGACTGTTCAAGTACTTCATAAATTGCAGAAGTATTCTTCTTTCGCCATATCAAACGACATAGTTACAAGAAGAGAATTATCAACAAAAAAAAGGATCATACCCAGTGCACAAAATGCCCGCTGATCACCTGAGTGCTCTGGAGAAGAAAACGTTGCACTCCACAGAGAATTTATTGCTTGTGCAAGGGCAAAATACTTGAGCTGAAGCAACTATTTGACAATTGACATGGAGAATGTCAATGACTAACGTACCGTCTCCCATAAATATGCATACATATGTTTTTGCACGTATCCAATGCTTGGCCTTGGATTTTCACCCCGTCACTTGGGTGGCGAAACTCGCTTAGTTCTCCCCTCCGGCGGTCCGATGAATAATTCAGTTTCCACATCTGAGTTCTCATTAGTTTCTGTGGATTGCTCATTCTCTCCCTGATCTTCATTTGATTCTTTCCGTGGTTGTAGGCCATGCTGAAAATGTTAAGTTTTAATATTTCTTAAGTGTAGTAAAAGTGGAAGTGTGGAACATTCAAAATGTGTTATTTCTCGAGGTATATTGGTGTTAGCTTTGTCTTTAATTTTGAACAAGCAAAAAACCTTGTTCCCGTTAGCAAGTTCATATGGAGCTTTGCTACAACTTTAAATAATCCCCGGCTAGTGAACAGTGAAATTTGTCTCCCTAGTTAGTCCTTTTGGAACAGATACCAAATTAGATTTAGTTATCCATGTAATCATGTGTACTGTTTTTCCTATCCATAAGACTCTGTAATTGAGTCACAAATCAAACCACTATTCTCGTTTCTGTTCAACCCCAAGGATCTGAATTCTGAAACTATTTGTGTCTCTTTGTATGCATGAGAAAATATTCATAATCAGCACCCCTTTAATCTTCGTAAAAATTCCTTTCAAAAATTAATGAATTCCCTTTTTCTTTTTTGCCATTCCAAAATATAAAAAAAAGACTATATCAAAAAAAATTGCATCTTTCCATTAAAAAAAATTAGGCCAGGTTTGACGAAATCTATGATTCAGCTATCAAACTGGATTAATTCAAAGTTAATCAGTTTCAAATTTCATTTTCATAGGGACTGAAAATGTCACAGTGGTGGGCAATAGCAAAAAAACTATTTAAGGTAACACTAAAAATAGGCCTAAAGGGAGAGAGAGAGAGAGAGAGAGAGAGAGAGAGAGAGAGAATGATCACCTTCTCACATAGCATTGCATTTTCGGCTTCTAGGGCTTTCTCCTAAATATAATGCAACAAAAGAAAGACAGCATACGTAATTAACAAGATAAAATCATCATCAAACCAGAATTTCAATTCAAAACTCAAATGAACAATATGTTATTGGGAGTTGTGTAATCTTTTTGGTAATTTACCTTCTCTTTAAGTTTCTCAATCTGTTCCCTGTAAACTTGCATCTGAGTAACAAAACAAAAATCAAAATGTTAGGCTGTCTATGAAAAAACAAAATAGTTGCAACCCATGCGATCTATGTAGCACGGCCACTTCGCCGGAAGCCATGTACTGGTGTCCGACACCGACACTCTTCAGACATGTTTCCGACAACGTCCCTTTTTTTTTCTCTCAATGTTTTTGGTTTGGACATTCCGTGGATACTCTAAAAAATAGTAATCTCTCGAAACATTCGCATTACACTTCAGAAGGGTTAAAAGAGATAGTAGGAAAGTCTCTTCTTTCTTTTGTAAGACTATGAGACATATAATGGATTATTTATAATACAAATACATAGATGATGAATCACTTTAGGCTCAAATACTCTTGCGAATGACATGATGAGAAATAAGATTTCACGGATATATGTTGTCACATATTGGAGTACAAAATTAGAGCCTCCTATTCATATAATTGATTAACAAAGTATTTTTTAAAACGTGTCGTTTCTTCTATTTTTCTGAAACTTACGTGTCCGAGTATCAGTACCGTGTCTATGTCGTGGCACCACGAACTCATAATGCTCAGATCTCTCACGCAACCTCACTTGTACCTCTCTCTCTCTCTCTCTCTCTCTCTCTCTCTCTCTCTCTCTCTCTCTCCAAAATGGACTTTGCTCCAAAAATATGATTAATATCTCCAAAACTCACCACTTTATAGTAACTCTCAGAGTACTGTAAAGTAAATAAGACCCGATCACAACACACTCCAGATTAAATAAAAGTTCTAGGAACCAAGGATCGAAAACGAGTGTCAATAACGAACCTTTCTTGCCCGGATTGTGCTTGCGCTCTGCTCCAACTGTAGTTCAATTTGTATAAGTTCTTCAAAGGTGCATGACCCCAGACCTTCCCCCAAGAGTTTGCTATTGAAAAAAAAAATACCATAACCCAAAATTCAGAAGGTAACATGTCTATAGACAAAATATTAGATGAAGGTATTCAATATTCAGTTGCCAACAAGTTCAAACCGCTTTGCAATTTCAAGATGCTCTATCTTCTTTGACATGTCTGCTGCTTCATGCTTCAAGTGCTGCCACTCCAAATCACTATTCGTTAGAAAAACGTCCAAAAAAGAAAAACGAATAGATAGCAAAAGTGATTTCACAAGTATAGAACGTTGAAAACATGAGTACTGATTAAAGATTGGGTTAATAACCTGCATGTTTTGTTCCACTAATGATTTGTCAATTTGAACTTCTTTTATTCGCTTCTGGTATCGCTGTATAGTCTCCTGCATGCTGAAGAATTTCTGAACAAGCTCAGTGCAACTCTCATTAACCCTCGAAATAAAATAACCGTAATAGAAATGGAAAAAACTTTCTGAATTAAAACATCAATGCAATCTTCAAAAAGAGAGAAGGAAAAAGAATTTGATATCTGGTTTTGGACACCAGCTTAACATACAGTGCCTTTATACCCTCAAACTATATATTTTTCACCAGGAGATATTTCATAATTTATTTTGTTTTATCTAACTATTTAGTCCTTCAACATTTTTCTTATAAAGAAGACCAAAACCAAATTTACTAGCATAAGTGAAGTATACTATTGACCAACAAAGATAGTCAAAGGAACATAAAAGAGAAGATCCAATGGAGATATCCATTAACCAATAACATTGGGATCTCCAAACATTCTAAGAGCATCACAGGTGGAGGGGATCAATCTTATGGTGGATTTTCATCCAGCAAGCATCAGGAGAAGAATTAAAAGCCAAATATATGAAGAATGCATTAGATCACAAGAAAGTGGATTTGTGGAAAATAGTAACTCTTGGCATCCAAAGCCAGTTGGATATTGATAGTGAATTTCAGTTAACAATTGTTGCTAGCAATCGTTTGGGGGATAGATATTTTGAAAAGTGACGCTTTGATAATGAAAAAGATGATAGAAAGTGATACCAATAGATTTGCTATTCTTCAAAGAAACACCACTTCCTACTACTTGATGTTTCGAAGCAAATTTTTGCTTGTTAAGGATTTTTGGGATTTGGTTTGGCATGTTTTGGGCTTGGCATTTTGGTGTTTTAGGTGTTTGGGCATGGCTCATTAGGTGTTATATTGGGCTTTGTCCTAATAGGTGTTTTTTCTCCTCCCCTCTCCCCCTACTTGATATACGTTTTGTCAAGTTTTAGCTTTCCTCGATGTACCCTTTCAAGTATTAATAAATCCTAAGAACCCTAAACTACCAAAACACAAGAAATGAAATACGACATTAGAATTGGAAATAACCCCCACCCTCCTAGTGTCGTGAGACTCGTGATCGAGATTTCAAGTTCTTGAGGTGATAAGGTCACGCAAAACATGTATGTGTGGGTGTTGTGTGTTCATGCTAGTCTTTCTTTCATGGGTATCATTTCAATTAACATGTGTCTAGTGAAGATCAAGCAGGTTGTTCCTTACGCAACTCTGGACTGGAAACACCTACTCACCTATTCCTTCACTGCTGGTTTGGGATATTTAGGTGGTAGAAGCAGAACTGGATCTCCACCCAAACCTCTTAATGCTCACAGATTTCTGGTTTTCTAATAGATTTCATAACTTGGGGAAACACATTGGGAAATGAGCTTCTATGCTACTTTATGGTCCTAATGGAAGGTTAGGAATGATCTTGTATTCAATAATGCAAATATCCAAGGAGAGAATTGTTGACACTTTTTGAAATTTTTACTGTCAAACTGAGAGGAAGCACATTGCTCGAGTTCCAATCAATTGCTTTGTTCCGAACTAGAATTTGCGCCGCATGTTGCAAGTGCAATGCCAAAGACTAGCATGGATGTCATGCCAAATACAAGAATTTTAAAACTCTCTCACATACTCACAAATAATTCTCTCTCTCTCTTTTCAACACACCACCATGGCCATGACGTTGTTGGACTGAGGATCACTGAGACTTGAGGCTTGAGTCTGGAAGCCAAACACCAGGCAAGCGTTTACCTTGAAGACAATGGTTATTGTCGTGGTCGTGGCGGAGATGGTGTTTGTAGTATAAAAAGAAATGTGAAGTTGGAAATGAGGAAGTTATTGGGTGGTAACAGTATTAGTGTATATCTTTAGAGGTGGAAGTAGTTTCTCTTATTGGAATTTTCTATGTGGAGGCGGCCAACAACAATAACAACAGAAATAAAAGTACTGCGTAATTCAAATCGACAGGGATTTTGGAGAAGACTAATTTAGCAATACAAGCAAAAAGTGGCTACTCTCGGAAGATTTTACTACAAAAATATCAGGGCCGGCCTCCTATACTCCCAAAAATCAAAGAACTCAGAGAAACTTTATGCCATGAAAATATGCTCCCAAATTAAAACAAGAAGACATCGAGAGGCAGACCATGAGACCCTGTCAACTCTGTACTCACTACTCATTACCTCCTTGTTCATTCAAAATCCACGTAAGGGGGTACTCCAATGGTTTTATGTGTTGTTGCCATGCATTCAAAGCATTGGAACCAAAGTTAGCAGAATCAAATTCTTTGTTATTTCGGTGGATGCATGCTTTTTGGTTTTCCTACTTCTTTACAAGAGGCTCAGTTGGCGAATTTGTTCCCGACAAAATTACTTAGGGTTCAATTATTAGGGTCAAACAGCAAGAAAATAATATCTTAAGAATCACATACTACTGCCAGAGATGGGCTTTCCTTTAACCAACCCAAAAAGAAAATAATCGAGGTGTGCGAAAGTTGGCCTAGACACCCTGACCATTAAAAAAAAATCAACTGCACTTGGAACTTGGAAGTATGTTCCCTATAACCAAGTCTCTAGCTTCGATTTCTGTTCTACTTCCATTTACTTGGCAAAACACAACTTTTCATTATTTTACCTATTAAGACATCCGTACAATTATTTTTATTCCTCATCTTATTCCTTTTCTCCCCCTTTATCCAGCACGGTTATGCATAAAAAGTTGTGCTCAATGACTTTGATCCAACTCATACTATGATATCTATTTTACTTTTTGGTTGGAACTTATTTTTCTTGTGAATTTCATGACACACTTACAACGAACTTTAGTAAAGCAAGAAAAGTGAGACCTATGAATCTCTGGTCACCTATTGCCACCACACCTGACACCACCCAATTGGCAGAGCTAGAAATTTAAGGTAGGGAGAACATTTTTAATACATGAAAAGTGAGACCTGTGATTTTTGGGTCTGCCTTCTATGATACTTTTTGACTTTGATTTGAGTACATGATTCTGCAGCAAATGCCACGGTATAGGGGACCATTGTTTCAGTAGTATTCTGTGAGCAACCACTTTGTGCATTTATTGCCAAAGATTAGGTCTGTCTCCAATTCATTTGTTTCAGTGATACTCTGGGAGCAGCCACTATGTACATTTATTGTCAAAGGTTAGATCTATTTCCTAACCATCCCTCGCCCATATCCCCAATTATTGGGGACTAAATGGGTTATGTTCTTGTTGTGAAGGGGTATTTGCACTTTGACCCCTGTACTTTGCTCGATTTGCACTTATACCCCTCGTACTTTTTTTAGGCACTTACACCCCTTACAGAGATTCCGAATTTTGCTTAGGTCCAGACTTCGACTTTCCCGATCAAATTTCAATGATCCAATTCGTCCAATGCGTTTGGAATGTGTTTTTAAGGGCATCTGCATGGAATTAGGAAACAAAAAATGACCGGGAAGGGTTTGATCCGAACATATACAGTTTTATAAAAAGCTATTTAATCCATGCCCTTCACGGTCTTTTTATAGGCCGATTTCTTCTAGATACCCTTGAAAACACGTTCCAAACATATTAAACGTATCGGATCATTGAAATTTGATCAGGAAAGTCGAAATCTGAACCTAAGCAAAATTCGGGATCTCTGTAAAGCGTGTAAGTGCCTAAAAAAGTACAAAAGGTGTAAGTGCAAATCGAGTACCCCTACTTGGAAACGAAAACTTAAGAGAATAAATATCGGACTGGAAAGAAAAGGGGGAAAAAGTAAAGTCTAAGCGCATATAGCACCAAAAAGAAATCTGATTTTGGTAACACTTGATTTGATTTTTTATTGATTTGGGAGAAAATAAAGAGAAAAAATGCCATTTGAAGAACATTGAGCTACACAAATGGCAAAGAATATCTAGCCCTTATACGTATAACATTTCTTAACATAGATAGATGCTATGGGGAGTTCACGAATTTTCAAGGCCAAAATATTTCAACATATGATGCCTGGGGATTTTAAAGACTTGGATGATGAAGCTTCTCGCTCTTTGGAGTTTTAATCATTTGATCCTTGGCGGCGTGAGGCTTTTGTGGGTTTTTTTTTTATTATTCGGCTTTGTGGTTTAGTGCTCTTTCTCTATTTTTTGTGTTGGCGTTGGGTTTTTCTAGGAGGGGTGTTTCGTTTGGTTTTGCTTCTCAATGGCATTGTTTTGGCTTAGTGCATTTGGTTCTCTTTTTGGTTGGCATCTGGCCTTCTTTTTCTGGATTTCAGGTGGCTTGTTGTTGGTATACCCTTGGTCCTTAACTTTAATCTTTGTATCATTTTCAAAGATTAATAAATTTTTTTGTTGATCGGAAAAAAAAATATTTCAGCATAACTAAGTGTATAGTTGCCAAAAACCTTGAGAGAAATAATTATAACTAGCACTAAAAGGGGGACAACTATGTCAAAATCTAATTTCACAAGACTATAACAAAGTGAAAAACAACTACAATGATTAATCACTTCTACCACCCACCCACCCACTTCCCAATGTCATCATCACACACTTGATTCCTATGAAAACACTTTCAAAGTTTCACAAATCCTAGGCCCTTTAATTGGTTGAAAGGACGTTTAATTCGGTACTCAGACACATTCACATTGTAAAGGAAAGAAAATGAGAAGTGAAATATAGTTAAGAGTATAATTACAAGAACGTTTCCAAATCTCTTTTAGAAAACAGAAGGATAATATTAAGAACTTCATGTGACCTACTTTCCACCAAATAATCATGTATTTTCCACCCAAAAACTAATTTATTACTTTTTCTTTAAAAAAAATTATACCAATACTTTCTTCTCAATGAGATATTTTAAATTGGTTGTCGCAAACAATTTTGGAATAAAATTCATGCTAATTCCTTATTGCTTGCTTGCAAAATGCACAATCACTATACAAGATCAAACAAATTGTGAGGGAGGGAGTAGTTATTTTCTGTATGAATGTGTAATGCAGATGCAAGAACTAAGACATTTAGAATGAAGAATCTTAAACAAAAAATCAATACGGACATTTAGAAGTGGAGAATCTTAAACAAAAAATCAATACGGTAGGCTGCATTTGTGTAATTACAACGGCCTCTTCATATCAGAAGTCTACATGAGCAATATATAAGTACTAGTAGTAAATCCAAATTGACAATCCCATGTTTTCAGTAAGTTCCTTGGGTAGCATTTTATGGTAAATTCCTATATAGAAAATATGCAAATAATCATGTGTGCAAAGTCTAGAAAATATTCCTCTCTGTGTTCTTATTGTGTCCCCTAAAAATAGCTACTATTTGCGGACACAAAGGTAAGGAGTTATAAGAATTGTTGATAAAGTGCCTCATTCACATCTAACAAATTTTGGCATTTGATCGAGCAAATGAGTGACTCGGCTCCTAATAGTTCAGATAAGAATTATTTCAGGTGAGTTGAGTTTTCATCATAATACTGTCATTGATGGATGTTATCCAAGAACTGAACAAGCAATTAAGATATCAGCACGAAAATGAAATCTTTGATAAATACAGATACACCCAATACACTGAATCTCATTGCCTATGGATAAAGAAACCCGTTTCAACATCCAAAACAACAAAAACAAGAGCAAACATTGTCATATAAATAGATTCTAGTTGCTAGTATTTGGATTCTAATCCATTTCGGAGCCACTCCTTAGGAAGATTTCAAAGCTTTCGCAAGTGAGTTTTCCATCTGAGTTGATTTTAGCATTGTTAAAGTCTTTGATTTTAGCAAATGTTGATTTTATCAAATGGGAGTGAGTTTCCCATCTAATAAAATCAACATTCACTAAAATCAACAGTTGATTTCAGCAAACGAGGAAGCTTCGTTTGCTAAAATCAATTGTTGATTTTAGCAAATGGAAAACAACCCCTAATCAAGAAGTGCTTGTAGCATAAAACTATGGTACCTTAAGAGTAGCCCAGGTAAATTTCGAAGAGATTTCCAACATCTAGTTGAACATTTTTCAAACTTAATCACCACCTAAACCTTTATTACCGAAAAGAAAGAACAATGAGGTACAAAATTAACAGGAAAAACACAACAAAGGCATGCAGCAGAAAGCAATACATTTTTATTCATGCCGTTGCTTGGTAGTTCTTAGGACACAAATTAACAATGTAATTCTTGGTCATAGTTGAAAAAAGAGATCCAATGTCATTGGTAATGACATAGTTTTCAAGTATGGAAAATTTAATTTGACAATTTGTATTATGGCAAAAAATTAGAACTAGGAAACAATGTAAGAGTTGTGAAACAATCTTACAATGGTTCTGAGCTAATGTGTCAAGTGTTTGTGTGTTATGTTTGGGATGAACCTAACAAATGATGCAATCAAACAAGAATGTGAGAACTTAATTACGTTATTCGGTTCAAAACTTATTTTCATTCATTTCCTAGCGAAGATCAGGAGATGAACCTAAGAAGAAGAAAGAGGATCACACGATGATTCCGTTATGTTTTGTAACTTACATGAAAATCCAAGAGCTACCAAACAACCCCTTAACAACAAGTTGTCAAGAATCATGCAATACTTAACACCAAATAAAGGGTTAGGCCAATCACCAATGGGATATATATATAGAACCGTATCGGGTAGAATATTAGACGCAATCACTCTCTTATTCAACCTTTGGTTGAATGCCCCCTCCCCTTTCAAACTTGCTGCCATTCCTCCTACGCTGATGGATCTTCTTCAAAAAGTCCAAGTTCAACTAGAAGCGGCCCAACAAACAACACTCATAACTTACTCATGCCTTACTGCAATTTTTTTGAGCTAATTCCCTCATCTAGGCCTCCAAATTAGGAAATTCTTTTGGTTTTAGAAGAAATTTTTATTTCGGAATAACTTTGTCCAGGGATATTAATTTTTTTAGTGTCGCTTATTTTGACATGTTTCTACAAGTAAGTAATCGAAATCAAACTTAAATGGATTCCAACTTTAGGATAGTTTTTTGTTACTTTTCGATTTGCAGAATTATACTTTAGTGTGAAAACCTTTGGGCTATAGAACGGATAAATACCAAAACAAATACTTTCAGAGATAGTATATATATTTCTGATTTCTTTTGCGGTAATTTTAGAATTCAACAGACCTATAAAAGGACCGTATCTTTTATTGTTGTCACGTAATTTTTACCACTTCACATTTTACATTGCGCCACATCCGCACTTGGAGCTGCATTTTCTTGGGCATTCTTTGGCAAATTTGGAAAGATCGAAATCGAAAGAGTTTTGACAATGTTGACACTCCTCTCACAGTGAGCTTCAAGGCTACTATCTCCTATGCCAATGAAGTTGAGGGTGCATTCAAATCCTTGCTATTCATGAGTATTAAAAAACCTCCACTTACACGTTGGTTTCCTTCTTCCACAGGTCTGAAATTAAACGTTGATGGCTGCTGGTATACTACGTCTCAAAAGGCGGGTTGTGGGGGTCTATTTCGGGATAGACAAGGAGAGTGGATTCTGAGCTACTATGGGAAACTCATTTGGGAAACTAGTCTGGCTACAGAACTTTGGGCTATCTACAGAGGACTAACCATCATTTTGGAGAAAAGTATGCAAAACGTGACCATAGAGTCAGATTCTCTTGTTGCGGTCAACTTGATCAATGAAGAGTTTGATGGCTGCCACCCTCAAAGCAATTTGATATTTGAAACCAAAGCCTTGAAGACACGCACAGGTGCTATCCTAACACACATATCCCGAAGTGCCAATGAATGTGCTGATCACCTGGCACATTTGGGTGCCGAGCAGGATGAACACCTCGTGGTTCAGGAAGAAATGCCACACTCTCTCAGAGAGTTCTGGAATAGAGATCGCGTAGGCATTAGACATGTTTTGGATTAGTTTCTGTTCCTTGTTGGATCCAGTCATGTTCTGGTCTAGCTTTATGCTTTTGTTGGTTTGTAACCTAACTCATCTCCTCTTGGACTTGGAGTGCTACGTTATTTTCTAGTTTTTATTTATTTCCGTTGTTACCAATATATATATATATATATATATATATATATATATATATATATATATATATATATATATATATATATATAAAGCGAAGAATGTATTAAAAGTACTCAAGCTCTACCAATAGAAATTAAATCTTTCATAATAATGAGATTAGCTAAAACAATTACAAGCCACGTGAGAGGGTTTTGAATAAAGATCATTATGTAAAGAGATTTGGATCCCGATACTCCTATTTACGTACTTATCGGCTGACACTAATATTGGCCGTATTGCTGATACTGCTACGTTTCCTAATACCCAATTTAAAACCATACACATGAGGAACTAATTGTAATAAAATGTAGTCTAGTTAAGAGTTCCAACATACTTTGACACACTCTCTCTCCTAGTCATAGTTCGATTTGGGACTGTTTCCATTGAAATTTGAATTGAAAGGACATCATTTTATTTGACCTTGCGTGAGATTTGTGATCAATTTTGTACAAACCTTCGACCGAAAGATTCTCTGGGTGTTTTTAGAGATTCCAATTTGTTTGAGATCGAGGAAGGGAGACAATTTGGAAAGCATAAACTTGAATAATATAATTATTACTGCAATTTTATTCATTCTTGCAAAGACCCCATGTCAGGCACTGTCCCACTTTATTCATACTTGCCACCACCATATAGTACAATTTTCTCTCTACGTCTTTCACAGCCCCAATAGTCTTTCAGTAGCTTACTATGGCCAGACGCAGGATTTGAGAGTTAAGTGGACTAACAAGACAAGAATTTGCAACATATATATATGGAAGATTATATGAATTACACCAACACAAATTGCCAAAATACTAACAAAAGACACTATCATATGAATTTTTTATCAACTTATGAAAATATTATCATACATAATTATATAAATACATACAATATTATTATATATAGAGAAAAAAAAAAACCTTTGGGCAGTTGGGCCTATATAATTTTAAAGTTTTTAAAACAAAACAACTACTAGTCTACTATTATAAAGAAAATGTGAACAAATGCTCAGGCTCTCAGAATTAAAGATGCTTGAAGTTCCTGTGTTTCTGTTTCTACTTTCTTTGTTTATCTTGTATTGTTGGTTGTTGTTTGGTACCTTGCCAGTCCTTTTATTTTTTTGTTAGGGCCCTAAGTGATTATCGGTTTGCGAGGGTGCAACCAAGTTGGAATGCTCGTTTTTCCGTTGTGATGTCGTTTCTTAGATTTCTTTCAATCTTTGTAATTTGTTTCTAAAAAAAAGAAAAAAAAGAAGTGAAACTTTGGTCCGGCGGTCACCCAAACTCATCCGCCTCTCAGCCCATCATGTATACATCTATACATACATACACACACATACTCATACATACAATACCATTATGAGAAGCATAGCCTAGTCCCCGTCTGAACATGGATTCTAACTCCAAAATGCACCTCCAACCAGTATAGCTGCTAAGTAGAACTCAAGGTTTTAAATAGTGGTAGCAGCCCGCCATGGTGGATTCAAACATGTAATTTAAGGGGCACATAAATCCTACCAAAGCCCTACAATATGAGGGTTTTATAAACTTCGATACAACATAGGGTTTTGTTATAATGTTTCAAAATGGGTGATCATTGGAGTATTTGAGAGTAGTGAAAGCTTTTGGCTTTTTTTTTTCTTTTAAGAAAATGGTGGAATTTTGAATAGGATTGAGCAAACTTTGACAGTGCACAAAATTGTGGGGAAAAAAAAAAGAATTTGTGAAAAATTTTGTCCACGTGTCCAGCTACATGGATCTGGAAATGGGAAGAGAAAACAATAGACTGAAAAACAGGAGGAGGGAAGTGACCACTGTTGTTTTATGCTGGCTCCGCCAGTGGCTGCCCCTGCAATGGTAATTATAGGCTTATAGCGGTGTAATGATGATGGAAGTACCATATGTGACAGCCTAGCAGAAATCGGATGCAGTAGTCGTGAATTCATTAAAATTATTTTTAGAGCCAGAGAATTTCTTGGGTAGCAGTTAAGTATCAACCGTAGTGACCGTGAAGTAGACAAAAAATCTAAAACGAACCGATACATGCATATGCAAGTAGTGGCTATCACCATAGGACTGTAACGGCCTTGGAAGTACGAAAAAACCTACCACATGGCAGCTGCTATTTGAAACCATAGCTTGTAAATCGCTCGACCCATACGGGGGCCGGCTTTGAGCATACGCCGGCCATTGTGGAGCCCTTAATTTTTTGGGTGGCCCCCAAAATTTTATGACCTGATAGTATGTAAATGTATATGCAATTAGAAGGAACATGTCTACTACAACTCAGGGCCCTATTCAAGTGACAGTCCAAAATAAGGCCCTAAAAAATGGTAGTAAAGACTAGAGATCTAATTTTAAAAGTTTGTAGGTTAAAATTGAGACTAAGCAATAGTACATTTATGCCCTAACGTGTTTAAAAGAATCAAACCCCTAAATTTTGCTAAGAATATTTTACCAACAGAAAAAAGAAAGCCAAATGTAAGTGTTCAATTATTTGAAACTACTGGGTGCTTGTTTCTGAGAAAAAACAACTAATGGGTGATTGTTTTTTCAAATGTATGGATTGTTAGTAAAATATAGTTATAAATGTCCCCAAAGAAAGAATATTTTTGAAGTTAAAGTTGGTCAAATCTAATCTTTGACCGTTTATGTTGCAAGAAAGGTTAAATGAATTAGCTATGTTATCCATTGTAAATGATATATCAATTAAAAATCGAGAAAATAAATTTATTTTTAAATAATAAATTTTCGAATAATGGAATGACTATCCAGGCTTTTGTTACTTATTATGGTGTTGAATACTTGTATTATTTTCTTAAGTTGAAAACTGTAATATTTTCTTCAAAGTATTTTTTATTTGTGAGTTACACAAAGGGCCCATTTTAAAATGTTCGCATCGGACGCGAAAACTCGGAGACAGGCCAGGACCTATTCATAAGTTTTGGTGTCTAATATGCCTGATCATCTTCCTCGTATCCATGAAGGAATGTGAGGTAATTTGATGTTCTTTTCAGGAGATTGGAGTATATAGAATGAGGGATTTGCTAGAATAAACACCATTATTTGGGATTGTACCGTATCTGTACACTCCTTGAATCGCCCATGTTTTACATAAAAATTTCTAACATCAATCTTAAATTCATAACTTGCGTATTGAAATTCATATCATTTACACATAAATTCACAAATGTTATGGATTTTTTGTCTTGAATTCATATTTTTAAGCAAATACTACGAATTTCCCTACTACCGTCACGGATTTTTTTTATACGAGAAAAGAATATTGTTAACCAAATTGAACGAAACACATCAAGTGGGCAAGTTACCAACTGTCATGATTATAGTAATTTTTAGTACCAAAATCAACGAAGGCTTAACGATTCCAAGTGCATATCATATACACACACAAAAATCAGTTGTACCTTGTAGCATTTCACGTAGCATCAATTACAAGATAAACCCAAAAAAGGAAAAAAATAATAATAATATACAAAAAAGCCTTGATTTACGAGTGATTATTCAATGGTACTGGAGCACCGAGCAAGTAATAATTTTTCCTGATATACCCCTTGAAACTGAACAGTGTAAAATCAATGGGTTTACTGTCAGATGATCAGATCATGCTATCATGGGAGGGAGACTCAGAAACAGCAACCTAGTATGTTACTCCTAGCATTTAGTACAAGTAATAACTCCATATTTTCTTCTTCTTTTGAATATCAAACCTTTACCACATAAAACTGTACCGACAAAAAATAAATACTAAATAAAATACCCCAAGAAGAACTAACACAGTACTATAGTACTGGACCCATTAATTCATTTCCCCATTTGATCTCACTGAGGGGGAAAAAATAAAATTAAAACCAAAAAAACAGTGTATGCCACTAAAACCTATAGCTTTTGATTAGACAAGTTTCCACCCACAGAAGGAAGGGAAGGAGGAGACACAAGCAAATATAACCCAAGATACAGTTGATCTCATAAGCTATGGAAGATCCTTTGGGTGGTTTTTTTTTTCATATAGTAAGTAGTTCACTATGGAATAGTTACCAACTTAATAATCTCTATAGTTGTGATCCATCATCGATCATTTCTCGATGTACCCTTAATCGAGTTCTAAAAAATCTATCGCTGAGAGGAAAAAATATCTATCGGAGATCTGATTCGACTCGTACAGAGATCTAGAGATTAACAGACCCTTGATTTTGTGGATAGAATTATAGGAAGTTAGCCCTAGATCATATATGTGGTGTGTACATAACCCTACCTTTTTCCTATTTTTTGGTTAGAAATAACCCATACATTCAAATGCATATCACATGATACATTAAAATCAAAGAAATGGAAAACCAAATAAACCCACAACACCATTGACAGTTCCAAAGCTCCCAAATCACATGAAGGACCAAAAAAAAAAAAAATCAACACAAAAACAGGCAAAAGAAAAAATAATCGTGTACCTGGAGCTAGCGAATTCGTAGAGCTTTCCTCTTGGAGAGAAGACGATGAGGGCAACCTCGGCATCGCAAAGAACCGAAAGCTCGAAGGCCTTTTTGAGGAGCCCATTCCTCCTCTTGGAGAAGGTGACTTGCCTGCTTGTGGCGTTTTCTATACGCCTCATCTGGGTTTTCCCTCTCACCATCTCCAAATTAACAAACACTCTTCTCCTCCTCCTATAAAATCTTGAACCAATAAAATAAACCACAACATCAATCACTAAAAAGAATTGAACAAAAAAACACTACTCAACCAAACAAAGAATTTTATATATAGGCAAGGAAAATTTTATACCAATTTGGCAAGAAACCAGGAAAAAAAAAGCCTTTTTGGGTGACTGCAGAGTGCAACAAAAAGGCCAAATATGGAGGAGAGAGAGAAGGGAAAGAGAGGTTGGGAAGAAGGTAGGGCAAAGTATAGGTGAATACAAGTAGAGAGTAGAGAGGGGAATTATTTTGATTCTGTAAGGAGTCTTCTTTTGTGGGTTACTATCATTAATGGGAAGGGAAAAAGAACTCAACAAGAACGTGAAAAAGCACCCAACTTTCCTTTTTCATCTCACTCATCACTCACACTATTTGCTTTCTTAACTTCCTCAAAATAAAAAAAAAATAAAAAAAAACCCATCAGGGGGGAATAATAATATAATATTTGTGAGGTATACCAAATCCTTTGCTTGTTTTGGAAAACTCACAGAACAAACCTAAAAGAGAAAAAATAGATGGAAATGGGCAAAAAAATATGACGGAATTTGGGGCAAGTGGCCAGAGTAGATGGAAAAGTCTTCAAGTTGATAAAAGTTGATAAAAATAGGAGATACAGAAAGTAGGAGCGAGAAAGGGGGCGAGTGGATGGGGTATTATTTTATTTTAGGACAGTGATTTTTAATTTTATAGGAGTACTTTTTTACCCACCCTGGGATTTTTTGGGTCATTATTGATCTCATCCCTTTTCTTTTCTTTTTTATATCCGCTATCTCATCCTTTAGTAGGGGTTGATAGAGCATACCCAACCGTCTTCCTAAATTTTTCTTTAAAAAAGTTATGAATGTGCACATTTTTCATCTTGTCAATCCACGTTTCTAACAATTCATCACTATTATCCTCTCTATTTTAATTATATAATGATTATTGAGAGAGAGAGAGAGAGAGAGAAAGAATAAACAAATGGGAAAGTGAGAGAGAAGAGAGAGAGAGACAATAAAAAAAAGAGGACAGTAATGTTAGGGGAGAAAAGAAAGAATAAAAAATTAATAGGGTAGTGTATAGTGTCTCCCCAAATGGGAAGGTATTTAGAAAGGTACTGTAGCATTTTGTATTTTATAGAGAGATTTAGGGAGACTCTTGGAGCTTGTTTTTTGGATTTTGTTGAGTAAAATAGGGATAGGGAGGGATTTAGAGAGACTCTTGTGCTTGCTCTTAGATTTTATCAAGTTTTTTCACCAATGGATAAAATCAAGGGTTTAATTTTGTCAAATCTTGATAAAATCTGTTGGTGAACAACCCCCAAAAAGATTTAACGAAATTTATTGGGCTATCGTTAAAATTTAAAAAATATATTTAACTATGTGAAAATGTATAAGAATATAGTATAAAAGTGTATAGAAAAGTAAAAACTAGATTGTCTTTTTTTTAATCTTATTCCTGCCTTATTGTCAATTCACTGGCTGACAATAATATTTATGGCCTGGGTTTTCCCATATTGTCTGAATGGATTAAGGATGAGTTCCCACTATGGTATTTTTTGTATTTTTTTATTATAAGTTGTCAAAACTGTTGATATATGTTAGAAGAATGAGTTGTTGATTTGACAACTTTTTAGTCCAAGAATACCGAAAATACTATAGCGGAAACTCAACTTAAAGCCAACAAAAAAATGAATTTTTGTGGGAGAAAGAGGAAATTATTGATCAGATTAAAACAAACAAATACAATCAGTCTACTCTCACACACTCTCGCTCACACCCCATTATGTGGGACCTACATTGGGGTCTCACACAAACGATTGGAGCCACTCAATTTGTGCAAAATATTATCTCAAGGGTATTTGTGAAAAATTAGGTCATTCAAATACCTATAAATACTCGATTGATTCATTTAAGTTTCAATTCCTAAAAAACTTTAACAAACTTTTACTAATATGTGACTGAGCTAATTTTTTTAAGGAATCCTTAAAAATATATTTTAAACAAATTGAGCGACTTTGATCATTTGTGTGAGAACCTGAGATAGGTCACATACAATGGATTGTGAGTCGGGTGTGAGCGAGATGCTGTGAGAAATTCATTCATATAATTTTTGAAGTGTAATTTATTGGTAGGCTATGAAATTTTTTGAGATAGATCATTTTCTTCATATGCATCAACTAAAAAGTTCAATTAGCGAACGTAATTTATCTAAAATCCATAAACTATAGACGGGCTTGTTTTTTATGAGAAACTCATTCATATAATTTTTGAGGTGTTTGGTAGTCTAGAGAAAAGGAAAAATGATAACTCTCTGTGCCCATTTTGGCTTTGTTCAGTTTGGGTTTTGAGGGAAGGTTTTGGGAATAATGAGTAGAGATATAAGAATAAAATTTTATTGAGGACTATACAGGGTGGGTCTTGAGACCCAAACTAAACGAGGTGTTTATTGAGTCCCTTCTAGAAGCGCCTAAATCATACATTTACTATTTAGGCTTTGTTTAGCTGGAGAGAAAAGATGAGAGAAAATGTCTAAATAGAGTTATAGAAATAGTAAATTTTCCCCATCATTTTCTTATATTTTCCTTCTGAATTATTTCCCCCTTCTCCTTTTTCACTTTTCATAAGTTACAAACGGAGTCTCATCAAAGAACAAGGTTACACCTGCATAAAAAATTATGCTGATTGATAGTAGTATCTTGTTTGGTATGTTTTCAAATCAAATTTTTTGTCTTAAGAAATACTCCTGTCCGTCCTAATTTGTTGTGTCTATTCCTTTTTTTGGACGTCTCAAAAAACCATTTATATCTTTCAATCTATAATATTTTTTATAGTAAATATGGATCTTGTTTAATAGATCTCAATTAATTTTTTAAATCAAAGATTTTGAAATCACAAAAAATATTATAGCTTATGAAATATAGAAATTTTTTTTGAAAAGCTCCAAAAAGGAACTAGGCGCAAAAAATTGGGACGGAGGGAGTAAGTTCTAATGTTGCCGTCTTCTTTCCGTGATAGTAAACATACTTTGATTCCATGTACGCTGATACTCGAAATAATTAATTTTACATCAATAAATTAGAGAATTGATCCTCGTACTCTTAGGTTGTGTTTGGTTTTGAGTTTTGAGTTTTGGTTTTTGTAATGATTAGAGAGATAAATATAGGGATAATAATTAAAAAATAGGTATTAATGATTAGAGAGAAATAAATAGAAAAATAAAAATAATATTTAAAAATAGAGATAATAATTGAATAATAATTTAAAAAATCAGTTCTTGAAAATCAAAACGAACAATGCCTTAATTATCTAAATTTTTCTTTTGTTTATAAAAAAAATTATGAAGAAATGCTCCTTCAAAATTGTTTTTATTGATATACAAGAATGATATTTTGATATTAGTTAATGAATATATATAATTTGGTCTCCTTGCGACGGGAGTCTTGCGTCCGCCACTGTGAACATGGTTTATCCCATCCATATTTTATCCAGGCTAAGCCAAATTAATTTTTTTTTAAATAAATTAATTTTTCACAATTTTTATCCCATCCATATTTTATCCAGGCTAAGCCAAATTAATTTTTTTTATCTGATGTATGTATTTTTTAGAGCTTGCATTCAGTAGATTTGCTAGAAAGAAAAAAAATCCATTATGCTTTTGTACAGGGGGTGTTAAGGAGGGGTGGTGTCCGTACAGGGGTAGCACGATGTCACTGCCGGTTTGTACATTCTCGTACACAAACTGACCAATGAGAGATTGAAAACGCATAGCCTATGTGCATCAGTTCAGATCGGCTTTTCTTGATTCAGAAAAGGAAACTCTCTGAGCCCACACAGACTCTGTCCTTTTCCTCTCTCTCTCTCTATCTCTCTCTCTCTCTCTCTCAAGCATCCGACATTTCCACCCTCTCCCACCACGACCCAGTACCATGATTCCATGTTTTTTCCATTTTCTCTGGTCCACTTTTTTTTAATAGTAGTAATTCACTTGCTAAAATTTTAGAAATTCAGTTATTAAAGTCAACTAATATGATTTTAGTAAATAAGTGTATCATGTGTTAAAATCAATATTGATTTTAAATTAAAATTAACTATAATTTTAACACTTAATAAATATATTTGTTAAAATCAACCATGCTTTTAAAAACTCCGTTGCTAAAAACAAACTGAGTTGATTTAGAGTATTTTAGCTTTGATTCTTTAAGATACTGTGTACATCAGTGAAGTCATTTTCCCCTACGACAGTGGAACTAACTTTTTTTGTCGCATCTCAAATCCATCTTCAAGTTTTGGAAGAATGAGTGGTGTTTTGGTTAAAAAGTCAATTTAAGGGGTACTTTGACAAAAAAGAAAATTTTGTTTTTTTCGTTGTATTTATTCAAAAAAAAATTGTATTTTTTAGTTTTACGTCAAATTTTTGTAGTTTATGGATTCATATCGACGAGATGAATCCGAAAAGTATAAAATTATGGTCGAAACAAATTTTTTTTTTAATAAAGCCAAAATTAAACCAATAAACTACTAGTTTATTTTGATTTATTTTCGGTTTTATTCAAAAAAATATAACTTTTGACCATAATTTTATACTTGTTGGATTTGTCTCGACGGAGACAAATCCATAAATCACAAAAACTTGACGCAAAACTAACAAATGCAAAAAAAAAATTGAATAATGACAAAACGAAAAAACCCAAAAACTAGTTTTTCTCTTTTTTGCCAAAGTACCCCTAACTTTGGCCTAATTTGGCCTAAAAGTAAAAACCGGATTATTGGTTTTTTCGTTTTGTTTTTATTCAAATTTTAATAATCCACCTATTTTGGCTTTATTAAAAAAAAATTGAGCTTTGACCATAATTTTATACTCGTTAGATTCGTCTCGCCGAGAGGAGTCTAGAAACCACAAAATCTTGCCGAGAAACTAACAAATGAAAAAAAAATTTGAATAAAGACAAAACGAAAAAACCAATAGTCCGTTTTTTGCTTTTTGGCCAATTTAGGCCTTTATTTTTTTCGTTTTTATTTTTTTAATTTTTTTTTTGTTTTTGCATTTTGTTAGTTTTGCATCGATTTTTCTGAGTATTATTGATTCGCCTCAACGAGAGGAATCCAAAAAGGTAAATATTATGATTAAAACTCTCAATTTTTTGAATAATATCGAGAAAAAAAAGTGTAAACTGTCATTTTTAGTTATTTTCATCTTTATTAAAAAAATTAGGCTTCAATAATAATTTTTTTTTTTTATTCTCCTCTCACCAAGACAAACCAATAATACTCAAAAAGTGATTCCAAAACTAAAAAGAGCGAAAAAAATCAAATAAAGACGATTTTTTTATTATTTTGTGATTCATCCCATCTTTACTTTAATACTTTCTACTTTTTGGACGGATCAAATGTCCATTTTAGAGATTTGGGTCTCCGAAATAGAGGTGTTTGGAGACCCAGAAGTTTGATTTCCCGTAGAGAACATTTAAATTAGGACGGAGGGAGTAATTTTTATCTTGTTCTTTTTCAAAGACTCCATTCATTTGTTAAGAATTTAATGCAGCAAAATCATTTAGGATTAGTGCAATGAAGCTAAAAATTGAGAGATCGGAATCAATTATTCGTCTCTTATTACGATGGTTGTTAATTTGCTAATCAAGAAAGAAAAAAAAGATGGGGTGATCATTAGCTAGACTTGCACGTAGGTATAATTTTAATGGTTAGAGTTTGGACTTTGTCGGGGAAGGAGCGGAGGGAGCCAATAGGGGCGGTCGCCCTTGGAAGGAGAAAAAAAAAACTTGTAGTTTTATATAAGAAAAAATAATTTAAAATTTTTCCTATGAATTATATAGGCTTGCTCTTGTGTAATAAAAATTTTGACTCCGTCCTTACACTTTGTGTCATATGAGATACAAATAAATCCCAGCCTTGATCATTTCAAGCACGGAAAAGTCTAAGGGCATGCATTATTTGACAAACATTTTCACACACCACATGAATTGAGAGATCAATTGTGCAACGCCAATCTTTCGAATGTTGAATGAAAAGCAGTTGGTAGTAATGTCGCATTATAAATCAAAAATGATTCTTGGCCCCGCCTTTGATGACTTTTAGGCTTTGATTTGAGGCGTGATTCCGCTAAAAGAACTTCGGCGGTATAGAGGGACCATTTCAATTTTTTGTGGTATTTTGTGGAAAGAACCACTTCAATGCGATTTATTGTCAAAGGTTAGGTCTGTCTGAAATCCATCCGCTTTTTGATGGTATTAAAGAAATTTAGCCACTTTGTGCATTTATTGTCAAAGGTTAGGTCTGTCTCATATCCATCTCCCGCCCATACCTCCAATTATTGGGGACTAAATGGGTTATGTTGTTGTTGTGTTGTTGTTGTACATGAATTGAGAGATCAACGCCATAACAATAGTGCAAAGTGTGTGTTCCTGCCGTTATTATCTTAAAGTAGATGAAAATGAACATCTTAGGGCAACCTTATCAGGAGCACCAAAATTTTCACCAAATTTAACTTTAAAAACACATTTTACAAATTTAGCAAGTTACTTATCCAATATTCTCAAAATCAGACTCTCTATCCAAATTTTACTAAAAAGATTAGTGAATAGTAAGTTAACAGAGTTGAGGCGTTACTGTAGCAAAGCTACAAGTTTAACAAATTTGCAAAAGACTTGTTAAGCCTGATTTTGGAGGATTTTGCTTCATTTCACTCATCAAATTTAGCTTTTAAAGGATTTGATGAGTGAAATATGGATGCCCTTACCCAGTAAGATAAAACGCTTAATCTTAAACCCAAAAAAATCAACTAGAGTTACGTCATCCTTCCCGCGCAATTGGCTATAGTCTACATCTCTTGGTATAGTCTTACAACTCGATCTCTATGACGTCGAAAGTTCGATTCCCCCTACAAGGAGAATTCCCCCTCCTTACTACACTGGACATGTGTTTTTTATTTCGGTAGATAAAAGAGGTAATGACTAGCATAGTCGGCTATCTTTGGGCGTGACCATAGAGATAGATTCCGGTTGACTTTCGGTTGGTGTCGGAAAAGATTAGCCGCCTAGATATTTTCACCGACTCACCAAGGGCACGTGGTTCATAGGACTATTGCTACCGTGTGAAAAAAGAGCGAACACTTGACTCAAGTTGGGCAAATGAAAGCTCAAACTTTTTCTTGAGTTTGGCCAATTGGACCACTAGTTATTTCCGTGCTTAAATTATGTTGAGTGGTAGTACGTCTATGTGCAAAGCTAGTGGAATAATAGCAAGATGGTACATAGTTGAATAATAGCAAGATGGTACATGGACCACTTGGTAAGCCTTAAGCAAACACTTTTAGGCACCAATTGTAGCCTTTTGAGGCAGTGGGTCCTCTATTTTGCTTAGTTTCCACATCCCACCCATTTGAAGTCCTTCATCAGTCTGCTTAATTTGTACCATATTAGTAGAAGTTGTTTTTTTATATATATATATATATATATATATATATATATATATATATATATATATATAATTAAGGTGTTCGAGTCAATTTACATCACGGACAGTTGTACATGGTGACCTGGGTGGTCACTTGAACACCCAAGGGAAAAATAAAATTTTAGAATACATGTGATATTTTTGGTTTTATTGTTGTTTAGCCCTTCTTCAACGCATAACCCACAAATATTTGAACATCCTACCCAAAAATATTTGAACACCGTACCCAACATCAAAATATTTGAATACCCAATCCAAAAAATTAAGCCCACAAATCAATCCAATGTAAACAACTCAATTAGCCCATATCAAAATCAAAAAATACTAGAGATTTGGGTATTTAGAGAACAAACAAAGGTGAGCAACACCAGTCGCGTGCAAACAAATGAATATTAGAGATCCATTTCCTGCTTTTGATAGGAGAAAAGATGATTCATCTTGTGGAACTCTACTCGTCTGACTTTTCTGAGGTGGATTTAATGGAATTGGACATTAAATTTCAAAATATCATTGTAATTAAACACGAGATCCGACGAAAAAATTTCAGAGTTCAAAGGGATTGGTGAACTTGCAGAAAAATTAGTACAAACAGAGACGCGTTTCTTATATTGATCGGTCTATTTGCTTGTGGCATTGGCGATGGCTCTTCATATTGTCACTACAATAATTGAAACAGGTTTTTCAGTAATAAAATACATAAATAGAAATCTGCTCAATCGAATGGGAGATCAGTGGATGCATGAATGATTGTTTGGTTACTTATATGATGTATATATTTGATATCGTTGATAATGAGGCTCCCATGCAACGGTTTCAAAATAGAAAAACTCGTCGAGAGCGAGAGCAATTGTAATATTCTATATACTTCATCTTTTTGGGGTGGAACTGTTGATATTAATGGAGTAGATAGTTGTGGTTTCAAAATGTATTAGAGATTTCCGAACACACTTTCTAAAATTTCTGGAACGGCCACTGACTTACATGCATATTGTATTTTAGTATTACAATTTCTTCAAGTTGGTACTTATTAGTTGCCGACACAAGTTCCCTTGGTGGCATTCAATTCACATAGTAGCAGCTAGCTATTATACATTCCAACCCTCATATCTATACGAAGTATACTATTGCACTCATATCTTTTGTTACTCATAACTGTCCACGTTGTGTTACTTGTGTACAGCAAAACAAAACAAATCAATAACTGTCTAATGTTATTCTTTGCGGAATTGGGAATCTTGTAGTGCGTGTAGTGCCGCTCGACAACCTCCTCCTTCTTCTTCTTCTTCATTTTTAAACTGAGCAATACAATTTTGTAATGCGGCATCCGAGCAATTATCGCGCATTCAACGGATCGGATTTCATCTCGGCACTTGCACGATCCAAGCCGTCTATAGCTGAGATGAAATCTGAACAACCGCACAACAGGGTTGTAATAGAGCACCGCACTATAAAATACCCGGATCCTTTCTTAGCGACTGCACCTCAGTTTACTTTTCAACTGTTGTAGGTAATCACAATGGCTGTGTTCGGTTGAGTTGTTTTGTTTTGTTTTGATGATGTAAGCAGGTGTAATAAGTGGAGAGAGATAGAGAGAAAAAGTGAAAAAAAAAATGATGATGTAATCAAATCTGGAATAGTGCCAAACTAGGGGAAAACCCCCAAACGAACAGGGCCACTAATTTCTTTTCTTGAGTTCGTTCTAAACTTTCTGTGAGCACACAAATTGAGTCATTTGAAAGGGAAAAAATAGAGCAAAAACGATTCATGATGTAACTAAGTGAAATGTTCATGTGCTTTACACATCTAATACATGTAAATCAACATAACGCATGTGGATTATCTCTAATTCTTAATTTGGACTTATCCAGCTCAAGTGTGTTGTCCATACTCGATCCTTCTTCGATGATCGAAATATCTGTTAATGTTGGCCCATCTTTGACGATTTTTTATGCAAAATAAATAGACTATCGATTACCACTAACGTTAATTTATATGATTATGACTCTCAGATCATTGTATTTGATTTTTTTAAAAGATCTATGAACTTCGTCCTATGTAAAGTCTTATATAAAGATCGATTCAAATCAAATGGTGTAAGATCGAAAGGGAGCCCAGCTTAGGTTGGACCCAACATTACAAAGAAATGACTGTATGGAAACCCATCCCTATATACAACTCCACACGATGTAATGTTTTTCCTTTTTTTTCCCGACGGTCAAGGTGTTCGAACCAGCTTACAAATTAACATCTTGACTAATTTTCTTCCCTTCCTTGTTTGGTCAAAGAAAAGCCATCAATACCGTGATTAGGGGATTTAAAAGAAATTACTTTCACGCGGCTTATCTCAAAAAATCGAACCGTAATCAATTGGATAGGAATCAAACCCACAAAACAACCGGACTAACAGGTGATACGAGGAAATATTTATAATTGTGGCGCCGACACTTGTCAGCAAGTGGGTGGGAGGTGTATTGTTGCCTTTTATGTGCAAGGTTTCCCGAGCATTTTAGTTTTTACCAAGACTTTTTGAGAGACCGGGGAGGTTTGTGGTGTGTAGGGGACCACTCGGCGTGCGATGCACCCTCTATTTTCTAAGTTCATGATTTTAGATCTAACGGCTCAAAATGGATTGGACCTCTCGAGGGCTTATATTCAAGGTCCCAACCGCATTGGAATTAGGGTTTCATCAGCCTTTCTGTTTTCTTTTTTTCCTTAATTATTCTCTCATAAAAATTATTCTCATCACACAGATCCATGATTTCCTTTATAAACGAGGGATTGCTTGAGTGGTGAAAATTTGGGATGTAGTTGGAGAAGGTCTGGATTAGAGTCACTGTAGTGGGACCAATTCACGTTCAGTTTTCATGTTATTTAGTTTAGTATAGTTTTGCATTTTATGAGCTTTTCTTGGCTCATAACAATGATCAAAATCGTTCATTTTGTAGAGCTGATTGACTAAAATATGCTAGCAAAAAAATAGCTTTATCGAACGTTGATGACTATATAAACGAAACAAATATATACAGTGAAAAATAGGAAGCAAGGTTGAAAATTGTTTATTTTTTTGGTCATTTATTAATGCACAAATCTTTTTCGTTCATATAGTTATCGATGTTCATTCATATAGTTATCTATGTTCGATTCAGTTAATTTACATTCTATCCAACAAAGTCCAAAACTGGACTGAACTGAACTGAATTCAATAATAGGGAAACTGGACGTGAAGCCACTTATAGTAAAGGGACTCTAAATTTTGTTCTGACATCGCTTCAATTAGGTAGGTGTGAAGGGGTCATTCTTCCTGGCGGAGATGATGGGGTATCATATGTGAATTTCAATTTGTAAACCAAAAAAATAGATCCATGATTTTCTTTTTACACAAATTATGATATGGAAGCTAATTTATGCATTCTTTGACTAATTCGTGGGTACAAAGGAGCGATGTCCTGGCAAGAGACAACACCTGCTGTCCCCGGCGATTTTGGAGAGTTCCGGTCTCGTGTCGATGATCGGAAACATTCACGTCGAAGAACTCGCTGAGTAGAACAAGTGTACCAATATTTAGCTCAATCGGATATCATTTAGTATCCAATCGAAACATTTTTATCTTGAAGAGAATGCATCCAAAACACTAGATCATACCCACTCAAACCCATTGTTGCCGAGTTATAAATGTATCGATCAAGTACTAAATAGTATCCGATTGAGCTAATTTTCAATACACTTGTTCTACTCGGCGAGCTCTTCAACGTGAACGCTTACGATCATTGAAACGAGACCGGAACACTCCGGAATCACCGGAGATAGCAGGCAGGTGCTATCCCTTGTTGGGACAGCAGCGCCCCTCTTTCCAATTCGTGGGAGCTTAATCTTACCATTTATCGGTGAAAAGCTCATTTAAAACCGGAACAAAGTTGCACGTTACTAAAACCTCATACTCCTAAGATTTTATAGAACTTGAGAGGTGAGAGGATCAAAGTTGAATCACTCCCATAATCATTAACTGCTCTCGGTTTTTCTTTCCCCTTGATTTCTGAATATTCCAAGATTTCAGACCCCAAAAAATCTGTTTCCGAATACAAATGGGAACAGATCAGATGTTATTGCAGGGCACACATCGAGTCCCGCAAAGATGATTTGATTAGGTCATTTTTTCCAAATATTATTGTATGCATTCTTGTAAAAAAAATCTGTTTCCGCATACAAATGGGAACAGATCAGACGTTATTGCAGGGCACACCTCGAGTCCCACCAAGATGATCTGATCAGGTCATTTTTTCCAAATATTATTGTATGCATTCTTGTAAAAAAAAATTAGCTCAATCGAAAATTCGTAAGGGCTTTTCTAGATTCTTAGAACGAAAGTGAATGGTTTGCCCTGCGAATTATGAAAAAAGCCCTTACCGATATCCAATTGAACTGATTTTGTTAACAATAATGCATACAATATTATTTTTAAAAAATTACCGGATTGGATTTTTTTGTGGGACTCGAGGTGCCCCGCAAAACCTCTGTGTGTGGTTTGTTCCCCTTTGTCCCATACGATATTTGTTCAGACCAGATTGGATTATTTTTCGTCTTTATTCACAAAATTTAAAATTTGGCTAATAATTTTATACTTTTTAGATTCCTCTCGTCGAGACAAGCCAAGAAACCTCAAAAAATCGACCGAAAACTAACGAATACAAAAAAAAATTGAATAAGAGCAAAACCAAAAAACTAGTTTTTTCAATTCAGCCAAATCAAGCCTAAGAGTTAGATTGGAATAGTAGGTTAGATTTATCCATTTTTATGAGTCCAACCAATTACATTATTAATGCCACCAAAACATCGTACCAAATGCACGCGTCAGTTTTTCTATTGCATGCGTAGTGTTCGGATCTAGTATTGCTACTGCTGCATTATTTGTTTTTTTTAAAAGCATTAACATGATTCAACTTAATTCGGCTCAGGCTGCTCGGTCAATTAACAAGATATTGGGTGAAGATTATTTGGGGGAAGATGATGAGGTCATAAGAAATTTTTCTATTGCAAGCTAATATTGTTGATAGCGGTGTCTATTTTGGGCGTTTGATTGGGTTTTATTTGGGGAGTTGTTTTTCTTGTTGGGAGGTTTTTATTGGTTTCTTGCTAGCATCAGATTGTGTTTTCTCTTTTGGTTCCTACTGTCAGGTGTCTATTGGTGTGGGGGGAGTATTCTTTTTGGGTCTGCTATTTCCCCTTCTTGATGTCTGTTGCTAAAATCTCCTTTTAATTTTTGTAATTCATTTTAAAGGTTAATAAAAAAATTTCTCTTCAAAAAAAATGCACTGTCAAGTAAAGCCGTACGTTGTACTTTGTGTTTTTTAGTTAATAAAATATATATTTTTTCTTAGTCCAAAAAAGAAAAAAAAAACACCGTGAAGTGATTAGTAGTTGAATAGGTAAGTACTTAAAATAAGAAGAAGAGAAAGAAAGAAAAAAAAAACCATAATGTGATTAGTTCAATAAGTAAGTACTTAAAATTTCTCATTTAAGAGGATTGTGTAAAAGTGTAATTACTTGGGTTCAAGTTGCTATTGTGAGGTTGAGTTTTCCGTTTTTAGCACCAATTGCTAAAAGCCAATTTTGCATAAAAATTCTAAGAACAAAGGCACCGTTTGTTTGGATGTAAAATATTTTTTAATGGAAAACATTTTTTTATGTAAAATCAATTTGCCAAAAATACAATTTTCGTTTTCGTTTTTCTGTGTTTGGTTGGTTTTTGAAGAAAAAAATTCAAAAACGAAATTCCTAGTACAATAGTTGCAATCAAAATTCCTAGTACAATTTTTGTTTTCGTTTTTGTTTTCCTAGTGTTCGTGTGGAGTGTGTGTAGTGGCAGATGCATGATTTGACTTAAGCAGAGACTAAATCACGTGTATTTTCACATTTATAGGAAACAATATTTTGCAAGTAGTTATCGCTACTTGTGAGGCTCGAAAAAGAGATGATATTGTGTACATGTGTGTAGTCATCGTTTAATTTTATAAAAGCAACCTACAAAATAATTGATAACTTGAAATTTTAGGAGTTTTTACCTCACACCCATTGAACCCATTGAAATTTAAGATTTTTATCTTTCACTAAGGAACTTGCAAGGGCCAATCTCATAGAATTTTCCTTAATTAACCTGAAAAACTAGTATAATACCCAATGATACTTGAATTGTGCAACGGGCCGGGGTCCTTCCTTGCATCCACTTAGTATCGCCCCTGGAGTGTTTGTGTGTGTGTGAGAGAGAGAGAGAGGGAGAGATTGAGAGAGAATATTGGGCCTCTAAAAGGAAAGAGACAGTTTTGGCATGGAAAATGAACGATAGACATGAGTTGAGCGAGAATGGAAAGAGCTGGCAACCTTCGAAAACGACTTACCGACGTTTTTTTCCAAAAAGTTAGGAGTATTTTCGTCCCAATGCGCAAAAAAGATTTTACATGCAAAACATTTTCCTGACACCGAGACACATGAAAACAGGTGAAATGTTTTACAGTATGTCCAAACAAACAGAGTGTACGTTGCTAAAAGTCAATTTTCTACCACATACTCATGTTACCAAAAGCAAGTTGCTAGAGCCTAAAAGCATCACCTTGGTGCTTGTAGCAAATGGGAGTTGGGGTTAGTAAACGGGAAACTCACAATGAGACCCAGGGTGGGTTTTCCGTTTGCTAAAAGCAAAAATTTTAGCACCCGCTCGCTTCCCATTTGCTTTTGACAGTTTCATGAAAAAATTAATTTTTAGCAACTTAGCTTTCTCATGAGTCAACCACCGTCGGTATATGCAATTCTCTGAAATATGTCTTTACGAAGCCGTTGTGAAGTTTAATACACTTTTGAACGGTCTGAATGCAACGTTCGGGTGACACTTAGGCTCAGCCACGTGGTACCAAAAAAAAAAATTCCTAACTCAGGGCAATGCCTGCAATTACCGACAGAGATTCATGCCCCAAGCCCCCAACTCATGGTTCAAATAGCAATTTCATTTTGCATACCAGGAAATTTCGACATTAGGATCAGAAAACTAGAATTCAGTTGATGACATCTATATCCTTTTTATCACTCACAAGTCACAACGGCTTCATTTTGGGCTTCAGCATCTCCCCCTTTCAAGGAGACTCCCTTGTTCTTTCAGTTCAAATGTCAATCAATGTCCATTCCCTAGCAAAACACACACACACACATATATATATATACACGAATGAGGAATTGCCCGTTCAAACATATAACAAACAACGAAGAAAAATGGATCATTATAACAAACTTGGTAACTGACCTTTTCAATCTCAGAACCTGAAGAAGTCATGGATTTTGGCATGTCCACTGTGAATAGAATGGAAACAGAGAGGAAACAGTTCTTGATCGCCGCCAACATAAGCCGGTATTAAGATACGTGAACTTAGAGGCATTTGACAAACTCAAAACGGAAAACAAAGCATTGCAGGGTCACATTTCGCAACAAGGGAAAGACTTGAGAATGTGTAGATAAAGAATCTGAGCGAAGTAACAATACAACAAGAAAATTTAAATCATTCACGAGTCGAATCACATCTTTAAAGGTGCCAGCTGCAACTCAAGAAAGCATTTGTAGGAAGAAAACAGCGCACGTGTGTTGATAAGTACTGTACATAGATTCAACATACAGCACAAACGATTTATAAATTTCACTACACAAAAGAATGGAACACCAAACCAAACCAAACCAAACCAAGCCTTATGTCCCAATTAATTGGGGACACAAAAGAATGGAACACATGATACCAAAATGCTAAAATAGCAAGCATCACACGTTCAAGATTCGAATAGCCCATGCTATAATGTTATGCTACAAGGAAAAGAAGATCGCACTAGGGGATTTGCGTGAGGTGGTATGGCGGCATCAAAGTGCTAGATGGACAACTCAAACGGCTTCAATTATTACATTACAAAAATTCCTTCCCAGAAACATGAATGCATAAATGACAAAAATCTAACGTAAAAGAGAAATATCCTTGAATATTTAAGACTTCCTGCCACATACCTAGAATCTGGAGTCATGGAAAGAAATGTATCCAGAAAGTCCACAGCTTCCAAACTGCTTAAATGGAAGGTCTGACACTGCAAGAAACAACAATCCAAATCATCTTTCCTTTCAGTTGAACAGCTAATATGAAATGCGGAGTAATCCAGAATTTTTAACTCCAATACTGTAAAAAAAAAAAGAGATCGAAGTAGAAGAAAATCCTCAAGCAAAACAACCTGCCTACTCCATCTCCAATTTCACATCCTCCTCCCCATACTCTCGCCTACCCCGTCTCCAATTTCACTTCCTCCTCCCCATACTCTCCTCGTTGCCCTCTCCTCCACCAGCACATCCCCGCAACGCCCGTCGCCCACCACCTTTCATCTCCCCCCAACCAATTCCCCCAACAATACCCCCACCCCACCTACCCTCCTCTTTCCCCCAAACACAATTGAGTATTTGATGGAAAGGCGTGGAGAGAACGAGGGCTTACCAGTTGGCTGATTCAGAAGCATATTTGGGAGAACTGTGGGCTTTCTTTTGGGCAATGAAAGGGTTGGGGTTTCACTTTGCATTGGGTCAGGTATTTAAATTGACAATGAAAAGGCTTTGTACAAGTCTACTAATGCTAGTACCAGAATAACTTACAAAACAATAAAACAATTGCTCTGCCTCATTTTCCAATCCATTTAGTCCTATCATTCGCAGTCAAGATAAGGGAGTTGTTCATATCCCTGCACTTTGCATACATATCAACAAGAGCGGGTTCAAGCTTGAGGTCTATCTCGAATCAAACACTCTTGATGAACTCATGAACCATCTTGCCCATTCCAAAAGCACCCACATACCCACAAGCCAATAGCACAATAACAGTGAACTCCAAGTCCTGTAAATATGTTTCTTCCCCTCAAGTTCAGCATATGCGTACCTGTGAATCATTAATGTATTCCAAGAAGGTGAATTGCTGTTGGGCATTTTATCAAACACTTCTTGCGCTAGTGTTATTTTCCCAATTCCAACATACGCAGCCAACATAAAATTACAAGAAACTACATCCAAGTCGCTCATTTCATCATCAAAATCCTTGAAATTCCCATACAACCAAACATGCCGTACATTTAGCACCATTTTGACAAACAAATCAGAACCAAAACCCAGCACCTGGGTACCATTTAGGTACTCAATTGACCTCTCACATGCTTGGAGAAACAAGAGAGAGGCTAAAACTACCAACAAAAATGCCTTCTTCAAAGCGCATTTGCACAAAAAGTGACATTGGTTCGAAGGGTTTTGTTTGTTAAGGTAAGCCCGGATCATGGTGCTTTCCAAATGAAAGTTTCTGGAAATCACTGCTATTCAAAAAAGAAATTGCAGCAAAGAGTCTGGGGATATGATAAGTCATTGGAGGAAGCACAAGAAAATTATCGACCCAAGAATGTTGAGAGACGGAATTGTTGTGGTGGAGTGAGATTTTGATGATTGGTGAATGAACTTGGAGGAGGTGATCAATTGTTTCCGCTCTAATTTCTCCATTAGTCGTTTAAATTGATGCAATTAAATACCAAAAAATGATACAAAACTATAGAATAAATGAACTAGAAAAAAAATGAAAAATTGTGGAAGGAACGGAGTATATTTTTTTCCTTCTTTTTGGACGAATTTAGGTACATCATTGATAGAAGAGTAAATCCAGCAGTTTAGGTACATCCCAAAGAAGAAAACAACCAGCAGTAAACAAACAGAATAGTCATGGAATAACAAACAAGCAAACCACAACAAACAACAATTCCTAGCCAAGAAATGAAACTGAAGTTACAAAAGTACAAAAAAGTTTCAGTAGGAATAACGCCGCAGAAGTGTTTTCAAAAGGGCAAAGGGATGAAGTGTTGAAGAGCATATCTAGCTAGATGCCTAGATCATGTTTCCGGCAAAAACTTGAGAGCGCTGCTGCACATATTTGCTGGAATAGAGCTTGGATGTTCCTTTCCTATCAGCTGCAAAATAAATTTAAGCCATCAGCGAGTAAGTATCGATTTATGAATAACAATAAAGGGCCCTTTCATGGTAAAGTTACGAAGAGAGAGAAAATGAAAGATTGTGTTTTTCCACCAAAAGTGATTAAATTTGGTGAACTGCGAGATGGGAAATTGGGACCAATACAGACTCATCTCTTTTTCCATTTCTCATCCTTCCTCACCATTTCTCATATCTTTTAAGAACCCAAATAAGTTAAAAGATCCTTTCTCATTATCCAAAGCGGTTGTAAAAGCAATGAGTAATAGCCAAGTAAATGGCAAAAGGGATGGCTAGAAGCTGTATACATAGACAGAGCTAGAAAGAGCTAGAAAGCAGAAACTCGTTTTTTAACCCAAGACTTCCAATAGCCATTATTGAACGCGCTAACATCGAAGTGAAACTCGACTCTAGTTGAATGCTTTGTTTAGATAGCCATTATTGTTTAGATGGCCATTATTCTCACATCTTTCAATAGCCATTATTGTTTAGATGGATCAGCAAATGCAGCAACGAATCACTGGCATTCAATAGGGCTGTGTCATCAAATCTGAAGTTGAAGCAAGCATCACACCAAATTAGTTGAGATAAAGGGCATTGACAAAATAGTTGGACGAACCTTTCCTCCTTACTATAACACAGAAGGTGAAGGTAAGAAATTGAGGTTAATCTGGCGGATAAATAACATAAGGTAGTGTTTTGTTTACTTCAGTCAAAGGTTTATCCCGTCATTTGGTTCCTTCCAAAAAAAAAAAAAGAAGATTAAAACGCATAATACGAATGGAATCATCGTTTACTGTTTTAGGTGGCGGAGCCTTTCCACCTTTCTAGGACACGGTGGGTAAAGGTAAGATATTGAGGTTGATATGGAATATAAAAAACTTAAGGTTGTGATTGGTTCACAGTTGCAGAATGTTCATTCAGTCATGCAGTACATTAAAGAAAATGGCAAACATTACGAATAAAATCATCATCCACAATTATAGGGGAGAATGGCCATTCCCTTCCCAAGCCATGGAATGATGATTAGGTTCCTTACGTAAATAATTCCGGACACCGAGACACTACCTTTATTCTCATGGCAAGAATCAACACCATTTACACACTTCCACAATAAGACTTCGATTTCTCAAGAAGTTTCATTCCATAAATAAAACCTACATGATACGCCCAATGGGTTGCTAATCCTAAAGACTACAAGGCAGCATATTTGATTGATGCAAGTACCAATACCAAACCAAACCAAACCAAACCAAGCCTTATGTCCCAAATTCCCAATCAATTGGGGTCGGCTACATGAATCTTTTTTCTCCATTGAGCTCTGTCAAGTGCTACTTTATCGCTTAAACCTAGTAAGCTAGTATACTCAAATCTTTGCGTACTACCGCATCCGCTGATCTACGATAGATATGCCCAAACCACCTTAGCCTATTTTCCCTTAACTTCTCCTCTATAGGTGCTACACCTACCATCTCGCGAATTGTTTCATTTCTAATCCTATCTCGTCTAGTCTTACCACACATCCACCTCAACATTCTCATTTCCACTACACTTATCTTGTTCGCATGCTGCTTTTTAATAGGCCAGCATTCTGTCCTTTAAAGCATCGCTGGTCTTATGGCAGTTCTATAAAAATTTCCTTTCAATTTTGTGGGTACCCTCTTGTCACACAGTACACCAGTAGCGCTTCTCCACTTGAGCAATCCCACTTGGATCCTATGAGTCACATCATCTGCAATCTCTCCTTCTTGGCCAATAATAGAGCCTAAATACCTAAAATAGTCCCTCTTTGGTATCTCCTGATCTTAGATCATCACACTTTCCTCATGCGCACTTTTAGTATCTGATGAAGCGCAACCTATAGAAAAGAAATCGATCATGCAAGAGAAACGCGAACAATAAGATCGACTCAGAGGCACTCCCTCCTTAAACGACCAAAATACGAGTAAAACTCGTTTTCTTTAATTCAATAACAACCAACCTCTACCAATGGGCTTACAATCATACTTATAGTACCAAAGAAACCCTAGGCCAACTAGGAAACAAATTACTAAAGGATTTGACTTGCTAATCAAGTCGAAATCAAATAAATTACGGAAAAATTACCAAAAAAGGAAAATTCTAATTTGACTAGAAAATAAAAAAACTAGGAAGAATTATAAGGTTGCCAAAACAGACGGCAAATAAAACGGAATTTCCTACTAAAAGTTATAAGCAAATCAATTATTTCCTAAAACGGCAAAATTGCCCGTTTGAAGGCCTAGACAATGTTGAATGGCTGAAATCTATCATTGATCATCGCCAAGAAGGCGATGAGAAATGTGCAAAAGCCCGTTTCGCTTCAAAACGCAAACTCAGAGCCTTTTCGCCAACGTTGGCCCATGTGACTTATTTATTAATGTCGTTTGGGCTGCAGCCATTCCAGCCAAGTCTCAAAAACCTGGTCTGCATCAATATCACTAAACTTGCAAATCATACACTCAGTTTTACTCCTACTTATCCGGAAAGCCCTTAGACTCTAATGGTTCCCGCCAAATTTCTAATTAAGTATTAACATCACTAGCCGTTTCATCTACAAGGACAATATCATCTACAAACAACATACACCATGGGATATCCTCCTAAATCTGCCTAGTCAATTTATCCATAACTAATGCGAACAAGTATGGGCTTAAGGCTGACCCTTGGTGCAATCCTACTGTGATGGAAAATTCACTTGTTTCTCCTACTGGTGATCTAATGGCAGTGACTACACCTTCATACGTGTCTCTGACGACGTCAATATAGCCTTTGGTTACTCCCTTTCTCTCCAAAACCCACCATATAATGTCTCTAGGCACCCTATCATAAGCCTTTTCTAGGTCTATGAAAATCATATGGAGATCCTTCTTCATTGACCTATGTCTTTCTACCAATCTCCTTAGTAGGTAAATAACCCTCAACTCAAGGCAATGAAAGTAGGAAAGAGATAAGTCACGTTGTGTTCCCTCCAAGAATTGAGGGACCCTGTTGAGCACTATGCTTGGCAGGCCTTGCCGAGCACATCTCAGCCGTCCAAAAGCCCAGATTTAAGAGGTGCCATAGGGTGTTTTTGGTATTTTAACTCCCCTCCAATCTGGGCCATCCAAAACACATTTGGCGGCCGAGATGTGCTCAGCAGTTTAGTGAGTTGAAATTTTGATATATTGTCACTGCCAAGTGCCAATAAAAGTCAAACAATCATACCAATAACCCATATGTCCAAACATACTCAAATTCTCTATGCATACCCCTGAAATTGATGATACTAGTCAATTTGAAAACTACTCTTTCTCTAAGAAGTAAACATACGTATTGGAAAACTACTCATGTATATATTGCTCATAGTTATACTTTGATGCATAAGAAAAACCATATTGCCTATTTCATTGATGTGCAAAGACGTGACGTAAGAGTGTCCGATTCTTTACGAATAAAGAAAATAAATATAACAAAAATTATGGATACGATTATGAAGTATTAGATATGTGCCAGTGAGTATCCAAGGAGTGTCCGCCGCATCTTATATGAACATGACACCCAAATGTTAAGTGCTCAAGCAGTCATGCTTCATAGGTTAGACTCCAATAATTTTGGTTTTTTAGTGTCCAAGCAACTTGTGTATGATCAAGCATTTTTTTTTTTTTTTTTTTGAACGGCATATGATCAAGCATATAATCAAAAGACAACTTCCATCGCCAACCAATGCCATGTATAATTCAGACTACCAAATCTATGTAAGTATCAATAAATAATATGTTGATTTGCAACCTCCAAAAACCTTCAACTATAGAAGCTCATGTAATACACGACAAATACAATACTTAGTCAACGAAAGAAGGGACGTAGTCATTTCTATGTTGGAATAATACCTGGTAACTCTTTGAACTAAGTTTCACCTTGTCTCTGAATCCGTTCTTCATTATTAGGAGAGACAAGGTTCTCCATGTAGTTGGCCCCATCAATATAATTAGTTGGAAGGCCAGAAACTGCAATTTCCCTCCTTGTTCCTTGTTTTGGATGGTACAGAACAAGTTTCACCCCATCAAATTCATCTACCACCTTCTTGTGAGATCAAATCTCAATTTCTTTCTTCTCAACACAAGTTCATCTCGCACTGACAAACACAACACACGCACTGTATACTCAGGATTAGCAATCGTAAATCTTGTCCACGACTCTCTTACACCATACTCCGCCATCATCCAAAATCAATTCGCTCACTTGCCAACCAAATAAGCAAACAGAGACAACCCTCAAGGACCACCATGTCATCACCCTTAAACTCGTTATCATTATACAAAGCAGGCAATTGCATTTCCCCGAAAACCTCATTTGCCAAATCGAATGCAACAACAAATTTAGAAACATCCAAACCATCAGTCCTCCTTCAACATAGCCAATGGAGACGCTCGTTAAAGCAAACCCCATGACCACATCCCTTAGGAGTGTAATTGAAATCTGAAATTGTCCTCCAAGCATCATTTTTTAGTGAATAAACAGCTGCAGTCGTTGTTCCGGCATCATTAGGTTCAATAAAAAAGAACATCACAACCTTGTAAATTGTAATCATCCGTGGATGAGTCATAACCCAACCCTGGTGGATAAGCGAAATTGTCCAAAGACGCGGGAAAAGGAAAAGGGGAATCAGGCAGTTGCTTATATTCATTAGTGGATGGATTCATCAAGAAGTTGACAATACCTTCTTCATCAGAATAAAGAATCAAGCCATTACAAGAGCTCAATGACCTGAACCAGCCGCCCCTGTGGTTGAATGGAGGAGCATCAAGCTTTATTGCGGTCGGATTTGCGTCGGCGAAATCAACGGAGTAGAGATCGTAAGTGCTCGAAGCTAAGAGAATGGCTTTTAGTGGGTAGTAATTCTTGGGGAAAGACGGGGAAGATATTAGGGAATTCCAAGAGGGAGCAACGCACTTGAATCGGCATAGAGTCTTGAAAGGTAGTCGAGGGAGTACTGCGGCGGCGAGGATCTCCGGTGGTAGATTACTCCTGAGGGAGTTATCTATGGTCTCCCTGTCCGACATTGTTGTTTGTTTTTCGAGACAGAGACCCGTTCAAGACATAGGCACACCCACTCAAACACATCCAGTCACACATCTACCATGTGGGATTTACTTTGAAATTTTACACAAATAATCGGATCAAAGTTGCTCAAAAAAAATTAAATATTTTTTTAAAAATTCCTAAAAAAATCAGTTCAGTCTGATACCGGTAAAGGATTTGATTCTTTCAAGTTCAAGTTCCTAAACCAAATGAGCTAAAGGTTTAACAAACTTATTAAGCTTTACCGATATCTGACTAAACTATTTTTTTTGGAAATTCTTAGAAAAATATTCTAACAAAATTGAGCTGTTGAGATTATTCTTTTGAGAGCCCAAGGTAAATTTCACACAATGAGGTGTGACGGGGTGTTCGAGTGGGTGTGTCTGTAGGCTAATTCGAGAACCCAATAGCATGAGGGGGAAAAAATATAGTACCAAAATCAAGAATATATTTTTTTGCAATTCAAAAAATCGATATACAAGACTTGTTCCAGCAAACTATCTTTTGTAAAAAAAAAAAAAAAAAAAGAGAGCCCCTTTCATAGTTTTTTTTCCTACCTATAATAAAAGAAAAAACTCTCACTCATCTTTCGGCCTTTCTTTTTTATGTGTCTTATGTCCTTAGATAGCTCTATATTCACAGTAATGCCCTTAAGGGCGCATTCCTTGTGTCGCCCATATTTTCTCTTTTTTTTACTAATAGTTACATAATTGGTACCACTTGGCGTAAAAAGCGTGAAACTTAAATGCATGAGTGGAAAACACACATGTGTGGAAAAATAGGATTTGTGGAAAAAACACATGGATCAAAATGGGACACGTAGATAGCAACTCATGCACGTCTCTTTTTGTTTTTTCTCCATATCTGCAGATACACAGAACATTTTGAAAATCTCTCTCTCTCTCTCTCTCTCTCTCTCTCTCTTCAAAACTCTCTCTTGATTATCCATCCATTTACATCGGCGCTTTCAACGAGACATTCTGAGTTTAGGCATGTAAAGCTTAAAGGATTTCATATACTCTTACTACATCTACATCTCAAGAGAATGCCCTAGATTACTAATCGATCAGATGCGAACTACCCCAAAAATTCAACCTTGAATCTTATAAAGCTCAGAAATCCAGCGATGGTTGGCGGCTATGGCTACGATTAACAAGAGGTCTCTCTCTCTCTCTCTCACCCTATTATTTACTCTCTCATTGTTTTTGTCTCTTTTGTTCTCTTCTTTAACTGTAGGCATTTGGTTGATTCAAATCCCTTGAAAACTGAAAATAAGGAGGCTGAGGATCAAGATCGCAGGGACAACTATCTCTCGAGTCAATTTGTGGCACAGGGTTATCACCCATTATGATTTTTATTGAAACACTAACCCTTTTTGGCCTAGTATAAATGGCCTGGTATAAATGATTTCGGAATCGAGGGCCCTGTAGTGAGCCAAACTCATTACAGGGTGTAGCTTACATGGAAAAGTTTTATTTTAAATCTGAATCATTGATTGCCACATTAAACGGCCACCGTTGCTCACTACACCCTATAGTGAGTGCCCTCACTACAGGACCCCCGGCTTAAATGATTTCCTGTTTGGACCATCATTCATCAACGTTATTCTAACATATTATAGGAGGGATTACAGTAAACTTGCAACTCTCTCTCTCTCTCTCTCTCTCTCTCTCCAAAGTAAAACTTGTTATCTAATTTAACTCGTATTTACTGATAATAATATTATTGCATAGCATTCTCCTAAATTGGTGAAGACTAACAATGGTAACTATTTGTATGCCAAAATTGATAATGAAGAAGAGAACGAGCATGAGACTTTGTGCCTGCATGGAGGCATCTACTAGTTTAGTAAGAAAATAATGTTTGGTAGAGTATGAAAAGATGGTAAAAAAATAAATTACTAAAAAAAACAGTTTTCTAGAACAATGCCCGGCCAAATGGCCCAACCTAAACATAATGAACAAAACTCATATCCTGTTTAGTGACGAGGAGAAAAATGGGTCGATATATACAAAATGGCTTACCATAAATACTCTTTTTTCTATCTCTCATAACTAGGGGTGCACACTAGCCCAATAACCCACTCAACCCAGCTCGGCAACCAACCCAACCCAACTCGATCTTTTTAGGGCCTGTGATAAATATTTAGGCCTACAGGGCTGGATTGAGTTGAGATCTTAAGCCCATTAACTAAATGGGTTGGGTTTGGGAAACTTCTCTAAAACCCTGGCCTGACCCGATTTAAACAATATTTTTATTTAAATACTATGTATAAAAATTGATGAATATCGGAAAGTTCCAACTTTTTGAATATTTTAATTGCACTTTGATTTATAGGTATGTTTTTATTATTTTTGTAACAACTTAGAACTTTAAATATATTATTACGGTTGCGAATTATAATTGTGATCGTTATGATTGATTAATTTATGTTTATAATATTATACTTTAGTAAGATAAATGAGCTTCTTGGACAGGTTTGAAAAATTAAAATTTTATTTGGGTGCTTGAGCAAATCAAATGAAGCCCAATTATAAATAGGTCCGGCTTGAGAATATACTAATCTCATTATTATCTAGAATAAACCCAGCCCGAACCCGGTCCAACCCAGTATATGTGCACCCCTACTCTTAAAGCATGACATCGTTCTTGGGAATCCAATCACTTAATTTGGTAATACATAGATTACTTTTTGTCTTTATTTATAAAAAATTAATCTGATTAACAGTTTTAAAATTTTTAGATAGCTCTCGCCCAGACAAACCAATAATCTACAAAACTAACAAATGCAAAATAATTTAAATAAAGAGAAAAAAATAAACTGAATTTATTATTTTGCCGAAGGACCTTACCAAGCACTTCTATAAAAAAAAAATAAAAAATAAAAAAATCTCTCGCTAACAGCTGATCCAGGCATGACTAGTTATAACCATAACCAACCGGGATTTTCCATTGAATGGGTCATTTTCTCATATGTACACTCCATCCCCAGAACAAAAAATAAGACAGCCTTCTACAAAACTCAGTGTCCGTTTTGGATTCATTTTGCTCATCTTCTAGATGGGACGAAGGAAGAGTAACCATGGACTGGTGCTAGTACTTTCAACTACTCAGACTCATCCCCAGAATGGAACGCGTGTTGACTGCCGTCATCCTCTGAGATTTCTTGTTCATCTGGACCACTATCAAAATTATTATCTCGGTTGTCAAATGGTTCACGGTCGGGAAAGAAGATATCTTCCTCTTTCGGCTTATAGTCTTTTCCTCTCCATACCACAATCTGTTCCTTGTCAAATGTCACCAGGATACAAGGCACCAAGTCCTGAACGGGAATTGCAATAAAGAGGTAGAAGTAGAACACATTAACTCATGATCCACAGTTAAGGATCAGACTTTACTAGAATGATAAACAGTAGAATCTGAAAAGCAGAAATGTATAAAGCAGAATAAACTGGCCCCTTGTCCAAATTGCCAAATAAGAAAGAGGGAAAGAAGGAAAAAGGAAAATAAAACGCCCTATTTTTTCTCCTGAGCCAAATACATAGCATGATAAACCCCCAATTAGATATTTGCATATGTACATATGTTGTGACGTGATAAACTATAAGATGCAAAAAGTAAGCCGTTCACTCTGAATTTGGCCTTGTTGAGCAATATTATCATTCAAATATAAACGGTATGCACGTGCAGATGGCCCAAAAAAATACCGACTATTAAGAGAGCAAAGTATGAACAAGGAAATTATGCATAAGCAAAATACTACTATGGTAAATTTACCAGAGTCATGTATATCCATAGCACCAACCACTACCCCAAAAGTTGAATACATATCCATTCCAGAAGATTCATGAAACACAATCCATACTCAATCCATACTAAGTAAAATAATTACATCAAACATTTACTTACTATATTTAGCATAATAGAGTCGAGTCCTTTTCTCTCCAAGATTATATTCAAATTTCAATGCAGTTCAATCAACTTCAGGATAACCATAACTACTAAAAACTGTAATAAAGCTTCATGTGATTTCACGATCTAGAAAGATCCTATGGAACCTTTTACGGACAACATTAATCCAAGCTCCAATATGGTGAATGCTCACACAGCAGAACAAATACCCGATAAGTAAGATCTATCTAGTGTAAGTATGCATGCATGTATACTCAAAAAGACGAACAGTTTTCTCATGTTGATAAGTTACAAGACAACCACAAGGTGAGATTGAATGAAAGGGAAAGTTTTACCCTCAGTTTGCAGCCTATTTTCTTGTAGTCGCTCTTTTCCAGGCCTTGGCAGTCTATCCGAACCAAATCACTAACAAGAAAAGCATCTCGAACCATAGGTACAAGACTACCATAATAACCATTTTTAGCTGCATTTGAAACAGGTTTTTAGACACCACATATTCTGGTGGTATAAAAAGGTAAACTTAAAAAGAGACAAAGAAGTTTACCAAGTTTCGTTAATGGGGGAACAGCCAGTCCTTTTTTTCTCATTTCCTTTGTTTCTTCAATGCTCAGGCCCTCGATTGTAGTTTTGATAAGCCTTGGATATACAGGATCATGAGGCTTCCAAAGCATCAAAGGAATCACAGGTCTCTTCTTGGGGTGATAATTCCTGCCCCTGTACAATACGAGTAGACCACCATGCCTATGGATAATCTTGCCAAACATTTTATCCTTCAATCCAATGATAAAACTTTGTTCAAATGGAGACAATAGTACCGAAATACAAACATGTGGTATCTATTCCACATCTAAATATGTGGATACATATAAAAATCTTTGCTAGCAAACATATTGTCAATAATAAAACATGGACAAAGTGGTGCAATCGACAATGGTGCAAGCAGAAACTATAAAACTATAGTAATGAGAAATGCAAGTGGTTACTTCCAAAGGGAAATGGGTACACCATGCCAACTGTTCCTTTTTAAAACCAAGAGAAGGAAATGATGCTAGACTTGGGGGAAGTAAAGTACCTCAAGCTGAGTGCAGACATTTTTCATATCAACAGTGGGTACACCCATACACTTTATCCTCACTGCCTCAGCATGTTTCCAGTGATTATGGATGTCATTCAACATGTTGTGTGTTAAACCATCCCTTCCTACAAAGGGGGAAAAGGAATGACAAACGTGAGGCGGGAAGAGGTGCAAATGTTATGTTGCATCAGCACGCATGTGTGTCGGGTGTGTGTATAGGAGAGGGAGAGGCAGAGATTTATGGAAAAATACTACTGTATGTACACTATAACAAAGATTAAAGAGTGAGATTTTAACATCCTAAAAGTGTGATCTACTGAAAATTATAAGAGACCCACTCAAGCTGGAGTTCAGCATCAGAGGCCTCCTTTCCAAGAGACACTCACTACATTGGCAAAGAGCATGAAAGATTCAACATGCATCACCGAATAATTCCATGCTATTCTACTTCAAGTCTTTTACCAGTATGACGGAAGACTAATTTTTCAACTGAGAGCATTAAACTAGGAAGATCATATTCATGTAACAAACCCCCAATTGACAGGGACACAAGTCTTAGTTTGATTTGGTTTTTGCTGTCATATTTAATTCGCAGATGGCAAACACATGCGATACCACCATCCTTTGTCTTTATGACTCAAATTGCACATTGCGAAGCATTCATAGATGTCAAACTCCCTGCCAAAAACATAGTTAACTGAACTTTGTAGTTCTACAATCTTTGACCATTTAAACCAGTATTTCTTAATCTTCAACAGACCTACATTTCACTTTATTCCCCCAGGCTTTTTTGTGTGTGTGTGATTGGCGAATTCACCCAATGTTTCTTTGAAAATTACAATTACTCAAGGAATTTGATATGCTATAAGGCTGTATTTATAGCTGTTTGGTCAAATAAATGTCCATAGGCCATGTTCATTCACTGGACTACTAGCGAGACCATATAAAAGTTATAACTCTTCCACCAAACTAAGTTAAAGGATACCAGTATCTCATGTCTTGTAGGAGAGTTATACAACTGATATCTAATTGCCCATCCAATTGTTGGATTCAAATGCTAACAACAACCTCTCACAACATTTATAATCCGGCCAATCAAACAGGCCCGTATAGTTCCTCAGATACGAAACAGAATGAGACTGAACTGAGTAAGCGAATGTGTCTTCACAAACTTCATAAAATTCTATATCAGTTTGCTACCAAGTTTCCCCAATCAAAAATCACATTTTGTCAAATCTCACTAACTCGATTCCAGAAGCAACAAATTTGCAAAACCATATGAAATGATGAAATTGCAAGTTAAGACCTGACCATCTCAAAACTAACCTTAAATTCAAGTTCAAGCTTCCATGATTGTAAATTTGGAAGGTACCCAACAACCTTTCAAACAAATTAACTAAAGATAACTCAATTTGGTTTAGTTTAAGATAAGGATGGAGTGAGTTTATACGGGGTTTTACCTAGGGCTGATAACCAAGCTACTCGTGTTCGTTCGCTAAAAGCTCGTTCACGATTGATTTGATACATAAACAAAACAAGTTTGACCATTATTCTGAAGCCAGTTAAGCTTTCAAACCAAGCTCAAAGGCTCGTTCAGCTTACGATGTATAAAAAATTCAAGATAATCAACATTGGTTCGTCTCATGAACAACTTGAACATGTTTTGAAGCCACTTAAGTTTTCAAACAAAGCTCACCAAGTGATTGCTCGTTTCTCAGCCCTAGTTTCACTCAAATTTTGGATTTGAGTGAAAAAAAGAGAGCAAGGGCATAATCCAATTAAATCCATACGAATAAAAGAGAACAACAACAATAAAAAATCAGCATACCCAGATTAACCTGCCGCTTAGTTCTCCCCCTCTGACACCTATCCACCAGCACTTTCCTCTCAGCATTCGTTAAATTCTCCCCCAAAATACTCTCTCTCATCTTCTTCCTCTTCTCCTCCAGCTTCAAATCCTCCCTCCCCTCCTCCACGTTCTTCACCCTCGGGTCCACAAACGGTGCACACACTCCGGTCCATGGCCTGTCCACCCGGTACGGCCCGAATGGCGAGTACTTGGGCTCGCGGAGCCCAATTGGCCTCACCAAAGAATTGCTCTCCGTGTAACTGCCCCTGAAGTCGAATGGCAGTTCTGAGTGCCGCCGCGGCTTCGATCCGGTGCGGTCCAGCGATGAAGGCGGGCGGTAGGGGGGTTTTTGTTTCTTTGTGGTGGATTTGGGGTTAGGGTTTTGGTTGGGGTTAGGGTCAGGGTGGAGAGAGAGTGGGGGTTTGAAGGAGTACTTGGAGTAGAGAGTTGAGGAAGGAGGGGCTGTGGAGGTGGTAGAGGAGGAGGAGGAGGAGAGGCGGTGGCGCGTGAGGGAAAGAGGGAGTGGGATTAGGCGGTGGCGAGTGGTTCGACCGAGGGAGATTAACATATTTTGGTGGGTCCGAGATTTGCAGAGGGAGGTTTCGCGGGTTTTTGTGAGAGAGCCACAGACTGGAGTTACCGAAGAGAGGAGAGTGGGGAAATTAAAGAAGGATTACGGTCCGGTCCAGCTCGTCTTCGGGCTCTTAACAAGTTCATTTCGGTTGTGTTTGGAAAGGGTCTAGAGAACCAGTTTTGAAGAACTAGTTTTCCAAGTGGTTTTCTAAAAAGTGGCACATGGTGGGTTCCTCTAACTTTTAACTCCATAAAAAAATATATATATCAGTAAAGGCAAGTGAGACATTGCAGTATGTGTTGACGCAGGAAGAAAGGGACCAACCATGAACTGACACGTATGCAGAGTGAGGGCAATAAGCGCAGGAAGAAAGGGAGTTGTACTGAGGTAAAGAAAAAAGAAAAAAATAAGAACAAAAACAGAAAACCAGATTGGGAAACCAAACAGAGGTCAGTTCTCAAGACTGGTTCTCAAAACCATAACCAAACAAGGCCCGATGATCGAATCTGTTACTCCTTCCGTCCAGATTTAGTGGTCCATTTTGAGATTCTAATTTCTTTTTCATTATCTTTTGACTTTGTTAATTTTCTATTTTAACCTCAAGTCCTCTATTTTCAAAAATGTAAACACATTATTTAAAAAAAATGTTGTTATTTTAAGTTTTAGAATAGGGCAAAAAAGTAAAATTTTCATACTTTATCTTTTGACTTTTAAAAATGGACAAACATTTTAAGACTTGAAAAAGTATATTTGTAGACTAACAAATCCGGACAAAAGGAGTAATATTCTAGACCTCCTTGAGAATATTAAATTCATGTCAATTTAATATCATTTAAAGGTGTTCTCAACAATACCTCTCTCAAAAAATAAATTTAAAAATTACTGCAACATTGAATAAAAATCCTTTTTTAAGAGATTAATTATTTCGAACATACATTAAACGATATCTTATTAACATGAATTTTGATTTGCCTAATATTCTCAACAAGGACGGAAATATCAACTGATCCCAAAAATAATGATTCAATGGGTACCGCCCAAGCATGCGCTTAATTGATTCAAAATGATTATTAATTTGAAGATATATTTAACAGTTGCATAAGGAAAAATTATCTAGTATGCCAATTTTTCATATCCCTCCTTCACTTTTTCAAAAAGATTTTCCAAGGGAAGTATTTTTCAAATTCTTCCCTTTTGGATGCGGGATGTTCTAACACAGCTTCGTGGAATTGGCAGAGCATTTGTGCATGTCGGGATGTTCTAAAAAAAGGCTGGAGGTGGGCTATGGGCAATGGTTCATCTATAGATATCTGAAAACAACCCTTGGTTGCCTTGGCGTTGTTCTTTTAAGGTGCTTGATAAACCCCCAATATTGTAGATAATCGGGGTTTATCTTGCTCGTTTTGTTCACACACACACGCGAATTCGCGCTTAATTAGGTTGATATGCGTGTAGTAGCGTTTTTGTTGAGTTACAGGTCAAACTTGGAAACTTAGCGCGTTTGGTGCGCTTTGGAAAACGTGCCGAAATCACAAGGGCCACATGCCCCATGGCATGCCAACGCCGGGCCCCCACGAGCCACGAAACGATGATTTGGTTGAGGCCCGGCAAGCCAAAACATCCCAAGTGTCGGGGGCTTTGAGGCCACGCGTCGTGCTCAAGCAAAACGCCAGGTGAAGTTCGGGATTGAACAAGCACCCACAAGACCGAGGAGCACCGCCCCCGAGGGTCGCACGACTCATTTAGGAGCTTTGGAGGAAGTCCGGAGGCACGCAAACCAATGAAAGTGATCAAGGGGACAAAAATTAAGTCAAGACCAATCCGGACCGATCCAGAATATTCCGGACCGATCTGGATTATCCCAGAAAATTCCAGACCAATATGGACCGATCCAAAATATTCCGGACCGATCCAAATTATTCCGGACCGATCCGGATTGCTTCAGCTTTCTCAAAATTATTCTGGACCGATCCAGAATAATCCGGACCGATCCGATTTTCGTAACTTCTTCCGGATCGACCGGACCGATCCAAAAATAATTCCCGACGGGCCAGGTAAAATGCTCCGCAACTTTTTAATCCACTTTTTGCACATTCTATTTATGGCAAGTGGTTGGGTGTTGTGAGAGCTTTTGGGATATTTTTGGATATTTTGTAAGGGAGGAAGACCACTTGTATATAGACTCTCCTCTCTCCTTCTCCCAAGACACTTAGACTTTAACTTAGATATGTTATTTTGCTCCTCCTTCTCTCTTCCATGGGAGCTTTTCCAAGCTCTCTCTCTCTAGTTTTTCCCATGTAAGTATTGAACCTATGCTATTTTCATGTTTATTAATGTTATAGCCCTTGCTTAGTTCTACCTAGAAATCAAGTTTATTTTCAATTCCATTAAGTTTTTAGTTTTCTTGTTCTTCTTGTTATTTCCTTAGTTAATACTTGTTTGGTTGGTTGTTTGTTGATTTTCCCAAGTATAAAGTGATAGGCCTAGGTAGTATCTTCAATTAAATCAAGTTTATTTAGTTGCTTGTTATGTTCTTTATTTTCCTTATAAAAACAAGCCATGTTTTCTAAAGCAATGAGCAGTAGTCGGTTTAGGTTCTCGGTTATGGGGTGATTAGCACCCGTGGCTTGGGTTATTCACTCTCCTCGCCTTAATGCAAACAATGCTTGTTACTTGAAAAGTATGGATTGATTTTTATGTATCAAAATTGCGATTTGTTAATCCCGTTGATCTCACGTCGCCAAGGGCTTGACCACTTGGCACGTGTGATGCTTCGGGCTATGGCAATCAAAATGTTTGTATAAATGGCACAAGAATCCTACTTTTTAAGGAACACCGTTTCTAGTTGAATGAGTTTAAGTACCAAATCTTCCGTTCGGGGTCGTTTAACGACGCCCCGAGCCGGTTATTTTAGAGGAGAGTGAATTGGCCTAAGGCACGGGTGTTGAGAACCCCTAAACCTTGCCTCCCTTTAATTAGTCTTTTAAATCTTCATTCACGTAGTTTAGTGAGTTTTATCCACAAATCATCAAAGCCTAGTTTGCCGCCTTAAGGCTAACCCCTCATTCGCGAAACAAATATTCACGCCAAAGCACATTGGGCCCCTCGAGGACTCGACAGGACTTAGGTTACTATGCCATAGCGTCACCTAACCCGGCTGGGGAATCAATTTTGGAAAGCAATCCAAGGGCGCAAGCAGTGCTCTCTCCGGTTCTCTTTCTTATGCCCGTTCTGTCTCAGATTTAATTTATTCATGCGATGCTAAGTTGAAATATTCCTCTCCTCAATGTATTGTTTCTGGATATTGACAAGGAGGCCATCCTAACCATCCAATTAAACTCTCAAGGTGTTGGCGGTAGAGGCATTTGACACTTTGCGGATGATGGGTGCTTCACAGTTACATTAGCCTACCACTTAGCCAAGATCTCTTTGTTGCCTTTTTCAATCTCGCGAGCATGGTGAAACAAGCACAGGTACGAACAACAGTCACCTTTGGAAGTACTTATGGAGTTTTGCAATCCCAAACAAAATTAAAGCTTTTATACGGCATTCTTTTCACAATGCAATTGTTGTTTTGTCTAACTTGAACCAAAAACACACTGATGTGTCCCCATACTGCTCGAGGTGTCGTAAGGTGCCAGAATCGGTGGAACATATGGTTTTTCAGTGCAAGAAATTCAAAGATGTTTGGGAAAAATCCCCATTTGCATCCATAAATCTCTGGGATCAGCGAATCTATATCGTTTATGGATTGGCGGAAGACCATTACACAAACTCTAAATAAACATGTGGATAGCCATAATTTGGAAGCTGTGGGGGTCCGGTAATACCGAGCACCCTGCTCATACAATGAGACACCACCGTGTTAACCTCTGAGAGGTTGGCATGGAGGGACTCTTCGGATACATAGCTTGGAATATGCATATATATCAAGCTGGGGTTTTCGGCGCATCGTCTCGAATCATATCCGAAGCCTCTTTTGTGCGTGATTCAACAAACAAGCTCACAAGAACTGTCGTTAAAGGTCTCAGAAATTACCCGAAGGGTATCCTTAACCTGTTACGCAGTGCTAGCCGCACTCTTTGTGTGCCGAGGGGCCTATATGCTGAGTCAGCAGTGAAGTTAATGCTGCACGTGCCCGTAACAAACTGCGATCATGACGGATGACGTCAGCCGAACGGTTATTACACGTGTCAAGCCTGGATTAGAGGCATGCGTTCGTGGTGCCATCCCCGGGGCTCGTCATCGTGACGTCACCCGAACGGTTATCTCACGTGACAAGTGTGCTTGGGCTTGGAGCCCAAGCCAAGAGTCTGCCTATAAAAGCTAGAAATGATCTCTTTCAAGAGGTACGCGCGAAACACTCTTAATAACCCTAAATCTACCTTTTTTCCCATATCCTTCCTTCACTTACTTGACCGTCGGAGTGCCGTTCTGGACTCAACGGTCCAGTCCGGTGCTAACGGTTTGCTCAAGTGTGCAGGCCCAGGTGTTGTACAAGAGTAAGCAATAATCCCGTCAATATTCACCGCCGTGAAGAGCAATCGGAGAAAGTAGACTCCACAATTGGCGACTCTGCTGGGGATCTAGTGATTTTCTCACCTTCCCGGCATTCCTCTCTTCTTCTTGGAGATCTTTCTTCCTCCATTCTTCAGCTCTCTCATGGCGATCGTTGAAGACGACGGAGTCACCGGCACGATGGTCGGAGGCAATCCCGGTGGTGGCTCTCGGCTGGAATCGTTTCCAACCCCATCACAGGCCTCAGTCCGAGCCCAAACCCCGCCGATCATGCGGCGGATGCAAGAGCAGATGGTTACCATGCGTGCTCGGGACAAGCCCCGACAAAGAAGCAACTCCACGCCTTTAGCCTCCCTGGGCTGGTATGCTGACGGCTACAAGTAAAGTGCCAAGCTGTGCAACGAGCTTTTCACTGTATCTAACGCCTTCGCCAAGGACCGCTCACAACCATTCATCGTCACCGACGCTTCGGGACGAGTTATTCCATCTAGAGATCAGACCCCATCTCCGAGAAGACGTTCGGGAATTTTTTATGCATGTAACGACTTCTGGCCGGGAGGCCACTCTTCGCAAGCTCCTAATCCACGACCGGCTTATCCGGCTCTAGCAAACCCATGTAATGAAGAACCGCCATACAATAACCGAGAAAGTCCATCGAAAGACGGCAGTGATGGTCTGACGATCATAGTAGATCCAAGGTCGCGACTACGTATTAACGTGATCATCACCAAGCTCCCTTCCAAGGGTATCGTCGAGAAAGGAGTCCGAGACGAGATTGCGGTCACGGCCACCATGACAATCCAGAGTACAGCATGGATGATACCGGCGATTTTATAATCGTCCGGGACCCATGTACCGGAGAGTCGAAACGATACAGAGCGGAAATTTCGCAAACCGACCTAAGACCAAAAAAAGAACGCTTCCCTCAAGACCTGGGCGAGAACGATGAGCGCAAAGGAACGCAAAAGGGCATTTAGTGCTGGCAAGGCCCTAGAGGCCCCTCGTTCAGCCGAGAGGCCAGTTGATTCAAGGCTTCGGAAAATCCAGGAGTCACCATTCACTCGGGATATCCAAAAGGCTCAACCTCTGAAAAACTTCACAGTCCCCAAATTCACGAAGTATGACGCCAAGACAGATGTTGTAATGCACCTCGTGCACTACCAAAGAATCGATGGGACTTTATGGCTACGCACGGCCATGATGTGCAAAAGCCTTCCCAAAGAAACCTTCGGGACTAGGGCCGGGTTTGGTTTAACCAATTACAACCGGGCTCCATCGGTTCCTTCGAAGAGCTAGAAGAGGCCTTCACGGCTCGGTTCGTGACGTGCAGTACACAACCAAAGACGATCGATGCTCTCGTCGGCCTGAAGCGACAGTCCGGGGAAAAGCTAAGAAAGTATGCCGAGCGCTACTGGGAGATTTACAACGCCATCAAAAGTTGTGACCCACAGATGGCAGCCACATCCTTTAAGTATGGCCTGGACGAGCATTCGGCAATTTTTAAGGAATTGATGCTGCACCCCCCAGCAAACATGAGCCGGTTAATGGAAACGGTGGAAAAGTTTGCCCAAATTCGGGAGGATGTTATATCCAGAGAAGGTGTCAAGAAGCTTCGGTCGAATCGTAAGGCCAACGCCTTTAGATTACTGGGTAAAAAGCAAGTCAACACCGCTAAGGCAAGGGGCGCAAAAGGATGGAAGAAAGACGATTGTGGAGGGAACGGAACCGCTGCGAGGGAGCGGAACTGAAACCTAACGAGTTTGTTGGCATAACAACAGTATTCAACCTGCCTCTATACAAACTAATCAGGGAGATCTCTCGGGAACCATGGTTCGCATGGCCAACCAACAAGCTGGGAACAGCCGAAGGTCAGCCAAGTGATTGCAAGGTTAAGTGCACTTACCATAACGAGCTGGGACATTACACCACTGCTTGCCGGCCCTTCAAGGAGTTCCTTGAAAGACAGGTGACGCAGAGGCGGTTGGACCAGTACATTGACCGACAAAAAACATCTGCCCGAGCACAACAGCCACAGCAGAACAACCCTCCGGAAGAAATCGTGGTCAATGTGATCCACAGGGCTGCCACTAAGGAAAAAACAGCAGCACTTCGAAAAGTGTCGAGCCCCTCCTCACAAGTTCTTACGATTGGAGGTAATGCTAAACTAAAACGGGCGAGAGAGGAGCAAAGTGGACTATCACGCTCAACCAGCAAGATTTGAAAGACGCATACCGCCCCATTCTGGATGCTCCGGGTGATTTCCGTTTTACATGGGAACCCCTGTGAGTGAAACGAAAGTGCTCGTGGATCAAGAGAGTTCAACCGAGATCTTATACTATTCGGCTTTCAAGGCACTAAACCTAAACCTGTGATCATCCGCTGCCACCGACTCCCCTCAGATTCAACTGGCTCGTGTGGCCGATGGGACGAATCAACCTACCAGTGAGGGCGGGCTCCAGAACCCTGCAAATGGAATTCGTCGTCATTGACGCACCGAGCCCTTACAACACTATACTCGGTAGAACTTGGCTGAACGAGATGAAGGCTATCGCCTCGACATATCACCAAGTTGTTCGGTTTATCGGGGCCGAGGGGTGGCAAGAGGATATCAGAGGCGAACAGATGATGGCAAGAAGATGCCAAGTAAACGCCGTACATATGAAGAAGAAAACCACCAAGCGGAAAGAAGAAGAAAGAACCCAAACCACTGCCTATGGAGATCCCCCAGGGTCCCAGACGGAGGACGCCGGGGACGGCCAAGGAGGAAAAAGCGGCCGAGGACCTCGTCACCGTACCCATTAATGATGATGGCACTCGCTACTTTCTCCTCGGGTCGACACTGACAACCCTTGAAAGGGAGCAACTGGTGGTTTTCCTCAAAAGCAATGTCGAGGTTTTTGCTTGGACACCCTACGAGATGCCGGGCATTGACCCACACTTTATCTCCCACTCCCTAAACGTGGATCCTCTTCAAGGCCCGCGGGTCCAAAAATCGGAGACCTTCTTCTCCCCCACGCGCACCTGCTATAGCCGAGGTTGGGAAGCTACTTGATGCCGGGCTATCCGGAGAGGTACAAGATCCGACGCGGGCCGGCAAAACACCGCCGTTGTGCCAAAGAAAATGGGAAGTCGCTGCGGTTCCGCGTGGAGACTACACCAATCTTAATGATGCCTGCCCGAAGGATTGCTTTCCACTTCCACGGATTGATCAGTTAGTTGACGCTACGGCGGGACACGCTCGGCTCAGCATGATGGACGCCTACATCGGGTACCACCAGATAGCAATGGCAGTTGAAGATCAAGAGAAAACAGCTTTCATTTCTCCTCGAGGAACCTATTGCTACAAGGTAATGCTGTTCGGCCTCAAGAACGTTGGGGCTACTTACCAGCGAATGGTCACAAAAATGTTCGCCAAGCAGTTCGGGGATACAATGGAAGCATACATCGATGACATGGTGGTCAAGAGCAAGCACGCTTCCGATCATTTGGAGCACCTCGGTGAAATTTTTGCTGTCATGAAGAAACACAAGCTGTGCCTTAACGCCGAGAAATGTGCATTTGGTGTCGGATCAGGAAAATTTCTTGGCTATATGGTTACCCGGAGGGGCATTGAAGCAGATCCCAAACAGATAACAGCAATCCGAAACCTCAAGCCTCCGAGCACCATCAAAGAAGTTCAAAGACTTACTGGAATGGCCGCGGCGCTCAATAGGTTTATCAGCCGATCTTCGGATTTGTGCCGACCTTTCTTCGAGTCCCTGAAAACGAGCAAAAGGAGTTTTCAGTGGACCGAGGAATGCGACCGAGCGCTGGACCAGTTAAAGGACTATCTCTCCAGAGCCCCTCTCCTTGTGATGCCCATGCCAGAAGAAGATTTGTACCTCTACCTCTGTAGAGCCCGCCACCGCGTGAGCTCGGTCCCTTGTTGGGAAGGAAGGCTTAACTTCCCCCCCATCTACTACTCCAAAGAAAACACCGATCCCTTCGTAAAACAAGCTACCTTCCTCTTGAAAAATTGGTACTAGCTTTCGCGGCAAAAAGGAAAGCTAGCCGCCTTATTTCCAAGCCCATACAATCATTGTGGATCACCGAAAATTCGCTGAAAAACTGCTCTAAAAGGCTGACCTCTCCAAAAAATGGAGCTTGAACTGGGAACTTCGACATTCAATTTAACCCCGGACAAGAATCATGGACAGCTCGCGATTTTATCACGAACCGACACCGATCTAAAAGATAATGATAAGCTAGCCACCAAGCGAGTGACGCCTAAACCGGGCCGGATGAAACAACTTTAGGGACTCGGGGCGGAAGCCGCAGGAACCTAACAACTAAAGAAAGGGTAAAGTTTGGAAAAATGTTCCGTGGAGATGTATGGCGCCTACACGTTGACGAGAGCATCAATAGCCGGAGGGGTCGGCGCCAAAGATCGTGCTCATCACCAGGAAGGAGTTATGCATGAGAACGACGACCATTGGATTTCAAGGCCAAACAATGAGGCCGAATATGAAGCGCTAGTCTCCGCCTAAAGATGGCTAAACGCCAGGTGCGAGACAAGCGGTGTAAGTCTCTAAATGATTCACGCGATTGATTGTGAACCAACTCAAGGACGAAAGTACAACTTGAAAGACCCAAGAATGATGAAATACTACAAAGCAGTATGGGAGCCGATTAAGGAGACGGGACCGTGGGAAATCCATTGGGTGGGCCGAGAGTGAAATGCCCATGCGGACGCTCTAGCCTCCCTAGCAACAGCTTTTGTGGCCCCTAGCCGAACCATCCTCCTCGGGGAAATAGAAAACCCAAGCATCGAGGTTGAAGTATTTAAGGAAAGTTGTTGTTGATATCCTCGCCCCAGATTGGATGGACGAGATCTACGCCTATCTCAAGCACGCAGAAGCCCCATGCACAAGAAGGAAGCTCACAGAATAAGATGCAAGGCCTCCTACTTCTATCTGGATCCGAACGATAACATGTACCGAAGGTCTTTCACAGGCCCCGATCTAAGAGTCGTTCACGATTCCCAAATTGAGAACATTCTCCGAGAGCTTCATAAAGGTAGTAGTGGGTGCCACTCTGGAGGTCGGTCCCTTTACCACCGAGCTCTTACCCAAGGTTAATGGTGGCCGAAAATGAAAAATACATCCGAGGAGTACGCCAAAAAATGTGAACAATGTCAGAAGCACGCCTCTCACCTACTGCAGCCAGCCGAAGCCTTACACCCTATAACCAGCCCCTGGCCTTTTGCTCAATGGGGGTTGGACATAGTGGGAAAGTTGCTGACGGCTCCCGGAGGATTCAAACACTTAATAACGGCTACAGATTATTACACCAAGTGGGTGGAAGCCGAACCCCTCATCACTATAACTGCTACCGATGTAGAGCGATTTCTTTGGAAGAATATCATCTCTCATTTCGGAGTCCCTTATGCGATCATTTCGGATAATGGGACCCAATTTGTGGCCGAAGCGATCGAGAAGCTTTGCAAGAAGCATAACATCAGGGTCTTCCACTCCTCGGTGTCATACCCACAAGGCAACGGGCAAGCCGAAGCATCAAACAAGACGATATCAACTGGGATTAAGAGACGCCTAACTCTTAAGAGGGGTCGGTGGGCCGAAGAACTCCCAAAGGTTCTCTGGGGCTATCGAACCACACCCCGTCGCTCAACTGGCTGAACACCATTCTCTATGAAATGCGGTATGGAAAATTTTGTTCTACCACTAGCCACCCTAATCCCAGCGGATTTCGGTGAAAGTTTTGATGGACCGACCAACGATGAGGCAATGGACAGGGAGCTTGACCTAGCTGAAGAGCTCAGGGATGAAGCACACCTGAAACATGCTTCATATCAGCAAGAGGTTGCCAGAAGTTATAACAAGAATGTCCGGATGAGACCCTTCAATGTAGATGATCTTGTGCTCCGAGAAGTGGTTCAAAAATCTAAAAAGACCAAGTTCAAACCAAACCAAACTTTGAGGGTCCTTATCGTGTGATTGAAAAGGTCGGACATGGATCTTATAGGCTTACCGAAATGGATGAAACACCTATTGGCAACCCTTGGAATGCCACTAAGCTTAGGAAGTTCTATGCTTAGGAAAATCTTTGTTAGAAATTACATTTGGGCCGGCCTGTTTTGCCCCTTCTTATCTTGTTATCAATAATGTTCAAATATTAAATGAAAAGAGATCTTTCGCTACTACTGTTACATACTTAGATTACTGATTAGAGTTATCAAGGTATATTGTTTCAATCCATGCGAAATCACCTCGGTCTCATCCGGAACAACCGTTTCACTGATTAGAACCACGCAGGGGCTATCAGTTGAAATTTTTCAAGTGTTGGAGAATTTTAAACTCCTGATTTCATTGCTTCGGTTCAATCCGAGCAACGTTTCTTCTGTTTGCTCCCGAGCAGGGACTATCAGAGGAAAATTCTTTTCCAAGTATTGGAGAATTTTAAACTCCGATTCTCTTTGCTTCGGTTCCAATCCGAGCAACGTTCCTCTGATTAGTCCCGAGCAGGGGCTATCAGTTGAAAATTTTCAAGTATTGGAGAATTTTAAACTCTTGATCTCTTTGCTTCGGTTCCAATCCGAGCAACGTTTCCCCTGATTAGTCCCGAGCATGGGCTATCAGTTGAAAATTTTCAAGTATTGGAGAATTTTAAACTCCTGATCTCTTTGCTTCGGTTCCAATCCGAGCAACGTTTCCCCTGATTGGTCCCGAGCAGGGGCTATCAGTGAAAAATTTATTCCCATAATAGTTGGATGAATTTTCATTTCATTTCAGTGATTGCTTCGATTTCAGTCCGAACCATCACTTACATTCAATTTATTTACCAAGTTTTGGACGAATTCACAGTAACTAGATATTGTTGCTTCGGTTCCAATCCGAGCAATCACTTTCTCTGTTTAGAACCGAGCAGGGGCTATTAGGAGAATAATCCATTTTAAGACAGTGTAAATTTTTCTAAGTGATTGATAAGGTTTTTATGCCAATCAATAAAAACATACAAAGTGCAAAAAGTAAGCATTCATTCATTCTGTAAATCAAAACATTCAAAATCTTCACCCTTTAGGTGAACCGGAGCATGGCGTGGTGTTGCTTGTTCGGAGCCATCTCCACTAGAAATATGTTAAAAATATTACATACCAACTGGAACGGCAAACTCCTACTGTTCGGAGCCGTCCAGACAAAACATGAAAATAGAAAATATTTGAAGAACCCTATTCTAAGGGGTTAAGTTGATAGTCTTGTCCGCCGCCTTCTCAGACGGGATCTGTCCGGAGGAAGAGGCTTCGTTCGTGACCTTGTCCGGAAGACAGCCATCAAGTGACTTCTCGGTATTCTCTTCTTCGGCCTTAGCCTCCTCGTCGTCGACATCCTCGGCATCTGGAGAATCGGGCATAGCAGGAACTGCATATTTTGGGTCTTCGAAAGCAACCCCGAAGACCGCGCAGCAATGGAGATATCCCTTGCCGAAGCCTTTCCGCTCGCCGTCTTTCACGAGCTTCAAGATATCCTCGGCATAGGCTTCCCCAGCCTCGGCAAAACCGGCGCTATGAGCTTCCTGCTTTGCCTCCTCCAAAGCCTTAGCATGCTCGGCTCTGGCCTCCTCCAACCTCTTCTCGGACCGCTCCTTCCACTCCACGAGATCCGCCCTTAACTTTTCATTCTCCGCGCGGAGTTGCTCGGCGTTAGTCTCGGCAGTTTGGACTTTCTTCAGAGCTGCGTCAGCCCGAGTCTTGTATTTTTTCGTCGAACCATTAAGTTCGACGAATTGCTCATGCAGCTTCAGCATCGACTGTCCGACTTGCAAGAGGGTCATTAAACAATGGCATGAATGAGGTAACATGAGCAAATTTCGAAAAATAACGGTTTCAGCCGAAGTCTAACCTGGACAAAGAAGGAGGAGCAGTGGATAAGGTTGTCCTCCGGTCTACTCGGGACCATTGCCATGTCATTTTTTAGGGCAACGAAACCGAGCAATCCGAGAGCCAACCTAGGATCGGCATGGATGCTGTCAGTTGACATTATGTTCCTGCCCTCGGCGTTGAGTAGGACTGGAGCCCATGGCCTTGACAGGATTTCTATCTCCGGACCCTGATTTCCGGACTGGCCCACCCCCGCAGAGGGCTCCTCGGTGTCATCTCTTGGTTTTTTAGCTGGCCTCTCTTCTTCGGCAATGGTGACCCGACTTTTCGGGAAACGAGAGTCCTTAGCTAGGGACCCCGAGCTTGGCTTCTCCTTCCTTTTTGAAGGGTCTTTCTTGCTTTTCGCCGACATCTCGGCCAACCGTGCCGCAAGATCAATCTTTGGCGGTGCCATATTTTCTTCAGTGATTAGGGGGTCGGGCGAAGTGCGGTCTACGACAAGTCTCTCTTTTCCTCGAAGTTCGTTGATGGGTTGTGCCTCCAAGTCAGCTCTTTGTTCGACAGATAGCAGGGTCTCGGCCGTCCCCTTTGATTTTCTCGACCTTCGAGCTCTAGCAGGCTTCTTTTTCAGCCAACACCTGTAAGTTGGGAGGTAGTGGAGAAGATCGTGTGCTAAGCGCCGAAACGACCTTTGGAACAAGCCGCTGCGTACTTTTTCCGGTTTTGCACTTGGCGTCTTTAAGGCCGAAGTGATGATAAGCGGGACCTTTAAAACACAGAGGTCAGAAAATCATAACAAAATACTCCGTACAAGATCAACAAAAATAAGCAATAAGAGGTACTAACTATGGTCGCCTCGGATGGTGGGTACGGGGAATGGATCCTCGGCCACGGGCAGACAATAACTTCCCGACACCATAACACAAATGTCCTGGAAGTGGTCCGAGTCTGGAAGGTGCTCTACTATTTGTCTCTTGTTTGGTCTCGTCATCAGGAAATATCTCCCGAAGGTCGCATTCCGAGACATGGCGTATAAGTCAAACAAGTCCTGCACGGCTTCGAGGCCATCCCTGATCTTCAGTTCATACGCTGAATTTATCACTCGGTAGCTGTTTATGGTCAACTGGTCGGGTGAAAGACGGTAGGTATTCAAAATTGCTCGGATGAAATTGTTCATCGGGAACCGGACACCGCCCTCTGTGATCGCCATTAATGGAACGATCAAATGGTTGGGACCGTAGCTCGGGAGCATACCCTTTGGCATAAGCGTGACCCTCACTCCCTCCGGGATATCATATTTCTCTACAAATTTTGAATAACCTACGTCACCATTCGTGAAGTAGTGGAGGTACGGACATGAGGGATCTTTCTTTTCGGCTGCACGACCCTGCCGAAGATGCTTAGGCTGGTTTTGGGTCCCACGACCCAGCTCCAGTAAGATAGCTTGTTCTCTTTCTTACAGCGGCGCCATCTTGTTGGGACTCAACTTTTCATTTGCTTGTTTGGTCTTTGGCGGGCGTTCGGTGGTGGAAGGCCAGCGACTAGAAGCGGCTCACCGGATTAGGTGGCATCCTTTATCTTAGTGATCCATCGAAACCTCCCACTTCCTCCTCTAGATGATGGGCTCCCTCTACCCACGAGTGCAGGTTGGCGGAATGGATTGAAGGGGCCTCTCTTACATGGGTTACAGCTAAAATGCGTAGTCCATGATGCGATCTCTGGCCCGCAGTGGGCGAGCTACACGTGCTATATAGGCGGGGTAGGCAATGTGGCGAGGAGCAGCGGTCTTTGGAGGTCATGGGAATACAGGCTCACTAGAATTAAGAAGAGATCTGTGGCTGGCGCTGAGACCCTACTTGAGAAGAATACTTGGTCAAAGACCGATTAGCTATGTGCAATGGGTCAAGAAACCGACACCAAAATACCTATCACTCGGCGAACCACAGACGTTTGAGATTCCTATACCAACAGTGCATGTGTGAAGTGACATCCCTAAAATCCGCGGGACGAAGTGGGGATGACCTAGGCTTTACACCCTACCGGCGTTATCTTCAACCTCAAGAACAGGTTGAAGATGACTGTTCATCTTCAACCCAGGAAACCCAGAAAAACGCGAAAAACATGCTGATGACTCAACGATAGCACGAGAAAACAAGCAAAAGCGTGAAATAGAGATGGGGATGAAGTTTTACCGGAAGATCTGGATCAAAATCTGCTGCAACGGGATTGATTCGCGAAGCAACTGATGGATCTCTAGAGAGAGAAGGTCTGGGATTCGAGTGAGAAGAGGGTAAAAGTGTTTCCTCTTCTCTCTCTGAGGTATAAATAGCAGCCCCAAAATTTCGAAAAAACGGATGAACGTTGGCGGAAATGGACGCCGATATCGGTCACGTGGATTTCGATCGGGCGTGCTCGCAACCAATAGGAATCCGACGCGTGTCATTGAGGATGGTTCACCGTAGCATTCCCCAATCACATGCTAGCATTACGGCATGATGTGATGCGGCAAATTGCCACTTCGCTCAACAAAACCCTACTCGGGGGACACGCGTGGCGAGGGTTCCGGATGGCGAAGAAGTCGGCGGACACGAGAATCTCATTATGAGCCTTATCACGAGAATGGGGCTGGATGGGGACCGCTTTCAAGCGCAGTACTCGACCCTCCGGGTTAGTTTAACTACAAGGAGGAATCGAGGGGGGCTATTGTGGGGGTCCGGTATCACGAAAGCACCACGCTCATACAATAAGACACCTGCCAGGTGTTAACCGGTAGGTTGAGGTTGGCATGGAGGGACTCTTCGGATACATAGCTTGGAATATGCATATATATCTGCCGGGTTTTCGGCGCATCGTCTCGAATCATATCTGAAGCCTCGTTTGTGCGTGATTCAACAAACAAGCTCACAAGGCGATCGGCCGCTAGCTGTCTTAAATTACCCGCGGTATCCTTAACTCATACGCCAGCTGCTAGCCGCGATTCTTTGTGTGCCGAAAATATATAGCCGAGTCGCAGCGGCAGCGCATCGCCGCACGCGTTTCAGAATAAACCGCGATCATGACGGATGACGCTACCGAATCTGCTATTACACGCGGTCAAGCCCGATTGGAGGCATGCTTCGCGGTGTTATCCTCGCCTGGGCTTATCGCGTGGACGCTACCCGAATCTGGGCGATCTCACGTGACAGTCAGTGTTTCGGGGCTTGGAACCCGCCAAGAGTCCGGCCTATAAAAGCTAGAAGTGATCTCTTTCAAGAGGTACGTGCGAAACACTCTCAATAACCCTAAATCTACATTGCTTTCCATATCCTTCCTTCACTTACTGAACGCTCTGAGTGCCGCTCGACTCAACGGTCCAAACCGCTGCTAACGGTTTGCTCTGCAGTGTGCCCTGGCGCTGCATGTGAGAGTAAGCAATAATCCCGTCAATATTCACCGCCGTGAAGAGCAATCGGAGAAAGTAGACTCCACAGAAGCTCTTTGGCACGCTGGTACATTTTGAAGGCAAGGAATTGCGCTGACTTTGATTCTTTAGAGCAACTGTGTGTATGTTGATCTTGGAGAAGGCTAGTGCTCATTGTGTTGAGTTTAATGACATGGATGTTCCCAAAACCAAGCCCGAGGCAATGGACCTTTGTGTCTCCCCTACTCAGTGGCTCCCTCCTTCAATGGGAGTAGTTAAGTTTAATGTTGATGGGGCCGTTAATATGAAGGATGGATGCATGGGAGTTGGAGTGGTGGCCCGTGATTATCTAAGTACTTTTGTGGGTGCCTTCACTGTTAATTTCTGCAATTATTTCTCCCCCCAGACAACAGAAGTTTTGGTCTTTAAGGAAGCTCTTATTTTTGGGATAAATAAACGTTGTGGTTCTATTATTGTTAAAGGTGACTCAGCTCTTACTGTGTAGGCCCTAACCGTTTGGGACAAATCTGTTTTGGACTACAGGTCAGTAATTCTGGATTGTTTGCAACTTGCTTCCTCTTTCTCGTTTTGCAAATATGTTCATGTTAAACGTATGTGTTATAAGGTAGCTCATTTGTTGCCGAAGCAAGCCTTATTGGATGTTAAGATAGAGCTTTGGGGGGTCTTGTCCCCCAATGGTTGTTTAATCTTGTCTCCATAGAGGTCCGCTCCTCGGACCCTTTCTCTACTTAAATAAATTTCCTCCTTCTGTGAAAAATAAAATAAAATTCATGCAGAATGTACAGACTCGTATTCTGGATTGAAAATTTGTCTATTAGATAAAATATTTATAGTTATACAATTAAGTTTTTTTTTTTTTGAAGGACACTTGAAAAAAATTGTATATTAGATCAAATATTTATAGTTATACATTTTTTTTCAAGGAAGCTTGAAAAAAAATTAAAAATTAATGAACGATTTAGATCAATTGTGCACACACAAATTTGTGCATCATCAGTCCAACACTGTTGTACTAGCAGTTTTAATTATTATTATTATTTCTCTTTTGAAATGCTACAAGCCTACATTACGCCATCCCTCCTACTAGTTATATGAATTCTTATGTGTATGTGCTATGAATTTCAGTCGATTCAAGTCGTTTATATTGTAAACACTCAAACAAAGATGTGTAGTGTAGTATTTATCTTCTTTTTTTTTTTTTGGTTGATAAAAAGACAATCGAAAATTTTATTATGTGTCGTCGAGATGTCTACAAAGAAATTAAAGGTAAAAGTATCTAGTTATTTTGCCATCTCTACGTTCCTTTTTTCTCAAGATAATAACGTCTGCTCTCTAGACAAGAAATGAAACAATTTGTTGCAATTTGACTCAAAACATTTTTTTTTGCACAATATATTCCACAAACTTGATTCTTGATACTTGAATAAACTGCAGGATGGGGCACGTATTTAGTCCACGCTCAAGCAGCAAGAAGAAATCACTTGTCCACTTATCTCGAAAATTAATGGTTCAAACTTGTTAATGACTCGTACCCATAAAATAGAATTTTACCGGCCACAGTTTTTGAAAAGTTTTAATAGTAACAAGCTTATAAAAAAAAAAAGGGGAGGTTTTAATAGTAACAAAATTAGAGAAGCCAAATCCCACTTTATTCGATGTTTTAAAAAATCATTTCTCAAAGCACATTTTTTCCAGAAAAACTTTCTCTTTTAAAAATTGGAGCTAAAGATGACGATGGGTAGGGTCTGGATTGGAGGATCCTATTAAACCCGATCCCCAATTGGAAAATTGTCCTCCATCCCCACTTCCATACACAGAAGGGATAATGCACAATCCAGTGATCCACCATATTTGACTTTCACTGGGATCGGGTATATTCGAGTAATCCATATCCAATCTAGTTGAACAATAGAGAACGATAAGATCAAACCTTATCCTTCGTATAGGGAAAAAAAATCAACCATATAAAAAAAAAGATTAGAAAACAAATATTGTTCACAAGAATCACAACGATCATGGAGTAAAATTTAACAAACAACATGATGAATTTTTTTTTTAACACTTGGGGTATATAGTTTTTACAGAAAATTGGTCTAAAGGCCAAGTTTGGGATTTTAAATAGTGTTTAGTCCAGTTTAATTTTTTTTAATGCTTCCAATACATTGATGTGAATTTTTTGATGGCTCAAGGACAACATTAGACAAAAATACCCTTAATGAACTACACCACGCATGCGCACTATGTGGAAGAATGTCCAACGGACAAAAGAAAAAGTTGAAAGCGTCGGGTTGCCTCTCTCTCTCTCTCTCTCATCAGACAAATTTGACAGGGGGCAAGTGGTTAATATCCAACGGGTAAAATTGAAGGAGATGGGTACACCCTTGAAAGCGACGGGTCTGAGTGGGTAGGACAGAAATGTTCATGGCCGTCGTTGTCCATCCCTCTCTCTCTCATGCAAATGCGTGGGTCCGAGTGGGTAGGACAAAATTATTGTCTCATTAATTTTGGGATTGAGTTTAATTTTGGGGTTCAATTTTAGAGGGTTTAAGCTCTTTGAGGTAGGGTATAGTGGGTTTAGGCATTTTTGGTTTTAGGCAACTTAGGGTTGCAACTTTTCCATTATAGGGTTTTAAATTTGTTTAGAAGCTGACTTTCGTAGAATCACACTAGTATTTTAGAAGCTGACTTTCATAAGGTATCACAGGGTTTTAGGTTTAGGGTTAAACTTTCGATTATGGGATTTTAATGGTTTTAAACAACTTTCGTAGAATATACTTAGGGTTTTAAGACTTTCATAGTCAGTCTGCCTGCAGGATTTTAAGCATTTTTCATAGGGTATCCAGGTTTTAGGCGTTTTTAAAGTAGGAATGCCATGGGGTTTTAAGTTTATCTTGGCTTTCATTAAGTTTGGGGGTTTAAGCTGACTTTTCGTTTGGTAGTGGGGCATTTTTGGAAATGTATAGGTGATTTGTCCTTTTGGCATTAAAGAAAAAGTTGATGTCCTTATTGAAGTAAAGACCCATTTACTATGTTCTTCTAAAAAACGGACCCTAGTTTTTAACCATAAGTGTATATAATGTACACAAATTGTACATGCATGCATATTTATATACAAATGCACACATATACATGGGACAATCTTAGAAATTGCGAAACAATTATCTGATTTTGAGCAGTTGGTTGGGGATTTCACTTTTTAGATCACAGCTGAAAAATCCAACCACATTGATTATTGTATAGAATAATTTTTCATGGTGCCCCTCAAGAAATCACCTCGATCCGACTTGCTTAAATTGCTGATCCAAAACTCACCCATTTCATTCAACAACTTAAGCACGTCGGATCAAGGTGATTTCTGCGGGGTCTCATGAAAAATTATTCTGAGATGAATCAACGGTTCGGATTCGTCGTGTGGAACCAAAAAATGAGTCCCCCAACCAATCTGTGCAAAATCTATACCCCAAGAGTCTATACCCTTAGGTTTATAGCATATATATTTATCTAATATATCCACGCAGATACATACATACATATAAATATATATATATATATATATATATATATATATATATATATATATATATATACACACACATATATACACACACAATTTGGAATGGAGTGGGTACGGGCATTCGGGGTGAGTATTACAAAATCAAATCCACCCATATTTAACAGTTTTTTTAAGCTCTACCATACCCGTTCCTATTAAATGAAAAATCGAATGACATCCAGACTCCAAATAGGCGAGGCGGGACCTACCCATCGGATTTGGGGGAAATTGCAATCTCTCACTGGAACCAAGCGAAGAATTTCCGCAGCTCTCTTTTTTATTTCCCTTCCTCCATGCCTTCCGCCTGAATTTTCGAGTTACATATTGCAACATGAAGTTCAATACCACTGCTATATGTATATGTACATAAACAATCCAGTACTCCCTTCATTCCAATTTGTTGCGCCTATTTCCTTTTTGGAGTTTTTCAAAAAAAATTCTATATTTCATAAGCTATAATATTTTTTACGATTTCAAAATCTTTGATTTAAAAAATTAATTGAGATCTATCAAACAAAATCAATATTGACTATAAAAACATTATAGATTGAAAGATATAGACGATTTTTTGAGAAGTCCAAAAAAAGAATAGACACAACAAATTGGGATGGGGAGTACTTCGCAATGGGAGGAAGAAAACCCAGAGAAGTTCAAAAGGCATGCCATGCAACAAAGAGATAAAATCTTCAGCTGTTTTTGTTCTTTATAATCCCCGCAGAATGATGTTCTTTTTCTTTCTCGTTCTGGTGAAAAACTCTCCCTTTGAAAGCAAACAAAGCGATTTGCTTTGTTAAATTAACAAGAAAATCATTCGATTAAAAGCTCTTTTCTGGGGGAAACTTTTAGCTTTTTTTCTTTTTTTTGGGTGTGTCCTTGCTAGTAGCTGAAAAGATGAACAGGATAACTTGTGTTAGAATTAAAGCAAAAGGGTTTCATGACGTAATTCCCTCTTTGTTTATAAGCCACTTCTTTAATCTGATACTGACATTTCTAGAATTATTAGATAGGTTAAAGGAAACATTGATATTGTGTGTATTACTGATGCTCGATCAAATGAAGGAAACAAGGTAATGAGCACAAAATTGAATCGGGGCTCTAGGCCTGCCTTCTCCAATTGGTTTGGAGTCATGGTTCCACGACATAAAGTACCTTGAGTTCCTCGACTTTTTTGGGGTAGTGTGGCTGCTATTTCAGCCATATACTCCTAACTTGTTGGGCAAAACCACTTTATGCAAAAGGTTAGGTATGCGTTCAGTCGCTCCGGGACGATGGGGTAGCATGGGTACTTTCATTGTTGTTGTTTTTTAAAACCAGCGTTGACATTTAAATGCTGGTCGCATAAACATTAGTGTGCAAACACATATACGCACATATCGACGGACAATTGCAATTGGAACTGTCTAATTGGTGGATGATCACTAAAGTTTAGAATTTCTGATAGAAAATCCATACTTTCTGATAACCACTATACAACATGACGCCCATTCAACAAGCAACATGCTTGTCATGATATGTGACTCTTATCTGCTAATTTTAAACACTAAAAAGAGGTTAATCTTTTAGAAAAGTAAGTTAATCGATCCAATGATCTGAGATATTCGTGATGATCCCATGTTTGTTTGGCCTAAGACCACATCATGTATCTCCAAATTGCAGTCAGAAATTCCAAATGGAGCACAATGCTTCCTTTTCCTCAAAAAAAAGAACTAAAATTAGTCCCGAGCCATACCTTTCTTTAGGCCTAGAGTACAAAACAACCAACATTTGTATGGATATTTGATATTTCTTCTAAGGTTTGTTGGACAAACCTTAGGAATAACAGCTAAGAAGCTAAGCCTTTTTTTGTGCTAAAGATATTGGTTGTTGTTCCTTCTAATCCAATCATGGGTTCCTTGCTATTTATAGAAAGGAGTATCAGCAGATAGAGAGCTCAATTCAACAAATGTAACCCAAAGTTATAGTACTCCAAAAAATGTCGCGAATGCCATATGTCCCTTCCCTTCTAATATTTTCTTATCTTTTTGTTTTTCTGATTGTTATTGTAGCAGTAAATGGAGACACTCAGAAGGTTTAGCACTTAGTTTTGCTTGCTTACCTTTTTTTAAGTGTGATAGATGTTTAAATTATGGCAAATAATTTGATTGAGTGAATTTCAGGAATTTTATATTGCTTTCTTGAGGGATCAACCAGCTGATGAAGATTCTATATTTCAATCACATATTGATCTCCTCTCAACCTTGAAGGGAAGGTTAGTTTAGTTTCTCTTACTTGCTCTACTCATGCATGTATACATTCTCTGTGTATCTGCATATATTGAATTCATTCATGCAAGAAGGCTTCTTGGCATGGTATGTGTTTTACTTTCTTTTCCTATTGTTTTCTTATTGAAACAGTGATCTTGACGCTGAGGAGTCACTTGTCTATAGCTACAAAAGAAGCTTCAATGCATTTGCTGCAAAGCTACATGAAGATGAAGCCATCGAAGTTATCAGTATGTGTGTTTGGAATTGCTTTTTCTTTCTCTCTTCCTTTTCAATTTCTGTTTTCTTTTTTGTTTTGTAAACAAGAATAATGTGATGTTCGAACACAGTCGTTTTCAACGTTTGAAAACATCTTCCAGGTGCTTTCTGAAACGTGGGTTGTTTTGAAAAACACAACCCAAAATAGTTTCTGTAAACCGTTAGTCAAACTGGTTTTCGGTGCTGTTCAGATTGTTGAAAGATGGAAGCAGGGAGTGAAAATGATTCCCATTATTAATTGGTATTTATTCTGACACTGTTATCTGAATGTTTAGGGATGGATGGCGTGCTTTCAGTTTTTCCTAACCGGTACCACAAGCTGCACACCACAAAGTCTTGGGAGTTCATTGGGTTGCCTCCCACAGCGCGAAGACACGTCAAAACAGAGAGCAACATGGTTGTGGGTTTGTTAGATACAGGTTCGAGAATTTATTTCAATATTTACTTGGTCTCAAGTGCTTGGCGTTTTGTTGTAACTAAAGATAATAATGATGTTGTTTTGGTAGGGATAACTCCACAGTCAGAGAGCTTTGCAGAAAATGGATTAGGACCTCCACCTGCTAAATGGAAAGGAACATGTGGCCACTATGCAAATTTCTCAGGATGCAACAAGTTCGTTCATGTCTTTTTCATACTCCACAGTTATCATTCCATAGCACTAATCAACTTTTAAAATGAACCAAGGTCAAAGCACCACGCCATAATGTCCATACAAAGTGGTCACCATAAATGAAATGATCCTAAGCCACATTCTCTTTTTAATTTGGTGTGAACAATTCAATAGCTTCAATGACATATCTTTGTCTTAATTTTTTCCAGTGATCTCACGTTGTTAATACACTTAGACCCTTAGTAGTGCAAGAAATCATTCTGTCATCCCGAGAATTTCTTTTGATGTCACTTTATGCCATATAATCCGTAAATGGCCAAGCTATGTTGGATGTAAGTAGATTTTAGGACAAGTTAGTATTGTTATCTCACCGGCTGACTAAAAATAGTAAAGCGAAACAGAAAACTAAAGGTGGACCATGAGTATTTTCGGACGCAAATTGGTATACTGGTTAGAATACCGCTATAACTGGGTTTCCTCAAAAGCAAACTGTTATTGACATCATATGAACTTTTCTACAACCCCACCCCAGTCCTTGACACTCTTATTGTATGTGTGTATAACATAAAAGATTATCTATACCATATTTATGGTTTCTGGTTCGTGCGCTCTAGCATTAGACTTGTTTATTAACATTGCCGTCTTTAACTTACTTATGAACTATGTTAATTTTTTCTTAGTATGGCAACTTTACTTCTTATGTTCTTTATTAAAGCAAGCTCATAGGAGCCAGATACTTCAAGCTGGATGGCGATACAGACCCAAATGACATACTATCACCCATAGATGTGGATGGCCACGGGACCCACACATCCTCAACCCTAGCTGGAAATCTAGTCCCAGATGCTAACCTCTATGGGCTAGCAAAAGGGACTGCCCGTGGGGCAGTGCCCTCTGCTAGGGTAGCCATGTACAAGGTGTGTTGGGCCAGCACCGGTTGCGCAGACATGGACATTCTGGCTGCCTTTGATGCTGCTATTCATGATGGTGTTGATGTAATTTCCATATCAATTGGGGGGCTCATCGGTGATTATGTCTCGGACTCCATAGCGATCGCATCATTTCATGCCATGAAAAATGGGATCATCACTGTTGCTTCTGCTGGAAATGACGGACCCCGCCTGGGTACAGTGTCGAACAATGCACCGTGGATGTTTACTGTTGCCGCTAGCAGCATTGATAGGCAGTTTAGAAGCAAAGTTGTCTTGGGAAGTGGAAAAAACATCTCTGTAAGTGTTTTCTTTTTATATCTCTCTTTAACATGGGCTGACAATACATAAATTTCTCAGAATGCAGCCCTGACCGCAATATGTTACCTTTCATAGCATCAATACTTGACTTATGTACACAAAATAAACATTCCTTGGAAAAAATGTTGTATGGAAAAACTATAACGAATTGTAGTAATGACTTCGATACCTGGAAGCTCTATTAGTTAAATTAGAGATGGGTGGATACTTAGATGTTGAATTGACAATATGAATATGTTACTGCATGCAGGGGATTGGGGTGAGCCTATTTGACCCAATGAAAAAGTTGTACCCTTTAGTCAGTGGGGATGGGGTGGCAAAAAATTCTGAAAGCATGGACAGGGCAAGGTACTAATGAATCTACAGGATCCAGCTCCTCTCCATTTCAGGCGGGAAATGGAAATCTACTTTCCAAGATCGATGGCTGTTAACGAGACAAATCCACAATCTTTGTGTCGATCTTGATGACTTGTTTCAACGCCATGGCTTTGAAATGAAAACCTCTCATTTTCTGCAAGAAATGAAAACAATATTGGCCTGTATTTACAGGCCCTTCAGATTGTGAGAAAGGGAGAGAAAAGAAAGAATTTCGGTTTCTCACCAAATCCATCAAAAAGAGATGGATTTGGTGAGAAACAAAATGGATCAATAAAGATTCATCTTTTTCCTTTGTTTCTTGTTCTTTCTCAACAGTTCTCATCTCTTTTAGTTATCCAAACAAATGAAATGCTTCTCCTTTCTGTTATTTTCTCACCATCCAAAGGTCAGAGATACTGAGCATTTGGGAAATGCTTAATAAATCAATTGGAGGAACGATATTAACTCCTTTTCAATATATTTCAAGGTACTGTTTTCAAGAGTCGATGGATCCTGTCAAGGTGAAGGGAAAACTTGTCCTCTGCAAGCTAGGAATGTGGGGTGCTGATTCTGTTGTAAAAGGTTTCGGTGGGGTTGGCACCATCATCGAAAGTGAACAATTTCTGGATGCTGCCCAAATTTATATGGCACCATCAACCATGGTGAATACCAACGTAGGCGAAACTGTTGCCGACTACATTAACTCCTCAAGGTAATAAACATTACTATTACAAAAGAAGATGGTATGATTGAGCTAAGCAAACAATACAAGATATTTTCCGAGAAGCATTTTCAACTTTTCATATTACAACCAAACACGGAACAAATGACTTCTCCAAAAGAAACGTTTTCGTTCGAAACAAATGGAGCTCTAAGACGCCTAAAGTTTCCCGAATACGTTTTTTGAGCATTTATCTAGATGGGGACTGAACTCTGCCTTACTGAATGGACTACTGGCAGCAAGTTGCATTCTGAACACTTTTCTGTTGAGGTTTTTTTTAGTCTGTTGCATCTGGAGGAGACTAATGAGTAATTATATCTATTTGAAAGAACAAATAGCTGATTTTCTTGTGAAATTTAGATCACCATCCGCAGTGATATACAAGTCTGAGGAAGTTGCAATAAAAGCACCATTCATTGCTTCGTTTTCATCTCGAGGTCCGAATCCAGGATCTGAACAGCTACTCAAGGTACTCAATTGTGGTGGATCAACATCTTTGATTCCTAACTATGAGGCCAAGTACTTAATTTATTGAACCTGATTTTTGTGATTAACAATATTGGAACAGCCTGATATTGCAGCTCCAGGCATAGACATTTTAGCATCATATACGCCTATCAAGTCGCTTACCGGGTTGAAAGGAGATACTATGCATTCGAAATTTACACTCATGTCAGGTACTTCCATGGCATGTCCTCATGTTGCTGGGGTGGCGGCCTATGTCAAGTCATTCCGGCCAAATTGGTCTCCTGCTATGATCAAATCGGCCATCATGACCACCGGTAAAATCCACCAACCATCTTTTTTGACATTCGTTAGTATGCTTCCATCATTTTTTTCTAATCATTCTTGAAATCTTAATCAAAGCAACACCAATGAGCTCAAGGGTGAATAGCGAGGCTGAATTTGCCTATGGTGCTGGTCAAGTGAACCCAACCAAAGCAGTGAGTCCAGGCCTAGTCTACGACATGGACGAGATGTCCTATGTCCAATTCCTATGTCATGAGGGCTACCCCGGAAAATCCATTGCAACCTTAGTCGGGTCAAAATCCATAAATTGCTCGGCTCTACTTCCCGGAGTTGGCAGCGACGCTCTCAACTATCCAACCATTCAACTTACCTTAAAGAGACATCAGCAGCCGAACGTAGGCGTTTTCCAACGGATAGTCACTAATGTTGGCCCTTCTCAATCTATCTACAATGCCACCATTAGGGCTCCCAAAGGAGTTGAAATTACAGTTAAGCCCATGAGTCTCTCCTTCTCTCATGCCTTGCAAAAGAGGAGCTTCATGGTTGTGGTGAAGGCTAATACCACACAGGGCATTGTAATGAGATCAGGTTTGCTTATATGGAGAAGCTCACGGCACATTGTGCGGAGCCCTATTGTTATTAATTATAGTAGTTCAGAAGATTAGTAGATTTAATGTTGTGGGGATATATAGTGAATGAAAGTGAAGGAACAATGAATATGTGTGCTTGTATGTATAAAATTGTGTAGCATTTTGAAGACAGGTTGTGGCACCATGGATACAGTATTTGTCCCCTATATGGGGCATGCTAACGGGTGCCATATTGCACCTGTTAAGGGTACAAAAAGTATACTTTTGTGAGTCTCACTTGTACAAAAAAATACACTTTAAAAGTATACTTGTACGTTAAAGTACAAGTGTGTACTTTTAAATTGTACTTTTTTGTACTCTTAATGGGTGTCATAGTGCACCCGTTAGCATTTCCCTTTGTATGTATCTTACCAAAGTCTGTGTTTGGATAGGTTTTAGAAAAAGTAATAATTAGAAAGATGTGTAATAATTGGAGAGAGATAGAGAGAGAAATGAAAATAATGATTGGAGAGAGGTGTATGAGAAGAGAGAGAAAAATAATTAATGATTGGAGAGATAAGAGATGGAAAAAAATCTTTTTGAATTTTTTTTTGAAAATATGAAGTGAACAATACATATTTTTGTAATCAGAATGCTCCGCTTCACTTAACACCTAACACGCATGTTGACTAATTCCTAAGGACCAATCCCGCTCTTTCACTAACAAATGACCCGATTAAAGATCAGGATAAAACCTCGTAAGAATTAAACACATAAAAGTTGACAGCAGTTTGGAGGTTTCAAATCCGAAACAGTCGAGTGCAAAAACTTTGAAGTCCCAATAACCACCGAGTAATAGGCTAATAAATTAATCAAACAATTCAAGTTTTTCATTTTATTTTTTGTTAAAAGTACCGGAAGAATACCAAGTATCCCAATCGTACCAAACGAGACTTTGACATATACATGAGAAGATAACAAAAATACTGTAATCACACACAAATACACAAATAAATATACACACTCGCAAGACTTGTGGGTCCCTGAATTTCACACACCGGTGGTGTTTGTGTGTTCAAAACCCACATGCCTGAGTGTGTGTATGTGTTTTTGTGTGGTGGGAACAAAGGTGGGGAAGATAATAGAAATTGTCAAAAACAGTTCCATGAGTAGGTTGAACTGTCCCACCTAGTTTGGAACCTTCACTAGAATTTTGAACTTGTCCTTTTCTTGTAGGGAAAAGAAAAAAACAGTGGGCACCCAAAACGGGAAGGTTACAACCAAGTTTTCTCAATGGATTATACAGTATTTTTGAAGTACCGCCACATAATATTCAATAAGTTTTTTCCATCATTGATATGGAGAATATACACCTAGACATTTAGTGGTGGAACTCATACGAATGTGAAAAATCCATTTCCCCCCTTTCACATGGACAGTAGGTTTTGTGCATTATTCTAACTGTCCGTTGCTTGAATGGACGATCCAAATTCATCTCATTATCTTTGCATCTGTATCATTTGTTGTCGTGCGTACAAGCTGAAATCTGAGTCGTCCATTCGAACAATGGAGGGCTCGGATGGTATACAAAACGCTGTTGTACGTCAAATCCCAAATCCCTTTCACACCCGTCACGATGCTACCAAACGACACGTGGCAAACTGGATTCTCCTATTAATTGTTCAACCTTATGACTTTTAACAGCTCTTCAGCCTCTTCCATTTCGTACTGAGATGGAAACATGGAAAAATTAACACACTACAAGACTGAGTTACACACGGGTCACTTTCATCACGTCACCATACAATAAAAGATTGCCACGTAAGCAGGAATGTAACGGTAAGTCGGTGAGCGTCACCAGTATTGTTTTATCTTTAAGCCTATTTCAGCAAAATGCGACATGGAACCTGGACTACCCGGTCATAGGTTTTTCAGGTAACCTTGAATCCCCGTCTACATCTCGCGGTAACTTATACGCCCAAGATTTCCCGGGATTCTCCTCTCTCCTCTCTCTCTCTCTCTCTCTCTCTCTCTCTCTCTCTCTTCATTTTCTTGATCATCTTTCCAGATTCACAGGTTCTTGAATCTATTCATTCACCTTCAAAAATCAATCTCATGAAGGTACTTTCTCTCTGTTGATAGCTTCTCTGCATTCAAGCTCAGATTTTGTTGTAACCTAATAAAATCTGGGTTGTTGTAAAGAAATCAAATTTGTTTCAAGCTCAGATTTTGTTGTAACCTAAGAAAATCTGGGTTGTTGTAAAGAAACCAAATTTGTATTCATCTCCCAATTCATATTCATGTGCATATAGAACCCTAATACTATAGTGTACATCAAATGGACAATTACAACAATCCGTCATCTTCATACCCATATGGTACTGGATATGGATACCCTCATGTTCCATCTCCATACCCAATTCCCAATTCTGCACCATACCCACCGTCTGCTTACCCTCCCCCACCTTCTGCTTACCCTCCCCCTCCCCCTCCCTCTTCCTCCTATTACAATACTACTTCTTATTCAGGCCCTCTTTCCTATCCATACCCACCATCAAATCTTCCACCCCCAACTTCCCATTCAGGCCCCTTAGAATATAGCTATCCCCCACATCCTTATCCACCTTCCCAAACATACCCACCTCCCCAGACATACCCACCTCCCCAATCAGCCGTTCCCTCTCCTCAATCAAGCTTCCAACACCAGGGTAGTTTCCAGTATGGTTCATCCCACCACCATCATCAACCCTATTCGCCGTCAAAAAGTTACTCTAATGTTCCATCCCGCGACAGTAGTTTCTCCGGCCGCTACCACCAAGATAGTATGTCGTCCGTGGGAAGTGGATATACGGAGAACTATGACAATTCTGGTGAGAAGACCTCACTGTACCCACCCATTGATGATTTGATAACTAATGTCCATATATCTGATGATGCTGGGACAGTACCTGCATCACCTCCAGCACCGGCGGCAAATTCAGTGTCGAGTTCTCCTATGAATTTGCATACTCAAAGTGCAAAGTACGAAACCGAAGGGAATACATATGGGAATTACAAGACCTCGCATTCGGGCAAATGGGATGCATCTCATTCGGGTCCGATGGACTCCACTTCTCATCTTGCTTTATCCCATTCAAGCTCATTTATTGATTCCCCACATAGTCAGAGTTTGCAAGTTGTGCCATTTTCAACTTCTAAAGGGTCTTTAAAAGTTTTGCTCCTACATGGGAACTTAGATATTTGGGTGTACGAGGCCAAGAACCTTCCAAACATGGACATGTTCCATAAAACTATAGGGGATATGATTAGCAAATTACCGGGTAACATGAGTAGCAAGATTGAAGGGACTATGAATCATAAGATCACTAGCGATCCGTATGTCTCCATTTCTGTTTCGAGTGCTGTGATTGGGAGGACTTATGTTATTAGTAATAGTGAAGATCCTGTTTGGATGCAACGGTTTTATGTTCCCGTCGCACATTATGCTGCTGAAGTGCACTTTCTTGTCAAGGACAGCGATGTTGTAGGGTCACAGCTTATGGGAGTTGTGGCGATTCCAGTGGAACAAATATACTCTGGGGCAAAAGTTCAGGGATTCTATCCAATTCTTAATAGCAATGGGAAACCGTGTAAGCCTGGAGCTGTTTTGAGTCTCTCGATTCAGTACACACCAATAGATAACTTGAGCATTTATCATCATGGTGTTGGAGCTGGTCCAGATTATTTTGGGGTTCCTGGCACATATTTCCCTCTTAGGAAAGGTGGAACAGTTACTCTTTATCAAGATGCCCATGTACCAGATGATTTCTTTCCTAATTTGAAGCTTGACAATGGGAGGAAGTACGTTCAAGGAAAGTGCTGGCGTGACATTTTTGATGCAATACGCCAGGCACGGCGTTTGGTTTATATTACTGGTTGGTCGGTATGGCACCAAGTGAGACTGGTTAGGGATGCCGATAATGCTTCAGTTTACACTCTGGGGGATCTTTTGAAGTCAAAGTCGCAGGAAGGAGTGAGAGTGCTACTCCTTGTGTGGGATGACCCTACTTCAAGGAGCATCCTGGGGTACAAAACAGTAAGTAGTTTAAGTTGTATCCACAAGATCAAGTTTTTGTAGCTATAGCATAGGGTCCTTTAGGGTCAGCAGTATGTGATTTGTTCGTTGTAGTTGTTTTGTGGGTCAAAGCTAGAACAACACAAACAGGGGTTGCAATTTTGTTTCTAAACTGAAAACACACTCAAACCCATGAATTGGGTTTTACGCTTATTTTGTTACTCAAGACTCGTTCAAAGTTAGCTTCCTCAGACATCGATTTTTAGATTGTAATGTATGGTACATCTGAGACTCTGAGTTGATTTCTCTTTTTGCATGTAGCATAGGCAATCATCGAATTGGGGATGTAATTGGTACTGTGGATTAAAACACATTTTAATCAAAACTTCATCTAGTTGGTTTTTATTATTCTTTGTTGAGACTGTATCACTGGACATATCAAAGGCTGCTAAATTCACACACACCTAAGAACTGAGCTGTTGGTTTGAGTTGACAGTCATGACATTTACATGCAACATGTTTTGTTTGTGTTGATTCTTGTCTAATTCCTGTTCTTTATTTGAACGACTTGGCTTGATCTTGATATGCTTTAATGCACCTGAATCTGTCAAAGGGATTCTGAGTTTATTTTTTAGCACTAAAACTTGAAAATTGCAGGATGGAGTCATGCAAACCCATGATGAAGAAACTCGCCGATTTTTCAAGCATTCATCAGTGCAAGTGCTACTTTGTCCCCGCACAGCAGGCAAGAAACACAGTTGGGTCAAGCAGAGGGTAATATGTGAAATAATTGGCCCATTTTTTCTTGTTGTACATTGGTGACTTCTTTCATGCTTTACTTTTTCCCCTTCAATCATAACTTGATTTTATATTCATCTTTAAGTTCCTTTTGCTGCAGAAATGCTGAATTCTGCAATCTTCATTGGATCTATTTATCTGGTGTCTAATATGTGCATGAACTGTTTGCCAATATATTTGGTTCAGTCTATGCTTCCGTACTTTAATCAGAATATTTTGGATTGGATGTGATGTTGTTACTTTTTCTGATCAGGAAGTCGGAACAATCTACACGCACCATCAGAAAACTGTAATCGTGGATGCTGATGCCGGTGATAATAGAAGAAAAATTGTAGCTTTTCTTGGGGGATTGGATTTATGTGATGGCCGATATGATACCCCACAGCATCCTCTATTTAGGACACTACATACCGTTCATTCAGATGACTATCACAACCCTACCTTCACGGTAAGTCCTTATCATTGTGTATCAATGTAATTTTGTTGTTCCCATTAGCAAAAGCATTTTCAAAACTCTATCAGTCGTGAATTCCGATTATGTATATCATTTTTGTGTTGAGTAAGGAACAAGGACCTTGTTGGTAGCCTTCTGTGTCCTAAATGCTTTTCAGCAAATTACCACTAGCTTTCTGTGTCTCTTTTTCCTTCATCCTTTTGGGCGATTGCTGAGTTCTAATTTCTCGAGTGGCCATGGCAGTAGCTCTTTGAGATCTATCCAAAGCATGAGGATGCTTATCAATAATGGTCTTACAATCTTTACTGACACATGAATGTTTTCTTGTGTATCCGTAATTGTTATAACCCAATAGGGACATCTTGCTGGTTGTCCAAGAGAACCATGGCATGACTTGCACTGTAAAATTGATGGTCCGGCAGCATATGATGTTCTGACAAACTTCGAGGAGCGCTGGTTGAAGGCTTCTAAACCCCATGGCATTAAAAAGTTGAAGATGTCTTATGATGATTCTTTACTCAGAATAGATCGAATGCCTGAGATAGCTGGGTTGATGGATACTCCTTGCGTAAGTGAGTATGACCCTGAGGGTTGGCATGTCCAGGTAAGTTTTTTATACAAAAGTATCAGTCAGAATTGGACTTTTTTTGTTGTCTTGGTGTTTAACAATATATGGTCATGTATGTGCAGATTTTCCGTTCTATAGATTCAAATTCAGTCAGAAAATTCCCTAATGATCCCAAAGAAGCTATTAGCAAGGTAAGTTAGACATTTTCATAAAAAGGTCTTATATGGTTGCATTTTTTCCGTCTTTAGTCAAATTTTTAAACATTTTAACAAACATTTTTACTTTTTGAATAGAGATATGTCATGTACATCCATAAAGGTAAAAAATTATAAATAATTTGCTAAAAAATCACTAAAGACGGAAAAACACGAATGACAAAGTAGTAAAAAATTTTGAAGATAAATTTTCTGAGTTGGGAAAGAACACAAATGATTTTTTATTTGTGGCTTTGATTATTTGGAATTAATTAATGATTGATTCTTTAACAGAACTTAATGTGTGGAAAGAATGTTCTTATCGACATGAGCATACATACAGCATATGTAAAGGCTATTCGTGCTGCTCAACATTACATCTATATTGAAAATCAGTATTTCATAGGGTCTTCTTACAATTGGAGCGCCCACAAAGACTTAGGTGAGAAACTTTCATTTAGACATGTTAGATATTGTTCTTTCTCTTACTTCGAGAGTGTATTCTTCTGAATCATAAAGAACGAAATCTTTGAGGTTTTTTGAGGAAATGTACAAGGTACCCTATCACTTAAGACACAACTTGTGTTAGGGTGCAAAATTTGTGATGAACATAACTACTGTTAATATGTTTCTTATATGCACACTTTATTACGACAGTCGACAAACTATGAAGCACCGACACTCCTGGAGGTCATCACGTCCGCGTATTAGACATGGAAACACGCGGGGACACATAACGTGTGTGTCCCTTAAATGAAATTATTTTTGGTGGGGAACACGCAGGAACAAGGCATGGACACGTGAGTCCCACATATACACTCATAATTTCTCTGTGTGCGCGCACCTGTGTGTGTGTGTGTGTGTGTTTAGATATGTGTATATATATGTATTTGTGTTTGTGCGTATACATTCAATGTCTATATCTCCGTTACTGTGTGTGTGTATCTTGCATATGTATATGTGTGCATGTACTGATGTATATATAGTGTATATATCATACATATCAAAACAAAAGTGTATATATCTATGTATATAAACTGTTATTGGATACATATCTGGTATATTTATATATATGCTTATTTATTTATTTAATTATTCTTTCATGTTCCCCGCCATGTCCGTGTCCATTTTTTTCAGAATTCCCTTGTCCCGTATCTGTCCGAGTCTGTGTTGCTTAGACGACGGACGTCTGTGGCTTATCATCTATGTTGCATGATATGTCCTCGTGAGCTAGACAATAAAAAGAAGAAAGATCAGCCCTGATTTTGACAAGTCTGTCTGGCTTACGTTTTGGGACATGAATTGTGCGTAACATAATTGTACCCGCCCTATGCCCATTCCCAAGTTTATGAATGGTATGAGTGTCCAGCTATGTAGCACGGACACTTCATCGGAGGTCCCGTACCAGTGTCTTGCTGCACATCGACACTCTCCAGACACTCCTCAGACACGTGTCCGACACTTAAATCCAAAGTGTCCTATTTTCTCTCAATGTTCTTAGGGGGACACTTTAAAATATGCTCCGAACACTCACAAAACAAGGTGGGGGTGTTAAATGACGTAGTAGACTCTAATTAAACTTTTAGGAAGTCGTATTTTTATGTGATGGATGATGCTTTATTGATTATCAGACACATAATCAATCAAACGCTTCTTATTCGGATACTTTTATGAATGATAAATATGATTCATGTTATATATGGTGTAACATCTTTCCTTATGTTTTGTATTTCGTTCATAGAGTAGCATACACAAATATTTCTAAAACGTGTCATGTCCTCCATTTTTTAAAAATTTACTTGTCAGAGTGTTGGTGTCGTTTCCGTATCGTGTCGTGTGTCCGTGTCAGTGCTACATAGGTGATAGGTGTCCAGCAACCATTTAAGTGAATTGAGTGGTTTCAGATTGGTCCCACAGTCTATTTGGAGAGTCAGAAGAAAAGATAAACCAGGGGCTGCCACTTAGCAGTGAACATTTCTATGGGTGGCTGTCTTTTCAGACATGAAGACCATCCACCCATATTAGACTGGCTGGCTTGCTTGGTTATAGTTTAATTTATTCTATGTTTACAAAAACCTAAATCTTCATCTGGTTTCCTGCTCCTTGTGCTTGACATTTCTTCATCTAATACTGATTGCGAGCATATTGTCTTGTTGCAGGTGCAAACAATTTGATTCCCATGGAGATAGCCCTTAAAATTGCTGACAAAATTAGAGCACATGAGAGGTTTTCAGCATATATCGTTATTCCTATGTGGCCAGAAGGCAACCCAACAGGTGCTGCTACACAAAGGATTTTATTTTGGCAGGTAGGGACCAATTATGACCTCGACTCACTGCATTGCACTTGTGCATTTTATTTTCGTCTTTGTACATGTCTACAAAGGTAGCTTCAGATATGGATGGTTTTCTTTTGCTGTTACAACGGTCCTACGTTTGGTTTTGTTGGCGTATTTTTTTGTTTGCGATGGGAAACTAAAACATTCTAGTACTCTGCCTTTCAAAAGGACCGTTTTAATGTGAAGTTACCATTCTGGTTTATTGTACAGCACAAAACAATGCAAATGATGTATGAGACCATATACAAAGCTTTAGTGGAGGTCGGGCTTGAGGATGCATTCACACCACAAGATTATCTGAACTTCTACTGTCTTGGCAACCGTGAAGTCGTAGGCAATGACATTTCACCTCCAAGCGCGGAAAGTCCTGCTCCTGCAAACAGTCCTCAGGTCTCTCTCTCTCCCCTTCTTGTCCATGAAATAAACATTTTGCTTAGCCATTTCTTTTTTCCTTTTTTTTTGGTACTTCGAATAATTGCTTAGCCATTTCATCACTTGTTCTAATTTCCCAAAACACCAGATCCTAACGGAAGTCTCTCACTTATATACATCATTTATCTCCTTCGACATTCTTCATTTAATTTCTTTCCTGCATCCACCAACTCAGACACACACGTAAGCAATAGAAAGAAGAAATTATCAATTGTGGTTTCTCGTGTGTAGAGTTGTGGCTAAATGAGGCTTTATCAAGGATGCATTTAATTGATCCATTTTTTCCTGTTTTAGGCATTGAGCCGGAAAAACCGAAGATTCATGATTTATGTTCATTCAAAAGGCATGATCGTAGATGATGAGTTTGTGATATTGGGGTCTGCAAACATCAACCAGCGCTCGATGGAGGGTACCAGAGACACGGAGATTGCAATGGGAGCCTACCAACCTCATCATACTTGGGCAAGAAAATCATCTAATCCACAAGGACAGGTAACCATTTAAACAGAACTTGGTATGAGTTCATCACTTAGAACATATTATTTATGGAAACAAACGAATCAATAACTTGACTTTCATGCTGTTGAACCAAATTCTGGTATCTTAATGGAAAAGGAAATAATTACGAGTAAGATTTATACTTTAGGTGTTTGTTTCTACAATCTCTTTAATAATAGTACTTACCAATTTGCCTAGAGCTGGAAATATGACACTAGTTTAGCTTTAGCCATTCGTTACTTACTGTATCCCCATTTCCTCATCTGTTAAGAATGATGCTTCTTCTAGAACCTGCCTAAAAGCATCATATTGTTCATATTAAATTGATGCGAAAAGACATTTGAAATTGCTATGCATCAGATTTTCTGTTCCTGAAACCATCTTCAAGTGCCAAAAAAAAAAACAATATGCATAGAAAGTGATTTCTTTTTGGGTCCTATAGATTTTTCTTCTCTCCTTTTCTCTTGTCTTATGGCTGGCAAAGTTATCTAAAAGACGAAATAATTTCAAGTAAAGGGGTTGGATTACTGTGGAAATGAGATGAGAACGTTACTCATATCACTTCTTGGAATTTTGAAAACACAAATAAGTGGGTGGAAACCCCATCTCGTGCTGCTGAGCTCGTTTCAATTTTCTGTGCGCACTTAGATAATGTTCCAAATGCACAAGACTTCTTTTTCTGACTAGCTGCTATGTTGGAATGTATGATTTTGTAGATCTACGGATACAGAATGTCTTTGTGGGCAGAGCATCTTGGAACCATCGAGGACTGCTTTTCTAGACCCGAAAGTGTTGATTGCGTGAGAAAGGTCAGGTCAATGGGTGAGGCAAACTGGAAACAATTTGCATCCGATGAGGTGACAGAGATGAAGGGGCACTTAATGAAGTACCCGGTTGAAGTTGATCGGAAAGGCAAGGTGAGGCCGCTTCCTGGATGCGAAAGTTTCCCAGATGTCGGTGGACAAATAGTCGGATCATTCCTTGCCATTCAGGAAAACTTGACCATATGAATCAACTGATACAGTTGCTATTTCTGCCGGAAACCAAAGTGAATGAAAATCCATTAACCAAGTTTAACAAAGGATACAGTCTCAACCAATCGGGTGTTGAGAGTGCAGTATCTCGAGTACGACTCATGTTTTGTTTTCACATCACCAACCCCTTTGAAGTTGGGTCCAATACCGGCGACCACATGGTTCTCGGGTAGTGCACAAATGAAGAAGAACCAGTCGCAATAATTGCATAAATGGATACGATTTACGTATGGTTGATAGACGTGTAATACCAAGTTGCAGTGTATAGTCCTTTGTTCCCTTGAGGTTGGCTGCCTTAAATCGTATGCCCTCTTCTCTGAGTTCTAATCTTATGGCTTCAACAACATTATGTGTACATTAATGTGTGATAAGTTGCATGTCATTGAATGTATTTTTCCATTTCTACTGGATGGAGTCTCTCCCATTTGTTCTTAAATCCAATGTGCTTCCGCACCTCAGAAAAGCCATGTTATCGACTAATCCGGTATATTTTTCACACTCATTCATACAAGTGCGTCTATGTCTATGTATTTGTTGGATATAACAAAAAATATTGAGATTCACCATATGAGAACACACATAAGTAGTGTATGATCATATTTTGAAACATTATGATGATAACCTTAAAAGGCGCAGAAATTTAAAATTTATTCACAGCAGTGTTTTTGAATAAAAAATAATGATTTATGGACTAAAATTTTCGAATGGAAAGAGTATATCACAGTCGTCTTGTTATATACTTCATCCCTTAAATTGTTGCTCCTGTTTGAGAAATCCAACTTTTTATGAACAGTGCATAATTGTACCCAAAAAAGAAAGAAGTACCCCGATCTTTAAATTGATTCTTTGTTTTGGAACAACTGAAAAAAGAAAGAATGAGCAACATTTTGAGACTGAGGAAGTATTTTTCTAGGGATATATATACTTCTAATTGTTCCAAAGCTCTGGAGTTTAAGATTAGATAGATTATTAATAAATAGTAATAATTTATGGACTAAAATTTATGTTAAGGACACTTGACCATCGAGAATTCCAAAGGTCAAGTGAGAAATCTGCGGAGATGGTTTGATGGGTAAGGCTTGAAACGTAAGAGTTTATTCTCTCTTATGGTTGTAGATAAGGCTGTTAAAAAAAATCGGTGAATCGTGAATTTGGTCACGATTGAACCGAACTGATCTACATGCTTTGGATTTTAACCGTGAATTAATGGTCTAGACATGGATTCAAAAAATAAAATACCATAACTCGCAGTCCGGACACGGATTTTGATTTTGAAACCGTGGATTAACCGATCCGGACTGTGAGATTTTTATAGGCAAATTTTCTAATAAGGACCTCCTTATTTAAGAAAAAATGTAGTTTTTTCACTTTAAAAATTATTTTTGGGAAATTCGAACTATCTAATGTGTTTAAAAGGTTTTTTCAAGAGTTTATTTATAATTTTGCAAAAAACTGCTTGAATCAAGCCCTTTCAGATATTGTTTTTTGAAGATTTCCCGTGTGGACATTGAAAACACCTTTTAAACACATTAGACTATTCAGATTGTAAAAAAAAATGCTCGGATCATCGGGGTCCGCAAGTCCGGAGTCCGAACTATGAGCGGCCCCTATATATATATATATATATATATGTGTGTGTGTGTGTGTGTGTGTGTGTATAGATAAATAATTTTACCCCTTTTATAAATTTAGGACTATACTACGTTGCATTTCTTATACTTTATCACTTAACTATTAGTATAACATTAGACTAGGAGTTGAAAATGATTCTTTTTTAGTTGAATCAGTTGCTACGTAAACCAACTAAGCTGGCAACCATTTGCTCAAACATTTGATGATTGGTTTGCCATGGATCTTTCATAAACAACGAAGCAATTATTTTGGGTTTTGTTTTTTGATTATCTATTTTTGATTCCATAATGTTTAAGTTTAGATTTGTTCAATTAATTTGTTGGAATATTTAATAAGCTTTCATTATTTGTTTCAAAGTTGAGTTTGTGTTACGAATGAGTTGATGGTTTTTTCTTAGAATAAATTGAAAATCCGTGGACAAATCCAGAACCGATCCGTGACTCGCGGATCAGATTAAAACTGAACTGTGAGACTTTTGGATCAGACACAAATTTTATTTTTAAAAAACCGTGACTCGCGAATTAGGATTAAATTCATGCCAATTGGGACCATGAGCACCCCTAGGTTTAGATTCAAAACATTTCAGACACCATCATGTATCAACTCATATTGTGGAAGTATACTTTAATTGGCAGCCCGGCTAAGAGATGTTGAGATTAGCCTCAAGATTAGTCGATCAGCGTATAAGTTTTGTTGGATATTTAAGTTTTAAAAAAAAATTAAAAAAATGAAAATAAAACTTTATCTACAAATCTTATGAATTGGATTGTGTAGCAAAACATGGGATGTGGGGTGGTTGCTGTTGTACAATGCCCGCACAACACCTGTTGTGCACCATCCGAACAGTCTGAAATGTGATCGTCCTGTATTCTTTGGGGCCCTTAGGTGGCGCCCACGTGAGGCCAACAAAGTTTGTGTATGTATCATTTTTTATCCCAAAACTTGCATGTTGGACCAAATTCTATGCCCTATCCACTGGGAGAAAGCATAGATTTATTTCCGAAATACCAACAAAAAAAAAAAAAAAGAAGCATAAACTCATGGAATTGGTCCACTTCATCATACGCCGTACACGTGGACCACAAAAACTTTGTGTGATCCAGGCTGTCCCAAGCCCAACTGTTCTTGTGACCATCCTTTGATCATGGGCCACACCAGACATTGCCTTCCACTTGACCCCACCAATTCTTCCCTTATCTGTTGGTTCAACGTGGACCCTACCTTAAGTGGAGAAATGGTGTAAAAAATTGGAAATTTCGAAAAATTATTTCTTTATAAATTTAACTGTTTTTGGTCGAATGACAAACAGCTTGACCTTAAGTAGGTAAGAAATCTATGCAAAACAAGGTACATATAAAATCATTTGGATAACTTGGTTAAAAGTAATTCAATGGTAATTCGGAGTAGATAAGACAATTTCGTTTTCTTGTTATTTTCTTATATTCAAGTAAATAATCGCGCAACAGAAGAAACATGTACTTTATGTTTTGCTATTTGTTTATGTTCTTTATGTTGGGTAATAACTAGTATGAATCAAACGAGTCCATAAGTAATCAAACAAACGACAAAACATAAAGCTGAGATTTTCCTTTAATCAAGTGGGGATAAAAAACATGACATTATGATACATATTTCCACCATTTATATCCCATAAAAGGAACCCGTACCTAAATGAAAAACAAAGTACTACTAAATAAAGAAAAAAAAAAAAGAAAATTAGAGCTTAAAAAGGGTGAAGAGCATCTGATTCTCTCCCTCATCACCATGTCCCACAAGACACTGGAAAAGCATGCCCCACCAAAAGAAATCCACGTGTCCCAATCACAGAAGAAGCCCCACCACAAACGAGAACAGCTCATCACGAGCCACGTGTCAACCCCTCCGATCCCCCTTTTTTTTTTTTCCACACTCAAAAGTCTCGATTGGGACCACAGAAAGATTGGGGACCACCATCGGCCACCTCAATTGGGCCCCACACCATACCCCGCTTCCCCAATCCCAACGGGGCCCCGCTCTCTCCGTTGCCTAAAAAAGTGGGCCCCACCACCACCCTCATCGGTGGCCCCCACCATTCACAGTCCACGCTTCTTCATATTGTATTGATCCCACCACCACGATTTCCGTGGGCCCCACCGCAACAAACTCTTTCTTCACCACCCCCGCCTAATCTGTCCCCACACTACACGTGCGAACCTCTAAACCCCTTGCCCCTCGTGCGCACGTGCTCTCCCTCCTCGATCCCCGAAGAAATTCCGAGCTCAAAACTCAGGCGTTAATGGCGACTGGTCACACATAGCATCTCGAATATTGAAATTCGCGTGAGCGAGAATTGAGAACGCGAGCATAAAACGAGGACGGAAAGCGTAAATTTGAACCTTTCACTGTTTGTGGGAGCCCATCAATTGAAGCTCTTGTTTGTCGTAAACCTCCATGGAAAAATCTCTGAGCATCTGGGTTTTACTCTTACCACTGCTCGAACTACTCGGTGCGCTAGTGGAAATCGATTTCTCTATTTTCGCACCAACCGTGGAGCTCGTAGTAGTAGTCGGAGACGACAGCGCTTGGATCTCCAACGGCGGCGGCGTTGTCGCCGTCGTAATGTTCATGGCCGATTGAATGGAGAACGACGAAATTGGCCTCGCCGATATGTTCACAAACGGCGTCGTCCAGATTTGTGGCAATTGATTGGACTGGATTTGTGGTGGAACAATCCAGAATGTTGGAGCTGAATTTGAGGGTATGGCCCACATGGGAACTAGGGTTTGTTGAGGGTGTGAATTGGTGGCGGCGGCGGTTGTGGCTGTCGTCAGTACTCCGGCGAGTGGGGCCAGGCCGGATGGGGTTAACGAAACGTCGACATAATCGCTATTTGAGGGGCGCTTGCGTTTTCTTTTAGTTGGGTCGGTTGCGGCGGCGGGGGAGGAGGAGGAGGACGTTGTGGTTGGGATTTTTAGCGCGCCGTCGACGGTCATGGCGATGGCTGGGACGGTGCCGGTGCCTGTAGCGGCGATGATGGAGGGCTCTGCGTGCTCTAGTAGCCACCGGATGGTCTCGCCGTCGGACTTGTGGCCGAGTTCCCGCGTCAGTTGGAAGACCCGGGCTGCGCAGGTGGCGGGTATTCGGATCCTCCGCCCCCGTCCTTCCACCTTCGTGTGGCGGTCCTTTGTGGACACCCTCTTCGCCACCACCGTCTGTACGGGAACGGGCATCGACATCGCTAGCGGCAACATGCTAATTCCTGCCGGTTGTGGCGGTGAAGAGTCTTCCACACTTGGTTCCTCCTTCATCGATAACACCGGTACAGTCGCTGCTTCAGGCGGCTTCTGGGGTAGCTCTGCCATTAACGCTGGCTGGACCTTAGTCGAGGTGTGGTGTGCCTAAGCTGATCGGTGCACGGCCTGAAATATGGAGAAAACCAAAAAAAAACTGGATGTTTGATGTTAGTAATTAGGAAATCCAATTGAACAAATTAGTACGCACACATAGAAAAGAATTGTCTGGTGAAGAAGGAAGTATTTGGAGGGAGATGGCGGAGGGAAGACTGTAGTACTTTATGGATTGGTTGAGGGAGAGAAACAAATCAGGTAAAAAAAAAGAGGGGATGCAAAGGGGTGAGGATGAAGGTGGATACCTATATATAACTGCACGGACTGTAAGCGACTATCAATAGGGGATTCTAGTGCGACCTATTGATCTCGACAATCCACGGTATAGATTTTATTTCAACAATGGACAGTACGGATTGTGCAAATGACAAGATAAAATCTGTATAGTTGATTGCGCCATCAACGATTCGGATGCTGCTCTATAAGGTTGTAGTGCGGTAGGATTCCCAAATCCATTAATCACCATATTTATATTTTAGAGACTAGATCTGACGTAATGTGATGATGAGAGATTTTATAATGGGACTTGCTATTGGCATTACTCCCTCTGTCCGGATTTGTTAGTCTACAAACATAATTTTTCAAGTCCTAAAATGTTTGTCTATTTTCAAAAGTTAAATGATAAAATATGAAAATTTTACTTTTTTGCCACTTTTCTAAAGCTTAAAATTAAAAACTCAAAAACTATTTTTTAAAAATAATGTGTTTACATTTTTTAATTTTTTTTGCACCATATTAAAGTTCTTAATGAGATCTATTAAACAAAATTCATATTGATAAAAAAATATTTTGTAACTACATTATCTTTTAGTTTAGAAATTGCACATAGTTTGATAGTGGATTATCAAATTAGAAAGGATGGAGAATTAAATGGAGGGATTGAGGTTAAAATAAGAAATTAACAAACTCAAAAGGTAATGAAAAAAAAGGTAGAATCTCCGAAATAGACCAACAAATTCGGACGGAGGGAGTAATTGCAAACTGTAGGTCAAACTAATTCGGGCCAGACCGTTTACACATATATACTAATTCGGGCCAGACCGTTTATCTTCGTTCCGTCGCATCCGGTGCTCAAATTGAAGTGAAGGGAGGAAATCCGATTGAAATTTTGAAGGAGAGAGGGGGTTGAACCCAGTTCTGTAGTCCTCTCTCTCTTGTTGCTATCCACAGTGGGCCAACTGTTATGGCCCATTTCATTTCATTTCATGTTCAGCTGTGTGTGAAGAAGAATTGACACAAGTTTATAAAATTCACTAGTTTGCTTACCTTTACCCCCGTCATTTTCATTATTATGCCCAGATGCGCCCAACCGCCGGTTCAAATTTTTATGAACTTTTTAATTATCCAAAAAACAGGAAATGTTAAAACTAAAGGAAAATACTCCATCTTAGGCTGAGTGTGCTAAGAGTCATTTTTTAAACTTGCTTTTATTCTCCCCAAAAATAAATATAAAACTTCTTATCCACACTCCCGAATTTAAGGAAAAAATAGAATTTTTTTGTGTTGCAAATTTTTTTTAGAAAATCCGATCCATCCAATGTGTTCAGAAGGTGTTTTCTACGGTCGACATGGGAAATCTTCAAAAAAAACGGGAATAGGAAGGCTTCATCCAATCGGCCACAAAAATCAGAATATATATATTTTTACTTAAAAACTGTTTTGGATCTGCCCCTTCCCTAAGATTTGTTTTTGAAAATTTCTTGTGAGGACCCTTAAAAACACCTTCTGAACACATTGGACGGATCGGATCATCAAAAAAATATTTAGATCATGAGGTCCAGAAATTAAAAGTCCGGATTAGAAGTGAACCCTATATATATATATATATATATATATATATATATATATATATACACACACACACACACACACACACACACACACATACATACATATAGGAAGAGCTTTCCATCCAAACCACTAAAATCCGGATCCGTCCGCACCTCATAGTTTCGGACCAAATTTTGACGATCCAAACCGTTAGATGTGTTTAAAACGTGTTTTTAAGAGTCCTTGCGAGAAATAAACAAAAAAAAATCGGAAAGTGCTTGATCCAAATAGTTTTTCATAAAACAGTTAAAAACACGTTTTAAACACATCTAACGATTCGGATCGTCAAAATTTGGTCCGAAAAATGAGGTCCGGATTTAGTGGTTTGAATAGGAAGCTCTTCCTATATACTCCCTCCGTCCCAATTTTATAGTACCTTTTGAAAATTCGCGTCACTTTTCAAAGTGTTATATCTCATAATCTATAATGTTTTAGGTGATTTTGAACACTTTGATTATTAGATTAAATCAAGATCTATCAAACAATATCCATATTGCATATAAAAATGTATTACCGATTGAAAAATATAATCGTTTTTTTAGTCGGTTAGGATAGAACAAAGGACTATAAAATTGAGACGGGAGAGTATATATATATATATATATATATATATATATATATATATATATATATATATATATATATATATATATATATATATATATATATATATCACCTTTGTAAGCACCGTAACTTATTTTTGGAAACTTAGTCTTGATTGGAATGGGATCCTCTATGGGGGACGCATGGGGGATGCAAGGGTGTACACGCAGCTTGATGCGAGGAGGTGTCCACTACTAAAACTCATTAAGAATATTAGGTCTGTTTCACTAACAAAAAACAGTTTTTTCCCAAAACTAAGACATGTCATTATCTCATAATACATCATATAAAAGATCGTGAAAAATAAGTTTATTTTAAAAACTGGCTTAGTAGAACACCCTTAGTCAAATACAAAAAATTGTATTCCCTCAAGCTTTTGTTGGTTCATTTTTTTTAAACTCATGCCCTTTTTATTATTTATATCTATTAATTTATAATGGTTTTTGTGATGTTTGCGGACTTTTATGATAGAACTAATTAAGATCTATCAAACAAGATTCATATTGTATAGTTTATTATATTCACATTGGAAGATGTAAGCAATAAAAAATGATTAAAAAATGGATCAACAAATTCAAATGAAGGGAGTTATTGATCAAATATTGTTTCATACACTTTTTGCTAGTTTGTGGACCTTTACTGAGCTCATTTCATTGATTAAGACCTTTCACTTATTAAACCTCGTAGCGAATATTAGCCACGCTGATCAAATATTGTGTTATATATCTTCAGTAATATTTTATTTTGAGAAAAACGAGTTTGATCTAAGGCGGAGCATTTTCTTTTCAAGATAGATCCATTTCAAAAGTGTGCCAAATGGTATCCAATCAATATTATTTTTGCGTGACTGATGCTCTCGACGAAATCTGAAAATAAAAAAGGTTTTAATCATTGAGTTGAGCCAGATAAAGGCCAAAAAAAATACTCCGTAACAGACTAGGCCACTGATGGGCGCGTGAGAAGCTTGCGTATAGGCGCCCAATTAGGGGGTTTTTGGCTTAGTTTACATGCGATTTAAGTTTTATTTTCCAATTAATGCGTGCATGTGGTGTTTCTGTGTTGCGAGTGTGATTTGCAGGTAATCGAGGTGCATAAGTGCAATTTTAATATTCTTCAGGGCCATGCACGTCGATCAGAAGTTGAAGGCAAGTGAGTTGTGCATGGGGTGGTCGAAACTCGTCGGGAGCGCTACCCCAATGTCTTGGAGCGCTCAAGATGGCTTAAAAAGGGTCCCAAAATGATCAGAATGTTCTTGAGCGCTACACCAGAATAGGTGTAGCGCTACAAGCGCATTAGAAGAGAGGTCAACAGTCAACACAGAGGGTCAACGGTCAACATACTCGCCAAAGGGAGGGGTAGCGCTACACAAGATTCTCGATGGCGCTACGAGAAGAGGCTATTATGGAGGTGTTGAAGCGGTGCCGTTTTGATACGGTCAACGCAAAAAAGGAGGCGGTAGCGCGCTACACCTATTTCTAGGTAGCTACTACCGAATGGCTTAGGGTCATGCCAAAACGCGGCCGTTTTGGTCATCCGTGTAGCAATAAGTTTCGAGGATTATTAGGTTTTAAGGGATTTTTGAGCGGGGGATATAAATACTCTTGTTTTAACCTAGTTGAAGGGGCTTATTTAATTTTGAGACTTTTTAGTTCTTCAACTTTTCGGCTACAGATCTCATATATTCTTCCTCAGCATTTGTTTTCAAGATTTCAGCGTGGATTGATGCTTGCCTTAATTAATTAAGGGTAATTTCTTTGCACAATCTTTAGTATAATTCTTTGTTATCGTTTTCCTTTGTTTCATGATGTTTAGATCTAGGGTTTTGCGTTATCTTTGTTGTTTCTTCAATAATGCGTGAGTAGTCGCGATCGCAGTCGCGCCAGCGGGACAAGGTGTTCCGTGGGGCTAATTTACGTTCTCTACCCGGTGCGAATTACTCCAATTAATGCGCAATTTTTGTATCTAAACTTTTCTAGCAAACAAAACCAAGCATTACCAATTTTAAATGCGTAGAGATTGGTGACAAGCGGTGCGCATTTGTTGGAATTATCTTTCCATATTTTTAAATCTATTAATTGGATTATTGTGGCCCGAAAGTGAATGTGAATTAGACTAGTCAAGGCACCGTAGTGCTTGCCCACGGCCGCTCTCTCCTTTTAAATTGAGTTCAAGTAATTAAATTAGGTTAAATTAGTTAATTAATTAAACCAGTTGAGCAAGGGGTGGCTACCTGAGAGCCGATTACAAACATAGAGCTGACATAGTTTGAGTGAAACACCGTAGACCGTCTCTGTGGTTCGACTCCGGTACTTCCGGATTTATTATCTTTGACCGGTCTATAGTCTGGCGCTTGGGGACGAAATTAGAGTTAATTATTATATACCCGAACGGTCAAGCATTTTGGCGCCGATTCTTCGGGAAGGTGACGTGTGTTCAAACAGTGTTAGGTTTAGGTTTGTTAAATTTTAATTGAGTCACCATAGGTAGAGATAAGCAAGTCGAGCGTAAACCTGATCCTCTCTATTACCGTGATCGCATAAATCGTTTGGTTAGGATAGAGAACAGGTCGAGTCAGTCAGAGTTTTCAAACTCGTCGTCAGAGTCAGAAGAGAGTCGGTCGGAGTCCATTCCCATTAGTGGACTCTATATAGATTTACCTATCGAGTCAGTTAGTTTAAGTAATCCACAGACGGTTAGAGTCGTGGTCGAGTCAATTACCGAACCCGAATCTTTTGACATGGGGACCAACGGGTAGTACAACACCCTCTTTTGGCTGAAAGATTGAATCCCGAGAGGACCACTCCTCCCGCCGATTGTGTTTCCTCCTTGAGACACGGTGAGGCACGCAATGCCTTCTTTGGCCAAGCCCGGTGTTCTCGGAATAGTCTCCCCTAACTTTTATGGGAGAGAGTCGATGACCCGCATTTAACACGCGGCGGACATTTGAGGGGTTAGTCGCGCAACCCGGGCGCCTACTACCCAATACGACAATGCCGCCTCAAGCCGTTTGAGGCCACTTTTAAGAGATGGCGACTTAGATGGTTTAGAATGCAAAAGCCTCGTCTTTCACCACATGGGCACATGTGCGTGACAGCGTTTTACGAAAGTATTTTTTCGAGGCTAAAACTAATAGTTTAAGGCGCCGATACAAGGTTTTAGGCAAGAGAGGGTGAGACTTTTTGTGAAGGCATGGGAGCCGTTTCAAAGATTTGCTCCTAAGAATGCCACACCCCTCGGTTTTGAAAAGATACGATTGGTCGAATTTTTCCACTGGTCTCAACGCCGGAGACAATCCAAAGATATAGAGTATTCATGTAAGGGGGCTTACTTCTTGTCCAAAATCATGCTGGATGAGGGTTGGGATTTTTGGATGACCTAGCAGATATAGGCAGAGGGCGTTAGAACCCTCGATTTTGATCGGTCCGACCTTCCGGGTTCCAATGTTATCCCCTGTTACCTTACGAGACCAAATGACTCCAAGCCTGTGTCGAAAAGATCGCACAAAAGCTAGAAGAATTAGAAGTTAGGCGCACTGGCCCAAAGGCATGAGGTCAAGATAGAGGAAGTCTCAAGGCGGTGGTGTGAGTGTAAGGGGCACATTGCAATCGCATGCCCCGGATTTTTAAACCGCTAAGGGAGCAAGTCGTAATACTCGGGGAAGAGGTAAATCTTTGTAAGGAATTGGGACCCATACTCCAATACTTATAATCCGGGATGGAGAGACCACCCTAACTTTGGGTGGTCGATCAAAGACCCACGGTGGAGGCCAAGCGCCAACTCCTCGCGCCACCTCCGCCCCGCAATCAGTTCCATCAATCCTGTGTACCCGGGCCCCGCCAGGCCAAGTTATTCCTTACAATTACCAATTACAGCAAGGTAGAGGGGGAGGTCCATCCACTCGTGGTCCGCCCCCAGGTTATGCGCAGACTGCACCACCCCGTTTTGAGGATTCCATGAATTCCCTCATGCGCCTCAAACTACGTTCGAGACCGACACCGGCAAAGCAAATTGGGGCCCCCATGGCCAAATGACCCAACTTATCATGCGGTGATCACCAAATGCAACAGAAAAGGGTAGGTTTCCAAACCCCCGGTGGTAGTCGGCGTGTGCCCATTTTGTGGGAAATTCAAGCCCCAATATCCAAGGGCAAAATCAGGAAGAGGCTAAGGCAGTCACCATTCTGAGGAGTGGGAAAACCATTGATAAGACTATTCAGCCAACACAGAGACAGGCTCCACCCTTGGAGCCAGTTATTGAGCCTGAGGTCATTATTGATACTGCTGAGGTGCCGGGGAGGAAGTAGTTGAGAGAGGAGTCACTGAGGTGGGGAGCTCTTTGTCGCGCCCCCATGACTCAAACGCCACCAGCAAGACCGTTAGCTCCATTTCCCCAAAGACTGGCGGTGAGACCTAAGCCAAGCATGAACAATAAAATGATTGAGTTGTTCAAGAAGATTCAATTCCCCATCACCCTAATGGAGGCGATTGAATCCTTTCCTCAGTGTGCTAAGGTATTAAAGGACCTATGCACACCAAAGCGCAAGAGTCGAGTCGCGCGTGGTTCGACGGAGCAAGTGAGCTCCATTCAGTAGGTGAGATTCGCCAAGTGCAAGGATCCGGGGTGTCCCACCATTCCCATAGCCATAGCAGTCAAAATTTTGATAAGGCATTGTTGGATTTGGGAGCAAGTGTGAATTTGCTCCCTTATTCAAAGATATTTGAGATTGGGCCTAGGCGACCTTAGTGAGACTCGGTACCACGATTAGGTAGCCAGGAGTATTAGAGTGCTCTGGCGGAGTGGTAGAGGATGTGTTGATCCGGGTAGGGGAGTTTCAATTCCCGTGATTTCATTGTTTTGGACATTAGTCCCTGGTCGTGAATCTTTAGAGAAGACCCCCATCATCTTAGTGGCGCCCTTTCCTAGCCACCTCCAAACGCGGATGAATTGCAAGACGGGCAAGGTCCGTTTATCTATCGGGAGGAAAGAATGGAGGTGGATGTGTTCAAAGGTCAATAACGTTAGAGGATGATGGTGAAGAGTTCGGAGGGTTCAGGTCCGATTGACACGTTAGTCCAGAGCATATCGATACGGTCCTGTGCATAAGGACCCCTTGGAGGTTGCCCTTACCTCCGAGGAAATATCATTTTTGGATTCAGCAGAGGCTATGAACTTGTCAGAGTTGTTAGATTTTGAGGAGTCTTGTGAGAAATTGTGTGGGGTCACTCATGACCCTATGTTTGAGCCATTGGGCGACCCTCCGCCCAAGGTTCTTCCGTCATCATCCGGCCGCCTAGACCAGAGTTAAAACCTCTACAGGACACGCTAAGTATGCCTTTTGCAAGGCAATGATACCTATCCGGTTGTGATCTCCTCGACCCTCGAGGAAGATCAAGAGAGGAAATTGCTTGATTTATTGAGAGAGCACAGGGGCGCGATTGGCTGGACCATTGCGGACTTGCATGGTATAAGCCCAACGGTGTGTACACACCGCATTATTCTTGAGGAAAGTGTTAAGTTTTCTAGGCAACCCGGTGGCGCCTTAACCCCAACATGAAAGACGGGTTAGGGCCGAGGTGCTTAAGTTGTTAGACGCGGGGGATCATCTACCCGGTTGCTCATAGTGAGTGGGTGAGCCCCTGCAAGTAGTGCCTAAGCATAGAGGGGACCGTCGTGACCAACGGCGAGGGAGTTTTAGTGCCGACCCCGAAGTTCCCCACGGGATGGAGAGTTTGCATCGACTACACAGGAAGCTCAATGCGAAAGCACCCGGAAAGACCATTTTCCTCTTCCTTTCATTGATCGATTTTAGAGGGTAAATGGTCGGGCATTTTATTGCTTTTTGGATGGTTATTCGGGATATAACCAGATTGAGGTTGCTTTAGAGGACCAGGAAAAGACCACTTTCACCTGTCCTTATGGAACTTATGCATACCGTCGCATGCCCTTTGGGTTGTGCAATGCGCCTGGTACCTTTTCCAGGTGCATGATGGGGATCTTTAGTGATATGGTGGAAAGGATAGTAGAGGTGTTCATGGATGATTTTTCGGTTTTCGGAGATTCATTCGATGGATGCCTCGAAAATTTGGGGAAAGGTTTTACAGAGATGTGAGGAGAAGCACTTGGTGCTTAATTGGGAGAAATGCCACTTCATGGTTACCTGAGGGGAATCGTGTTGGGACACATTGTGTCCTCTAAGGGTATTGAGGTGGATAAGGCCAAAATTGATTTAATCCGAAATCTCCCAACACCTAAGTCCATTAAGGATGTGCGTTGCTTTTCGGGACACGCATTTGGTTTCTACCGGCGATTCATTAAGGACTTTAGTGCTATCTCCGTCCGTTGTGTCGGCTATTGACAAAGGACGACCGCTTGTGTGTCAGATGATTGTGGGGGGGCATTCCAGAGTTAAAGCGAGTCTCACAACTCCCACTTATGCAGGTCCCCGTGACCGAGTCTTCCCTTTGAGCTTATGTGTGATGCTTCCGACTATGCAAATGAGTCGTTTTAGGGCGAGGAGAGGGAAAGACCCATGTGTGATATATTATGCCAGAAGACCTTGAATGAGTATGCAGATGAACTACACCACCACCGGGAAAAGCGAGTTGTTAGCAAAGTGGTGTTTCGTTAGATAAGTTTCGTCCTACCTAGTGGGTTCGCAGATACGGTTTTACGATCATCATGCAGCCCTCAAGTACTTAATGACTAAGGTGACGCTTAAAGCTTCGCCTCATTCGATTGGATTACATGGCCGCAAGAATTCCACCTGATTATCAAGGATAAAAAGGGGGTCGAGAACGTAGTGGCTGACCATCTGTCTCGTCTGGAATTCGAGGACCCCACCTCAAATCTTCCCATTAGAGATTCTTTTCCGGATGAGCAGTTGTTCGCCGCTAATGAGTGCCCGTGGTATGCTGACATTGCCAATTATTTGGTAACAGGCGGCATTCCTTCCCTATGGTCTACCCAAGAGAAGCAACGATTTTTGAGGAGTGTCCGCAAAGATATATTCGATGACCCATATTTGTTTAAGCATCGCAGGCGGACAGATTGACAGCGTGAGGTGTGTCCCCGAAGTCCGTCGGAAGGGGATTATAGAAGTTCTGTCATAGCGGCGTCGCGGTGGTCACTTCTCTGCGAAGAAGACCACCGCCAAAATTTTACAGTGTGGATTCTGGTGGCCTGATATGTTTAAGCTCGTTCATGCGTTTTGTAGGTCATGTGATCGTTGCCAAAAGCTTGGCAAATTGTCTTCACGTCAGGAGATGCCCCTCCGACCCATTCTTGTGCTAGAGGTTTTTGATTGTTGGGGCATTGACTTTATGGGTCCATTACCTATGTCGCATGGGTATGAGTATATCTTAGTTGCGGTGGACTATGTGTCCAAGTGGGTGGAGGCTTATACCCACTAAATCTATGGAGTCTCGAAGTCGTTTAGAGTTCATTAAGTCTAATATTTTGTCGAGATTTGGCGTGCCCACGCGCCATTATCTCCGATCGGGCACGCGACTTCACGAAGCCTGGCCGCTCAAAAAGTCGATGAGGAGTATAGAGTCACTCATAAGGTGTCCACTTCGCACCACCCCCAAAACTAATGGGCGTGCCGAAAGTTAGCAAATCGAGAGATTAAGCATTATATTTTAGAAAACTGTAGGTGTGACTAGGAAGGATTGGTCAATCAGGTTAAATAATGCGTTGTGGGCCTACCGTACTGCTTATAAGACCGTGTTGGGTGCTTCACCCTATCGGCTTGTTTTTGGTAAGGCCTGCCACCTGCCAGTTGAGTTAGAAAAGAAGGCCTATTGGGCCATTCAGGAAATCAATTCGAGTCTAGATATGGTAGGTGCGCATAGGAAGTTGCAGTTATGTGAGCTCGAGGAGCTTAGGAACGACGCGTTTGAAAATGCCAGTATTTACAAAGCTAAGGTAAAAGCGTATCATGATAGGAATATTCAGCGAAAAACCTTTAGGCGTGGGTCGAAGTGTTGCTTTACAACCCGCGTCTCCATTTATTTCCGGTAAGTTGAGATCCCGTTGGGAAGGTCCCTATGTTGTGATGCAAGTGCATCCAAATGGTTCGATTGATGTCCGTGGATTCAAGGATAGTAATGTGTTTAAAGTTAATGGGCAAAGCGTCTCAAAACCATTTTTGGAATTTTCGGAAGTAGGAGAACCTCGATGAGGAGTTGGTCGATCCCCGCTTATTCTGGACGACCCGATTCATTAGGCTTTTTTTCAGCCGTGTCCCACGGGTAGCTTACGCGCACCATGCTCTTAATTGAGTGTGGACCCGCCCCTAGCGATAGGGGTACCCATCATTGACTTGGGTTCTCATAGCTTTGCACGCCGCTGTTTAAATAAGGATCGTGTACCCAGCTCCGGTTAGTAAGGGCAAATTTTGTGTTTCTTTAGTTTTACTTCATTTTTCATAATTTATGTTTATTCTTGTTTGTTTCTGTTAAAAAATAAATAAATAAATAAATAAAAAGGAAAGATGGTCTAGTATAGCCACCTAATTTCTAGCCTTGAATTTGTGTATCTGGGTTTCTAACAATCTTATTGCTTTGTCTCGGATAGTCATAAAAGACGATTGTCTCTGATCTCTTTAAGGAGAAACCTTAAGTGATTTAACCTGTTGAGTCATGACTTCCTCGGGATTGTGTTGATGACTTTCTCTACACAAATTTGAGTGAGACATTAGGGAGAAAAGTATTACTCGTACCTTTCACGTGACGAAAGTGGTGGTGTTTGTTATTTCTTTTTGCCTTTTTGGTTTGTGTGTGGTGTTCTTTATATTTGTTACTACTTGTTGTGGCCCGGCTTCCACTAGCGGGCGGTACTGATGTCATTTGCTGCCTAGTAGGTAGTTGTTTCTTAAGCCTTTCGGAGACGAGCATGCTACCACACCAAACCTTGGTAGTTTGGGCCTCTCCGCCGGAGTGAGTGCGCGGCATTCCGGGAGCCTCGGCAGCCGGGGGTGCCACGAAATGTGGCGGTTGTTAGTCCTATAAAGCTTCGGACGCCGCCCCTGTGTGACTAGCCGTGGACCTCTATGGGTCGAAGGAGCAAATCACAGGCGGTACCAATGACGAAAAGCAGCGATGACGCAAAATTCCCCATACATCGGCCGGGGTCATGATGGTTGGCTGCCATTCGTCGGTCCATTTCTTTCCCTTATCTTTGATTTCTCTTTTGATGTTTTGTTTTCACTTTCCGAGGCGAGCACATTTTCAAGTTGGGGAAGGGGTGTACTTTGTACACGTTTTGATTTGTTTGGCGTTGCTAGTAGTTTTAGTGGGTCGTTTTGATTTGTTTGAATTTTTAATTTTTGGTTAATTTTAAGTGCAGGGGATACGTTCGTTATGCTTGTTTGTATGAGTTAGATGAGTATGCTAGATTTTTGTCTCTCGTTAATTGCCTCTGTTTAACTTGTTCACATGCATATATCCGACATCCATGTTGAATATTTTTCACGCCATAGGCAAAGTCCGAGTAGGTGTTTTCACGCGTTGTAACAAAATAATTCCTTAAGGCATCCCATGTTCATTGTTCTTCACTTTCCGCACTTGTATTAAATAGTAGGCGTTTGTATCACATATCATGATGTGAATGTTTCATATGCATGTGAGAGGGTCGATGACGTGTTTAGGGGATGAAATAAGGCCATTTTTGCATGATTATACCACTAAATATATTCCTTTGACCCTTTGTCAAAGCGGTTTGTGTCGGTTCTGTGTCAAAACTTAGGAAACCGTGTTTGGGTGGAGTGATGTTCGGTGGTCCAACTCGTGTTTAATCGTAGAAGACCTCAATCGTGAGTATTGTTGTTTGGGATAACTTAATGTTTGCTTGTGGATGCCATGATCTCGAAAGTAACTTTTAAACATGAACCCCAACCTTGAAAAAAAAAAAAACCAAATCTTTTACCCGCCAAATAAAAAGCCCTTTAAGAGAGAGAAGAAATAGTTGTGTCGTTTTACAAAAAAAAAAAAAAAAGATGGCGTCATGAAGCGCTACACCTAAAATGGTGTAAGCCCTCAAGTCTTTCGTAAAAAAAAAAAAAAAAAACGCCCTCTCTCTCTTTCTCCCACTTTTCCCACTTTCTCCATACTTCTTCTTCTTCCTCCGACCCTACCTCCATTGTTACCCAAAACCCTAGCCTTTAAGCTTCCATATTTCCCTAAAAACTTCACCAATCTTCACCAAAATTTACAAAAACACTCCTCTCATTCTCCTCTATCTTTCTATCCAAACCAAATTCCTTCTAACCCACTAAAATCTCCAGATCAGAAAACCCATAAACCCAAACTTTTTCACCCTAAACCCTTGAGTTATGGCATCCAAGAGGCAGCACATTGGGAAGGGAAAGTCTGTAGCGGGGGCCTCTAGTGGTGTGGAGGAAGTTTATCCGGGCCGGGCCAAACGTCGGGACCGGGACCAAATTGAGAGAGATAACCAAGCCAAGTGGGAGGCTTCGATCAAACAGAGAGGGGTGAAGAATGAACGGCATATCATAGAGGATGGGTTGTGGCCCAACGATTTTTCGCCGTTTCAGGCCATCCGGGATCAAGGTATGGGTTTTTGGTTTGAACCTAATCCCGGTTATAATACCGCATTAGTTGAAGAATTTTATAAGAATATGGTTACCCCCGAGGTCGGGTACTTTTATGGACCCTTGTGAGGCTCGGATTACGTCCAAAATTGGTAATGCTCCTGTTTTTATTGATGCTAGTGAGATAGCCCTTGCATGGGGCTATGTGAGGCCTACGGGGCCCACGACTTACCCTAAGCCGGAGTCGGCTTTTAATGATGATGAGGTGAACCGCCACTTTATGCGGTGGACCGTAGGGAATGCCGGGATTCCTCATTGGCCCGTGTAGGCTTACGCAGATTATCGATTCATGAATGGTGGTTTGTTATAACTTGTATCCTGGGGGTAGGAGGGTGCACCCTTAAGTATGTGGGGAATTTGATGTTTGTGTTCATGTCCCACGATACAGGTATGTGATTGGGCCCTATTTGCTTTTGGGGCGGATGTGTGACTTTAGGGATGCCCCCACCTCAATTGAGAATGCCATTCCCATGCTTGATAAGTAAGATTTTAAGAAGTAGGGTGGCCTTGGCTCGAAAATACCTGAGCAATGACCCGTTGAATCCTAAGGATATGGATTCCTCCATTCTCACTCGTAGTAGGGCTCAGGTCAGAGCCGCCGAGGGGTCGATGCTCACTCCGCCACCGCTGGCCAAAGCCTCTAAGACTTGGCTCGAGAAGATATTTGGGTGTTTGGCGGGTGTGGCAAAGAGCCACAGGAAGTTGAAGAGGGGGCAGGAGCAGATAATTCGGAACCAGACAGATTTAGCAGATAGGCAGCGCCACTTGGAGGCACGGCTTTCGGGGCAGAATCCGGGACCTTTCCAGCCTAGGCAGTGGCCGGATTTGGAGGTGAGTGATGACTTTGCGGATCCACCATTGGAGGATGAGCGTCGATCTTTGAATTTGGAGGAGGAGATGATTGAGCTCGGAGTTGGACACGGGTTGGACGTGGCGTAGTTGGTGGTGTTGCATTTATTTTTATTATTTCTTATGTTTGAGTTGTTGGAGACTATTTCATTTTGTTTTTCTGTTTATGTCAGTGGTGTGACCGTATGTGGCACGTGGTGGTTGTGTCAAACATTGGTTGTTTTATTTTGGTTCTGTAGGATGATAAACCTTTGGTTATTTCTATGTGATTGTGTTTGTGTTTATCGTATTTGGTGGTTGGGCGGTCTGGGTAGATTGACCATGAGCTTTTATACAGGCCGTCACCCTTTGCATGTTTTTCCCTTTTTCGTTGATTTACCGCGGTCATTACAAGCCTGATAAAGCCCTTAGTTGACCCGATGCACGTTATTTGACCCTTTCGCATGCATGTATGATATTTGGATTGTGAATGTGTGGTATCCTGTTTCGTGAGCTTTCATTGAATATCTTGGCGTTGTTTTGACTGGCACGTGGTGATTTGTTCAAATCCACGTTGATCGCCAGGCGCCTCACATGGGATGTAGAGTGTTTCGGTGAGAACGAGCGATATTGTGCCACGTGAGAGCACTTTATCTTAGATCTTGCTGAGGAGTGAAGACTATATTTTAATTGTTCACTTGATGTCGTACAAGTTGCATAACCCTCGTATCCCTTGTTGAGTCGTTGTAGTTATTTCGTTGTTTTTATTTCGTTCGTTACTAGGGACTAGCAACGCTCAAGTTGGGGGATGTGATGGGCGCGTGAGAAGCTTGCGTATAGGCGCCCAATTAGGGGGTTTTTGGCTTAGTTTACATGCGATTTAAGTTTTATTTTCCAATTAATGCGTGCATGTGGTGTTTCTGTGTTGCGAGTGTGATTTGCAGGTAATCGAGGTGCATAAGTGCAATTTTAATATTCTTGAGGCCATGCCGTCGTCGTCGAAGTTGAAGGCAAGTGAGTTGTGCATGGGGTGGTCGAAACTCGTCGGGAGCGCTACCCCAATGTCTTGGAGCGCTCAAGATGGCTTAAAAAGGGTCCCAAAATGATCGGGAATGTTCTTGGGCTACGCGGAATAGGTGTGGCGCTACAAGCGCATTAGAGAAGAGGTCAGCGGTCAACCACAGGAGGGGTCAGCGGTCAACATACTCATGAGGAGGGCGGTAGCGCTACACAAGTTCTCCAGTAGCGCTACCGAGAGGCTATTATGGAGGTGTTGAACGGTGCCGTTTTACGGTCAACGCAAGCAAAGGAGGGCGGTAGCGCTACACCTATTTCTAGGTAGCGCTACCGAATGGCTTAGGGTCATGCCAAAACGCGGCCGTTTTGGTCATCCGCGCGCGCGCGCAATAGTATAATAAGTTTCGAGGATTATTAGGTTTTTAAGGGATTTTGAGCGGGGGGATATAAATACTCTTGTTTTAACCTAGTTGGGGGCTTAATTTAATTTCTGAGACTTTTTAGTTCTTCAACTTTTTGACTCACAGATCTCATATATTCTTCCTCAAAGATTTGTTTTCAAGATTTGTGGATTGATGCTTGCCTTAATTAATTAAGGGTAATTTCTTTGCACAATCTTTAGTATAATTCTTTGTTATCGTTTTCAATTGTTTCATGATGTTTAGATCTAGGGTTTTGCGTTATCTTTGTTGTTTCTTCAATAATGCGTGAGTAGTCATCGAGTCTTGCGCGCCGCTGGACAAGGTGTTCCGTGGGCGGGCTAATTTACGTTCTACCTCGGTGCGAATTACTCCAATTGTCGCTAATTTTTGTATCTGAAACTTTTCTAGCAAACAAAACCAAGCATTACCAATTTTAAATGCGTAGAGATTGGTGACAACGGTGCGCATTTGTTGGAATTATCTTTCCATATTTTTAAATCTATTAATTGGATTATTGTGGCCCGAGTGAATGTGAATTAGACTAGTTGCGGCACCGTAGTGCCCACGGCCGCGCTCTCCTTTTTAAATTCAGAGTTCAGTAATTAAATTAGGTTAAATTAGTTAATTAATTAAACCAGTTGAGCAAGGGGTGGCTACCTGAGAGCCGATTACAAACATAGAGCTGACATAGTTTGAGTGAAACACCGTAGACCGTCTCTGTGGTTCGACTCCGGTACTTCCGGATTTATTATGCTGCACCGGTCTATAGTCCTGCGCTTGGGACGAAATTAGAGTTAATTATTATATACCCGAACGGTCAAGCAGCCACCCTCCAATGAGAAACTGAAAAGTCGTATCCAATTTTCATGTAATTATGCGATGCTCAATTGTCTTCAACGAGGTTAATTATGCTCCCATTACTAGTGAACATCCACGTAAATTAATCCGGATACATTAATATTAATTATAGAAGTACGAAAAGAAAATACTCCATCTTGGAGGACTATCACTCAATAATTACTGCAAGAGATGATGGGTGATAACTGTGGACCGGACTGGAGCCAGGGCCTGCTGCAGGCCCTGCCAATTCTCAATCACGCCGTCTGTTTTGTGCATCAATAGTTCGGATTGTATCAAAGAATGAATGGTTTGGACATACTTTAAAAAGATGAGATGTAAACAGTAAATACGCAAAACAGACAACCGATTGGAATTGACACCTCCTTCCGATCCCAGGGACAGCAGAGTCCCCAAATTCGAGAAAATTTTGGATGCAAATAGGATACCACGTGCTACCCTTGCACAGCATTCGAGCCGTCCAAAAAAGCAACGGACGGCTCAGATTGAAAGTGCCGGACAGATTATTTTTTTTTAAAAAAAAAAGGGGTTTCAATTCGAGCCATCCAGTGTATTTTTGGACAGGTCAAATGTTGTACAAGGATACTACGTGTACCCTATCCTATTTGCACCCAAAATTTTCTCCCCCATCTCATAGCTGGTGCATCTCATTCTCGGAGTTAGGTTTTCGAAAGTGGGACCCCGGCCCCAATAGAGCAATGTGGGACCAGTCACAGAGTCGTGTTGGGGAGGGGCAGCTGAGTGGGGGTGGACCCCATGGTAAATGATGTAGGTGCATTGCAACCAATTTTATCACTAAACTGTTTTGGCTAAAAAGTGGTTTTTAGTTTTTTCGTTTCATCTTTATTCAATTTTTTTAGTATTTATTAGTTTTATGTCAAGATTTTATAGTTTATAGACTCTTCTTGATGAGACGAATCTAACAAGTATAAAATTATGGTTAAAACTCAATTTTTTTTCTAATAAAGCCAAAATACTTAGATTATTGACGAATAATCAAAGTATTTCGGCTTTATTCAAAAAAATATTTGGTTTGACCATAAATTTATACTTATTAGATTCGTCTCGCCGAGAGAATTTCAAAAATTTTAAAATCTTGACGCAAAACTAACAAATACAAAAAAAATTAAATAAAAATCAAAAAAAAAATCAAAAAACTAAAAACCACTTTTTAGCCAAAGGAAGCCAAAGTTTTTTAATGGTTTCATTCAAACAAGGGAGGGCCATATTTTAAGGGCTCAAATTTTCTTTTTGTGATGGGGACCCACGGCCTCGTAGGCCACGATAGGTATTGGGGGGCTCATTTGGGTCAGGGCTGTGACCACCACCACCACCACCATTGAGCCCACTTTCTCCCAAATGTGGTCCACCACCTCTCTCGCCTTGCTTTGTGGATGGGGACCACTCGTCTTTTTGTACCGTGGGCCACAATACCCCATCACTTCCCCCACCTAAATTCAATGATCTTTTTTTTTTTTATCCCAAATTCAATGATCTTGGTACGCTGTTTTTCGGAGATCAATTACCCGCGGTTTTCTGTGAAAGTCTGTAATGTTAGTTGTTGTTAACGAAATTTGAACCGTTGTTAAATGCACGGAGTAATACTCATTTGGATGACGATTTCCTCCAAAAGAGACCTGATTATTTCCCACCCCGTCACCTCTCCAATTTTTCCCTACTCATTTTGCCCTAAGAAGGAACGGGACGGGAATTATAAATTTGACTTCCACACACCCCATTGTCATTCCTACATACTGGAAAGATCTCCCAATTAAGTTGTTTATTTTCCATTTATCCTCGCGGTTTTTGAAATTTTCCTATGCATGTCTCGAAATATTGAAATTTTCAAATCCGTTTGACATAGAGGAATGAAAAAGCAAAAAATAAACTCAGAAAAATTCAGAAATAATTAAATATGGCACTCAAATATCATACTATCTTTTAAACTTATGTTAGTAGTATCAATGTTTCACTTTTGATGTTCCTCTCGTGAAGACGAAACTAACAAATTATTTCACTGACAAATTATTTTGGCCTTATTTTTTTTTTTTCACAAAAAAAAAAGTGTTATTTTGGCCTTATTCGTTTGGTAGTTTTAGTTTAGTTTAATTTAGTTTAGTTTTGGAAAAAAGTGTAATAAGTGAAGAGAAAAATGAGTGTAATAATGATGTCAGCAAAACTAAAATTAAACTAAACTATGGAAACGAACATAGCCTTTACCCTTTGTTTCAACAATGAGTAATAGAAATATGTTTTCACCTAAAGTCCCAAGTTTGATTCTCTTTGATAGAAAACTCTTGGGGTCATTGGGATAAGCCCAATCGTTACCTTCGAGGCCTTGGAATTAGTCGAGATGCACACAAGCTGTCCCGAATATCCATTTATCGGAAAAAAAAAAGAGAGAAGGTAACAGGGAAGAGAATGCTGCATCTTCCAGATCTGAGACCAGTCTTATCCATGGAGCTTTTTTACCAGTGAAACTCGCATTTGACAAGGATAAAACTTTACCAGCACTGTACAACATTTTACCTCATAAAACATGAACTCACCGGTAATTTAGCCAAAACGACCAAATCATTCCTCTGATAATTCAATCTCTCTACACCAAATACAGTGTACTTATTAATTTCAAAACAAGAAACAAAAGCATCACAACAAACATGTAGTTGCAGGAAATGGCTGCAGAAGTGGAGTCTATCCAGCTTTGGCAAAAGCTCCAATATTCTGCATGATTTTGCTTTTGGAGCTCCATATCTCTTTTCTTCAATTCTGGAAAAAAGAAAAGTAAAGAGAAACGAATGAGTCATGCGCAACTTGATTATGCGCAACTTGATTTGAACTTTCCATAAAGAATAAACAAAGTACCAAGGGCATCACAGTTCCAAATTAGTTTTAAGTTTTGTCACACTTTCCGCTAAAACCCCAACCATACAGTAGAATCAAGAGAACTATCAACTATCTAAAGCCATGTATCCACGACATTTAGGTACTCAGAGCCAACCAAAATGTATTCCTATGCATGTGCAATTGCAAATTTGCCAGAGTACACGTTTAGAGCACTGATCTTGAGTAGACTACAATTTAACCATGGAAACCAGTCAAAATTCGATATACTCCACCAATGCCATTTTAATAATCGCATAGTGAAGCCAGATAAAGATTTCCTACTGCTGGGAAATATTTCACTGGAAGAGGTCAAGAACATACTTCATTGTCATGAACCGGACATGTAAGTGTAGCGTGTTTGAGCTCCAATGATGAGCTCGATAACTTTTGCTGCAGATCAAACAGATTAAAGTCAGATCTAACTGAAGTATAACTAAAGGAAACATGACAAAAGTGGCACAAGCCGCACAACAGTGAATTTCTAAACATAAGTAATAAACCTACCAGTAAGCATTCCGATAACAGGAACAGGTTCTACTAATCTCTCCGTGCTTTCCAGTCTTTTCCTGAAACATTTAGCATTCATCAGTATACATGCTCTCTCCCTCTCTCCAAATGAGGATTCAACTGAGTTCCTTGAGAAATGCATAACTACCGTGTATACTTGTCAAAGAAAGGATCTCTCATGAGGTAAAGTGCCCACAACAGCTTTCTCCTTCGCAACTGTATCAACATACCATCAAGTCAATCAACCAAGAATGGACTAGAAAACCAAGACTAAAACCCCAAATCAGCGGATAGCCAAACTCAAACTGCAATTGATGGACCAGACACTCTTAAGGAAATTTTTATGCAGTCGGTCTATTTTGCTCTCAAGAACATCTCAGAAAAGGAAGACTTGGCTGTGAGTCATTCGTTTGGAGAAGCTAAAATTTACAGCTTCAATTTTGTGAATTTCACATTTTCTTTTTGTTAGATCATATGGAGGCTCAAACAATTCATTGTTTGGTACCGCTGTAATCCAGCATACTGTCAAAACTAGATCTACTTTGAAGAATCTTGGCTTCTAACAAAAAGTTTGAGAAGATCAAGCAAAGAACAACCAAAGAACAAAGTGGAAAAAAGTGGGTTTTGATCGTCCCGTGCACTTGGCTACTTGAAATTGTCCCGTGCCATGCTATGCACAGGTTTTCGATCAAGTTTTGGAAGTCTGAAAATTTTGTAGTTGAATCTCAATTCGCAAAGAACAACCAAATTCATGAATGTTATCTTCAGTTTTAAGGCTCCGCAATTACCCCCATTCCTTAGTTAAATCTGAACAGGTGCACAACCTAAACCAAAACTGATGGCTAAACACCAAATTGCGACTAAATACTTTGATGGCCCAAAGGTAAGGAGAAAATAACGCAGCGGGAGAATGCCCTAGGAAGATAAAAGTGGCATTAATCTTCAGACCCTGAAAATGCATCAAAATTCTTAAAATTGAACAATTTCCAAGAACCCTAACCTCATCCTTTTCCCGGTCAGAAAGATGAAGCTGTTCGTCTTTCCTTCCAAGCTTTAACATTGTAACAGATGAAAGAATGCCCATTCCAGTAAGGTCAACAGCCAGGGAAATACACCACGGCAACCATGACCGAATCCCATACTTCCTTATCAATAGGACATAAATAAGTGGTCTTGTAATGAACATCACCTCCCCCATCACAAATAAAGCCCCACGAAGACCTTTCTCAGCCAAGATACTAGAAAGGGTGGGTCTTTGAATCAACGGAACTGTAATGACAGCATACAAAATTTTAGCAAATCAAACTCATAACCAAAGATTGCTACATAGATTCTCAAATAAACAATGACACATTAAAGAACTAATTACGTGGAGGCTCCATGATTGCATGCTGATGTTGAACTCTTTGCAACCATGTAGGCTCTGAAACCATCTTAGCTTTTTCTCCAAATCTGCTTAAGGCAGATAGTGCTCTTCCTTCGTAATAATTGTTGAAATTACCAGGCCCCTGATTCCCTCTAGGCTTTCCCAAATGACCAAATCTATGTTGAGGATCTAAAGCCTTTGACCCCTTTTCAACATAAGGTATCTCTCCTCCATGTAAAAGCATCTTGTAACCACTGTTCCGAAACAAAGCTAGCCTGACTAATGCCCTGTAATTAATTAACAACCACATATTGGCCAAATAAGAAATATAACATCCAGAAAAGAGAGGAATACCAAAAGTTGATGATAAAAAGTGGCACATAATAAATTATATACCACTTACTTGGTAGCTTCTGTAGCAGCAATAAAGTTCCACTTTTTATCCTCACCAAAGAAATGTTGTGCGGCTACTTCAACCAATGTTTCCAAATCTTTTAGCAAAGTTATGCACAAGGAGTAAGGGAAGGAAGAGGGCTCTGCAACTGTAGGTATCTGGGTCGGAGTTGTACTGATTATATGTTCATTGACAGCAGTGAGCATGCCCAAAATTGCAGTTACTGCAGCAGAATTTTTGTACAAACTATAAAATTGTCAATCCTACTCCAGCAAAAATCAAGACAGATGTAGAAACTGGAATATAAAACCAATGAGAAAAAGGTTGGTCAATGAGAAAATGAAGTCAAAAGAACTGAAACTTTGAATCAACGCTTCTCAATAGGAGCACATGCAATCCACAAAAATGGAAAAAACCCATTGAAGAGGTAAACTTAATAAAATCATAAAACGCACAACAGATGCCATTATGCGATTTTGGTTCCATCAGTCCATGGCCTGTGTACAAACCTAACATGTGGCATTATTTGCCCAAGGTGGTAGTTTCCAAATTTCAAATCCCACTTCTGGGACTTCTCCCGCAGGGCAGCCCAAGCAATTGACAATGCATCAATAAATTCCCCGATGTTGAGGTTAATGATCTAACAAACCATAAAAGAGAGTGAAAATAATTTTAATCCAACTTTTCAAGTCATAAGACAGATTTTCTTCAACAAGACAAACCCACCCTCTAGTGGAACAGTTTCTAAACTAACAAGAAGAAGCCCAATGTTACCAAAGTTTCACAAAACCTGCTTCTGGTCCTATTTCTGATTCAGAAAACCGTTCTGGAAGAAGCCATGTCATTCCCTGAAGAATAATTTCCAAAATAACCATTAGAAACACTTTAAGATAAGACAAGTCAACTATCAACCAATTTTTGGATCTCAATTTAGAGTCTCCATAAATGATATAGACACGCAAAACAACTCTATTATTCAAATAAACAAGATATGCCAAATATAATTGGTTAATACTCAATTCTTCTTTCAGATTTGCACTGGCATGCCCTTGTACCATTTCAAGCATAAGAAAACCCTTAAAAAAAATCCAAATAAAACTTTTCAAGCATCCAACTCAAAACTTGGCAATAAGTGGAGAGACCGCCCAGACTCATATACTAGCTTTGGAGGTTATAATTAATCAATGTGGGACAAGCTCTAACAAAAACCCTGAACATGGTTATTTCAAACCAAGTAACCTCAGTTGTTGTTTGTACCCACTACCCACCCATTTTTGGCAAAATTGTGAGGCCCTGTGAGAGGTTGCCACGTAGAGGATGGACCTAATGGTTTACGAGTATGGTTAAGGTTTATCCGGGTCCAACCAAGAGTTGGCCAAGGATTGAAATCTGGTCAATGATGTATATGTTGATTTTGTTTGACTGGTCTTTGGAAAATTGGTAACTGTCCCCTATTTCTCGGATAAATTTAGAGGGAGCTTCAGGGACACATGGCAGCTTCCAGAGTATAGGAGGGAATATTCCCCATTTATTCGAATAATAGAACGGTTGGGAGAATTGGTTAGTAGGAGCCACGTCTTTAGTGATGTGGCAGAAGTGGACTCTTGAAGAGAGGAATCATGCCCTTGGTTGACCGGTACAAGAGGTACATGTGGCTTCAATCAGGGTGTTCTCTTCCAGAATCAACGGTTGTATATAGTTTGCTAACCTAAATGAGTTGGAACAGTTTGGGGGAAAGTTGGAACATGGCTCACTTTCAAGACTCTTTGTACTGTTTTTCAAGGAATTCACTACTATAAAACGGTGAAAACTGGGCAGGCCAAGGGTTCCATGCCTCAACATTCATTCAAATTCCAGTCTTTACATTCAGCTTCTTAGCTTCTACAACATTTAAGTTCCTGGTACTTAGTTTATTTCTTTGTTTAAGCTTCTAATTCTGAAATTAGCAAGCTTTCATTTGTTTATTTTTCGATCCCAACATCATTGTCTCTTTATTTCTGATAATATAAGTGGCATTTGCTTTCTTTTATTCTTGTTTCCATTTTACTATTCACTAAACTGTAACTCTTTAACAAGCAAGGCAAAAACGAATCACTTTTATAATATTTACAAGGGTTTTAACACAGTTCCTTGTTGCGAAGTCAGGAATTGGGCTACACAGTCTTATTCTCATTTAGATCACGTCACGGTCTTGACACACCTTTTTTTCACTTAGTCACTTGATATTCCCTTGCTAAGGGGGTGACCGTTCCCTACTCGTTTTTCTTGAGAAACGGTTGTAAATCCATATCCCGTTCCAGTTTTTTCTCGAAACTCTTCAGTGATAAGCTACCTTACATTACGTACAAGAGCCTTTAAAACACAATAAGATGAAATATCCAACTAATTAAGAGCTGCACTGCAAGATACATAGACTAATACACGCATATATACCCTCCATAAATAAGATGATCCAAATATCACTTGGTATAATGGAGCAAATTTCACAAATAATGGGAGAGATCACAGTAGTTGAATATCCCTATCCATATCCAGTTCTATTTTATTGTCTTACAATTCAGTGATAAGCTACTCCTTTTGTTATGGTAGAAGTGCCTTTGAAACACAGGGAAAGAAAAGGCAATCCACATACTTGTAAACACAACTCCTGAGCTACCTCAAAAGCTAAGAACAAGCAAAATCAAGTCCCACCCAAAAGCAAAACAATTCAACAGTCCCTTCAACAAATAAATGGAAGCTAACAGAAAAATTCTTGCTTGATAGATTATGAAAGAAACAAATTAAGTCACCAAAAGTTAAGAGGGCTTACATTCGCCAGAGACTCCAAGGAATGGACATAGTCTTTGTTTCTTCGAACCCATGTCTTGTAAGCCTCCATTGATGCAAACTTGTATCCAAAATCACAGCAGAGATGCCAAAAAAACCCTAAGTTCCTCCTCTCTGCCTCGATGCCACCACCAGCTCAGCTAAAATCACTCTATGTATCCGGATTAGACCCAGACGAGAGCATCTCCAGCAGTTATAGGTAAAATGCCTACCCAAAACTACAAATTCTATTTTGCCTAGCCTGAAAATATTACACTTCTCCAACAGCCTTACCAAAATGGCTATTCAACACCGACACTCGTCCCAAATTCATCTCCAACTCAGATTATCCGTTCAAACAACAAATCGACCGTCGCCTTAAAATCAAAATTGTATTTACCACCAAACGGAGTCACACACGTTAAAATTGAACCAGAAAAGATTAATCAAAGGCAAACAGAAAGCAAAGGGGGAAGAGGCGAGGCTACTGGGAGCTGGTTTTGGGTCTCCGGCTAGGCAGTTTGCCGGAATCTCAGGTGTAACGAAGCTGCTGGAGATGGTCTGAGGAGGGTAAGAAGCTGAACCCTTTGCGGCAAATCTATTGATGTGTTTGGAACTTGAGAAAAAATGAGAGGAAAGAAAGAAAAAAAAATTTCCCCCGTCTTGTTTGGTTTGGAAGAAAAAAATGAGAAAATAAAAATCCTTAGTATTATGATTAATAAAAAAAGAACAATAATACATTCACCCTCCTCATCCACTCCCTCTCACTCTCCCTCTCATATGCCGTGGGACCCACGGCGGGACACATGGCATGTGAGAGAGGGAGTGGATGGGGAAAAAGTGAGTGTATTATTTTTGTTTTGTAAAAGAACAATGATACATTCACTCCCCACGTATTCCAAACAGACCCTGCGAATTTTGGCACTTCCACCGAGATGGAAGAGTCCGTCAAGGCTATGTTTGGTCAGAGTTATTTCTCCGATTCCCTTGTTTTTTTACTAGTACTTACTAGCATAAAAAAAATCTAGACGGTTTTTTCATGATTATAGCATAAAAACCCAAATCATTTCCATAGTATCCTATTCTTTTCATAAAAATAATAATACAAAATTCTACTCTCTCCATCCCGAATTTCTTGTCGATTTTTACTGGTATACGTTCCTTCAATTTATAATATTTTTTTACAATTTTGAAAACTTTGTTTAATAATACTCATTCAAAACTATTAAACGAGATTTATATTGAATATATATAACATTATACATTGAAATATATATATATATATATATATATATATATATATATAATTAGGTTTAGTAAATAGTTGAAGTGGACAACAAATATGACACATAGGGAGTAATTTTCAATTCGATAGCTTAGTTGCTTTTACCCTACTCTTTCTCAATAGAAACAAAAGTACTCATTTCTAATGAAATGAAATTTTAGTTATCAATTTTTGAAGAATTTTGGCATCAATTTTATGCCTAATACAATATGCTAGCCAAAATCCGTGTTATGCACAGGATGAATTCAAGTACCCACCATTAAGTATTTGTACCTAAATTCAATACAAATCCAAATCCGCATGGTTAAATTAGTTGTGCACTGAAAGAAAATCATAATTGTGCTCGGGAAAAATCCAAAACAAGTTCAATACGTGAGCACACACGTTTGGGGCCCATTTTTTGGGGCTCATAGGAACTGTTACGAGTCAAAACTCAGAGTTTTAGATCGACTAGTTACACATACTCCTACTTAATTGAGCTGATTTTTTGCAATGTCGTAGGAAAAAATATTTTGAAATTATTAAACGATTCAAATTATTCGTGCAGAACCTAAAAGTAGGCCTCAAAAGCTATGATACATTTTCTTGCACTATATCTTCTTTTTGTCAAAATAGAATTCATGAACATGACATCATGTAGTAGAATCAGAAGATAGTTTTTTAGCTTTCAACTAACGTAATGATTGTCTTGAAAACCTCAATATTATCTTCTTGTTGGTGTAATTTAAATGTAACCTACAAATAGAATACATGAACATGATATCACGTAGTAGGATCAAAACATAGATTTTCTTTAATATACACAATTGTCAATGGTTCTCCCGTATACAAAATTTATTGTCTATGTATATTGTAGCATTGATGAAGTTTCAAGGTACAAATAGCAAGATTTAGTGGATGAAATTTGCGATTCCATTTTTTTGGTCAATTAAATATTTTTCGTATTTAAAAAAAGAAAAATTCAAAGAACTAGCAATACAATATGCAATAATTGACTTTGCGCTTACCACTAAAGTCGTAAATGATGTTCTCATGATGCATGCCACTTTTTGATCTTTTTCGTGTTTCTTAATTTTTCTTTCTTTTTAGGATCAATATCGATCTCATATTTCATCCTGCATAATTAAGATGGCTTATTTTCAAAAGAAAGGACAGATGAAAAGCAATTAATGCATCCAAAACTCCATGAACAAAACTTGATAACCTCATAAACAAAACGGATAATGAAAAATTATAACTCCGCCCTATTTCTATTTTATGCGTTGATGTGTGTGCATGTGTTCTCCATCCGAATGAAGGATAAAGCCTTGTGCTATGCACGAATTGTAAAAGATTAATGTGCCCGGGGGTGTTGTATCTAGCAAACTAAAGTATATTGTATGAAGGATAAAGTGTAACACCCCAACTTTTAATAAATGATAAAGAGAATTAATTTTTGGTGATTTGCTGACTGTTAGGATTAGAAAATATATTTTTGTGTGACTTAACGTAAAATAAAAGAGCGTATTTTTTGGTATGTGTCAGATTTTTTAGAACATTATTTCAACCTTACTAAGGTATCAAGACACGAGAATGCAACATAAGTCACCGCGAGGCGACGAGCCTTAGAGCCCAAGTGAAGACCTTCCGGAAACTAAACAAGGTGGCACCCTTTTATTGGGTGCTTGCTGGCCAAGTAAGGGGTTTTCCGGAAACTATGTATGTGGCACTTAATTAATGGGTGCAATAAATAAGATGAGATATTCTTGGATTTTAATTAGATTATATGAGATATTGTGGGATTATGGAATTAATGAAAGATGGTTCTAGACATGGGGTACCATAGCATAAACAAGGCCTTCCTTTCCATTCATCAAACACACACACACACAACACACACGCATCACATACACACATGCACTTGTTTTTGTTATATGAAGAATTAATCCTTCTATGCCACTGCCAAATGCACTACACTCACATATGCACATGAACAAATTACTCCCTTAATTCACAACAAAAAGGGAAATAGAGGAAAGGATAGACGATAAAGATGGTTTCAATTCGGAAACGAATCAGTTTATTAATTTGCAAAGTTGATATATACTGTATAATTTATTCACTAAAATTATTGGGTGAATTTAGGACTAAAAATGAACCAAGTTATTTACGCAGCTAGTGGCTCGGTTCAAACTGTTAGGAATCGGACCAAACTCGAGCTAAACTCTTGGATTTGTGACACCAATCTTGGCACAAAAATGACGTTGATGCCATCATATTAGCATTTAGTTAAAACAAAAACTAGGATTGTTCTCAGGCCTCAATCAGACTTGCTTTAATTAAAAAAATAAAATAAAATAGAATTAGCCAAGAATATCACGAAATGGAGTTTCGAGGGCCGTGCATCAGCCTTCTTGTCCCATAACACTTATCGTGGATCATGTTTACCTATTAGGAGGACATATCGAGCTAAAAAAAAATGGTCAAGTTTAGCGCCACTATTTGTAGCTAATCTAATGAATTAAAAAAAGGGAATTACACGCCCAACATTTGTAATACAGTTTATGATTAAACCATCATTGGGAATCAATGATTCAACCACAATTTTAGCAGTTCTAAATTGATGTTTTCTTCTAGGACCCGGTACACCCCAGTAAATTTACGGTAAACTTCGGACGCAAAAAGGCAAGTTATGAATTATCTCTATTACATGAGTTTTTCGTAAAAATTTATGTTTTCATCTTACTAAATGTTTATTTTAACATATGAAATTCTTTGGGTCGTGACATAAAGCCCCATGCTATGTTATATTATTGTAAGATTTAAATGGATACAAGGTCAGTAGGTACATCTTCCAAGTAGCAAATCCTTGAGCACATCAAAATAAGTTAATTAATACTCCGTAGTTGTTAGTTAAGGGTAATTATGTCTGTACATTGTCCAGTGAAAAAAGTATGCTCGGAATTCTGCTACAGCACAGTACTCACTTCATTTCATATGCACTGTTACTGTTACACATGTATATTCCTTGAATGTTTGCACTTATTTCCATAATTATCACTTATAGGAATCGAATACTATATCCAAATTCCGTGCACTAGAAAATGAAAAAAAGAACTAGAGTACTCTCTCCAAAAACCGCTCCTTTTGTGTTGACTTCAAGCAAAGGGATCATATCATCCGGCGGGGTAATGTGTGACACCATTCTTTCCTCGTGATCAACTCCCATATTAGCAAGCCTATCCACAACTTTATTGCCCTCGCGGAAGATGTGCTTCAATGTGCATCATGTGATCGTCATGAGGGCTTTGCATTCTTTGGTCAAGACCTTGTGTGGGGAATGCCTTGGAGCTAGAATCCTCATTGATTAGAGCCACTAAGAATTGTGGAGTCAGTGTACACATCTACCGCCTTAATTCCATGTTGGTGAACCAACTCCAAACCTCTAAAAGGCCCCCAAAGCTTTGCCTCTAAGCTCGTACAATTACAGTCCTCTAGTTTACCCAGATACCCAAGAATCTGGTGTCCTCTTTCCTCCCTGTATACTCTGCCCTAGCCAGTTGAGCTTGCTTTCCGTGCAGTATCAGTACACATACATACTCGTAGTAAATTTCATTCTAAATTATGCTGATAAATTCATGATTTTTGGGGGAATCAACATCTTCCAATGAATGTACACGATCTAGAAAACTGTAATCTAGGATTATGATTAAGATGAAACGATATTTTTATCCAAAGTCCACGCATTAACAACAACCATACCCGTAGTAATTTTTGTTTTAGATCATGCTGCTGTAGATAAATTTATTTATTTATTTATTTATTTATTTTAAAATAACGTCTTTCAATGAATAACAGCAATACAGGAAGTAGAACCTGTAAGGACTAAGTTTTGAATTCCTTTGTTTTGGCAATTTCGTTTGACAAAACACACATTTACATTGAGTTGTAATTTTATTATTTAGAGTGTCTGTTTAGGTGTGGAAGAAAATCAATATGTAATTCTTTTTATTGTGGTCATTATTTTGATGTAATTCAAGAAACTTGTTCAAGCAACGTACGAGCTACACATCAAGCAAATGAGCTACCTTTAGTAACTTGCTCGAGCAACTCCGAACCTACTCAAGCACATTTTGAAGCTTATAAATATAACGTTGGCTAGGGTTTTGTGTATACAACTTGGCCAACACTCATATTTTCCATCTCCAAACATCTGTGGCGGCAAGGGTTTGTGAATCTCAAAGAACTTCAAAGATTGATTGATTCTCTAAGCCAACGAATAATCTTCGAGAGGATTTTACATCAACGTCATCGTTCTTTAGGTTAAGCCATTTCGTAGAGTTCAAAAGGCAAAGGATTGGAAGGCTTGTGCGATTCAAGGCGTTAACGATCAAGATCACTGGGTGCAGTGTACGTGTGACTCGATAGGTGATACTTAGAACGTTGTGAGGATTTACTTCGTTTGGATAGGTATATCTGTAACTGCACTACGATTATAGTGATTGGATTCATTCCCATGGTTTTTACCCATTCAAGGGTTTTCCACGTAAATCGTGCATTCATTTGTTTGATTGTTTGTGTGATTTGTGTTAGGTAACTTATTGATTCACATTCATACTATTAAGGTTGTTTGTTTAACAGATTATTAAGGAACCTTAATTTTTCAGAACCGTATCATCCAGAATATGCTTAAGACAAAACGGGTAAAAAATATCATATTCATACATAATATAACCACTATTAAGCATCAATGAGATACTTGTTTTGTTAAAGGATTCTGGTTTTTTTTGGGCCCAAAACTAAACAGATAAGAAACGCATCTCACCTTAAAAAAATGCATGTAACTTTTCTAGTTTTTTGTCCATATTTTTGCCTTTTGCATTGATCAACAAATTAATTCATTGTTTATGCATAATTTATTGTTTTCGGAGATAGAAAATCTTATACAATATATAAAAAAAAAAGGGTTCACCTTTGCTGTAAAAATCTGTGTGTCATCCCCTCAACACGATTACTTTTGTTGTAAAAAAATGTCAACTAATAGACAGCTTATTGACCAACGAATAAAAATAGAAAAAAGAATATGATGTAGTGGTTAGCAACATTGGAAATTAACTACTAACCTTTGAAGAAGAGAGAGCACGACTGAAAGAGGGAGAGAATGGCTGAGAGGAATTGAAGAAGGTAGGGCTTTTGTTTTAGGAGTAAATTTGATTTTGGTAGTAAATTCAAGGGGCGCCATGGTTAAAGAAGGTGGGTTTTTGTTTTTACTATAATAAGAATAAAATCAGTACTCCTTTTCGGATGATTCATGATATTGTGTTACAGTAAGATTATTTTTAGAGTTATGAAAATTTGAAATAAAATTAAAAAGTGTTAAGAATTAAGGGATACTTGTCTTTCTCACAAGCCTTCTCACAAAAATATTTTCTACAATAATATATAAGATGTTTTAGGAGGTGTTCCATTACTGGTTTTTCACGATTTTTTACGTGGTGTATTGTAAGAGAATGACTTGTCTTAATTTTTGAAAAAAAAAATGTATATATATATATATATATTGTTAATGCAACACCCCCATAAGTTTTTTTGGGAAAAAAAAAAAACTATTTTTTGTTAGTTCAACACCCCTTTGACATCTTATATAGTATAGCAGAATGACTTTTTGCGAGAAGGGCTGTGGTTACGACAAGTGGCATAATTTAATTAGTTTGTCATAGAATTTTCAAGCAACACATGTGACATTACTCTTATTCTCATTCTTCAAAATTATCCATAAATAGGTTAGATGTTATTCGAAAATTTACCTTAATTATCTCCTAATTATCTCCAGCTTATCCATATTTGAATATTGAAGAAGAGATTGTGATGCCATATTGTATAATAGATTTCGAAATTATCTACACTTTGCTGAATAGAATAAATTTTTTTTGTTACTATCAATACTTTCCTGAATAGAAGATCTATTCCTATGCATTTCTTTTTTACAATATAGATTGGTTCTCCAACGAAGCTATGAAAGGTTCATTGATCTAGAAAAAAATAAAACAAAAAATAAGCGAGGTGTTTTTCTTGGTCTTTCTATATCTTTGTGCATGTACTCTTTTCGATTATGAATATGTGTTTGCATATATGACAAAACCAGCCAGAATACAAGACAGTCCATATACATGATACAATAAGGAAATTTTTTATGCCTCTTAATGAGAATAAATTTAGAGCATGTATTTCGGAAAAAAAAAATATTACAATATAATGTGTTTGCTTTCAATAAATTTTGTCAGATTTTGCTTTCTAATTATTTTATTTTTTTAGAATTTTGTGTGAACAAATCCAAAGCAGCTTACAACTTTTGATCTCTGTATGGTGAAGGAGTTACGTAGGTTTTGTGCGCATAACAATTAGAGCAAAGTGAAAATCAACTCTCCTAAGTGGTAACTTTAATTTAAAATATGAGTACACCCTAAGTTATTGATAATTAGTGATCATCTACTAAAACAAAATTGTTGTTTAAAAAATACACTATAATGAAAACGAATATTTTTATGAGAAGCAATTTCTAAAACTATTAGAGAAAAATGAAATTTAATCAAGTTCGATCTAAAATTTTAAAAAATATAAATAATTCGATTTGGACATGTTAAAAATAATTGAAGTCAATTTGTAAAGATTATTTTACTTAGTTTTTTCTTTAATCTTTTCAACCACAGGGACGATTTTTAGGGGAGTAGATGGTAGCATCTTGATTCTTCATCCATTCTTTTAAAAGGTAAATCTTTTGTTTTTCTATTTGGTAAAGATTATTTTACTACAATTTTTCAAGCTCTTTGGCCTTAAAATTCATTATAGAGACCATTTTGAGGGGAAGATCGGTAAAAAAAAACGGTAGCATCTTCAATTCTTCGTCCATTCTTGGAAAGGCAAATTTTTGTTTTCAATTTTGTGAAGATTATTTTACTACTTTTTTTTTCCTTTAATCTTTTTCAAGTTCTTCGACGCAAAAAATTCATCCCAAAGTCAAACACTAACGATAAGTGATTTGAGAGAATTTGTAAAATACTTTCTAATTTTTATTCCACAACAAACTATTTTATTTTATTTTTCATTTTCTTCTTATTGGGAATATTTGATTGTATTGTATTCCTTCCCAATCTTTTCTTTGACATATTCAGTTTGTTTGTAGTAACTTCAAATATACATTTCACATTTGTGCAGTTTAATGGAAAAAAAGAAACTTATATTTTCTCATTTTACACGATTTGAGAAAAGAAGATGCCTGCTTTCGGAGACAATCATTATGTTGACACCAAACTTGATGAAGCTTAGGGGTGGTGATGTGATGTATGTAGACAATAGATTTTGTATGACATGAAGGAACATGAGCAACTGTTTAGAAAGAATTGAGCTATGCTACATATTAAAGTTAATTTGGATGTGTCATGGATTAAGCTACGGTGACTGAAACTTCAATTTGCTTGATTGACGTATGTTAACGAACACCACAAATAGTCTTAGGAAATAAAGAGAATCAATGGAAGGAGTTCGGGCAGATTCAGTTGCATATCCATCAAATGTTGTTCATATGTAGTAGATAAAGATCAAATGGTACTTTAAGAGATCTAATTTGATTATAATTTTATTTCTGTGCATAGCATGGGTAATTGAACCAATTTTATACTTGAAATGGTACTCAAATTATGTGTACAAACATTTAATTGTGTAGATTGAATTCAGTCTGTGCATAGCACGGGTTTTTTGCTAGTTTCTATATTACTACGAAGAGCGATTTTTGTCTCAGTCATTATGTTACATTTTATCCCTCTTTCTGCCAACTCTCTCTCTCTCTCTCTCTCTCTCTCTCTCATTTTTCCTTTACTAGCCCACCACACGCAAAATTTCAAACCACATTATCTCTCGCGTCTCTCTCTCTCTCTCTCTCTCTCTCTCTCTCTCTCTCTCTATTTCGAAATTCAAATCACATTCTCTCTCACTGTCTCCTCTTCTTCCCCCTCTCTAAAGTTGTGTTTGGTTTGGGTTTTGAATTTTGATTTTTGTAATGATTAGATGAAGAAATAGTGATAATAATTAAAAAAATAGGTATTAATGATTGAAGAGAGATAGAGAGAAAAATAAAAATAATATTTAAAAATAGGCCTAATAATTGAATAATAATTAAAAAAATTGGTTCTTGAAAACCAAAATAGACAAAGCCTAAAATTCGAAAGACTATAAAGAATGGACACGAACGGGTGCATGCACATGAGTTGATTGCTTAAAGACACCGACACAGGTACGCATTAGTTATTTCCAACCAACAACCTTGTGGTTTTTAGAATAATGACACGTACACAACACAAGGGCCACAACGAAAAGGCCACAACAGCCAAAACGACTTCGTTTTGGCCAACCCTTCCCAAAACGACGTCGTTTAATAACTTGACCCAAAAAAAAAATCAAAAATTTTCAGATTTTTGCTGTCATTTCTTCTCTTCTTCCCAGAGAGAGAGAGAGAGAGAGAGAGAGAGAGAGGGGCGATTCGAACCACCTCGATTCCCACCTCCACCAGTGACCACCGCACACCCCGATTCCCACCTCCACCGCGCGACCACCACATTGACAACAAACTTCGAATTGGAGAGAGAGGATCGATGAGGTCGAGGGATAATGTGTCAAAATGCTAATCGCTTTTCTTTCAATGGGTGCATCACCGATGTAACTTGAAATCGAATTAATAATCTGATGAACTCCTTTACAGTTTCTTGAAATTTCTGAGTTCGTTTGGTAATTTTTTGATCAATTTAATGAAGGAGAATTACAACTCTACTTCTAATTCAAGAAATTTAGAGCTCGTGAATGTTGTTGAAGTTCCCAACGGCGGCGGCGTACGGGAGTGACGCAGTGGTGGTGATGGTCGCCAAAAAAGGAGAAGATTACGGTGGTAGGGTGGTCGCCGATGGAGGTGGGAATCGTGGTGTGCGGTGGTCGCTGGTGGAGGTGGGAATCGGGGTGGTTCGAATCGCCCCTCTCTCTCTCTCTCTGTGGGAAGAAGAGAAGAAATGACAGCAAAAATCTGAAAATTTTGATTTTTTTTTGGGTCAAGTTATTAAATGACGTCGTTTTGGGAAGAGTTGGCCAAAGCGACGTCGTTTTGGCTGTTGTGGCCTTTTCGTTGTGGCCCTTGTGTTGTGTACGTATCATTATTCTGATTTTTATCTCTTGGTTTTGTTTTGTAGCAGCATGCCACGTCCGACAACATATGGCCATTTTTTCTTTCCTAACTTTTTAGTGGGAAAAGATAATATTTTCATAATCTCTTCAATTAACTTTGTGATATTTTTTACTTTATATTCAAGTCAAATTACAACATTATTGCTTCAAATTGTGAAAGTTTTTCCTATAATAATGAATCAGTATTAATTTAAATCAGAAAATGCTGATTAAAAAAATTATATCCGAAAATAATGTGTGAAAATCTTTTGATTGAACGGTGGGGCTTTGGTTCAATAACTTATAACTGTTCAACTAATTTGAATTTTTGTGGAACCTCTTGAGAAATGTTCTAAAAATAATAAACTATTTGAATCACTCGTATGAGACCCGATAATGAATCTCCGAGCTCTACATTTTTATTTTTCGTGCATATGATTCTTTACATGTAGCAACGTCCAATGAAATTTTGTAAACAATAGTGAAAGAGATACCAAAAGTAGTTCTCTCTCTCTCTCTCTCTCCTCTTTTAGGGTTCGAACATCTGCGCGAAGGCAGATCAGTGGAGATGCAACTAACTCTTGAATTTGGGTAAATTATTTTTATCATTAACTCTGTGAACGTATACGTAATACTTACCTGCTTTGCCTGTTTCATGTATCACAATCTTCTTTTGCTTGATTTCCAAGCTCTCTTACAAATTTGCCCAAAAAATCAATGTTTTTTTTTCCTTCGGTTGTTTCGTATCGTTTCCTTCTTACCCTTTTTCTTGTTCTTTCATTTGATTTTTGCCACTCCACTCTTGGAACTTTTTTTGGTGATGATAAAACTTGAATTCTGGAGTACTATTTTGTGGGTTAGTTGAACTCCGATAAAACGATATTAAGTTCGTGCCAAATGGTTTTCTGTAAGTTTATTAGAACTAGATTAGAGACTATTTGTTGGGTTAAACGAGACTGGATTCTGGAGTAGTTAAGGAAGATAGGGTAAAGGCTAATTAGTGAGAGCCTTGGGCTCCAAAGATGTTTGGATAAGCACAGTATTCCAAAAGTCGGCTTCCTAGTTCCTGCCTAGGCTGTAGGCGGTGGTCCCACGCCTAGATAAGGAAGCCAACTAGTTGGAGCATAATCCCGGCCTAGGGTGCTAGGCGCCCCTTTTCTGCCCGACTAATGGCTAGCCAGTTTTAGAACATTGGATAAGCAAAAGCGAGACAGAAAATGTTTTGGATATAACTTTAGTTGAATTTATGTAGAATTAGAGGTGAAAGTTTTACTGCATATCCATGAATATGGTAGAGGCGACTATTTTTTGTTCAGTAAAGGGCATTTGTCTTAGACAGTTGGATTTATGGAATGGTGAACTGGTTGTGGGGTATTTTCTCTTCTGATTCATGCAATACTTGTTGTTTCCGGTCTCCTTTAGTGGATATGAAGATTAATATTTAGTAGTCGTAGTGATTGATTCGGTCAAGTTATTAGCCTGCAAGAGTAAAGGATCTTCAAGAACAACTGTCATTATGAAGCCAACTATTTTCTGGTCCCTATTTATTTCGTATTTGGGTTACCCGTTTTGGTTTCACTGAATGTAATGTCTTACGTATTTCCTTGTTAACTTCTGCTGAAGCGGAGGATTGGAACTCCTTTGTGAGTCTGTCAAGATCCATAATGTCAATGTTGATCCAGCAGAAGTTGGAGGAGATAAGGTAATTGTGTATCCAATCTGATACGCTGGCTGCAGCAAGAATTGAGTGTTTATTTGAATGTCTCACTACAGCTCGCTACTGTTTCTGTTCCTCATTCTCTGCAGTTAACCATGAAAAGTTTGCTTGCCTGGGTTCGTACCAATCTGATCAAGGAGAGGCCTGAAATGTTCATGAAAGGAGACTCTGTGTAAGTTTGAAGATACTTGTTCTCTAGAAAAAAAAAAAAGCAAACTCTTATTATTTAGAGATAGATTGATAGATTTATTATTTAGAGATAAATTGATAGAAAGATATAAATCAAGTGAAACTAAAAAAGAAAACGATTCTATAAACCTCCATGAGATAATTCATGAATCTCCGATAGAAAAAAATATGAATATGATAGAACAAGCCCAATCAGAAATCACATAGAAAGAATTACAAAAAGCGAAACAAAAAGTGGCTGCAGAAATAAATGTAATAAATGCTTGAAGCCTTTCACTGGCATAATGTGCTAGCATGTTTAGCCAGAATACACCAGAGTGTGTACATGACACACTGGGTTGAGAGTGTGACGATGCTGACAGTTTTAGTTGGGGAAAAAAAAAGCAACTGATTTTAGGGGATGCTAGTAACTTAATTTTTTTGAACAAAAACTCATAAACATGTTTTCAGTTACTTTCTAGCGGAAACAAAAAGCATGTTGCGATAGATTGGTTTCAAAAACTTGTTTTGGAAACAAGTGAGGGGGTGGGTGGAGGCAGTAGCTGACAAAGAGAGGGCGTTTCCAGTGGGAAAAGGGGTGGAGGGGGTGGGTCACTGGTGAGAGTGCAGATTGCTGGAGGGTGTTGCCTGCAATGCGGGCAGGCGGAGGTGGTGGGGAGGGAGAAGAGAATGGAAGATTGTTTTGAAAACAGTTGAAAGCACCATTTTTGTTTACCAAACTTCAAAATTTCGATGCTGTTACTTTTTGGGAAAACAGATGTAGCTGTCAAACATATTTTGGTTGCCAAGTCCCAACCCCAAGGGTTTGGTGGCTTTGGCCTAGTGTTTAAGGCTTGAGACTTAGGAGTTAGATCACTCATAAGGTCTCGTGTTCGAAACCTCTTGGGTGCTATCAACTCTATTGGGGTCAGTCCATACGGAGCTTTTCTCTGGCTTTAAATGAGACCCTTCCTAGTTGACAGTGAGATTGGTCCCCCAAGATTAGTCGAGGTGTATGTAAGCTAGTCTAGACACCCAGTAAATTTAAAAAAGAAAAAACATATTTTGGTTGCCAATTTCAGTTTTTAGACAGAAAACAGAAATTAGGAAACAAGAACGTTAGCAGACAAGCCTACGTGTGACTGGCAGCTCTTTGGCAAACACAACCTGATTATTTGGCTGCTTTCCTTTGATATCCTCAAATTTTTAACTCAGTTAATGGGTTAATCATATGTTCCATGTGCAGGAGACCAGGTGTTCTAGTCCTTGTGAATGACTGTGATTGGGAACTAAGCGGCCAACTTGATACAATGCTAGAAGAGAAGGACGTGGTTGTATTCATTTCAACCTTGCACGGTGGATAGTGGGAATGTTTGTAGACATTCCGTGTATTAATGTGGTTTTAACAAAAGCCTTTTTGTTTATTGCTAGGTGATTATCATCATTTTAGCGTATTCCTGGTTTGCAAATTTATCCTTTACAATGTTGTACTGAAACATTTGAGAAAGGTGAAGTATGCAGTGGAGTTTTGTAGTAATTCAGAACAAAGTGTGATGTTTCGTATCGTTGCACTTTGGTATTTTTGTACCATGTATGAAATCTTATATGGGATGAATCCTTTGGTATATTGGGCATTTCAATTGCTATTTCAGGCCAAATAAACTTTTGATTGGAACTAGGTTCGCGTGAAAAAAACCATATACAGAGAGTGGATGTTTGATGGAACATTGCGCAAAAAGAGTGGGTAGTCAAGTTGTGATACATCCTGTTTTCACCATGTAGCCATTGCAGCTTTGCTTGGTAGACCATCTCCCGCAGCACCTGTACGCAATTCTCCTTCACAAGATAGGGCAGTGTGTCTGTGTATATCTGTTTCTTTTTCTTGAATTGTGTCGGGATCAAGGATTTTGGTAGAGGTACCGATGGACAAAAAAGGATTTTGAACGAGTTCATCAGAGAAGATGTTAAACGGAGCGGACCCATTGGGCACAGTCACAGAATTAATTCCAGAGGAACGACCGCGAAGGTCACTACCAAAAGATTAAAAAAAAAAATAGATGCAATGTTGAGAGTGGGATTTGAACCCACGCCCTTTCGGACCAGAACCTTAATCTGGCGCCTTAGACCAACTCGGCCATCTCAACTTATGCCATGTTGCTTCTGATAAATTAATTTAAATTAATGTTAGAGGGCATATGTTAACATGGCATAGATGGCCCATGGGTGATTTACCCGATTCTAGGAGACTAGGATGATTCAATTATTTGCTTCCCAACTAAGACAGACAACAAAATCAAACAACTAAGTTAGACATTTGTTAATAGCTCGTTAACATAAACAAATTAAGCTTGAACAAGTTAGTTCATATTATGATGTTTAAAAAATTCAAGATACTTGAGAAAGATCCTTAAAACTCGTTTTAGTTTTCAAATCAAACTCAAATAATTTCCTCCTCTGAGTAGTTTATAATTATCCATAATTATCACTCCATTGTAGTCCGAACGCATAAGAGATTTCGTCCATTTTCAAAATGAACTACCCCCTTTTATTTGAACGGTATATGTTCTACTCTCTCCATCTCGTTTTGTTGGGCCCTCATTGAGAAACCAACTATTTAACATAAGAAAAAAAGGAGGGATAATCTTTTTGGACACCCCAAATGAAATGCTGGACCGTCTTTACATACAAGTTCACAATGAAATTGAAATCCCTCTGCCGATCATTGTATACAGAAGCAATCGCGAATATGGGTTCATGAACCTCTTGACAAGAAAGTTTAGCTACATCTCAATAGTCGGTGTTTACCCTTTCTGCATACCAAGTTGCTGATTATCAGCTCCGCAGATTGACAAGAGAATTTTTGCCTAAACAACATGCGCATATTTCGATAGGCACGAAATTGTTTTTGATGTGAATACCATCTAAAAATACTATGAACAACCCAGCACCTTCCTATCGGAGATTGCACCGATACTTTTACCAGTTACCACTACGGTCTATGGTACATGCTCAACGTCGCAGAAAGCCAGAAACTAATGACCTGTAGTTTTGCTTAAATGATCTTTCATGTATCCTTTGGACGAAGCATTGAAGCTTTTTCTGCTTTTGTTTGCTTCAGTGCCCAAACGAAAGCAGAATAAAGCCTTATCTGAAATATGCATATTAGATGAAGCTTGACGCTACTGGAAGCACAATAATCATTCAATGCCAATGATATCAACCGAATCAACTCCAAATTGCACTAATAAAAATACCACCGAGAAATTTCAAGAAGGTGATGCTTATTAGATTGTCGATGTCAATTGAATAGAGCCGATACATGATTGTCATACACTAAAAAACCTCGAAAACAGCAACAACAACAACAAAAAAAAGCTTTGAGGAATGTTACGTTATCGTTCTCCAATCAGACAAGGAGAAGGATAAAAATAACTGATTTCCCTGGGCAGTGCAGCCGACACAAAATCTGCCACCTGTATGTTGAATTTTAGTGTTTAAGCCTAAAAATAACGAGGAGAAAAATGGACCTATCTTTTCCTTCAATCAGGCCTTTTGCTTTCCCTTTCGTAGTCTATCTAGCTCTGCTTCAGAATTTTCCAACTGTTCCCGCAAGGTTGATACTCTCCTCTCGAGCTCTTCCACAGTGCCTTCACTGACGGAAGATTGATGGGTTGACAAAAAATTATGTGAAAATGATTTCAGAGCTTCTACACCGCAGACCTATGAAAACCCAAATTCGTAATCAAAGGACTTGTAGGAAGACACTCAAAACTCCAATAACATAGAGGGTAACAGACTGGGGACCCTCGACTCCATCGACATCTAGACCATGTATTATTCCATGAAATGACTTACTCACAAATATTCACAATTGCGCGGTCATGACAAGGTCAACCAAATGCTATTTAAATATTGACTTTGTAGTTTACCTCTTCTGGCAGCAATGGCAGCTTAGTAATATGAAAATCATCATACAGCATGTAAAATTGATCAAGGTATTTTTGTTGCATCCGCATTCTAGCTTTGAGCAACTTAGAATCAACCGCTATGGTCACAAAAAAAGACCGATAACGTGTTAGCTCCCTAAAGCAAGAATATCAAATGAAGTAGTACTAGTGTTCCGGAGAAGGAAAGCATACCTTCTTCGTTGTAAAGTACTTGGTTGATAATGATATTGTGCGTATCTATCTCAAACTTTGTGAGTTCCTGCACCAGTCTCTCTGTTTCGTAGAGAGAGAGGAACTCAGGAATGCAAACGCAAACGAAGGTCGTCAAGTCCTGTCAACAGGAAACGTGAGACATCATACAAAAAACTACCACAATGAGTAGTAAAAAATTCGAAAGATAGAATATTGATGCTTATCAATTTTTTTCCCATTGATTTCGGCTATCAGAATTACAGCAACGAAAACACATTTGATGTGCAGTGGATACGAGTTGGTCAAACTTCAAAAATAGCTGATGGTTGACAGTTTCAAATTTCCTTGGCAAAATTATCTACCTCAACTTGATACAGTACAAATATCCAGCATTAACACATGTAGCTCAAAATAACTGCATCATGGTACATCTGTTCTTAAGATTCAAAAAGTTGATGATATCCAACAACATATAACAAATGTACACTATCCATTCTGATGAAAACAAAACACTTCAAATTAAGATCTTACAGGATCCTTGAACTGCTTGTTAACTTGTTCAATCACGTCTTTCATGCCTTCAAGCTTTCCCATAATTGCGTCCTCGCCAAATTCATCACCAAAACCGAAAAGACTAGTCATCTGTCATTAACAGTTTACCAAGCCTAGTCAGTTGCATGATCTCATCAAATCATGTTGAAAACAAAAGAAAATTAAAGTCTGCAAAATTAAGAAAATTTTCTAATTCCTTCTAAATGAAAAGAAGGAGAGAAATTTCTGAAACACACATTTAATAAATAATTCAACATGTCACTGTGCCAGGAAATATCAAATCGCACATGAAAAATCTTACAGAACGATACTACCATCACATTGTCCACATCACTCTGCCTGAATAGTGCCAGGATCTAAGCTGTATCCGTATCTAAAAGAATGTAGTATATCCCATTCCTAGACGACAATTCCCTATCTCTTTGCCTCCAACTAATTCCTTCGTCTTTTGGCCTATTCCAAACTCCTTATTCTCACCTCCATCTCAATCCGATTGGGGAGGCCTCATTCACAAAATGGCAAAGGCTCATAGTCCATAGGCTGACCAATCACATGAGGCAAAAACCGGTTATTGGGCATTGATTAAAGCAAAAGACATTGAGAATGGTATTGCCAGTTTTTCTAAGGAGATCTATTCGGATAGAAAGGGTAAAAGGCTTCAGTGGCACGAGATTGAGTTTGAAGTATTCTTGCCAATGGATAAAGATTGGATCGAGAGACCTTCATAACAAGATAGAAAACCTAGGACTGAATGCAAATGATTGTCATTGCATGATTAAATTAGAACGGAAAATACCCACAAAAAAAACAGGAATACCTGACTTATCATGCCACCAAATCTATTCTTCAGGGTCATCATTTTGGCAAGCCCCTTCTCTAACGTTGAGGGAAATTGTAATAGACGGAGAGTATGGCCAGTGGGAGCAGTATCAAATACTATGACAGAATAATCCATTGTCTGAACCAATCTGGAGCAGAAAACAAAAGAGCAACAAAATTAAAAAGAAACAAAGGATTGATAAACAACATTTGAGGTGGCAGAGAATCCATATCGTGAGACATAATAGACACACACAATACCTTTTGTAGGTAGTAGAATGGATAATTTATGTGCGCGATATAAAATATACCGAACAAGTGCTCATAATGGCTAGAATGTCTCACAGACAATAGGTACTAGGTCGAATTCCAGTCAATTCTACCCAATGATTATTTACTTAGTTATAATGTCAAGGTCAAGCAAGATTTTTCTCAACGTTGGACTGGATCACTTTTACAGTGAGTTGCCCTCTCCAGTAGTCCCATATGACTTTCTTTAGTATCAGAAGAGTGAAAAAAATACAGCCCTACAACACATTGAATGCAAACTAGTTTCCCATTCAATACAGCTAACAATATCAAACAAAGAATTGTGACTAAAGATGTACCTTTTCCCTCAATGCACAAAAAATGAAACATGGTGCTTACTTGAGCATCTCTGCAAAGCTCATGGCCTCATCAATTCCAGGAATTGCGTTAGAAAGATCGGTCAGAAAACCATCCATTCCATCTGAACCTTCTGTCTCTCCACTCTCCACGGTAGGATCTACTTCCTATAGAAACCAAACAAAACCTTTACAATGAGGGTATCAGAAGAAGGGGAAAACACACACACACACACACACGCACACACAAAAACGAAACAGCTATCAACTCAAAATTAGCACAAAGATGCCACATGAACAACAAAAAGACACGATAAAGCAATAAAAAACCTTAGTCACGAACTGGGTACTGCCTCAATTCACCCAAGATTTACAACATCATTCAGAACAACTCTCTAAATTGGCCCAGAAGTTGGTGGAAGCAGCATCAATGAAAAACAAAAAGCACAAAACCGTCACAATCAAATCCAAACAATTGTCATACAGATGCCACTTGACCAACAAAAACACAAGACAGAGCAAGAACATCCTAAACCATGAACTGGGTACTGCCTAAATTCACCAAAGACTCACAATTGCCTTGAAATTCATCAAAAGCAGCACCCTCAATAGGCCCAGAAGTTGATGGAAGCGACATCAATGAAAAAGATAATCACAAAACCGTCACAATCAAATCCAAGAAATGAGCACAAAGATGCCACGTGAACAACAAAAAACACACGACATTGCAACACAAAAACCTAAATCATGAATTGGGTGCTGCCTCAATTCATCAAAGATTTCCTCAACGATAGTGCAATAAAGGCATAAGCAATGAACTGGGTACTGCCCCAATTCACCAAAGATTCACAATATCCTCAAAATTTATTCAAAACAACAGCCCATATAGGCCCAGAAGTTGATGAGCTACAGGCGACAGTTAAATCAAATCAATTAAATTACCATGGCGTACAAATTGGAAAAGCCATTAACCAAAGCAGGGGATTTGGTGAAGCGCTGCTGAAAGGCGTCGCTGAGATTGTGAGCGGGGTCGGTGGAGATTATAAGAACAGAGGGTCGAACCCTAGATAAGAGGATAGAGAGGATTGAACTACAGGTGGTTTTGCCAACGCCGCCTTTGCCTCCAACGAAGACCCACTTCAAGCTCTCTTGTTCCAGCACATTTTGTATTGTACCCTCTGGTATGTCCTGTTTCGAAGCCATCAATCAATCCACAACTCTGTCTCGTCTCTCTCTGGAATTGGAAGAGTACGTGTGACTACAGGAGTTGGAATTTCCAGTGGATTGAAACCGGTAATATGAGACTTGGAGGTTGTTATCGGTACCCAAAATTTTTTCCAGAGAGAGGATTTAACTGCATGTGGGATTTGATGTTGACCCGTGCAAGGTCTGCTGGCCGGAAGCGGCTCACCTCCGACTGATCATCCAAGTGCACGTCGTGAATTTCATAAATTATGTAATCCCTTCGTCCAATTTGTTGTGTCTATTTTCTTTATTTTCTTTTTTTTGAACGACTTAAAAAATTATTTATATCTTTCAATCTATAATGTTTTTTATAGTCAATATGGATCTTATTTGATAGATCTCAATTAATTTTTCAAAACAAAGATTTCGAAATCGTAAAAAATATTATAGATTATGAGATATATACAATTTTTTAAGAAGTTCCAAAATGGAAACAGACGCAACAAATTGGGACGGAGGGAGTACTAGTATAGATTTTTATTTTATTTTATAAATCTCAGTCATTTTTTTAATACAAAAATTCGCAAAAAAAAATCATGAAAATCACTATATTAATTTAGAGATATAAGCATGTAAAAATGACATGAACTTAAAAAATAAGCATGTACAATAGTACAATATAGTACACTAGTATACCGACCAAATTTTAACCGTCCGATGCACTTTCATGTTTTTTTTGTTGATTTGTGTTCTTGTTTTCTACACTTTTCCAAAATAAACCAACAAATATGAATAGAAGGAGTAGTTGTAGTTTTTATTTGGTGGTTGAGCCTCACTCTAATTTGCGGTCTGCGTGACGATCCTTTAGTAGAAACACTAAGTAAATTAATTTTTTTCAAAAATAAACTTTACTCATTTACTCAAACTCCAATCAAATTGAGGTTCATTCAAATTTTTAGTCAAATTAAGGGAGATTCAATTTTTTACTCAATTTTTTCAAAACTATAACAATGCCATTAATGAAGCCTTTGTAAAAATTTGAGCTTAGAATTTGATTTGCCCAATGAAGTATATGATACAAATGAAGCTACTCAAATTTGAGAAAAATATGAGTAGGGGTTGGAAATGTTCTAATGATGCTCTAGATAAGCTTATCGGCTCTTCGAACTAATTCTTACAGCCCCATGCATGGACTTCCTCTCAAAAAGTAATTTCATACCTTTACTCGCAGAGTGACATAATTTAAAGAGTTGATAGCAATAAGGAGTTGAACATAAAATCTCAAGAAAGAGAAACCTCGAGTCACAAGCCTTTACTATCGACCAATTCCTTAGATTTGTGGAGCCTAGACTGCACATTTGTATACTTGTAAAACGGATGAAACCCCATGTATCATATATTGTTCCAAAATCATCCATGGTATAAATTTTTCCAGAAAATAGCCAAGACAGTTATGGAACCTGTTCACTGTAGCTCAATAGGAAATAGCATTCATGTAAAAAAAGAGTAATTTTTTTAAGAATGAGTAAGAACTTCACTTCATGATAGACATTTCAAGCTATGCTACCACGTGAATCAAATAGAAAATACTCCTTACAATTAAAAAAGACATAAAGCATACAAGAAAGACAAATAACACAACTGAAACCAATAGAGGATACATCCAACGATAAATTGATCCTGTGATCAGGTGTTGGGAAACTGCATACAACATGTTGATGAGCTCATCGTATTTTCACTATTGACGAGTCTTCCATACAAAATTAACCAATACAAACTAAGTGACTCTAACACCCAACGTTGAGAGCATTGCGTGCACGATTAAACATCGTGTAACAATATGACCCTCCAACTATAGTGCTCTAGAAATTGGTAGAGAAGTTGCTGGAAGAAACGCAACCGTGGTTATTGAAATTAAAACTACTGAGGCATTGTACCCTATCCAACTGTCAGTGAGTTTCCCGTTTGATAAAATTTGTTAAAATTAACATTTACTAAAAATTCAAATGGGAAACTAAAATAATCTTTTTTGTTCACCCCCTTCCCAAAAACCACCACCTCTGGATTCCAACAAGCAACCAAACTTACATCAAACCTGAACAATGCCAAGCCATACGTTGAGCCACCGATCCATAAATCGAACCCCAACAAACAGGCATTGACCAAACAAGCCCGAAAAAAAATAAAAAATAAAAAACACTACAGGCATCTGAAACACAAAACAAACCTAAAAATACACACAACATTACATGAATCTGAGAAGAAAAAAGACCAACGAGCACAACACCTAAGCTGATCGAGCCCTTAAGCAAAATCTAATCCAAAGCAAAAACGTATCGAAAAAGACCAAATATCCAAGAAGCAGCATGCGACAACACCAAAAATCCACCACCCAAATGAATTAGATTACTCATAAAACGAATCATGTTAATGCATGTTCATCGTTTATTGCACAAATTTTTTTTTTATTTGTTATTCATGATTGATCTATTTGAATTTTTGGACGCCATTTACTTTGCCAAAGCTATGAGATACAGAAAAAAAAAATCTCATCAATCTTGGGTGGGCCCACGATGATTCAAAACAAAACCAAACTAGTCGTAAGGAACCGACTTGAGTTGCTCTAGAGTAATTATTTCATTATCTTGGGGCACTGCCACATGGTGTCCAACACCCCTATTTATTACACATTATACTTGAACCCACAAGAATGTGTGGTGGATAAAGGTGTTGGAGCACCACATGGCAGTGCCCCAAAACCCTGGAATAGTTGGTCGTCACACTGTATTTGCCATTTTCTGAATTGTTCCTTAACTGTATGTTTTATAAGTCCAACCAACTAGTGTTCGACGTATGAATGAAAACCCATCTAATCAAATTTGTGAAATTGAGATAGCTGCAAGTTAAAAATGTGCGAACTTTTCATTATCATGACTCACGAGGACAAAGTGCATCAATTTGTACCCGTACAACAGATTTTTGTGCTGAATTACTGGTAAAGGGTCAAATTTTCCCATGGTACACCAAGCTTTGTTCGGTTTGGGTTTTGAGGGAGGGTTTTAGGGGTAATGAGTAACGAGATATAGAAACAAAATTTTATTGGGGACCGTGCAAATTGAAACCCAAACCGAACAAGGTGCCAGTTCCTCCTGATGACCAAGAACCAGAACCAGATACACTCGTTCTTTCGTCTCTAGGTGATCCTTTCCATACCCGAGCTAGAAACACCTTCTCTAGATCCTACAGTAGCACGACCTGTACATGAGCACTTTGAAGCTCAACTTAAGCTGTTCATCGTTTAGTTTTGAGCATATCAATCATACGAAAAAAAGTCGAATTTTGAGTAACCTTAAACACGCCTCTTTTATGGTAATTGTCACACCTGAGAAAGATTTCTAGTGTTCGTAACATGATTACTATGGTTGGGAAAAATAGTCAAAACCAGAAAATAACAATTCAAATAGTCTTTCATTTATAAACTGGTGCTACTGATACTTCGGCTGATAAGCCTGATATGATCTCCTTATTCAACAATATCTATACAAATTCACATTGTCAGTTCCACATCAAACATACGAGGAAACTACACCCGTGCTGTATTTCATTTGGCATTAGATCATATAGGATATTTCAGGAAGCTAGATTGCTTCACGTACACCATTGATACATCGGGAGCAAAGGATGAAATGCTGCTAAGGAAATCTAGTAATCAATAGAGAGAGTTGTAGGTTAAGCAGGTGGCTACAATGGAGGCGACACAAATGAAGAGGGCAGGAAGTAGGGTGATATTCAAGAGCCTATTCACACCCCAGTAGCCCGCCAATGTTATTGTCCCGTCTGCTATCACTCGAGCCAGGGTCCCAGCTTCTGTTGAAAGCAGCCCGCCGTTGTAGGTCCCACGTGAAAGCCGGGATGACATGACTCGAGATAGGAGTGATAGATTCACACCTGCATCGTTAAGCAATGGCACTGTCAGGAGTTTTGCCGAAGAGGGGAAATAGAATGGCTAAAAGAGAGTGGAGAGAAATTAGAAATAAGTTGAGCAGAAAGAATAATGCAGTACATATGCAAAGGAAGACTAAAGCAGCAAGATAAACATTTACAAGGGGAAATAGCTCAGTCAAATAAAATGAAGAAGAAAAAAGGATTACAAAATATTTTACTGGGATTATGCGGAGTCTTATATGGGGAAATTAAATAGTAATCTTTTACTAGCATAGGCTAAACAATAAATTTTCCCAGATGAGGGGGGTGGTGGTAGGGAGAAAATGTCCCCTCTGGCTTAAGGAGGCTTCACTAGTGCCAGTAATATAACAGAAAAGTGCCATTAAGAAAACAAGATTGTTGTAAAAAGGGGTCTTTTTTTCTTCGAAGAACGACTATTTTTCTTTTTTCTAATGACTCCTGGAATGAAGTAACTACTGAAACTGTACACTGCTGTCATCATTAAATCAGTGAAGATAGAGTGAGGATTCAAATAAATCCCAGTACATCAAAAGCTTTGACAGTGTAGGGAGAAGTAATGAATGGGAATCCTCCTCGCCTCTTTGATTGTATATTTATATCGTTTTGCAGTTTCTTCAAGTTCATGTTATTTCCCATAAATGATATCAAGCAACCATAAATTACCTTCAAGAACTTCAGCGGCTACAAAAGTGATAAGAGCCGAGCAGACATATTGCAGGACAGAGTAAGGTACTATTGCATGGAAGCTTAGAATTATCCCTAAGCAAACCACAATTTGTGATGCCAGTAATACTTGCCTGCAATCAAATCATCCAAGATGCACATCAGCTCGGAATAGCAGAGGTACAGAATTGGAAAACAAAAAGAAGTGGAAAATTGATCTCGAGTCATACAAAATAACTTTGACTAACCCATAACAGAAAATACCATGTAAACCTATTTCATTAGAAGTGTTTTGCCAGTTTTCACATCCCAAGGAGTAGGTAGAACCAAGTGTCTTTTTAATAGCATGTCTACTGAATACTAGACTATAGGCCAACGCATGAGAAACTCAACCTAGTCCATAGTCTTTGTAACGTATCAGATAAAATATGCTGTGGAAGAATGATCCATTAAAACATTTTTGCGAAGTAGACACAGTCCCTTCTTTGTCGTTGAATAAAAAGACAGTCCTCCTTTATGTTTGCCTTTGTTTTTGTTTTTCCCGGATGTATTCTATATGACAAGAAAACAGATAATGCTAATGGAAGTTTCTCTAAGGTTTGCAGGTTTACCTTTCCTCGAATATGCTACTCATGCAGCTTCCAACAATGGTATTAATAGGAAGGACTGTCAGCCCAAGGCATGCAAGAAAAATAGCCACATTGGTGGTTGACCAAATAAAGTAAAATGTTGTGATCAAACTTGATTCTGCGAGTATAATCTCCATTGCGTACTTGAGCATGAAATATACAAATAGCTGAACCTGATTGACATACAAGCAAGGTCATTTGGAAATCACTAGCATTATATGCCATATCAAATATGTTGACGGAGGAAACATTGCACTTGTTAAGCTTGTTTCCCTTTCTCAATGAAGTATTGAATGGAAAGAAGTATACACAGACAAAATAGACTTGGTCATGTTATGCAAAATGTTTTCCCTTAAATGTGAAAAGGCTTTTTCCCAAATATGACTCAGTTTTTTTGTTGGAAAATTTGACAAAGAGCCTATAATGAGCTTGAATCAAATGTTTAGACCAGTACCTTTACAGATGGAGTAAGCAACCTGTATGCAGATACAATCGAATTGACAGGTTTTTTAGTCTCCTCAGGAGCTTCTTCACTAGCATCACATTCTTCTTCTTCTTCATCTCTATCTTCATCGCATTGCTTCTCTTCCAAGCTTACAAGCAACGGTTGGGAAATACTGTTCTCAACAATAACAGCTTCTAGGAGTCCTAATAGTGAAAGTTGTTTGAAGGTCATATCAATCAACTAAGCAGACTATTTAGTTGTGAGTAATTGAAAAAATAGGTAATTGAGGAGATTTGACAGCATGTACTTGCAGTAGTTGCAGCCAAAGATAGTTTCCAAATTCAACAGACTCCATCACGAAAGCAATAATTTGACTCAGGCCAAAGGTCAAAATTGGATTTTAAAAAACCCCAAAGACAAATCAGTGGACGCTACTGCAGAATCTCAAACTTTAAAACACCTGCTTCAGGAATCTTGTTGACTGGGCATTTATTTAGTAAATGGCAGAACGAACTCTTGCTTTACAACCATATCTATAGATGTGTCACCCATGAAATGAAACTAAAGAGATGCTTAACTTTGTTCTTTATATACGTGTCCGTGAGTGTGTATGACCTGTTTGGTATTATACCACCTAAAAGTAAAGATGTAGAAGAATTACTTGCTCCATTGGGTGTAATACATCAAAGCCATATTTGAAGCACGCGCACACACAAATTAGACTGGTAGTCTTCACATATTTGTATTCAGAAGACATATACCGGTTTTCGGTAATCAGGAACTTGGTTCAGCCCTGTAATGAGGCTCGTAAAGATGCTACAAAGTTTGATGACATCAACACAGAAGCTGAATCATAGGAGAAAATTAATAGACTGAGATGCAGCATACAGAGTCCAAAATAACCGATCCAGTTGACATACCACTTTTGGAATCCTGGGATGCTGTATTATCTTTATCCTTGTAAGGAGGCGGCTCTTTGAATGCAATCCACAACCATAATAAGTAGACAAGCCATGCCACAGCCATAACCCATCCAGGTAAAGTTACTTCATTGAATGTAATTTGGAAGAGCTTAAACCGTATTTGAAGAAAGCAAGCAAGAGCAGGACCACATGCCATTCCAAGGGCGCTAGCACTAACAAAAGCTGCAGAAGCCTGCATTCGCATTTTCAGAGGTACACAATCAGTGATGTAACGCCTGTTAACAGCTCTGGCAGAGCCTAACCTGCATGAGAGATAATCATAGCCTTGTGATTAGTAAGTAAACAAATGAACATGTACCATATTTTGAAGGACAAGCAAAATGAGGAGCAACTATATTCACATGAACTCTGCAGTTCAACAATCTTGTGAAGTCAAACCTTCGTAATTTGCTTTAACCCATTATGCCGGATAAAAGGTTGTATAAATTTTTCCTGAACAATGTAATTCCATTTAATATTGCTGCTACTAACAGCAGGTGATAGTGATGATACAAAAATCTCAATGTAAATATTAACCATAACAACTGCTCGGTGTTCATAAAACATAAACAACCTTTTCCATATAGAGGACATAATTTTTGTACAAAATTGTCCAATGAGATTGAGCACATGAATATTCCAATAAAAGAAAAAGAGAAGAAAACAGATCTGCAATAGGGTTGATGCAGACTTTTTATGTGAATTATGCAACAAACATAAAATACGAAATGAAAAATCAAAAAAAGGAGAATAGAATGTCATCACTTACCCACAACATAGGCGGCCGATAAGAAGAACATATATAGAGTTGAGATCATAAGCCAGGGCATATAAGGTGTTCCCCACAAAAAGAATGACACTGCTAAACACAAGAGGTCTCAAGTAGGATTTATTTGACCATGCACTAAAATATATTGAAGAAAACACCTGTGCAACCGCCATTGCCCCAATGACAGCCCCACATACGCTAGCAGCAGCTCCAAGGCTTAGAGAATAGCTGTCTGCTGTTGGGACAACAATGTATGTGTTGACCATATACAAAAACGTGTTCACCAAGTTCAAAAGAAGTGACATGAAATGATATCTCTCATCAAAAGCATGATCATCTTCAAATGGAGTTGGCAACTCCTCTTGCACAATAAGGGCATGTTTACCCAAATATTCCAGGAAATTGGTTGAGTTTGTTAGTCGGTCAACAGATGCTTTTATGGAGTCCATAACAGGGTCCTGCAAATAATATAATCAAAATGAGGTCCATGAGTCGGTTTCAAAAACAAGATAATACGGGTTTGTGGGTCAATGGGTAACCCAAAATCGTAACAACTACTTGGAACCAGAAAATGAAATTGCCAGAAACGCAAATGCTCTATCCTTACATCCAGTAGTTAACAAGACACAACATATCTGGGTAATCGTTATATGATTAACACCCCAATAGTAAAATCAGTATCAAGTAGTACGGTTGACGAAGGGAAGGTAAGGGAAAATTTCCAGAATCGAACGCCATTTTATTCCTTTGCAAAATTTACATCTACCAATAACCAATAAGTCAAGTACTTAGTTTCCAAAGATGATGGTCTTAACCATTTATCCTCTTTTGGGTCAATCCATGCAATCCAAGAATGAAAGAAACAGAAAAAGTAGATACAATCCTACACCTAACATGAGCAGCCTACTCTATTCGTAAAGTCTTCTAAGAGTTATCTGTCTCAAACGTCAAGATGCCGAGTATTGTGATGTACAATTAATTGCAGACAAGCATGATACTTGAGTGGCTCAGTTGTATTTGTAATTCTTGGATAACTAAACTTATAAAAATTTCAAAGTATTTTTTCGATTGGCATACGAGTGTCAAAACCTGTCGCACAACCACTAAGAAAACTATGGACCTTCTTAGGGTAGGTAGCTTTGCTAGCTCTTTTCTATGAATAAATGAAGCTGGAAATTGTAAAAGAAAAGAATTGATTTTACTTATTAGAAGTGAGGGTTTAAATGCAACTTTAAACAGCTCACAAGTTCAAGCATACTAGATTATTCACAGTCACTAAAGAACACGAATACACACAAAGATGGAAGGAGCCATCTAGTAAATTTCTGTAACAATTGCATGTCTTTATTTATTTACTTTAGAAGAGCTTTACCTTAGTGGGCCACCGTCAAAATTGTAAGTGTTTAAGCAGAAGCTTGACCCATGGAAAGACTCCAAATCCGATTTATATATATATATATATAAAGTTAATTGTCTGTATATTATCCGCATAAATGCAAATCCACAGAGCAACAAAAAGACTTTGAGGAATGGATTAAAAATATAGGTTTGCTCTTTGGCTTCTGCCACATTATTCTCATAAGTCATATGTCTAGTCACAACTGAACATTCACAATTTAAACGACTCCAAAATGATGACTTAGGGGAATATAGGCAAGATGAGATTAAATTAGAAAGAAATGGATGTCAGTACCAACCGGTAGATGAAGAGCAGGCTGATCATAATATGACACACAGCTTCCCTGATGATCTTGAAGATCAGCAAGATTGTGAGATATTGCTCCTACAAGAGCCCCAATACCCTACACGTTATAATGCTTCCTTTAAATGTGCAGATAGCAGCGGGGCAGACATAAGATGTCAATTACAAAACAAAATAAAAAGTTTCCAATGGGCTTGATCAGGTTTCTGAAAGTTGTCTTCTTGAAAGACAGAATAAGCGATATTGAGTTTGAATTGAATGCATTACCACATGTCTGAACACTTGTCTCAACTGAGAATACGGATGATTTGCCCGAGTTTTGATGTAGTAATTTGTGAACCTATATCCACAGTGTTTGTCGAACTTCTTCAATATTTTTCTAATCCCAATGGCATTCATTTCAACGAAAATGAGAACCTTCAAAAGATCACATCCAACCTCTCTATACGCTTCTTGTAACTCAGATAGTCGTGATAGATCTGCATGTTGTGAAAGTGCATCGCGTTGTTTCCCAAGAGTGGATAGCCTGCTTGCAAGTATCCCTTGTTGTTCCAAGAAGAACAATACAATCCTTTCAATCTGTGTAATATAGAATAAAACACTCATTTTTCTGTCATCACTACATAAAAAGACTGGAATATCAGCATAATGGGTACAAATGAACAAGGCTCACATATCAAACCCTGCATTAAACACAATTTAAAAAAAATTAAGATTGGTGCTTTGAGAATTAAAGCTTGTTGCCTAATGCAACAAGCTTTAATGTATTTCATTCTGATGTAGAAGAATGCACTATTGTAATGTTGATAATCCAGGTATCAACATTATCTGTGTATAGCTATAGTACCTGTTTATCAAGTGTCCTGGAGAAGTCCTTAAGAATATAAGAATGATCTTGAGATCCAGCCTCAATTATTTGAGAATATCGCTTTACTTTCTTCTTAAGCAGTTTATAGTTGATGTAATATCTGGAAGAAATCAAATCATGTGATTAAAAATAGAATATGCTATAGAGGGCAGCTGAAGATCTAGATGTGGTAGCACAATAAGCACCACTGTTGACCACATATGACGTAAGAAACTAAGATTACCAGAAATAGATAAGAACTTTTCAAATTCAAATGGTATCAACTTCAAAAGATTTACTCCCTCCATCCCATAAAGTTTGATCATTACGAAACTACGTGCAATTTTCAAGCTAAAAAAAACATGCTTACAAAAATAATTTTTTAGTCAATATGGATCTTGTTTGATAAATCTCATCGAGAACTTTTATACGATGCAAAAAAAATTCAAAAATTATTTTGGTAAATACATTATTTTTTAGTTTGAAAATTGCACGTAATTTCGTAGTGATCAAACTTTATGGGACAGAGGGAGTATATTTCTGTGAAAAGCAATAGAAGTCTTCAAAATTGGAACAGATGACCAATTTAACCAACCCATAGAAATTCATTATTTGCAGAACATAGGGAATAGAAAATGATTTGACACGTCAACATAAACAGATCAATTAGATGAAGTAGAGGACAAAGATACTCAAGCATACCCTTGCCATTCTTCAATTTGTGTTTCCTTCAACTTTTTGCCAAAGTTGACCATCTTTCAGGGAAAAACACCAATGAGCTGTCATAATACCACAAATAATGAATGAAGAATGAGAAGAAGAAGTTGGACAGTCTAATAACTGTGCAGTGTGCGATAAACTGTTGGCAACACGATCACTTAACTGAAAATGAGAAGTACATGAAAGTCCGCTAAATATTTCGTTAGATATTTTGGTTCTCCAAAATTCATCAAGGTGAGGTTTGTACTAAATATTTTTTGGTTTTATAATGTCTTTAGAAACTTTTTTTATTTTTGCGTCCAGTTTTTTTCCCATTTTCAATTCGTCTCAACGAAAGGGAGTGCAAAAATTATTACCAAAAGCTATAAAAAAAAAATTCACTAAAGGCAAAATTAACTAAAAACAGTGAGGCATAGACTTTGGGGATTTTGGTTCAGATTTTAAAATTTTCTTGAGACCAAATTAGAATGATTTACCAAAACAAGTGTATGCCTTATTACAAAATAAGTTCACTTAGGCCATCTCCAACCCTTCATCAAATTCAAATTTGATGAAAAAATCGCTAAAATGAAGCTCCAGCCCTTTCATCAAATTGATATCAAATCAAGGGAAAACAAAATGTTTCATCAAATCAAGAAAATTAAAATGAACCAATGTCAATTGCTTCACCAAATTTTCAAAGGCAACATCCCATAATTTCTACCTTTTGGGTCCTCTTTTCCTTTCATAGAAGGATAAAATTTTAAATTTCTTGGCCTTTCCTTGAATAGAATGGTAACATTTTATAGTCCCTGTGTCCATTAAAAGAGTTTTGGGATAGTGGTTCTATAATGATTTGATGAAAAATTTAATGATAGCCATTGAGTTAATTCTTTTACTCAAATTTGGTGGGAAAAAAGAAGAAGAAGAGAAGTGGAGTTGGAGATGGCCTCAACAGAAACTCAATAACTCTGTTTCAGCCAAATATAGTTTGGTCAGAGACCTAGCTTAGTAGATTGACAACCAAAAACCTAAGAAAACAACGAAAGCTTATTCTTTTAGACGATTAAGTACCCAAAAAAAAGAACAAAATAATCGAATACAAAGATGACAAGGGCTAACCTTGGAGAGGCAATCAGTTTGAGAAGAGTAAGAACTGAGCAATATTATAAAGCCGAATGAAAATTAATTTCTGGGTTTCATTTCTGGAAAACCGACAGGCTCTTCAATCAAATATGCAATGTTCTTGATTTTCCTGCATTTTCTCGGAAACCAAACAGAAGAGTGACATGCGTATGAAAACCCACAAAAAACAAAGAAAAACCTAAAAGAATTGTTCTTGGAGAGGATTAAGTACTAAGCAGCGGGCATCAAGAAAGGCTAACCTTTGGTTATTACTGTACGAAGCCCAATGGAACTCAAATTTCGCCTGATTCCTCGATTAACTGCAAGAAACAGTCCTGCACAGGTATTTATGGAGAGAGAGAGAGAGAGAGAGAGAGAGAGAGATGTGGACTTCAGAGTTCCGAAGAGTTCTAGGGAGAGGGAGGCATGTATCTCGCGCGCAATTTGTTGTGTTGTTGAAGAGAAGAAGGCACGTGTGGTTGCACGTGATAGTGCCAGCGCAGCACCGTTTTGACATCCCCGTATACGATACACTGGTCCAGTGCCACTCATATTTTTTTTCCTTTTTCAATTATCATATTATATTTTATTCATCGCTCTGTCAACTCGTTAGTCTCTTCCTTCTACTTTTCCTCCATTGGCCCACTACAAAATTTTCAACCACATTCTTTCTCCATTTTTTCGAAATTCAATTCACATTCTCTTTTATTGTCTCCTCTCCTTCCCTCTCTCTAAAATTCGTAACACCCAAAAGAATAGGCACAAGAACAAATACGAGCACATGCATCGATTGCTCAAGTCGTGCTTCCAGACACGGACACAAGCATGCACTAGTTTCATTTGAAAGTGGAAAATGTTTTAGGTATCCAACTAAGGCAAGTAGACAACATCCACGGTCCACGGCCATTCGATTATATTTTCACGTTAATGTCGTAACCATTATATAAGTATTTTCACGTGCAGCTCGACTAATTTATGTAGACCATCTCAGCGTCGATTAGAGGACGTCTGACTAAAGTCAACATAAAAGTCCTGTACACTTTTTTTTTTCTCTTTTGACAATGCAATTATCTATATTTATTTTTATATTGGATCCGTTCAGTTGTTGAAAATCTTGCGTGAAAAATGAATTCCCATAAAAAGAGAAGAAATGCGAAGTAAAAAAAAAAATGGAGTAGAATTCCTTATTTTTTGGCAAGATCTTTTATAGGAAAGTCTTCCTTGGTAACTGAACATATACAAAGAAAATTCAGGGAAAATTAATTCTCATATCATTTCCATGCGGCTGAACGATGCTTAAGTAAAATGGCCCCATAAAAATTGATGATATTCAATCGGGGAGTAATTAAAACATCATTACAATAATGTCGATGGAGTATCTCAAAAAACAACGGTTGTGTTCGGATGAGTTTTGAAAAAAAAAAATTTGATAAGAATTTTTAAAATAGTGTTTGGTTGAATTTTTAAAAATGAGAATAATAAGATAATGATTAGAGAGAGATAGAGAGAGAGAAATGAAATAATAAGATAATGAGTAGAGAGAGATTCCTTTTGAAAAGAATGAATTTTTTTGAATTTTTTTTTTTGAAAATGAAGAGAAAATGAAAGAGAACAAGGCCTCATTTTGAGGTTTCCATTTTCAATTTTTTTTTTTTTGAAACTGATCCCCAAGGCTTTCCTTTCATTAAGGTAGGTCCCACTGTATATTCGATTTGGATTGGTTGTGAACAGATTCCATATTCGGTATTTATTGTTTGCATTCAACATGTGGCAATAGTTCAATGTGTCTTGGGAATATTCCTTTTATATGCCTTCAACAAAAATATCTTTCTACTCCACTAATAAATGTTTTGTCTTTTCACTCATGATTCATGGAGTAACCACTTACCAACAAAATGTCTTCTCGTGGGAGGTAGGAAATGATGGAAGGTGTATTTTGACGTAAAAGTTAATTGGTTTATTTTTTTGTTTTTATTTGATTTTCTTTTTCGTGGTTTTAAGTTTTGCATTAACTTTTTGTGCATTATTAGTTCGTCTCGTCGAGAAAAATTTAAAAAAATAAAAAATTATGATCTAATCATAAATTTTTTTGAATAAAAACAAAAATAAGCCAAAAAAAAGGTCAATTTTTTTCACTTTTTTCGATCTTATTCAAAAAATTGAGAGTTTTAGTCATAATATTTTACTATCTTTTTGGATTTCTCTCACCAAGACAAACCAATAATGCTCAAAAAATCGATGCAAAACTAACTAATGCAAAAAAAAAAATCAAATAAAGACAAAAAAAGAAGTTAAGTTGGCTTTCTAGCAAGTAGGAGAAACAAGTAAGTGTAAAAGAGGGTCTTGCAGCGCATCATTGATGTTACATTGCACCGTGCAGTGAACTAATTATAGTTGTTTAAGAGTGTTTTTAATAGTTTGGATTCGCTGACGTTTTAATATTTTGAACGATAAGAAAGCCTCTGCAAATTCAAAACATTGATTTTCAAGATGAACTGCAGGATCCCGGTCCGGAGAGCACACTTAACAACAAGGATGTACATTATTGAAGAGAAATCTGTTGCGGTACAAAATTCATGTGCAGCTAGTGCCATTCGGCACGCCTTTTCGAAAGTAGATCATGAGACGTCTACCTTATTATAAATAGACCTATTCAGAGAACCGTTTTAAAGGTACCGATCACATACCTATCGGTGTTGGGGTCTCCGTTGTGGGTCTTAAACAATTAATTCGAGCCGTTGATTCATCTCATAATCAAATTTCGAAGTGGTTCAAAGTGGGATTGATGTAATTGGAAGGTTATATGAGCTCGATCCAAAATCATCCCATTTCATTCAATTTTTTTTGCATGGGGTGATTTTGTAATTGGAAGAAGCATGGTAATGCCAAGCTTGCGTAAATCAAAATGATTGGAGTGCGCCATCTCGGATCTTTTGGTTTTGATTTGAGGCGTGATTCTTCTTCAAAGAACGCGACAAGATATAGGGACCATTTGTTTTGATGGTATTACATGGAAGAGCCACTTTGTGCATTTATCATGCCAAACGTTAGGCCCCGCTCCAATCCATCCGTTCAAATGGTATTGCGGGAGCAAAATTAACTTTGTGCATTTTATTGCCAAAGGCCCCGTCTTCTATATCCATCCCCCTACCCATACCCCTCAATTATTGGGGATTTAATGGGTTTTGTTATTGTTGTTGTTGTTGGGTGATTTTGTATCGAGCTTATATAGCCGTCCGACAGATCGACATCGCTGGTAACCCACTTGCAATGATTTGAGATCGAATTTAATCGATGGATTTGATTGATTGTTTGGACCCACACCGAGCTCTCCGTATTGCCTCTGCGCACACGGTCTATACAAAAGGGGTCGATACCCCTTGTTTTTCCATTCTACATTAAGGAATTAAACAAGTACATTATTGAGAGGTCATTTCTCATTTTTTGAAAGTGATCCAAACCTGTTCTCATTTGTTGTTTATGGTAAATCTGAGAGGTCACAACAAAAACCAACTTTAATTTTAAATCATCAAATATCACATTTGAAGGGTTGATTTGGCGCACCGGTAGAAATGTCTCATTGTGACCGGTAAGTTATGGATTCGATTATCGAAAACTGCCTCTCTACTTGCAAGTTGCAAAGGTGAAACTGCGCACATCAACACTTTTCCGACCACAATTTTTTCCGACCCCATATGCACAGAACTACGTGCACTGGGTATTATCCCATTTAAATATCTCTAGTCTATTCCACACAAATGGTCCTGCACCCAGATTCCCCATTCTATTATTTTCCATTTCAGAAGTGGTGGAATTCCTATCAAAGCTTTTTGATCGAAACACATCGCACGCCTGTGCAATTGAGGAATACTTTATCTGTCTCAATTTTATTATCTCTTGTTCTATCTTAACTGGATAAAAAAAATAATTATATCTTTTAATCGATCATATATATATTTTATATGCAATATGGATCTTGTTTGATAGATCTTGAATTAATCTAATAAATAAAGTATTCAAAATCACCTAAAGCATTGTAGATTATAAGATATAACACTTTAAAAAGTGACACAAACTTCCAAAAAAATTAATGAAAACATGAAAAACTTTTAATGAGAGGTCGGAGGGTCAATTTTTGTACAGTAAAAAAATTAATGTTTATTACTTCTTTCCTTATATCAGGATTTTTTTTATTTACTTTATTCCGTTTATAGGTAGTTAATGTGATTGTGGATTTTTGTATGTCAACTTTGGAGTAATTCAGATAGTTTTTTTTTTTTTTTTGGGATATTTCCCAACTGCTTGTAATAAAAAGAAGAAGATACTAGAGATAGAAATTTTGATCACAAAAAAAAAAAAATGACTAGAGATAGAAATTTGACCTAAATATGGGTGTAAAGTTTAGTATAAATTTATTTCTATACCCTTCTCATAAGTGGTCCAAAGGGAGGAAAGGATTCTACAAGTGTGGTCATTGATGAGGAGTTGATGATATTGGCCTTATAAAGTGGAGTTCTTCTTTTTGTTTGATCCTAATGAAGTGGAGTTCAATGTTATAGATATAGAGAATGTAACTTTCAAAGCCCACACTCTAATTAATCAACCAAATGATCATCACATGTTTACAATATTCTTTTTCTTGGTGAAAAATAATCATTCATTAAGTTTCAAGGTTTGGGAGCATTAAAGTGGGACTGGAAAAAAAAAATAATCCAGGCCGGAATTGGAGAGATTGTTTTCTTTTATCCATTTGTAGGGATTGAAGAGGAGCTGGACTCGACTCTAGACACCCTTTTTACGGGTTCTTTCATTAAAAGTTACGAGACGCACCAAAATATTATGAATCATAAAAAATGTTACGAATTATTTTGCTAAAAAGTTACGTAATACTAAAAAAATGTTACGATTGTCAACAAGTTGCGCAATATAAATCATACAATAGGTGTCTGTGATATACATATTTAATGAATGTGTATTGTAGTCATTCTGCACATGAAAAGTCTAGAATACATGATGTATGGTTTGATGTTTAGACTTTAGGATGCATTTTTTTTGTTTTTAAATATTTTTGTAGGCAGGTGTAGCTCTATGAAAAGAGGTCACCAGATTTGATCCTAGCCCAATATATAGACACCAATAAGGATTTTGCGGAACAGTTTGGTCATATCGGACCAACTTATTTGACAAATGACTGGATAAATGTTAATATGTATTTTAGTGTGAGAAATATGGACAGATGGTAGTCGATGACTCTATGATGATCACTTTGACAAAGACAAGCTTCGGCAAATCACGTGCCAACGGGAGTGACTCATTCTTTTATCATAGTGAAACACCTCAGCACCCTGTGAAATACGATTAAACAATCTTCTTAAGATAAAATCACATACTTTTCTTGTTTGCTAGTTTGGCCATTTTATCCACAACACGGGGGTGTGTACACCAATCGCTTACGTTGCTTGACACATAGGAGTAAAAAAACCACCAGAAGGTAGTCTTAACTTATGTGATCGATGTAGCAAATTTTCGGAAACGATGTACCATGACCTAGCTAGTTAAGGTATTATATAGACACTCGTGCCAACTGATGCATCCGTGTGCACAGCACCTCTGGATTCCTGATATCGCACAAATTTCCATAAGTGAGTTTTTATTATACACATAAGAAGTGCAAATTTAATTCTCTCGTTCGCCATAATCGATCGATAACAATTTAAATCATGAGGAGGAGGAGGAGAAGAAGAAATATCTCGACTCTTATTTTTTGCATAACAAAAACATGCAATAGGTTGAAGGGGAAGGGAGAATTTACTAGGATTTTTCGAAGTGGAATACACTATGTAGATTTAGGACAGATTACGATTTTGACTTAAAACCTAATTTGACCTCGTTTAAAGTGAAAAATTAGGCTTTTTGAATGACACATGAAAGTTGTTCCAAATCTGATAATACATATCCCCACCAAATTTCGTGATTTATGGAATTAATCTGCTATTTTAGCAAAACTAATGCATTGACTTAGAAAGGCATCATAAGTAGTCTTCATGCACCACACAAGTTGCATGCTACAATATTTTCTTGCTATAACATTACAAAAGAACTGACAAGAAAACCCAAATATGCTTCAAATTTTTACAAACTTTGCTAGATTTTTTGTTGGAGTGATTTTGATGACAAGTCCAGGTAATAAATAATCAGGGTCCTGAATCTGGGGGTTTTGCTCAACTATGAAAGGGTCGCCGCACTTCTCGCCGATGGTGTGAAGTGTCTCTCCTTGTCCGACCACGTATATTTCCTCGCACGGCCGCCGGGTCATGAACAGCTGGTGCGACCCCCTCATGGTAGAAAGAGGCTCGTGATCGTCGGTAGCGAAAAAATACTCTTCACCACAATAACTTACGAAAAACATGATGAGGGCCATAAGGGCAATAGCACAGTAGTACCATGAAGCTGCATTGGATGTAATTAGGGATGCTAATCTCATGGGTTTCTTTACAGAGTTTGAAGCCATGAGAGAGAGAGATGGAGAGAGAGAAGGGTTGTTGGGTTTTTGTAGGAGGCGTCAAGCTTCGGTGGCTTCTGGGACTATGACACGATAGTGTAAGGTGACTCGGCTTCTTCTTCTATCTCTTTCATTTTTTTACTTGGGTTGCATCATCAAGGACACCTTGAATGGTCCAACAGAGGCCACATAATCAAATCAACACCAGAAATTGAACGCCATTCCACAATATCCAGATGAATAGGATATTCACATACAAATGAGAGCAATCTTGTCCATCCTCTCCTAAAGACGGTGAACGTTACCCTCCTACCTCCAGTGCCGACATCGATGATTGAACCCGTTCATGTCGGTTAGAACGATTTTCAAGGAGGGCATGCAAAACCTCAGCTAAATCGGACGTCGGAAAGTGATTGACTTTTGAGCTCCTACCTCCTGTACTGACATCGATGATTGAACCCGTTCATGTTGGTTAGAACGATTTTCTAGGAGGGCATGCAAAAATTTAGCTAAATCAGTGAGTTTTGAGCTCCAAAGCTCAAAAGTCAACCACTTTCCGACGTCTGATTTAGCTGAGGTTTTGCATGACCTCCTAGATAATCGTTTTGAACAACATGAACGGATTCAATCATCGATGTTAGCACCGGAGGTAGGAGGGTAACATTCACCCTCTTTGGGAGAGGGTGAACAAATTTGTTCTCCATACAAATAGCAGAATTAAGAAGATCGATCCGTGGATAAATCAAATTGCATTCAACTGAGCAAAATGTAACAAAACCGAATATGTAAACAACAGAAATATACAGTTATTTTGTACCCCCTGATACCCGCCGCAGCATACCATCTAGGGGCAAATCTAAGCGAAATCTTGACTTCTCTAATCTTCAAAGCAAATGGCTTGAGAGATGGTCTTAACTTCCTCGTCAGTAGTAATGTTTACGTGGCATTTGTCTGTACAAATCATACTCTCCGTTTCAGGAGCCACTGCACTTGACTCTCCTGCCAATTTCCATACTGTCAATTCCCCTGTTGCATCGCCTGTGAAGAAAAGCCCCGAGGGACCTATCTGAATTGTTCGGACTTCTTGCTTTGCAAATATTCTTCCCCTTTCCGCAAATCTGAAATCAACGGAAGGCATAGATAGTTATCAGCTCGCTGAAGAAAGAATATGACAAGCTAAACATGGAGAAACAAGAAGGTACTGTTCCAGTTTTCGTTGCTTACAATGGCAGATCATATAATCGGACAGTGTTGTCATTACATGAGCAAAGCAGAATAGGTTTCTCTTCCGCAGCTTGAATACCGCAAAGTTCAAGAAAACCCTGAAACAGTTACATGTAAAATCAACAAATAGTTCACCCCATGGAGGCCCTTTAGATTTCATTATGAAGAGTGGCATATGTACGTATCAAAATGGAGGTAAAATAACACAATTTACATTGTCCAGAATTCCCCTCCAATGGAAATTCAGAGCAACAAATTGAACCTACAAGTAACATCCTTCGAATTTCTTCTGATTATTCGAATACAAACTTAAGGTCCTAGAATGGAGACCTTTCTCAGTCAAATAGGTCACAACTGTCACTCTGTCAGATAATGGAGATCATTCTTAAAAGGCATGCCCATAATAACCAAAAAGTTCATGACTTCACCCTTGCCCTTGGTAGGGTATATACGTTATCAAAACCATGCAATTCCTTTCAGAGTGAGAGGTGATTTCGAGTCTGATAGCCCTACAGCAACTATACTCGCTAATTTATAACAGACTATTAAAGCACATAGATAGTTGACTTTGAACAGATGAAAAGTCACCATTCGAAAGACCCCCAGTTTGAAGCAAACCAAATTCCAACACATAGTGAAGAACATATATAAAACAGGAACCTAAATGGTTTTTTTTTTTTTTAAGCGGAAAAAAAAAAACAGACAGGGTCATTGACAAAAAACTTACATGTTCTTCTTTATGCGTATGGATGACTTCTATTTTGCCACTTTCAGCAGCAGCCCAAGCCTGTTCAGGAAATCACAGATCAGAATATCGTCCTAGCCTATGGTATATTTGCAAATGTACCTACTATCATAGAGAGAAGCTTTAAACAAAGAAGCAAACCTTTATTGTTCCATCCAGCGAAACAAAATAGCAAAAATTCTCCCAGCAAAGGACAGACATTACCGCATTAGCATGTCCACATAGCGTCTGGACACAATTGAAGGTGTTGAGATCCCACACCTGGGAAAGGGAAATACCAGAATGAATAATGTTTTGAAAAATAGACGGAAAAAACAACAAACAACAAACAGGGACAAGTTTGTGACGAAAACCAACTTACTCTTATTGTATTATCCATGGAGCCAGAATAGAGCCACTTAGCTCCAACACAGAGAGAAATGACCCCACTGCTATGACCCTTCAGCGTTGCAGCGAGTTCAAGGCCATAAGTTTGAGAACTGGGTTTCCATGCCAATATGGCACCATCCTGTAGCCAAAAAAAGTAAAATCCAAAAATGCTTTACCAATTCAAATCGCTGAAAACAGAAAGATGCCATGATAAAGATCACCAGAAATTTGAGATTGAACACAGAAACCAACTAGTTACTACGCAAATGCTTGGAAACAATCTATGCGTTCTTGATCACCAAAAAAAAAAATATGCATCCCAATAAATTTACCTCCGTCCCAGCAAAAAGCACATCATTACCCACAGCCATGGCGTAAACTTGCCCAACTGGTCCATCGAGAGTCAGTTCAATTTGAATCTGAGTATTCCACGCCTGCAACACCCAGTTCACATGAAGATGTCAATACCAAAAAATCGTATTTGCAGAACCTAATTAGGCAGTATAAATATTGCGAAGTTCAGACGCAAGTACCTTCACAGAATTCGCCAATCCCACAAATACCCATGGACCTTCACTAATCAAAGATCCAACTTCACCAGAAAGATTAACCACATCAAGACACTGCATTTAACAATATCAACAGTGCATCATCTCAGGCCATCAGCTTGCAGGGAAAACCAGATTTTATACACGAGAGATAATCCTAGTACCAACCTGACCAGTATGGCAGTCCCAAACTCGCATGGTACCGTCCTTACCACCTGAGTAAAGCTTGCTGGAGTCACAAGGAAGGGCGATCCCATTAACAGCCTAGGACCATGTTCACAGACATATTAGTCATTATAAAAGAGCAACTCCAAAAAGCACAAAAATAGGGATGCAAAAACTGTACCACACAATTACCTTATTATGCCCTTCTAGCTTTGCCAACATTGAGAAGCCATTGCCACAAAACCACGAATGCAGGTTCTTGCACTTCTCTCCTTGTACACAATTGCCCAAAAGCCAATACTTGCACACCTTTTCTGGGATCTTTAGAATAGTTTTTTGTTCACAATCACTTGGTGGAAGTGGAATAGATGACATCTTTTTAGCAGCTACTTCACTTTGGGAAATAGATGAGATCGTTTTAGCAGCTACTTCACTTGGCGAAATAGATGGCATCTTCTTGGCAGCTTCTTCACTGGGCGAAACAGATGACATCTTCTTAGATGCTGCTTCACTCGGTGAAACAGATGACATCTTCTGAGCAACTGCTTCACTTCGCGAAATAGATGGCGTCTTCTTAGCAGCTACTTCACTTGGCAAAATAGATGAATTCGTTACACCATCTTCTGGACTCCTCCACCAAGTCTTAGAATGACGAGATGGGGACTGCTTGAGTGGTTGTGAGGGTGCTGATTCTGGATGCAAGAATCTACATGGGTTCCGGGTGCATCTCCCAGCGAGCCAGTACGAACAAACTGTGTTCACAGCCCCTCCTCCAACTCTGTCATAAACTGATTGCTGTGTCCTCTCTGGAAATCTCCTTGAAGCTTTTATAGCCATATTCTATATTTAAAAAAAGGTACAGGGGCACAATTAACAAAAAGATCAAGAGACAACTGCGTTTAACCAATATAATATCTTTCTTCGAAGAAAACGCACAGAACCCCGATCCAAATTGATCAATCAAACCCACAATCAGTGGTTCACTCTTCTTGCCGCTTCTAACCATATTGTACACCGAACATGTAGGATACAATTATTGATCAAATGGCCGAGAGACAAGGGTATCTGACCAATAGCATCTTTCCTCAATGAAAGCCCTCCAAAACGTTCATCAAATAACTCCATCAAACCCTAAATCCCACAAAAGACTTCAGAATGTTCTTCTCGCCCAATGATCAATTCGCAAGCGGAAATGAACAAACTAACCCAATACACATCGACAATTCCCAAATCATAACGAGTACAACCAAAAAATAAGAAATCATAAAGAATAGCCATTGAGAAGCAAAAGAGTTGGAATCGACCATCACTGTAACTGTGTTGATATCTTTCTGTAAACAGAACTCACCACAGCTCCATCGAATAAATCCATCAAACCCTAAGCCAATGGTTCTCTGAACCCTCGGTTCCAAAAATGCTTTTGATTTCTCTTCTTTCAGCCTTCAGCGAAAGAAAGCGAATCAACTAAACCTGAATGCCCCAGAGAGCCGCCAAGGGTTTTGCATAGTTGTTCGAGTCAACAAAGTAACATACGTGAACAGATGAATCCTGAATAAACCCCAAATCTATCAAGGTTTTCAAATTTTAGGGTTTGGTTTCGCTATCCAAACCCGAGATATCGAAACCCTAAAATTCGAAACCCTATCCAAACCCTAGATAGTAAACCCCTAAAATTCGAAACCCTATAGAACCGCAATGGAGAAACCAACTCGGCCATCTTGGTAAAAGTTCCAATAACTTCATGAAAATCCATAAACGACGATCAAACGAAACGATATATTAAGATCGATTGATAGCAGAGCCACCTACATACACGCGAGAAGTAGCAAACCTGAGATCGATCGAAGGTCTTCAAGAACAAGACGCCGAGGGCTCTGAGTTCTGATCGGTTGATTGAATCGAAAAGCAACAAAATCCAATCGAGTATCGAACAGAAAGAGAGATGCAGTGAGTGAGTGAGCGAGCGAGCGAGAGTGAGATGATTTTGTGGAGAAAGCGAGGGGTAGGGCTTAAGAGTATTTATACGGCTGTCCACGGATTGATTCGGATTCCCAAATCACCGTACTCCCCAAGAAATATCCGTTTTGGCTCCGGTTAGAACAAAAATTAACTTTGGCAGCTTACGGGTCGAGCCCCCGCGCAGATATCATCAGCCCATCTAACCTTAATAGCCTAAACTTTATGAGCCCACAGTATTCTGTCACAGAACCCACTAGTCCCAAATCCTCTTAGACCCCCCCAGCCCAAATTGCCCACCTTACACACCTCAAATCCTCCATAACCCAACTTCTGAGACCCCATCACAACTTATCCCTAACCCCTACATAGCCCAACATCCTAACTTTTTAAGCCCAAATACAAACCCCACTGCCCAACTCTCCCCTGACTCTCCTAAACTTAATTCCCATACTCCCTCTGATATTCCCCTTGCCACTATCTTTAAATCCCTTTCAATCAAGAGAAAGACAGATAACGACATTGTGGAGGATGCTCGTCCTAAAATCCCCCGTATCTGCTCCCCAGACCCTGTTCACAGCCCTCCCAAACCCCATTCGCCCTTCCCGTAAGTTGATCAAAGGTAACTATTGTTCTCCTATCAAGATTCCTATCACTTTGAATAGCTCTCTATTTCAAGAAATGGATCTGTGTGAAGTTGAAATTCAACAATCTCACTTTGGAGCAGAGGTTTCTCCCACTCTTGCTTAGTTGGATCAGTCTAGTATGGCTCTGAAAGGGGAAAATTTGGATATGGTGGGGCGTGTGGCTGGCCCGAAACAGCCACACTCTCTATGTTGATCCTAACTTGGAACTGTCAAGGAGTTGGGCATACCTTGACAGGCCAAGCTTTAGATGATTTAATGAGTAAAAATCGCACCTTCAACGCCTTTTTGATGGAGTCTAAGAATAATGTGGCCAAGATGGAGGCCATGCGAAGTAGGCTGGGTTTTTGTCAGGGCAGTTATGTTGATCCTGAAGGGTTATCAGAGGGCCTTTCTCTTTGGTGGAATAAAGTAGTGGATCTGATAATAGAGGAGGCTAACAAGAATTTTTTTGCATGTCACAGTCACAGAGAGAGCGAACTATTTCTATTGGGAAGTTACCTTTGTGTATGGTTGCCTATCTAGGGCTGGTAGGGTCAAAGTTTGGGAGGATATCAAGAACCTCGCCCATTTAATTCATCTCCCATGGTTGTACATGGGGGACTTCAATCAAGTTTTGAATGTGGGAGACAAGATCGGTGGCCATGTCCCTTCCCAAAAGGCCTAAGTTTACTTGGAGAAATAACCACAGTGGGGATAACTTCAATATGGAAAAGATTGATACGGTGTTTGCCAATTCCAAATGGTGTGAACTTTATGACCAAGCGATGGTTTTTATGGAAGCGGCTATCGGCTTAGATCATAATCCTTTCTTGTTAAACACCATTGTTCCTTTGGCTAAGGTAGGGAAACCTTTCCATTTTGAATCTTTCTGGGTCACTAAGGAAGACTGTAAAGTGGTGATCGAAAGAGATTGGAGTAAAAACAGAATAGGACTCTGATGTATTTAGTATGCAAGAAATTACAAGTGTGCAATGATAATGAATAGCCAAAAGAGAAAAGTAAAAAGATAGGATATGTTGTCCATGTCTTGCCATTGTACTGTTGTCTCATCTTATCTGGTGCTGTTGCCATAAGTTTTTGCTATTGTTTTTTTTTTACTAAAGGAGGCCGATGCTGAATTTTGGTATTTGGTAACTTATTATCTTTGGAAGTTGATGCTGCTACAAGATGCTGCTGTTGTCCCATCATGTCTGATGCTGAATTTTTTTTCAAAACATGTTGCTGCTATGATGGAATTTCTGTTGCTTCTTCTGAGGACGTCTATTGATGCTATTTGTGGATCCCTTATGGATCAGTAGTAGGTCTTGCCATTCTACTGTTGTCCCAACTTGTCTGGAGCTGTTGATACAAGTTTTTGCTATTGTTTTTTTTACTAAAGGAGACCATTGCAATTTGAGATTTTATCTGCTGCTACAAGACTTTTCTATTGAAGGCTCTTTTGGACTACGATGATATACTTTACTGTTGTTGCTGTTTCGCTACAAGTTTTTCTGGTTGAAGGCTATACTTATGGGGAAGAGATGTTGATGCTAGAATGATACTGTAGGTGTCAAGAATATGCTATTCAAGACTTAAGTCTCTTTTATGTTCAAGGTCAAGGCTTTGTTAGCTATTATTAGGTGTGGTTCTTAGTGGGACACGTTGTCCATGTTTTGGGCATCCTATCTGATATTTCTATCTTTTTCCTTTTCTCTTATGGTTGTTCATTTAGCTTCTAGCTTGATGTATTTGCCTTGGATATTCCTTGCTTTGTGCATGGATACGATCTCCTCGATGTACCCTTTGTAGAGTTTCAAAAATTTTGTTGCTGTTAAAAAAAAAAGGTACTCAGTGATGGTTAATGGGGGGCAAGTGTGTAATATTATCCCTAATAGAGGTCTCCGCCAAGGAGACCCTCTATTATCGTATTTGTTCTTGATCGTTGCTGATGTTTTTTCTAATATTATGACAAAAGCGGTCAACAACAAAATCGTCAAAGGTATCCAAATGAAGAAAAGATGTCCAGTGGTTTCTCACTTATTGTTCACAAACAATTCATTGGTGTTCCTAGAAGGCTGCCCCCAATCTTGTTCAAATTTTATGGATCTCATGCAGAGCTTTAGTGAAGCATCGGGGCTATCCCTTAATGTTCATAAGTCCAGTCTTTACTTCTCAGCCAACACAGAAGAGGCCACTAAGGAATCTATTAAGAGCATTTTGGGGATGGAAGAGATGAAAGATTCTTCACAATATTTAGGACTTCCTGCGTTTTGGGGGAGGTAAAAAAATGGATCCTTGGGATATCTCAGAGATAGAATCATTAAGAAAACTAAAGGATGGGGTAATAAACACCTTAATCATGCGAGCAAAAAGGTCCTTATCAAGTCTTTTCTTCAACCCATTCCTATGTATACCATGATGTGTTTTAAGCTTCCCTACTCGATTTGCCCTTGCTTAAATTCTGTCATAAGCAATTTTTGGTGGGGTGAAGGTGAGAATGGACGAAAAATTCGTTGGGGAGCTTGGCATAAGTTGGTTGACCTTAAAGCAGTAGGTGGTATGGGATTTAAGGACTTCGAGTCCTTCAACATTGCTCTCCTAGCAAAACAATTCTGGTGTTTAATGAACTATCCAAATGCGCTATGGGCTAAGGTTTTGAAAGGGTTGTATTTCCCTACTAAATCTTGTATGGAGGCAGTTAAAGGGTCCAAACCTTCCTGGATTTGGGGAAGCCTTCTGGAAGGTAGAAATCTCATCCAAAAAGGAGTTCAATGGAATGTAGGCAATGGTGAACTAATCAACTTTTGGGAGGATAAGTGGGTACCTGATAATCAGGTTGGAAAAGTTACCCCACTTGCAAACACACTGACGGATAAAATGAAGGTGGCACAATTCATTAATCCAGTGACGAATGCTTGGGACATTGAGAAGTTGAGAAATTCCATACAAGAAGAAGAAGTTTGTGAGGTTTGCAAAATCCCTATCAGCCTATCTGGTCTCAAGACAAGGTCATTTGGCATTTAACGAACAATGGAGATTACTCTGTAAAATATGGATATATTCACCACATCAAATTGGTTAAAAATGTTAGTTCCTTGTTGCCTTCTTGTTCCTACTTTCCTTCGAGTTCTATGTGGAAAAGATTTTGGAATGTCCCAACTTTGCCAAAAATTCGCATGTTCATGTGGAAAGTTCTTAGAAATTGGATGGCTTTTAGGGCGAATTTCGTTCATAGGAAATGTGGTACTACTCCTCTCTATCCAATCTGTGGTGATGTTAGTGAAACTATGGAACACTTGTTATTTCATTGCCCATGTAGCAGGGCTGTCTGGTTTGCCAGTGGAAAAGCCTTTTGGATTTTCCATAAAAATATTATTGTAGTTGACAAGTGGATGGAAGACTACTATGCGGTAATATGGCAAATGAAGCAAGTAGAGAGGAAGTTGGGGAAATTCTGGAGATTTGTTGGGCGATTTGGAAAGGTAGAAACAAGTTCGTTTGCAATGGAGAGATGCCAAATCCAAAATGGGTGATTACCCAAGCCTTTATGGCATCTAGAGATTTCTTTCAGGCTATTTGTTCTGGGTGCCATAGGGGTCTGTCTAGGTCGGTTCGAGTGTTGAGGTGGGACCCTCCTTATACTTCTTTAACCAAGATTAATATCGATGGAGCTTTTAAATCCTCTCGCAGCTCAGCTGCCTTTAGCATTATCTCTAAGGACAGTGGTGGATGTGCTCTCCTAGGGCGGTGTGGTTGTGTTATGGTGTCGTCAACATTAGCAATTGAAGCTTGGGCCCTCTGTATCGCTTGTGTTTTGGCTAAGGAGCAGAAGTTGAAAGAAATCATCTTTGAGTCTGATTGCAAGAGAATTTGATTAGCTATGCGAATGGATCCATTATGAATTGCCCTTAGGATATAGAACTTGGGCCGCCTCAGAGTCATCATTGCGTTTGGTCAAGAGTTTTTAGAAGAATTTTTTGAGATAGTGTTTGGATGGATTTTTGGAAAAAAAATACTCCCTCCGTCCCAATTTTATAGTCCCTCGTTCTATCCTAACCGGATAAAAAAATGATTATATCTTTCAATCGGTAATACATTTTATATGCAATATGAATCTTATTTGATAGATCTTGATTTAATCTAATAAACAAAGTGTTTAAAATCACCTAAAACATTGTAGATTATAAGATATAACACTTTAAAAAGTGGCACGAACTCCCAAAAGGGACTATAAAATTGGGACGGATGGAGTAATAATTAGAGAGATGTGTAATAATAGAAGAGAGATAAAGAGAGAAATGAGAATAATGATTGGAGAGAGAGGTATGAGTAGAGAAAGAAATGTGATTAATGATTGGAGAGATGAGAGATGAAGAAAAATCTTTTTGGAATTTTTTTTAAAAAATATGAAGTGAACAAAGTGAGGCCTTGTTCGGAAATGGTTCTTGAGAACTAGTTTTCACCTTTTTAAGGATAGGCCCCACATGGCCGGACACCCACTTTTTTCATTTGTCAAAATTTAAGAAACTCTACTCTACTTTATACTTTGTCCGAGATGAGTCCACAGAGTCCACTTCAAATACCCACTCAAATGATCCAATCTGTCCGTTAGTTCTAAAATTAATATTTTGAGTCACTCCTAAAAAATTAGCTCATTTGAAAAATTATAAATGGTTGATCTGTCATCTAATTATGATTCACAATTTAGGATCTTCCATTTTGGCAAATGTTTGAAAGAAAGTTAGACAACTTGATGAAGTAATTAAAATTATATGATTGACTTGTTTTTTTCAAGATGACTTGTCACGCCCTCAATTTTGTAACATTAAAAAGTAAATATTTTTAAAAATAAAAAGTGCATACTTTATATATTTTCTTCTTTTATCTCACCATAATGCTTCTTCTAAAAAAAGTACCCGTCTCCCATTGGAAAGATACGAATTTAAAAGATAAATTGATTACATTCTTCCAAACAATTTTTTTTTTTAAAAAAGGGTTACAAACCCATCTTAGTTTTAAAATTAAATACATGAACATCTCCCAAATGAGTACCTACTAAGTTTCAATAAGAAACAATGATCAATGATGCCTTCAAAGGATTTCATGCACTCCAAATGCACTTCACACCATGCTCCTCATTGAATACCTGAAAATTGATAGGTTGAGCTATACTAGTCCAATAGAAAAATCCCTAACACAAACTTTATATACATATGCAGTGCACTATGCTTGTGAATGAACCTACAGTGCATACACAAAATACACTCTCGTGCATACACGACACCACATATACATAACCACGCTTGAAAGTTTCAAACTGATCGGAAGTAATCTTTACCACTTAATTTCCATTTCAACACCACCTTAGGATCACCACGACTTTGTCCCAGTCTTTTCTCTAACAATCAACTCCTTTTACTTCTCATCACACCCAAAGACTCTAGTTTCTCAACATAACCACGCATTTTGATTTTTTCGATAGATATTTCCTCAATATCAAGCCACATTTCATAAAATGTACAACGAACACCACACAATTCCCAACTCCATGAATACAATCAAATCAACTAAGGAATGTAAGGAATAATACACAACAAACAACACATAAACAACCAACCACACATAAACAACCAACCACACACAACAAACAACATATAACAATAACACGCAACCAACAACACACCACAACATGTCCGACTCCACAAGCCAACAACTCAATTAAGGAATGCAAAAGACTAAAAGATTAGACAATCAAAACATCCCACCAACAGTTTCACTTACCAAGAACTCAACATGTCTAATCTTCCCAAACTCGTTTGATTAAGGGCATTTTCATAATTTCATCACGGGTCAAGACCGTAAGCATCTCCATCAATCCATGCCTCAAATACACTCATAAATATCCCAAATTCATTACAAGGAAAACAATATAACATATACACATGAATATCACAAAAAAAACCCCAATTTTGGTTTAAGCCATAAATTAGAAATTTCACAGCACAACAACATCTACGCAAATCATATGTAGAAACCAATAGTTTATTATCTAAACACATAGATATATATAGAGAGAGAGGAGAGAAATCCCTACTTGACTGGGTTTTGAGCAAAACCCCAACTTCCGAGACTCAAGCTCCAAGCTTTCATGTGTCCGTGACGCATCCTACGTGTAATTTTGGCCGAACTGCCTTGTGTTCAAAAATTTATAAAGCATCACATACTCAATATTTTTCAATGATTTCAAAGCTAAAACAACACTAACTTATTAGTGATTAATGTCCATGGGGACCCATAACCAATAGACTTGTTAATTATCACGGAATTTACAAAATACACAACCCTCAATAATCTGCCCAGATTTTAGGATTTCCATAACGCAGCTTGGTGCGTGAATTGTTTAAAAATAGCCATTTCATGTTTTGCTCCAATATTTGGACACAATCTAGTATACTCATATATGTACATCATATAAAAATTTCATAAAATGTGGAGATGATTTACTAGGTCTAGCGCACCAAAAAAACCAAAGGTCACAAAACCCACATCCACCAGGACAGTGAAACAAAGCACAACTCGGTTCACGATTTTTCATATTGTTTGTAATTCGAATTAACCTCTGAAATTTTTTACACAACACAGATAACATCCATGGGTAGCTTCTGTAAAATTTTCATAAATTTACAAGTTTTGGAACTATATAAAAAAAAATCGGCCAAAACAGAGATCAGTAGGATAACGTATGAACTTGATCGCCTAACTTTGAAAAATCACCATAAAATCGAGCTCTTAATATTTTTTAGTGATTCTTGTGCCAAAAGTTTTTTTTTTTATTGAAATTAGCTTCAAGGTTACAGAAGAGACCAAAATCCAATTCGAAGTCCAAAGATGAGAAAATGGGAGAACACACAGGCTACACAAATCTATCCCAGAACAGATTTCCAGAACTGCAGACCTTATTTCAAAAATTCATAGTAAATTGAATTCTCAATGGATTTGGGTGATTCTAGAGGAAAAAGAAAGCTCTCTGAGTTAACTTTAAATCATATGAAGGAAACAAAACCTAATTAACAATTTATGAAGGAGAAATCAATGAAAAACCGAGACCCAGTCTGCTGTAATAAAACTGTTGTTCTTATCGGCATATACACATGAAAATTTTCGATTAAAATTGATAAAAATAAGGGAGATGAGAACTATACTTGCAGAGGTGGAGATGGTAGTCGGACGTGGCGGTGGAGGTCGCTGGAGGTGGAGGCAGTCGTAGCTTCTCCCTTCCTCTCTCCTCTTTTCTTCTTCTTCTTCTTCTTCTTCTTCTTCTTCTCGCTTCTTCTCTGATTTTTTTGTGTTCTCTCCCTCTCTTCCCAGCCACACACACAATATATATATATATATATATATATATATATATATATATATATATATAGATAATTTCACTCACACCCCCCTCTAATTCCTCATGTGTTATCATCAAGTCCAAAATCCAAGTTATATTACACTTAATCTTCATTTAAAAACCGTTTGCGATTACACCCCAAACTCCAGGTTAAAAATTTCGGAGCATTCTCTTTAAATTTAGATGAAAATTTTACGGGTCTTTACATGACTTAAAAAATAATTTTGGAATTAATGGACGGTTTGGATCATTTGTGTGGGTTTTTGAAGTAGACCCCATGGACCCATCTCACACAAGGTATAAACAAAAGTAGAATTTCTTAAAATTTTGACAAATGAGAAAAGTGGGTGTCTGGCCATTTGGGGCCTATCCCTAAAAAGGTGAAAACTGGTTCTTAAAACCATTTCCGAACACAACTCGATTGTCTTTCAAGTGGTGTAGGAAGGAAGCTAACAAAGCAGCTCATTGGATAGCTTCTCAATGCTGAGATAGGAAAATTTTGTTCGCTTCGGGTTGTATTCCGCCTGGTCTTGAGTCTGTTTTGATTAAGGACTCGTCTTAGTATTTTCTTTATATATTATGATAAAAAAATTGCTGAGTCACGGTTTCAAAGAAAATATAATTTGTTGAGGGATGCTACAATGTGCACCCCATTTTTGGGCCAAAAAATGAGATTTTGTAACAAAAAATATGAGATTTTGTGGGTCAAATATGAACTTTTGTGGCTGAAAATATGAAAAGGGCATACCATATGCACATTTGACCAAATCGACGAACGAGATTGCGCCACATATGCAAAAAGTGACCCCCTATACCAGTCATCTTTCTCTCATATGGAGAGCAAAAAAAAAATCATAAAACCTCGGGTGATCTCTCATATAACGTTTTGGGTTTCAAAAATCTCATATATGAAGCCACAAATGCTCATAAAATTACCACAAAATTTTGAAAGAGCCACAAAATGTCATATTGGCAAAAGTCAACCTCATAAAACATGCCACAAAATCTCATATGATAGTTTTGGACTGTAGTGAAAATGTGATACATATTGTGTGTATATATATTGATGTGACATGTCTCATTTAAGGTGTCACAGAAATACATATTTTAGCCTACATTGAGTTATACCACTCAAAATCTCATATATACTTCGAAGAACACTCATATAAAAAGTCATTTGATATGAGAATTTTTGGTTTAAAAAATGAGTACTTGTGGAGGAATATATGAATATTTTGTGGACCACTACAATCCAAAAATATTGTTGTGTATTGATAGTGACATGTCTCATATACTTACCCACAAAAATAAATATAAGCGCAAAATCTCATATACTCAGCCACACATTCTCATGTAAAATTTATTAACAATTTTTGGACTGTAGTGGACCACAAAAATCTCATATTTTTCTTTCACAAACACTCATTTTGAAAGTCACAAAATCTCATATGGATTTTTTTTTTCCAAGCGGTGGGCCTGGTGACCAACCGGTTGCCATTTTTTTTGATTTTTTTATTCCAAAATTTTCTCATATGTAAATGAGATTTTGTGGACCTTTTTATTGGGTTTTGGTGTTCCAATAATTATTTTTGTAATTTCCAATATGAGTGTTTACTTTTGTCAATATGAGATTTTGTGGACTTATATGAGATTTTGTGACTATATATACAAATTGCACACCATATGCCAAAAGGCATGGTGCACACCATAGCATTACTCTCTGTAATTGGATCAAAAGCCACACAGTCTTGTTTCGAGTTGTGATTCATGGTTCGATTCCGGCTCTATCTACACGAATTACAGTTGATATTGCAACCAAAAAAGCCGAAAGGAAAAAAAAAGTCTGAAAGGAAAAAAAAAAGTCAACTAAAGTATTTTCATGTATTACTTTCATTAATATCTAACGGTTCGATTAATCTATGATTTATAATAAAAATCTATGACCAAACCGTATCTAACAATTAATTATAAGTTTAATCCATGTCAAGGATCATTAGTCTACGAATCCAATCCAAAATGTACTAATTGGTGATTCGTAGTTCATAAGATTTTTTGGACAGTCTAATTTATAGGTGGTGCAGATGCATGAAGTGAAAGAATCCTAGGTCGGTAGTAATTTCCTATTTTTCGGGGGCATTAAGCTAAAAAAAGTTTAAAAATAAAAACCAGACCTTTTTTTTTTTTATTTTTTTATACGTACGTCAGGCCTTGCAAACTATCTTCTTAAGTTTCTTATTTTATCTTCATTCAATTTTATTTTTTTTTGCATTTGTAAGTTTTGCGTCAAACTTTGTAAATTATTAATTTGTCTCAACATGAGGATCTATTTTTCGGCTTTTTCTTGGATATTTTCCCAAAAATTAGATAATTTACATAATTTTTTACTTTTTTTATTCCTCACGTCGAGACGGATCAATAATACATAAAAAATTGATACATAACTTACAAACGCAAAATTTTTTTGGAATAAAGAGTAGAGACCATCAAAAATTCTAAAAAACAGTTGTTGTGGAACAACCTCAGTAAAACTAAATAGACAATTTAAAACATCAGGCATATAATTTTCTTGAAAACAGATTAGATTGAATGACTAGTGAGTGTGCGAGCATGATATCAAAATGCCTATACAGAGTTAATTATACGTAAAGTATAGGTTGACTACTGACTTCTTGTTGAAGTTCAGGCAGAACACATTCAACTCGATCCAGAAATTGATTCCATTCAACGATATACAGAGCAATACACGATTCACAAGCAACGAGCAGAATTAAGATCGGCCCATTGATAAATAAATTTGCTTTCAACCAATCATTCGTTACAAAAATATGAATCAGTTGCTGTTTTGTACCCCGCGGTACCCTTGCAGCATACCATCTGGGGGTAAATCTTAGCAAAATCTTGACTTCTCTAATCATAAAAACAAAGAGCTTGCCAATGATGTTCGCCTCCTCATTAGTAATAGTAATCTTTACAGGGCACACTTCCAGTTTCATCTCGACTTCTCCAATCTTCAAAAATGGATTGGAAACGATCTTCACCTTCTCGTCAATGGTAATAGTTACAGGGCATTTGGATGCATAAATCATCTTGACCTCTCTAATCTTTGACAATGGCTTGAAGTGGTCTTCAACTCGTCGTCAGCAGTAATATTTATTGGGCATTTGTGCCTACAAATCATACTTCCAGTTTCATGAAGCCCCTGCACTTGGCTCTCCTGCCATTCTTCACCTCAGTGTCAGCAGTAATATTTATTTGGCATTTGTGCCTACAAATCATACTTCCAGTTTCATGAAGCCCCTGCACTTGGCTCTCCTGCCACTCTTCGCCTCATCGTCAGCAGTAATATTTATTGGACATTTGCGCCTACAAATCATACTTCCAGTTTCATGGAGCCCCTGCACTTGGCTCTCCTGCCAATTTCCATACTGTCAATTGCCCTGTTGCATCGCCTGTGAAGAAAAGGCCTGCGGAACCTATCTGAATTGCTCGGACTTCTTGCTTGGAAAATATTCTTCCCCTTTCAGTAAATCTGAGAACACCAAAAAGGCATATATAGGTATCATTCCCAGAAAAAGCAGACTCACTAAACAAAGACGGCGATAAGCTAAAAATTTGAGAAATGAGAAGTACTGTTCTAGTTTTCAGTACTTACGATGGCAAATCATATAAGCGGACAGTGTCGTCATTACATGAGCAAAGCAGAATAGGTTTCCCTTCAGCATCTTGAATGCCGCAGAGTTCAAGAAAACCCTGAAACAGTTAAATGCATAATAAAAAACAGTTGCTTATCAAAAAATAATTTTAAAAAAAACTGTTCACACCATGGGGGCACAATAACTGTGCGACTTCCCATTTGGAATTCAATCGAACAACAGAATAATGCTTTACCATAATCACAAGGCATATGTATGTTTAATATGATTTACATTGTCTAGAATTTCCCTAACATTGGAGCAAGAAATTCAACCCTCAAGTACCCTTCGAGTTTCTTTTGTTAATTTGATATAAACTAAAGGTCCTAGAGAGGAGACCTTTCTCAATCCAAAGGTCAGATAATGGAGATCATTCTTAAAAGGCAGGCACATAGTAACCAAAAAGTTCACGCTCCACCCTTGGCAGGGTATCTACGACTCTACATTATCAAAGATACACAATACCTTTCAGAATAAGTGATGTAATTTCAAGTCGGATATACTGACAACCACTAATTTACTAACCGAGATGTAATTTCAAGTCGGATATACTGACAACCACTAATTTACTAACCGACTATTGAAGGCATAGATACTTAGGTTTGAACAGACGAAAAGCCACCCTTTGAAAGAGCACCAGTTTGAAGCAAACTAAATTTCAACACATAGCGAAGACAATATATAAAACAGGAATGGTCATTAACATCTAAATATTCTTATTTTAATGTGTAGATAGAACAGAAACAGTCACTGACACAAACTTACATGTTTTTCTTTATGTGTATGGATAACTTCCATGTTTCCACTTTCAGTAGCAGCCCAAGCCTGTTCAGAAAATCACAAATCAGAATATCGACGTAGGCTGTAGGATATCATTATCAACAAGTGTACGCAGTATCATAAAGATTAAAGATAAGGTTTAGAAAAAGAATCAAACCTTTATTGTTCCATCCAACGAACAAGATAGTAAAAAACTCTCCCAGCAAAGAACAGACATCACCGCATGAGCATGTCCATGTAGTGTCTGGAGACAGTCAAAGGTGTTGAGATCCCACACCTGGAAAAAGGAAATACCAGAATGAATGATGATTTGAAAAATAGACTGATAACCCACACCTAACAGTAAACGGGGACAAGTTCGTGATCACAACCAACTTACTCTAATTGTATTATCCATGGAACCAGAGTAGAGCCACTTTGCTCCAACACAAAGAGAAATGACACCACTGCTATGACCCCTCAGCGATGCAGCTAGATCAAGGCTGTTAGTTTGAGAACAGGGTTTCCATGCCAATATGGTGCCGTCCTGTAACCCAAAAAAAGTAAAATCACAAATGCTTTTCATATTCAAATTGCAAAAAACAGAAAGATAGCATGATAAAAATCACCATATAAATTTGCAACTACACAGAGGAACCATTAACTAGTTACTACTAAATGCCTTCTTGATAAATAAAAATCTAAGCCTCCTAATAATATTTACCTGCGTCCCAGCAAAAAGCACATCATTACCCACAGCCATGGCGTAAACTTGCCCAACTGGTCCATCAAGAGTCAGCTCAGTTTGAGTCTGAGTATTCCACGCCTGAAACACGCATTTAACAGAAAGATGTCAATACCAATGCAAATAGAATTTGCTGAACCTAATTAGGCAGTTTTAATGTTCTGAATTCAGATATGATTATGTAAGTACCTTTACAGAATTTGGCAATCCCACAAACACCCACGGACCTTCACTAATCAAAGATCCAACTTCACCGGAAAGATTAACCACATCAACACACTGCATTAACAGGGCATTCTGTCAGCCCATCAGTTTCAGACTTGCAGGGAAAACTAGTTTCTAAACAAGAGGGATAGTCCTGGTACCAACCTGACCGGTATTGCAGTCCCAAACTCGAATAGTTTTGTCCTTACCGCCTGAGTAAAGCTTGGTGCAGCCACAAGGAAGGGCGATCCCATTAACACCCTACGACCATGTTCACGGAAGTATTAGCCATCATAAGTAAAAGCGACTCCAAACAGCACAAAAATAGGGATATAAAAACTGCACCTAAAATTACCTTATTATGACCTTCTAGCTTCGCCACCATTGAGAAGCCATTGCCAGAAAACCAAGAATGCAAGTACTTGCACTTCTCTCCTTGGACACAATTACCCAAAAGCCAATATTTGCACACCTTTTCTGGGGTCTTTGGAGGAGTTTTATGATCACAAGCACTTGATGAAATAGATGACATCTTTTTAGGAGCTACTTCACTTGGCGAAATATATGACATATTCTTAGCAGCTATTTCACTGGGCAAAATATATATTTTTTTAGCAGCTATTTCACTGGGGGAAATATATGAACTCTCCTGACCATCTTCTGAACTACTCCGCCAAGTCTTAGAATGATGATATGGGGACTGCTTGGGTGGTTGTGAGGGTAGTGATTCTGGATGCAAGAATCTACATGGGTTCCGGGTGCATCTCCCACCGAGCCAGAAGGAACAAATGACGTTCACAGCCCCTCCTCTGATTCTGTCAAAAGCTGATTGCTGTGTCCTCTCTGAAAATCTCCTTCCAGCATTTATAGCCATTTTCTATACACAAAACAGGTATAGGAGCACAATTAACAAAAAAAAGTTTGAGAGACAACTGTATTTAGCCAATACAATATCTTTCTTCGAAGAAAATGCTCAGAACCTCGAGCCAAAGAAATCAATCAAACCCAAAATCAGTGGTTCGCTCTCCTTGCAGCTTTAATACCCATATTGTACACAGGACATCTACAAGGACACAACTAATCAAATGACCGAGAGACAAGGGCATCTGACCAATACCATCTTCCTTCGATGAAAACCCAACAAAATCTTAACCAGGTAACTCCACCAAACCCTTCACTGGTTCTATGAACCCTGAATCCATAAAATCCTTTGGAATATTACCGCCCAATGATCAATCAGCAAGTGAAAGTGAACAGATTAACCCTACACATATCCACAATTTTCAAACTTGTAAATAGTAAAACCAAAAAGTAGAAAATCCTATGGAACTTGACAGCAATACAGTTGGATTTTTCCACCTCTGTAACTGTTTATGTTGATAGTATCTTTCTTCAAATAGAGCGCACGACAGCCATAATTGAATAAATTCATCAAACCCTAAATCAATGGTTCTCTGGACCCACAGTTCCAAAACGGCATTGGATTTCTCTTATCTCGGCAACCGTTGATTCGGCAAGAGAAAGTGAATAAACTAACCCTAAATACATCCCGAAGTAAACCCTAAAATTTGAAACCCTAGAAAGTCCAAATACCAGACCCTAGATACCTTCTTGAAACTAATCCTAAACACATTCCAAAGTTAGCTTTGGATTTCTCTTCTATCAGCAACCATTCACTCGCTGTGGTGAAAGAAAAACAGCTCGAGCCAATCAGATAAAATCTTTATTGTAGCACGCATAAGGGAATAGATGAACCCTAAACATAACCCAAATATACACCCAAACAATAGATAGAAAACCCTAGAAAGCCGCCATGGAGAAGGAAAGAAGTTCGACTCGGCCATCTGAGTAACATTGCCGATACCTTCTTGAAACTCCATCAATCACGATCAAACCAAAACGAGGAATTAAAGCACAGACGATCACATACACGCGAGAAGTAGCAAACCTGAGATCGATCAAAGGCCTTCGAGAACAAAGACGGCAAGCGATCTGAGTTCTGATCGGTTGGTTGAATCGAAACGCAACGAAATCAAATCGAGGATCGTTCAGAAAGAGACGTGTAGCGAGGCGAGAGCAAGTAATATGGTGATGCGTGAACAGAAGACGAGGGTTTTCGGTTTGGGTTTGTATTTATAGGTTGTGTTGGGTGGGGCGCAAGTATCTAAGGTCGGTGGACTAATCATTAGGTGCTCCGGAGTCCCATGTAGGATAAAATAATACTGTGGCCATCACGGTCTAACTACATGCGGCTCAGATAACATCTATATATAAATAAATTTGAATCGTTCGTTATTGAATAGATCTGAATTGCTTATGATTGACCACAAATAGTCGTGATCAGTCCAACATTCATACTGTTCCCGAAGGAATAACACCATCCCCGTTCCCCATTATACGGTGTGGATTACTCATTGTGAATAATATTGTCTTTACCGAATGATTTGTCGCTAGGTAAATAATTGATAGTACTATGTAGGCAACGCCACGTGGTATTTCAGGAGGTTTGATTTTTAGAATAAATAAATGGTATGTTTGGAACTTGTGGAAAATAAGAGGAAAAAAAAAAGAAAAGAAAATTTTAAAACAAAAATTCTTCCATTGTTTGATTTGGAGAAAAAGAAAATAAATATTTTAAGTTTGGTGAATAGTGAAATTTCTCTCTCATTCCCTCCCCCCAGAACACAAAACAAAACTTTTAAAATATTTGCCACAAACCAAAAGGGCCAATTTTCAGCTTCTTTATGTATTTCAGTGGAATTTGAATCCAAAATATTTAGGGGTTGTTTCAATTCTTGACTCGTTGTCTTAATTGGCTATTGAATAAGTTTGAGTTTGATGCATAGCGAAAAAATGATCTGTTACTAAAATGCAATAGATCAATTAATAACTTTAGGCTTTGCATGCTATTCCAGGTATGTCAACACCGTGTATTAAAAGAGAGAGTTGGCCGATTCGGTGGTTTACCAATTTTGACATGATTTTTCCGATTTTGCCCTGCAATTAGAAGGGTTATAGGTTTAGTTTTATGGGTAATTTTGTCTATGACTCTTGACATTATCTAAAAAAGGTATCTCAATTTTCAGCCACATTTTTTTTCTCCTCTCTCTTTCGTATTATATGGATGATTGTGTGAAGTTCACTTCGAGATTCCACACAAATAATCTGAGTCGTCTAATAATTTTAAAATAATTATTTGAGTGGTATTGTAAAAAATAGTTTGAATTGGATAATTATAAACAATCAATCTAATCTTCAAATTTTCTATTCAAAATTTAAGATTTTGAATACTGTATGAATTTTGAAAAAAAATAAGTTAAATGACCGTGTACTTGGTATTCCCGTGATCCGAATCTCAGATATTATAGGACTCCAATCCATAGTGCACCGGGTGGGAGTTAAAAAGGCAAAAGCGAGATACCACTACTTTTAATGTTGTTTTACTTATTCCCATAATTGGAGGCGGGGCACTAGAAGCGATGCATGCAACCACTGTTTGTTTCCTGACCACCAGTAAGGGCCGTTTGGCCTCCAAAGACACGTGTCTTTAGCGTTAGCTTGTGCAATAAACGGCCTTGGCTTTCATACAAGTCATGTCATGCCTCTTTCCTTTTTCGTTGCTTTGTGTTGTGTGTCGGCTTACCTAGCCCGCTGCCTTGATGAAGCATTTGTGTTTCCGCACGGCAAGCGCGCTTGGCCAACAGCTTTTCACGACTCATGCCACAGTGCGTGCCCAAGTAGGGGTGGGAAAAAAACCGACGGGATCCGAACCAACCAAAAAACTAAAAATTCGGTTCGGTGTTTGATCGGCCCAGTCTGGCAAAAAAACCGAAAAAAATCAAACCGAAACACATTCTCGGTTTGGTTTCAATTTCCCGGAAAAAATCTGAAAAAACCGAATCGAAAAAACCAAAAGCACCCCTGTTTGGACCGAAAACTATGCAACTCTAATAAAATGAGATAATGGAATCCTATTTTATAAATAATTCCATGCAACTCTAATAAAATGCATACGTTAATTGTAAAAAGCAACACAACTTGTATTATAATAACTTAATAAGCATATAATACAAATCTTAACGCCAGACCGAAAAAACGAACCACCCCGAACCGATCGGTCCATTATTTTTTTCGGTCGGGATCGTTTCCCAGCAAAATCACCCCGAACCGATCGGTTCGGTCCCGAACACCCCAAAACCGAACTGTCTAATTTTCACCCCTATGCCTAGGGAATACCTCCTTATAATAGCTCCCGAGGCCACAACCGACATCTTTGGACTACTTAACATTGTCGTCAGCAGCTACGTCTCGGTTCAGGAATTTTAACTTGGAAAAAGGAGTATGCGGGTGCTTGTCACCGAGCAATCATTGGAAAAAGCATCTAACGTGTGCTTGATAGCGGGCAATCATTGGAAAATAAAAGTTCGGGGCTTGAACACGATCAGATACCGTCCTAGTCTCAATCATAAAAAATGTCGACCAAGGATCAACGGATGTTACTTTTAGGATTCCACTGACACCTTATAAGAAAGTCAATCCAAGTTTTTGGGTTCCAGGGAGTATGGTTAGTGGCACCTTATAAGAAAATCAATCCAAGTTTTTGGGTTCCAGGGAGTATGGTTGCAAGGCTGATGCAAGGGCATTACCAGGAGTGGAACTTGCACCTATTGGTATAATACTTAAAGTTGGTCTAAGATAATTTGAGTTATTAAAAAAGTAACGCTCTAGAGCAAGTGCCGCAGACAACTCAAAGTCTCAAACTCCTCCCTATCTCTATTTTGTTCAACCAACCCCCAAAAACAGCCTCCAAGAGACTCCATAAACGGGTGAACAAAATACCAAAGTACATAGTGGCTCCCTAGATCGCACCCCATTTAGGGAGCCACTGTTCACTCCCGACCCATTTTTTTACTACTTTCTCTCTCTCCCTCCATACTCTACGCGGCTCCCCAAATTACTTTTTTTTTTAATATTTTATTCTCTCTCTCTTGTCTCTTTTCTACTTTTCCCCCATATATCATAATTTATTAAAGATAGGGAATGTAATAGAGAGAATTGTTAGAGATGTGAATTGGTAAAATAAAAAATATGCACTGTTCATGACTTTTTTTAGAAAAAAATTTAGGGAGACTGTTAGGAATGCTCTAATTAATAGACAACCTGCAAAACAAAAAAGATGCGGGTGACTGTTTTTTTCACACCAACCAATCATCAGTAACAAAATAAGCAGAGCCTCTCATGGTCCCTTTACACAACTTCAATGCAAAAAAATAAAAATAAAAATTCACGGCATCTTTGGCTGATACACAACTGGATACTCTTCTCTGCTGCTAATTACACAAAAAATAGCCAATCTTAATGTGCAACCGATAAATCCGTAAAAACTATCTGAAGGAAAATTTGGGTCTAACTGGGAAATCGAAGGCCACATGAATTATGCAATGAACCAACTTATTCTATCAACTGATGCCCAATGCCCAGCGAGAAAAGGGAAGAATAAAGAGAACCTGAACTTATCTGTACAACACTTTCAAAGGCAGTTAACTGGAATTCCAATTTGAAAACAAAATTCCAAAACCATTCTGTACTAGTCCTTTCACTTAGACCAATGGCCTGTTCTCTTCATTTTCTTCTCCCTTTTCAAATCGAGTTTTATTCTCTTTGCTATAAGTAGGCTTCTCAATCTTGGGCAATGAAGATGAGGTTGGAGCTCTTTTGGGATCGGGCAAAAGCTTCAATATGATCCCCATAGATATTAGCAGAAGTCCAGTCACATGTTGTTCGGTTAATGGCTTTGTGAATATTAAGTAGGATAGCAGTAATGTTACCGCCTTTCTTGCCGTTGTCACCTGTGAAATAATCCAACTATGAGATCTGTTCACAAAATTCACAATGTTCTTTCCACATTGGATTGAACTTGATAATCAAACCCATGTCTTGATAGCCCATCCAAGATCCCTAAGATCATAAAGATCTATTACGTGAGCAAACCAAACACCAACAACCATCAAATCCTTACGGTGGTTTTGGGGTCAAGGATCTGTGGAAGAACCCACTCACAAAAAGAAAATGAGAGAGACCCAAAACCAAAAAATTTAGCTTCTTCACATCATTTCTTATCTTTTCCACTCCCTCCACAACCACCTCACAAACCCATGCACCAAACAAAGCTATCTACCCATTTGAAGAAAGCTTATTGACATGAAAAAAATGTACATACCATTGCAGTAGTGGCAGCACCAAAAATGGCAATGAGGGAAAGGACGGAGACTTGGCCAACAAAAGTAGCCATTGCTTCAAAGATCAAAACACCATATACATACAGATGCTGCAGGGACAAAGAAAACGTAATGAGAAAAACGTAACTTATTAGGAAGAATGAAGATATTTGGACTTTACCTGAGAACATGAATCCCATGCCTTCCAAAACTCTCCAGTCACAAACATGGGTACAATCAAGAAAGGCATACCAACCACCGTCGAGCAAAGGAGCATCTCCATCTGTCCAAAAACACACAATTAAAACATCAAGTCAGAAATTCTCCATGAACATTTTTGTTTTTGCAATTTAGAAAATGCCAGTGGGAGAAAATCACGTCAAATCCAAAACACCTGAGTCGTTTCGGGATTCATGGTGAAGATTGCTTCTTGAAGATTGCCTAAAAAGGCGTCCATGAGTAGAGCAACAGACACCATTAAAACACCAATGGAGCTAAAATTTGGTGAAGTTTGTGCATCCGCGAGAGTGAAAAGGATCAAACCCGCTACTAAAAGTAGAGCAGATACATATTCATGAGGTGGGTATTTTCGTCTCAAACCAGGTATGAAAGCACCCATTATCATCACAGGAAGCACCTGAAATAACATCAACTAATATAATCAGAAATGTTCCTTGTTGATGTACATGTCAGAGTGACAACTCATTAAACAATATCCTCAATAACAATTTGTAATGCTATAACATCATCTACCAAAATTCATGATTTCCTCTTATACATTTGAGTCTTCCTTCAGCTCAATAGAGTGGGAAAAAAAATTTACGCAGTGGACCACCAATTTTTAGTAGTTTTCTGAAGAAAATTATTGTAGCACCAACTTTATACCTTGTTTTCAGAAGCGTTATTCGAATCAGACTACTTACTAGATATTAAAAATCGGAGAACTCTCACTAAAACCTATTTGTTCTTTCTTGAGGAAGGTAGGACACTAGATAAATCATCATATACCAAAAATGAAAACCAGACATAGCACATTGTCATGTATTTATGATCAAACTTTGGTTAAACCTAAGCTATTATATCTGCTATTTACCTTGGTGGATTTAAACATAATTTGTGACGGGTAATTCAGAAAAGCCAATGAACCTTTCGTAAATCCATTTGAACCCATAAGCACTGCGGAGAGCTTCACATATGACGACCATGGGTTCACCACTTGCTTGTAGGTGAAGCCTTGTAAGTGAATCAGCGCAATATAAACCCACCCTTGAACAAATGTAAAGTACCAACCGTAGCTGCAAAAAGTAGACCAACATCCGCATAAATTATACGTAAAACCCCCAATCAAAGCTCAAATTCATAACTGTTTTAGAAAACAATAGTCAGCCACCTAACTCACCTGAATTGGAGCCTATTGTACACGTATTCCTGAAATTAAACAATAATAACTGAGTACAAATTCATTTTAACTTATTAAATAAATGTACAGAATATTATGTTGGGCACTTTACTCCAGGAAAGAAATTTCTTATAATAACCACAAATCATTGAAAATCGGATGTATTTTTACTCATTTTTAAACAAAAGATCCACATAACAATATAAATGGTACCCTGATGCACGTAAGGTTACAAATTAAGTAAAATAATCAAAGTATATCAAGAGAATCAATAGCCAGAATAGCATAATAGGTGTAGTGTACTAAAAAGGTAGCCTTCAATTAATAACAAAAAAATCCAATTTCCATAGAGAATATTCGTGGCTTACCGTACAAGAAGAGCATATGGAAACATGCATGAAAAAGAATTAGAAAACTAAATCAATTAAAGATGCTGGCGGTATGTTGAGGATTTTGGGAAACATCTAAAATCCACCAAGAGAGAATTTACTAAAAGCAAGCATCAACATCAAAACCACTCCGGAGTTTTATCGTTCTGTATTCATCTTAGTTAGCTCTTGTTTATCTCCTTTTATGGAGATTTCCGTTTCCCGCGTGGAACTTTCTCTACCCTCTGCGGGTATTGTTTCCCTGTACTTAGGTGAATTCCTTTCCAATCAACATTGACCCGAAAGTTGAGGACAGAAAACGGAGGGCTTTAGAATTTGGGTGATTGTAACATTTTGGGCACTAAAAAAATACAAAATAAATAAATCATACATGCTCATCTCGCAAAATGCAAAATGCAAAATGCAAAAAAAAAACCCATCAATACAACCACCACTGTTTGGTTACTAAGAAACCAAAGGAAAACAAAAGCAAGTATTCCTTACGTCTCCATTCGATGGAGTAAATCAATAAGAGCAAAAAAAAAAAAAAAAACCAAAATAATCATCAACTATGCCCTTTGTTTTCAATTGATTGTTACAATTTGTTACCAACTGAACAGCAGAGAAATGGATGAGAAGACTTCTAAAGGCTTCAACCCATTTTATTTTCTCGTGAACCAAACAAAGGGTTTAGCAGATTATACCTCACAGACGCCGTTGACAAGGTAACCGAAGAAGAACCCAGAAGAGCATATGAGGAATTGTTGCCATGTGGGTTTATCTGAGAGAGAGATTCCAAACAAAGACCGACCCTGTTCTTCCTTCTTCATCTAATCTGTTGAACAGATTTCAAAAACGTCAAGTGCATTTACTTCATTTCGACTGGGTCTTCTTCACCGCCTGCAAGTTGACTGTAGATTAATAGAGGGAGAAAAGACCGATTTTAGAGAGAGAGAGAGATGGACTTTTTTTTTTTTTGATTAAGAGAGAGATGGACTAGTATTCCTTTTTTATAGAGGAAGGTGGGAGGGAATTTTGCTTGCTTGTAGGTAGGAGAGAGAAATTACAGAGTAGAGAAAACGGAAGAGAGAAAATTCCAAGAGAAGTGTTGGGCCTGTTCTCTCTCTTTTTCTTTTTTTTCTTTTTTTCTATTTTTAAAAATTCTTTTCGAAAAGATTCCTTCTTTTAAAAAAAATTTCTCTACTCATTATCTCGTTATTTTATTTCTCTCTCTATCTATCTAATCATTATCTCATTATTCTCATTTTAAAAAATTCAATCAAACACTATTTCAAAAATTCTTCTCAAAAATTTCTTTTCAAAATCCATCCAAACACAACCGTTCTCTTTCATTTATTTCCCATTTTCAAAAAGATTTTTTTTCCTACTCATTACTTCATTATTCTATTTCTCTCTCATTATTATTATTTTCAAAAACTCAACAAAATACTATCTCAAAAAATTCTTTTTAAAACCCATCCAAGCACAAATGTAAGTTCTGAGAAATTTTTCAGTACTGAGTGGGTACTACTTATGTGGTACCCACTCAGCAATTTAAGCTGTCCAAAATATGATCTAACGGTCTGGAAGAGGAGAGAGAGTGATTGGGTGAGAGGAGAGAGAGAAAATCAATCTCGGCCATCCAAAATACTTTTGGACGGCTGAGATCGTGCTCGGCATGATCACATGGTACCCATTCGGTACCCAAAATTTTTTCGTAAGTTCTTGGGTTTTGTTTTGCGAAGGAGGAAATTGGAAAATGATTTCCTCAGTTTGTTAAAGAAAGGAAAGAAAATACATAAAGAAAGGAAAGAAAATACAATTGGGATCTACGTAATTTTCAACCTCTCCGGTCTATATTTTGTATTAAAGGAGACCATTCACATTTAGACATATAGTATATTCAATGATTTGGATTTATACTTTAAAAGCAAATCAAAATCATTAATTACAAAAAATTAATGATTCAAATCATAACTGTCAACTCCAATCCAAAACACAAACCGGAGAAAATCCGTATCCTTTGGACAAACACCTTGCATTTCTTGTATTTACCAGTGTAAAAGATTAATTTTAATAAGTGGTTGGCAGCCCAAGTGACAAGGGCCTTTGTTTGCCCTACAATGTACCAAGGTTCAAATCCCACTCTCCCTGTCTCCCATTCTTGCTGTGTCAAAAAAAATAAAATTAATTTTAAAATATTACTCTTTTCTTTTAAAAGCATATTAAAAATCGATGAAGAAAATGGAGTTTTGAAAACTTCACACTGTTCGAGGATAAATATGAATATTCTGGATAAATATGAGTGTGCGAATATAAGTATTCTGGATAAATATGAGTATTTCTGGATAAAACAAAAGTGTGAAAATCATTACCCAAAAAAATGTCTTAATACACGGGAAAAAAATTCATGTCTCTCGTAATATAACAAAAATAGGAGGAGAGGTAATGAAAGAATCAAGATCCCTAATTGCATTTATTGTTTTCTAAACCAAATTACAAACCATCAGTTCTTTTTCTTTCTTTCCCTTAATTCCAAACAAAAGCTTACTCTCAACAAAAATGTTTTGGGCTCTGTAACTGTAAGCTTAATCTTTTGAAAAAAATAGTGTTATAAGCTGTGTAAATTATAATATTTCATAAATGTGACGCTTTTAATAAAGTTTTGACTGAAATTAAATCGTGCGATTATGTGAGTAATTACGCGCATTGGGCACTAATTACGTTCACTAAATCTTATTTCTTATTATTTTATTTTATTTATTTGCAAGAAATTGCTTTGGCGTCCCTAATGGAAGTAACAAAGCCCTAAAAATCTGAGAGTTTGCACGAAGGACCCCACGAGCGGGTAAACTTTTGCTCACCCAGCAAGCCTAAAATTGAATAATTATTCAGTTGCTTAGCATCTTTTAAAAATATGTAGTATTTTTAATTACCCCCCCCCCCAAAAAAAAAAAATAATTTATGTAGCTTATGTAACCGTCTGCCACTGCATTGGTTGAATGGGTGAAAGACAAAATTAGTCCTTACAATCCCTCTCTCGTACTCTAGTCACGACTAACAAATGTGTGCAAGGTTTGAACTAGACACATTGTGTTGCTACGTTAGGGGAGATGAAGTCGCAAAACACCGACACAAAATTGTCTCCTAATTGCAAGCTAGATGTGTCTCCAATGAGCAATGTTCCACTCCCCCTTCCACATTGTTGAAAACACGGTTTGAACTAGATCGATTATTCTTAAAAATAAGCATTGAGTGAACTTTGTCAAACTCGCCAAAATATTTAAGATTAAATATTTTGTCTAGACAAAAGAGAAATGGAAAAGGATAAATGCATGAATAGAAGTTTTAAAAATTACAGAAAAGACTAATTTATTTATTTATTTATTTTTAAGAGTTTATGATCTGACTTTCAAAATCGACTGAGACATCCCAACTTAGATTGATGCACAAATAACTACAGCCAGAAGGATTACAAATTATTAAGTGTGCCAGCTTTCCTCACATATACTGAACCACCATATAAATAAATAAAAAAACACAGAATGTGACAAATGAAATGCGCTTATTATATTACCGGTCATGGACTCATGGTAACAAACATATTAAACATCTGAACCGTGCTTACTATATTATCCATTATGCTAACAAACCATCCATAAGAAACAGAATGTATGGGCATAAACTCAGGCGACATTTTTCGTACTTCTTATTTTATTTTATAGTATTACAATAATTAGATGTTCGGGTCAGCTTACACACATTTCGACAAATCCTGGTGAACCAATCTCTCAAGAGGATGCTGAAGATCATTCTTTAGAGATCGGACCTGGTGTGCGGCATCAGGGCCGTTGAAAACACATCCGATGGCCTTGATGCCGCACACCAGGGCTGATCTCGGGGGGTGCTCTCCAGCACTCTCGGCCCCCCATTCACTAGTGGAGTTCCTGTTTGATGGAAGTCCCGTTTAAAGTCAGAGCAAAGTTTTTGGATGTACATTTTTGTTCTTAAAAACAACAATGGTGGACTTCCCAATTACAATGGGAGATATAAACAGACCATCCATGAACTTTCTATACACGAGTTACCGTACGTTTACAATAGGGAAACAGACCATGAAATAAGATGCTAAAAGACACAGCAGAAAGTTTTGAAAGATGCCATTTCACGTGAGTTTCAAAAGGAGCAACCGCGACAGTAGCGTGATAAAAGTACAGCATGCTTCGGAAAAAAAATCATCAAGTACCTTAATTTCTGGAAATGCAGCCATCATCACGATAAACATAAAGGGCATTGGGTTCATCTCAAGTTCACTGAATACTAGTTATAAAATCACTCTTCAGTAGGTTTTGTATTGGCAGTTTCTGATCTTTCACTCGCCGAACAGAATCAAACTCATATTGACCAATAAATCATTTTCTGGGATTTGAGGCCATGTCGAAGGGAAAATGGTGGACCTTATTACACGCATTCTTTCTCCATATGGAAGAGGAATCTCTCGTTGCTGATAAGAAGTCAAGTAATTAATTGAGCAGCATTTCGGTTTCTGGGAATTTCCAGGGTAGATTAGTGAATAAATCGGCTGCAGGAAAATCAGTGGAAATTAGGAGGCAAATAAGAAACCAGACTGTAAGAGAACAAAAGACCTCTTCATGGTAAAGCAAGGAATAATTTTATAAAAGAAGATGCAAGACTTGACTAGCACGAGTTAAAACACTCTAAGCAGGAGCCACACGACTTTGCCACTACTATCCAGGACAGCTTCTTCTTCTTCTTTTTTTTTTTTTAATATCTGAAACAAAAAAGTGTTTAGAATCTCCAGATCAGTTCTAATCATAGAATGCCAGGCAACCTTTGCCACCTCTACCCAGAATACAGACTACTTTGGCTTAACAAAAGTATGAGAATATACAGGTCAGTAGAAGACTAATTGTGGATTATCCAAACCTTGGTAACCAAATGCTCATTACCACATGACAAGCTAATTGTTAACGTTGGTTGAATGGGATATAAAATCCAGCCAGCCTTGCAAGAAAAATTACATTGGTCATGGCTCAAGTACATTTTAGTAATCTCAACATTAATGATATTCTGTTCTATAAATTGCCATTTTGGTGAACTTTTATCTGCCAATTTTTATTCTCCTGCCATCGTGGATAAAAGGAATGAATGCACTGTGCCCATGTAAACAAGAAAAGACATTGAATGCATCAAATAAAGAAATATCAAGCCACCTGAGGTGCAAGTACAGTGAACCCCATAAGATTTTAGCCTGTAACCCTCCCTAGTGCTGGAATCACCGACAGATCCCTCATGCCACTCCGGAACTGCTATGTACCTCCACTGCCTACTTCCCTTAGCCAACACAAACGGTAAATGCCATTACATGTGGCAATGGAACTAAGAAACCATTACAAAAATAGTGAGGAGGCCAAATGTAATGGAATACCAACTTCATCAAGTGATCTGATAAAACAAAGAGCTGTATTAAGCCCAATTTCTTGGATACTATTCACGTCATGATCACTTCAGACCAAAATGGGGAGATGTCTATCAAAAGTCTTCTCCTTGACGTCTTTCATTTTTTTCATAAAGAGACTCCTGCATGAAATGGCCAAATAAATTGCATTTCTGCAATGATCCACGATTCACTCAAGCAAGAACATTGGAAGCAGAGAAAATAATGCATGTGAGATTGGGTTACTTTTCATCAGGAAGTCTGAGACTTTGTAAAAGAGAATCGATAATTGTCATTGCTTGCCAAGGATCAGTATGACAATGTATGGTGCAGGCCCTGAGGCTTGAACAAAACCTCCAACAGGATTTCATACTTATGTTACATTTGTTCAAGCAGGGATTTACACAGAATTAAGGAGAGAAAGAAGGGAAGAAAAGGGATTTACACAGAATTAGGGAGAGAGAGAAGGGAAGATAAGGGCTCCATGTACATACTATTGACATCAGCGAGAAATTGAATGCCCAGTGCCCAACTTAACCAACTACTATTNACGCAAAGTCAATCATCCTAAGGTATAACCTGCTCAGCTTCAGGGTCAAGGAGTAATCCTAGGCTTCCCAAGTCTTACACATTGTCTTTATTTCATTGTTCTGAATTCTAGAGATATGATGTCAGGCAGAAATGATGATCTAAACGTCAATGGGTATAACCTGCTCAGCTTCAGAGTCAAGGAGTAATCCTAGGCTTACATTGTCTATATTCATTGATCTGAATTCTAGAGATATAATGTCAGGCAGAAATGATGATCTAACTCAGTCCAGGAACATTTCTAACATACCAATTTCTTAGCCCGCTATGGTGCAGCCTTTTCTGCTTCATCCTCTCTTTTCTCCTCCCGAGAGTACAGGCTGACTATCTGCTGGTCCCGTTCATAGTAGAGTTCCATCTTCTTCAAAGGTTTCATATCCAGATCAATAAAAGATGCCTAACAAAATGCAATTTCTAAGAGCCATATTCATGTCAAGAAAAAGACACTATGCATGGGAAAAATTCAACATCTAGAAAATTCTAAAATTTGTAAAGTTAGGAATCTTACTAATCTGTCGACAGTACTAGTGAGAACATGATATTTCAATAGTTCAATATACCTAATAGATTCTACCACTAAAAACCGTTTGAAACATGCTGCTTTATTTTTAATTATTTTTGTTAGAAAAAGTAGTTTCTAATTAACGCAAATTTTGAATTTTGAAGATGGATGTTCTCTTTTGTGGAAAATGATAAACTACAAAGCTTCAAACAATCCTTTCTAAAGGGAATTATACTTTCATATAATTCCCTAACACCTCTGAACTTGCTTGATACCAGGCCCACAAGCTGGAAACTAAACCATATATGCGGATAGGCTGCATACCTTGTACTCAAAACTTTGGTTGGTTGATTCTAGAAATACACTATTATATGGAGATTCCACATCCCCATCTTCGCTGGGTCTAAAACTGATCATCAAGCTCAAGTCCTTTGCAGTTGCAGCTATCAAATAGTTCCTCACAATCTTCAAGCTCTCATCCATAGACATTGAGTGCAAAGATGCATATGTATCCGACAGTTTTCCACCACCCAGATCTCTACATGCAATACAAGGCTGAGAAACTAAATTGTAATACACATGAATTGCCCCTTCTATGTCAATGTTATCAAGCTTCTGGAGTCCGAGAAGCCGATCCAGTAATCCTGATCCAGAGATAGCTTCAGCAACGAGGTGCAGAAAATTTGTTGTCCGTAGGCCATCATCTGCCTCAATTACCCCTTTGAGTACTTCTTCAAATGCGTCACCAATCATGAAACTAGTACTGTCTGCCCCACCTCCCAAGCCCCCAAGTACGAGAGAACCATTCAAGAAAACACGAAAATTGTTCTGAGGGGTAACAAACAGGGCCTTGATTGCTTTATGCACTCTGTCTTTGGATCCAGAGAACAAATCCAGCGGATTGTACTCACTTATTTCTGATATCTGAGAGGAAACAAACATTTTCAGCGAAGACAGAAGTGAAACAAATAGATTATTGGATTGCATCAGATGCTTGATGGAATCAAGATGGCAAGGAACCAATGGATTCCCATCCAACCAGAGGTATGCATGACTGCTGATATAGTTATGCACTTGAATGCTGATATAGCTGCAGACAAATTACCTCTCTTCGACGCAATTTCAATGACTGGTGCATTTCAAAACGAGTTTTTCTCTTTTTGATGTCATTTTCCTCTGATATAAATCTTGAAACTGGAAGAAATCCACATTTTGGCTGGCATACGAGAAACAATAAGAAAATGAAGAGAAAAGAACAGTACTCATAAACTAGCCAGTTATAGGGAACAACAATGTTGAGAGACTAAAGAGCAGAGTGAAGCAAGATGTGATCGAGGGAAAACACCTTTATCTCGATGGATATGCTGAATTTCCCTTTAAGATTACCTGGGGGAAAATAAGTATATGATGATAGTGCTCTCAGAGAAAAGATGTAGTATATTAAGAAACAAAAGAAATTAGTTTCCTCATTAAGAGGTGGAAATTATTACTTCCTTTACAAATGAAACGAACTATTTGCTCAATGCAATGTTAAGTCATCAAATATCCCAACAAAGTAAGTTGTTAGGAAACTATATCAGTCATTCAATTCCCTCCCTCACGTGCCATCCCACCTTGCATGTGGAGATACAAATATACAAACACAGAGAAATATAACGCTAGGGGAGACTTGAACCCAAGATCTCCAAGAAAACTAATTCCACAAGGCCAATCCATAATGCGTAAAAGGATATATTCCATCAAAACCCATTTATGCGAGATGGGGAGGACCACAGGTACCTAAAGGATTATGCTTCACCCCTGGCCCCAGACACTCTCATGATAAAAATAAATAAATAGAAATTGAGAAAAGAGACACTAGAAAATGCAGTTGCCATGCTCAAACACAATCAATCGATCAACACCCTATACAAATGTATTTTGCCTACAAAAGCCTCCAAACCCCAGATCCTAGAATTTCAAATTATTTTTTCCCACAAAAGACCACTTCCCCAATTCCTATATCACTCCTTCACAGTACTACACACCCAGGTAACCCACGTCCCCACTTCCTTTTTCCTTTTTCCCTTTGTTTTCGACCAGATCCCACTTTGCCAATATAACCACCCATGTTCCCATCATAAAGTATAAACTTTATCCAACAAAAGAGCATTTAAACTGACCTCACTCTAAGTTAACTCTCTTTTGTGAATTAATGGCATAGTCCGTGGAACTGTGAGCCATCTACCAGGTATTTCCCTTTGAAGTTTGTCTCCCTTTTGCACTTCTTTCTTTACTAGTGTTGTCCCCCGCTCGATGAACGGAACAACACAAAAACCGACTTTAAAATTTTTCTTGTTGTCCTGTTGACATTTTTTTCTTTTCCGCTTTGATCCCTCCTTTGACTGTGGCTCTGCAACTACACCAACAAAGGTACTTTGGATGCTTCATTCAAAGAAATGGCTTACCCAAAGCTAAAACTGCTATGAGAATTAAGGTTACTCTCCATTATACAATTACTATCAGTTGAATTTATCACAGTCCCTCTCTTAGTGTTGTCTATACTATTTTCCCCTTGAAGGTTTTGATTGTGAGTGTCAAGTTTGGCTCCTTTCAGTATGCAAATTTGGTGGACCAATTACCAATTGCTCAATTATTGATTTTCATTTTAGAATTACCTACTTACAATCATCCATTTTTTGTTTGGCAGGCCAACTACCAATTGCTCCAAGTTTGGTTTCCATTTTAGAACTACTTACTTACAATCATCTATCTTTTGTTTATATTATTTTTTCCCAAGGTTTTGATTCAAGAAAGTTTCTGCATTCAATCAAGTACAAGCATATATATTACCAAACCACACTACTTTGCAACTTGCTACAGGGGTTAGCTTCTTGGTTGCTTAACAATTACTCAAAGGTTGGTACTTACAAGCGTTTTACCTATTCAATGCACCAAAATGAAAAAACAAATTTGAACTTTTTTAGTGTTATCCTATGCATTGAACATGCACAATGCTAGTAAGTACTATTTGAAAGGATTAGGAGACAGTGGTTACCATAAGGAAAAACTGAATGATCGGACATAAGAAGCGCAAAATCACATAGAGTGTTGACCACGGCAGCATCAACTCGCCAAGAGGGACGCTGGGAAAGGATATTCCTTTCAACCGCCTCCAGAAATTCCTTGGATAAAATAACACGACTCTGCCAGATACGGAAGAAGTAACAGTCAGCAATTTGATAATGCTGTAATTTATTAGGATGTTCCCCAGGAGGTTATTGGGCAAACAAAAATGTCTGTGCAGTTTCATATGATATTTTCCTAGAGAGATCTGTCCAAGTGACTGCCCAAGCATACACCACAATTTTTGAGCCCTTTCCAATTTCTTGCCTGAATGGACCACAAACAGGGCCAAAGGGCAGGGATTATTGGTAACCAACAATATGACCATACACAGTTTATCGATTATGCAACATATATCAGTTTAAGGAGAGGCCATCAAGCTGTTAGTTAGATGATGGATTAAATATCAGCACATGAAAACAACTCCCAGAATAAATACTCGAACAATGACAAGAGAATAGCTGCTTCAAGCCCAAAGTAAGCAGGCTACAAGCCAATTGCATATGTACAATGCTCTCACACTAAAACACGGCTAAATTGACTACAAATACAGCAAAAAGGAACGGTATAACAAAACAATAAAATGGTAGAGCAACATACCCCAGCATCAACATGTTTAGAACCTAGCAGTGGGCTTATTATATGTTGTACATACAGTTGCTCTGCTATTTCCCTTGTTGGTGCTGATACCAGGTCTTCAGTTTCTCTCCACAGAAGGCACTCATCATTCGTCAGAACCGAATGAGTGTCCTCGCTACCACATACATATTTGGGAGATTCATTTCTAGGAGCCTTTTGTATGCGTAGTACCTTCCCAACCTACTCAAAATCAAAGCAAATATCGTAACTCGTAAGTAAGAAATGAAGGTATATTGAAAGTACGCTTGCAAAGAAGCATGTTACAATGGCCTCCCTAATTGACCCACTTTTATTGAACCCGTTTCTCTCTCACTTTTAAGATGGTTGAAGAGCACTCTCATACCAAAATTCAAGTTCATTCAACCAGTAAAAGGAGGCTTTTTGCATAATCCAAACAAAAGAAAAACGAGAAAACTATTTCAACAAAAAGCCTGAAGCAAAAATGAACCTACAAAGGTAGGAGAGGATCCGTTGTAAGCAAGAATAAGATTGGCAGCCCCTTCCCCTCTATAAATCCAGTCATCCGCATGTTTTTGCTCTAACACTAGCTCCATCAACTGCAAAGACTTGGAATCAATACACTACAAACACATCTTAATGATTATACTCAGAGATGGAAGCCAGGATTTTACTTTTGTGGAGGCGAAAATATGTAATTAAAAAATAAAAAGACAAACTGCATTATGATTATTCATCCACTCTACGGAAAACTATAAATAACATAAAAACTTGAGTCAACGATGCTTGTCATATGCACGTAAAGTACCAAAAAAGAGTAATTTCGATTTAGTCTATCTATTAAACTGAGGCATCTTGAATTTTGCTCGACACTCTTACATGTCATTGAAAGCATCGATGATAGACTCAGAATCGAAACTTCGGGCAATATCCCTCTCAATGTACGTGATCAAGAAACTTGCCAAAAAATCATCCTCCATCCTATTGCCCAATCTAGTCTTCACAAGTTTCATAGCTGAAAATGCATGTTTTGTTGTAGTCGTTGTCTTTTCCGTTTGCAACTTTTGTTTTGTTTTGTTTATTTTATTTTAATTGTAGACCCCAGCTTTCATCATATTCCACATGCCCCCTGAATTTGGTTTGTACTCCCTCCGTCCCAATTTCTTGGCCCCTTTTGGGGAAGCAGGTTTTTAAGGAGTGTGAAAACTTTGTATTAATTTTTCTATTTTACCCCTAAATCCAGTCAATATTACTGTGACCAAATTTGTGAGCCCAATTTATTATATGAAAGTCAAAACATATTCAATATGGATCTTGTTTGATAGATATCAATTAGTTTTATTATACAAAATTTTCAAAATCATAAAAACTGTTATAAAATAAAAGATAATATGCTAGTCAATTAAGATGGAAAAAGTACTTTTTAAGGGTAAAATTGGAAAGTGACCCAATTTTGATGGATGTTTTTAGAAGTAGGACAAATATTTTGGGACATCCCAAAATGGAAAGAAGGACCAAGAAATTGGGAGGGAGGGAGTACTAATTTTGGGGGCATCTTTTTAGGGGAAAAAAACTAGAGGATGAAAGATTAAAAAAATCTAGTGGTGGTGAGTCTATATAATTCGGGGATAAAAATTTATTTTCCATGTAATAATTGCATTTTTTTTTGAAAACCTTGTGGTGGTGGCCGCCACCACTTGTCCCCCTAGCTCCATCCTTGATTATACTCCTAGACATTTCCATAAACATATACAAGTCATAGTTTGATTGTACTGTAATAACAAAGCTATGATCAGTTACTACTAATAAATTGTAATGGAGAAGAAGTAACAAGTTTCCAATCACTGCAATAGATTTCAGAAATTACTCTTAAAACAAGAAGATAACAAAGCAAAACAACCAGCAAGTGGTCTTTAGCTTTTGGACTTATAAGGATGCATAAAAAGTTGCAACAAAAGCCAAGTAAAAGCGCATCAAGGAATTACGTTCGATAAAAGTGAACGCTCGGGTTTCTATAACCTTCTCAGTATCTTTATGGTTGTCTTCTAATTACGTAAATGCATTATCCTCCTAGATGTATACATACACATATTTGAATTCTTCTTCGATTGTATTGTAATTAAAAAGCTATGAGTACGTACTAACTACCAATAAAGAAGTGTTGCTAAAAAGTATTCAGTGACAGCAATAAAGAGCAAGAAGTAACACGAGTTTCCAGTGACTGCAACATATTTCATCAATATACTCTTTAAACAAGAAGATAACAAAACAACCTGCTAGCGGTCCTCGGCTTCCAGACTCATCAAAATAATTGATTCAAATTGCAACAAAATCCAATAGTAAACGCACATCAAGGAATTATGTTCCACAAAATGAATAATTTCGTTCGTTAACTAGTGATTTTACCTCCAAATCTTTCGAAGCCACAATTTTCCGCAAAATAAGATCACCAACGAGCCTGCCCAAACAAAAAAGACCGACAATGACGAAGAAGATTCCAACTGAATCCTAGGTATGCCAGTTGTGTTAAGGATCAAGAATGTGACTCTGTGTGTGTGTGTGTGTGTGTGTGTGTGAGAGAGAGAGAGAGAGAGAGAGAGCGAGAGAGAGAGAGCGAGAGAGAGAGAGTGAGGCTTACGCTGCTGTGACCTGAGAAGAAAGCAAGGAGTTGATGGGTACGGAAGAGATGGGCGCAAAATTTTGAGAGATACAGTTGTGAATAGTACGCACATGCGCTTATTATAATCATCAAGATGATTGAGATAATTTTTTTTATACAAATTTTATGTCACAGTAAACCACGACCCCACTCACATAGGGTATGAGTCTCACATAGGTCCCACATGCGGCCCCACACCTCATGTGAATGGGGTTGTGGCACAAAGTTTGTATATATATTATTATTATTTTCTTTTTAGATCATCCTTAAAATGGGATTTGCACTTAGTAAATCTTTGTCATTTATCTCAAGATCCAATGACATGCTCTCTCTCTCTCTCTCTCTCTCTCCTAGTTAAAAACAAAATCTACACAGTATCCGAGTTGTTGAATCTCAGAATGGACGCTGGAGACCTTTTGTGGATGATCCGTAAAAAAATGAGAATAAGTTATTTCCGCCGGCGGTGGAAACAAATGTTTCCTTCAAAGCAATCATAGTGGTTCGTGTGACACTGACTACACAATCACAAGGACCATTGTAATTGATTTGGAGGAAACATTTGCTTCTGATGATCGTGGAAATAATGTTTTTTCAAAAAAGATTCTCTCTGATTGGAACATAAGTGTGGTTGCCAAACGAGCATTTAAACATTGTGCTTTACGTTCGGCTGCAATGTTAGTGCTTGGTGCATATGGTTTTAAATTTTTAATTAACATATGCGACGAGGCCTAAAGCTCACACATTTTTAATTAGTAAGGATAGGCATGGTTTCCAAACGAGCATTTAAACATTGTTAGTGCTCGGTGCACACGATCTTAATTAACATAGACAACTAAGCGTAAAGCTCACACACTTTTATAATCAATATAAAGACAGGCATGGTTTCCAAATGAGCAATTAAACATAGCGGTTATGGATCAAAAAAACATTGCGGTTTACGTGTGGCCGCAATATTATTGCTCGTGACAGTAAGAACTCACGAGCTTTTAATCAACAACCATAGACATGGTTTCCAAACGAGCCGCAAGGTTGTTACTTGTGGCCGCAGTGTTATTACATATGGACGCCGTCATGCAAGAATGGGCTTTTAAGTCCGGTATTGGGCCTCTTGTGTTATTGGGCTTGATTAGGCTTGGTCTACCTCTATTTAAGCCCAAAACACGTGAAAAAATTGGGTGCAAATGGGTAATGCGCACACATGGTGTCTGAGACTCCGGACACTCATCTTTACAGTTCAAAAGTATTTTAGATGGCTTAAATTTTTTTCTCTCTCTCTCCTCTTTCTCTCTCTTAAATTCAGATCATTTAAAACATTTTTGAATAATCAAAATGCACGCAGGTACCGTCACGTGATATTATTAGTTGGCAAGTTTTTCTCTTCCAAACACAATCCAAGACATGTGGATTAAAATATTTTTCTTCCAATCTTTTGGAGTGGCGCATATACCAAAGGTGAAAAGCAAAAATCATTTTTAGGAACTTTAAAAGCGTGTTTGCAAAAGGGAAAAAAGAAATAGTTCTTTATTCGAAGGTGAAGATGTAGATGAAGAACCCTTCCAACTGGTTTCTCTATCGAATCACTATTTTTCAGATAGGTTGGCCCTGAAAACGAAACTGCTTTAGTTTCTTGATTTGCTTTTGTTTCATATTTCTTGTTTTGTTTTACGAATGAAGCCTTTTTTGGGTATCTCCTGAAGTTTTCCTATGATGCCCGTTTGGTCCTTTTCTTTTACATTAGTTTTTACCCTATAAGCAAATGCCAATGTTTTTTGAAAATGCTAGCCTCAGCCTAAAAGGGTGGAGGATAACGTGTAAAAAGTGGATCGATAACTAAGAAAAGTGTATTAATATTCGTGAAAGTATATTGATATCCGTGAGATGTGTATTGGAATCCGAACTCGTTTATCTTTATGTACCTATTATCTTTATGTATTGATAACTAAGAAAAGTGTATTAATATCTGTGAAAGTATATTGATATCCGTGAGATGTGTATTGAAATCCGAACTCGTTTATCTTTATGTACTTATATTCCTCCACCTAGGTTAGCAAGACCCATGTTTTTTTCACCCTATAGATTGCAAACTAGTAGTTGATAGCACAAAAAGAATGATTGTTATTGTTTCCCTCAGAAAACTGCAAGTTACCATCACAACTCATATACACAATATAGCTATTTTGGCGTCAATGGAGAAGTTTATAGCTGATCTTTAGAGGTATCAACAATTACAGTCCCTTTGGATTGAGGGGCTTGGTGAGTAAAGAAGAGAAAAGAAAAGAAAATCAGAATAAGGTAGTACATAGCTACAGAAATGGGTATTGTAGAGGGTATGTACTGTCCTCGGTGTTTACAGCCCCTTTGGATTGAGGGATTTGACAAGAAAATAAAAGAAAGGATTAGAGTTTCTTGGCAGATCATTCATTTGGATTGAGTAATTTGGTGAGAAATGACGAGAAAGTACAGAAAATGATACTATTGTTATTGCCTCCTTCCCCTTGCTCCTCCAAACCAAATCCTCTTTCTTATCACTTCATTTTCATAATCTAAAGGGGCTATTATATGCTGATGATACAGATATAACAGTGGTTATTGTGTAATGATTAATGGACATAGTTTGTGAACATAATGATAGATATTGCAATTCAACTTCTCCCATTTCTTGATTTTGCTCAACTGATTTTTTACAGTAGAACTACTAACCGTGGAGATGTCAAGCGCTATCTGCTACCAATGTTGTGGTTGGGATTCCAGCTCAAGGGAACTAGCCTCCCTACATATAGCTGTGGTAAGGCTTTCTACCTACTGCATCTTCCCTAATTCCATAGTAGTCGCAAGTCTTGTGCACTAGCTGCTATGTTCTACATCGTATCTATAGTGGTGCTCTGATTATTAGCACTTTAGGAAGATTTCGACTCAGTACCATATGCTTTTTCTGCTTCCAAAAATCTAATGGTATGGTGGAAATTTGGGCCATCGCAAATCATTATATATTCCTTTGCTTCTTTTTTCTCCTATTTTTGATTGTTGAAGGCAACAATGCTAGATTCATGATCGGGGAGAGAATACATGAATTACAAATGTTTAGTAATGGACACTTGATCAAATTTGGATGAAAATTTTCATTGAATGTTAAAAGTACCCTACAACACGAATAGAACTGCATAGGTTTTTCCTGCATAAAATTGCAAAAGAACGAAAAAGATCTCTGGAACCTCCAAATATCATTTGAACTTCCTATTGCTTGGAGTCATCAACACTGCAGGAGTCATCAACACTGCAGAGTGAGGGTGCTAAGATAATTGTTTTGAATCTTTTAGTGAATGGAGGTTCAACTGAGTGAAAGTGATGATATTGACTTGATAAATATTGATCATCTCATCACGTTTCATAACAGCTTTTTCTAATTCTACTACTTACAATCGTACATTCTGAATGCCAAGCCATTAACAAGCCTGTTATTTCTCTTCACCAATGTCGATTTGAGCAACATACGACTGGTGTTACTCTGTAGTAAACCATAATCTTTATACTTTGGAAACTACTGATAAAATGAGCTAAAAATACACTGTCAGAAGAGAATAATTGTGAACATTGATTAAGAGGAAGTAGGGGAAAAAATCTATGCTAAATTGGTTGAAGTCAAAGAAATGAAGCCAAGGAGAAAAATCTTGTGGTAAAATTGGCATCTCTTCTATTAAGTATTGAGATTTCTTTCCTTTCCCAGATGATTACTGCCATACATCGATGACTTTAAGAGAATTGAGTGTGGTGTATAGTTTATCTCAAGGAAAAATGTGATGGACTCCATAAAACTAGAGTAACCAAACTGTACTTTGGGTAATTAAGTGCAGTCTAGGCTATGAAACGTTATAATTGCATGCAAAAAACCTAGGTAAAGATTTTTTTGGTAATGATTTTTGTACTGCACGCCTAGCCAACCGTTTATTCTCAATTTAGTAACAAACTGACAATAGCCGTACGATGAATGATGAGTTGACCTCTTTAGCATGGCGAAATTTGAGTTAGGGCCATGTATAAAAATAATCAAGTAATCATTTAAAACGCATGCTACACTCTCTGCCACGTATTCTCCAAATTAAAACGCATCCTTTACATCCTCTACATATCAAGCATGGAAATGAGGAAAGTAACTTCATTTCAAACAATGCAATCTTTGGGAAATAAAGAAATCTGCATATTGTTTGTGCATGATGATCCAAGATATCGTAATATTGTGGCGAAGATGCTTCAGTACTGCAGTCATTATGAAGGTATTGAAGTTGGAATTACACACAAAGAAGATTTTGTTCCTTGTACTGGTTTATTTAAAATTTCGACAATTACTTTCCAGGTGGTTATTGATTTTCATTGCTTTTGTTCATAGAGTTCTTCCCTTAACAATTGTATGGCCATGACATGCTAAGACTAAAGTGCTATTTGAAGGCTCTAACAGGAAGCTTTTTGATACCATGACCTTGAAAGTTTATTTGTCATAAATCCTGATAATATACTTTTTTTTGACCGTCAGTTTTGAAGCAAACAATAAGTGATGCTTTAAGCACCATCAGGGAGAAAAAAGACAGGTTAAACCTCTTCGTCACTGATATCGATCGGTCAAATACAAATGGATTTGAGATCCTGCAATATGTCGAAAGGGAATTTAAGCTGGACATCTTTCGTAAGTATATTTTCCAATTCAACTAAGAGTCGTCTTTTTTTTCTTTTTTTTTAAATCCACAAATCCATTCCAATCTATTGGCAAGGATGTTAAAAGACATGACAATTTGGAAACTTAATGTAGGTTGAAGTTAAACTGCATATGGGCCTTTCTTTTTTCCATTCAGTTTTGTTCATCGTGGAAATCAAAGCTAGTGTTGAGATTCTATTTCTCTTGTAAAATGTTTTGATTAGTTTCCGTCTATCATATGCAGCGTTGTCACCTTATGAGGACACAAAACTTGTGTCGATAGGCCTCGCTAGTAAGGGTGATCTATATTTTCTGAAATCTTTGAGTGTGAATGACTTTGAAAGCCTTTGGCTATATGCATGTGCCAAAGAAAGTGGTAAAGCAACCAGTGGTCAAGAGACACCACTGCTGGATGAGAATGCGGTTGAGGCTAGTCTGGGTAACACATCATTATTTCGCGAAGTGGGTCAGGATGATCAAAAGCGTAAGAGAAGAGAATCCCAAGAAACAACTGAAAAAAATGATGCCACCAGCGATGGCTCCGCAAATGAGAAGAGGCAACGGGTTGCATGGGGTGGTTGGATGCATCATAAATTCATGGAGGCCATTGAACAGTTGGGGCCAGGAAGTAAGATACCAGTTTCTATCTTTTTCTTTGTTCCAACATAATCTTTATTTTCTTCTGTAAATCTCTCTCTCTCTCTCTCTCTCTCTCTCTCTCTCTCTAATTTTTTTCCACCTTTGTTTTTTACACCTCAGAGGTTTATCCAAAGGATATATTAGAACTCATGAATGTCCCTGGATTGAAAAGAGAAAGTGTTGCAAGTCATTTGCAGGTTTGTTCTTTTTCGATTTTTTGTTTCAAGTACTGCAAATTGACAGCAATCTTCCTGGTTTTAGGGCTGTGTTTGGATCTTGAATCGAGACCTAATTTTTTTTAGTAATTGCACATTGTTTATATTATTGGATGTGTATATTAATTCGCTTTGTTAGTTATCGAAAAACAAAGCACACTTCAACACGTGTGCAAAGAACATGAGTTTTCAGGTTAATGAGAAATTTGTGCAGGAATGAGAGCCATTAATTGTTAGATATTCTATACCAATAATATCAAAATCACAACCTTACCAAATGGAGATGATACGCAATATCAACATTTAGTGTCAATAAAGTACGCATGCGAAGCAAATGATATCCGCATTTAAAGAAGAGTAATGCTATAGAGAGACAAATATCGTATGAAATCGTCATACAGAACGACATGGAAGGATTTTGTGATCCTTTCACTGCCATCTAAATCACCCATTATTGTGGCTTACAACTGCAACAATGCCAGCGCTGGGCCGCTGCTTACTTTTGAGCAGATTTAATTGTTGCATATCACGTTTCTTGGTGAATCTTGAGGGCTCAGATATATTCTTCTGAAAATGTGTCCTCATGTTGCAGAAATACCGCCAGGGCATGCGGGCTGGAAAAGTGATACAGTCAACTGGTTCTGTTTTTGGATCTAACTTGACAACCCATCTCCAGCAAAACTGCTTCTCATCAAGCCGTTTTGGACAAAACTTCAACTCTTCACAGGGAAATGCTTTATACCTCAACCAACAGCCCAACTTAATACTATCTCACCAATCGGGATCTGACTACTCTTGTTTATTACACCCCGAGGCATCAACCAGTACATCAAACATGAGACATGAACATCTGCTCACTGGGACCTACCCATTTGGCCATAGTGTTTCTCCACACAATGCAATAGCTCAAAACAACACAAATCTATTTGATTTTGGAACTGCACAATCATATTCTCAGACAGGCTTGGCTCTGTTGGATTCTGGATGTGTCCCTGGTATAAATGGTCCAAGTTCTAATGCTGTTAGTGCATACGTAGGATATAGGTTGGCTGGTGATGGATTGTCAGTTGAGACAGGCAAAGTGGATGTTTCAGGCGATGATGAGAACGGAACAGATAAGGTTAGCCTATCTGCAGGAGGCAGTTGGAATGAAAGCTTAGTTCAAACCCCTTTAGCATCAGGCGATTACATTCCCCAGCAACAACCTTCTCAGCCACCTGATCATGCGGTAGCGCATGATTTGGATAATCTTGGGGCTGAAGGTGATGTTGGTTGTCTGCTGGATCCAACAAGGAGCACAAGTCCTCAGTTCTTCTGGAATGATGATTTCAATGATGCCCTTTTCGACAATACTGATTGATCTTCTGCTTGGTAGTGGAGTAGCAGCTGTTGATTTAAAGTTGAATCCTACCGCGCATTGAGGCCGTGTTTGGAATTTAGTTTTGACTACGAAAATGCACAGGGAAAAAATAACGCGGTGGAAGAAGAGAGAAAATAGTGATATGTTTGATTATCATTTCCCTTTATTTTCCCCCCCTCTACAAATTTACGATCCAAACATAGCCCGAGGGCATCGTGGGCCTGATTTACCTTCAGTCATCTAGGATTCAATTAGATTTTAGCTGACGGAAATAGAAAGTTTACACTTGATCTTGTACAGTAGCTGGTACAGAAGAACTGATGTTTTTAATGATTGGGATTGGATTTGGAACCCCTGGTGTTCTATTATTGTTGTTTTGAGACTGTTTTATATGGATCTTTTAGCCATTTTATTGTTTACCCTGATAAACTTGGCAACTCAAGATGATACTTCTGGCCAATGAAAAGCCCTGCTCCTTTCGTGAGCATTTTCCATCAGTTCTGTATCTGAAGCTGCCATTGGAAATGGAGGTTCAAAGTGGAATTCAGGTGAAAGCTGGAGGGTGGAATGCAACTCAAATCTATATGTATAACTATACCTATTATAAAAGGAGTTGCAAGTTTGTCGTGCAACACGTGAAAAGACTATTTTGCCCTCAATGTTTATTAATTTTTATTTTTTGTCCTCATTATTTTTGTGGGACCTGCAACAATATAATATTGAACTATGGTGGGGGCCACGACATTTAATAAGGAGGAGCTTGTGGACCCATGCTTAACGATAATATTCAACGCTAATTTTCAAAAGATAATGGAGTCCAAATTTTTCAAAACGTGATGGCAAAAAACATTAACAAGATTGATGGCAGAGGTTGAGCATGAGATTGCAAAAAATATTAACAAAAGATAATGGACTTCTCAACATCAGCTTGAGCACGTGAAAGCATCGAATAAACAACAATAATAAAACTCATCTAGTACCTAATTATTGGGGGTGGAGATGATTGGAAATAAACCTAACTTTTGACAATATATGCACTAAGTGGTTGCTCTCGACGTACTCCTGAAACATTGGCTCCCCAAAATCTCTAAAAACCGAGGAGACGTTTTACTGCAGAGCCATGCTCCTAGATAAAAAGCCAAAAAGTAGGCCTAGATACCCAAAGCACCAAATAAACTAAAAACAAATAGTTGGGTCATTCAATATGAAAGTGTGGTTAATTTTACATTAAGAATTTCACATTCCATTAGAAATTTGGTCCCTATTAGCGTGTTTCTTGTAGTTTTACTTGAATCAATGTGTCGATTATAGCTTCTCATGAGAAACAGGTGTGAAACTAGTGAAGTCCTGAAGTGAAAAAATTAACCAAGGATGACGGTATGTACCCTATAACGGGTCCTCCATGGTCGGAAACGGCGGGGGTGCTGTCCCTTAAGGGACAACATACGTGCTAACCCTGTCTGAGCCATATTTGTAGGTAGAGGGAGATTGGGCGGATTGGCCGCTGTTTTGGTTCCTGTTAGAGTCAGATAGCATTGGTTCGTTAGCATAAAAATCTGGCATTTCATTTTTATGTAGCTTTAATCTAATCCAGTCGTCTTCACTGTATAGTGAGATCCGGCAATTTTGACAAAGTTCATATTGTGCGAAATTCGTACTTACGAACAAAATATTTTGTTCAGCCCAATGTTTTAGCTATTCAGGAAGAAAAGGAAATAAATTAAAAGGACTTGTATATGGGGGCCTTTCTCTTCTGTAATGGTCCATAGAAAATGTTTTTAACTGGGGATATCTTATAACATAATCTGTGGGACATCTCTTTGCAAAAAGAGAAAAGAATTGCTCTTCTGTTTTACTCGCTCACCCAAAATACCCCTCCACATGGCGTCTCTATTTTTTGAGGGGCTCCTCCCCTTTGACGAGAATTCTCCATGTTCGATGAAATCTCCCTCTTTTTGTATGTAGTTTCGACTTGCTGTTGGTGAGTTGAGAGTTTCCATCTTAGGATGGTAGATTCGACCGTTTGTTGCTGTTAGGTCAAAAAACCTAGGGTTTGTTGTTTCAATTTTTTTGGTGCATTGTACCATGGCATGGAGGTGAGGGTTTCCATCTTGGTGGAGCTCTCGGGCAACTAGGATGTAGTAGGGTTGGTAGGCTAGTTGGAGTAGTGAGAGTAAGAGTTCTAGTAGAAGTTCTTTTGGACATGGGCATTGTGGGTAGGTGAGGAATACATTTTTGCTTGAAATCTAAAAATTGGTTGGCGTGGCATTTTTCAAGTATTTTTAGAAAATTGGGGAAGTCCCTCCCACCGTACAAGGCTCAAACTTCTTAAAAAACCCGGAGGGACTAAAGTGAGTAGTGATTGGGGGCGCTGTATTAATATTACCAGCGCCCCCCTCCCCCCGATGCGATCTGGACCGTCCATTTAAAGAAATGAGACACGTGTATGGTTAGAGGTTAAACGAAGTCCCCTTTGGGCCCATGAAGTGAATGTAGTATGCATTTTGGGTGTACAATTGATTCTTCTATGCCCCCATTTACTGTTTGTCTAGTGTAAAAGGACAACGTGGGGGTAAAGTAAAGGAAAAAAAATGAGTGGCGGGGAAATTAAAGTGTTTGTAAGGTTTGAATTATTTTGAAAGTGAATCTTGCTGGGGAAGATTCGTGATCTTTTGGTACATATATAGTTGCAGAAATACTAGTGGTGTTAGACAAACAAGAAGGAATATGCTAATAGAGTGTGGCAGCTATTGCGGTGATTTTGTGTTCTGGTATCTTGTCTCTGCCCTTCTTTTTTGCTTGTCTCTGTTTTTGATTATATTGGCATACAATGTTGTACTGCTTAGAAGACTATCCCGTGAATTACGGGCAGTTCACTCAAATGTGTGTAGATCGTTTTTTGACGTGGCAAATAGGACTGTGGGAAGAGAGTCGGTCGGCGGCATTTCTGGTGAAGTTTGTTTCAGCGTCGGCGAGGAAGAGGGAGCTAATTTCAAAGCTAAGGTGTCTCAACCGGGAAGGGTTAGTAGAGGTAATAGAGTGGGTAGAAGTGTTAGGATAAAAGAATTGGAGTCTTTTTATTAGAAATGGAAGGAGGAAGCAGCCAGTTTCGGACCCCGTTCGCGTTCCGAAAAATGAGAACTCCGATGGGCAGTGGCTACAGGTGTAGTTATCGTGCCCGTCGCCCCTTTTGGATCATTACAAAGGAAGGCGTTATGTCTGAGAATATCCCTAGACTGGTTAAAAGGACTAAGAGGGGAATTAGGAAGCTACAATTATTTGATGAAGCATTAAGGGATGTTACTTTTAATAATCAAGGTTGTTCGAGATTGCTAAATGGGATTAATTTGGGAAATAAAAGGTCTGACCGTCAATCAGACAAAATTGTTGTGAAGGGCATTAAGTTAATTGGGAATGTGCAACTGGGTCAAGATGCAAAAGAGGAAGCTGTTGTGCACCATGTGCTATTGTTCATTATAAGTGACAACAGTCCATCAGATTCTGTCCCTACACCTAATAAGATATTTATCGGTGTCGGTGAGGGCAATCCAGAAACTTGGATTGTGGATCCAGATGAGTCAGATAGATTCAAAATGCTGAGGAAAATGAGGTTCAAGCTTATGGGTGGCAAGGACAAAGATCATCCTCGTCACGGAATAGAGGTTGTGGATCGCTTCTGCATTATTGACGTGTGGACGGATTACAAAGACATGTTGATTGGGAATGTGGGAAATATTCAGAAGGGTGCCATATATTTAGTGGCTGCCTCCGTCAGTGGGAAAGAATGCAAATATACATTGAGGAGTCAGATGTATTTTAAAACTGTATAGTCAAACCACATGAGGGAAAATCAAATTCTGGTTTTTTTTCATTTGGATCTTGACTGGTTTGGAGTCGCACATTATTAATAAAAATCTCATTTTGCCAAAGAAACACTTGACAATAAAGTAAAGCTAAGTTAACAAAGACAATTAAGATAAGAAATCTGTATTTAAGGGAAATAGTTTCTATTCAAATCCCCCTCTAGATTGTACATGTGAGCAAAAAGAAATCTGTATTTCTGTCAAGGATACAAACAGTACGTAGATGGATCTAAGGTAAAGTTATCTCAAGCTATTCTTCATAATATTGTGAATTCAGTGTACTAATGCAAGTTTTCTATACATAATCATGTATAAAAACAACATTAAAGCTGAAAGACAATAAAGATTTTCTTGAACGCATCTTCATTCAAATTGCAGAAACAAGGCTCAGGAGAATTCATCTGTCACAATCGATAGATACATTGAGTGTGAAATAAATATGAAGCCACAATAGTGGCATGCGCTACAACTTTTTTTCTGAAAAATCTCCTATAGAGGTAGAAGCTTCCGCTATTCATCAAGTTGAATTACTGCATCACACAAGATAGTTAGAAAATATGAAGCCTGACATTTGCCTGTGTTATGCATTTTTGTTATTCATATCAATAAATTCTAGGAATTTCGTACTTCCCAGCATCCAAGTACCATACATTGTAAAAGCACAACGAATCGATAAGGAAGTCATTCAAGTATCAAATATAGGAATGTGATATTTACGGCGTTTATCCTCTAAACCCTGTTAGTTTGACCTGATTGTAGGACAATTATACCCGCATGACATATGGTAAGCATGGTAACAATACTGGATTGACACGGATATTAAACATCCCATGTATTGTGCTATTTCATGGTGCACATATTTTAATATTGGCCCCAAGAGCTAAATGCAAGATACATGATCACTTTGAATGTACATCTAAAACAAATGTTTTAATCTGCACAAGCAGATGAGTCCTCAGGGTACCAAGCAATAGAGGAATCTTTAACTCTACATCCCATTCGTTTAGTTTCAAACCTCAAATCTGCACCAAAAGCAACAATGGACAGAAAAAGTACATATTTCTCTAACCAAAAGCAACAATGGAGACAAAAAGTACATATTTCTCTAACAATTTCTTTTTGAACGGTGAAGAAAATTTCATCAATGAGATGATTCTCTAACTATTTTTATGTACACTAAACCCACATTCTCACTAGGCAATCAATTATTGACGAAATCATCAAAGCATATTTCAAAATCGAGAAAAAAAGCTTCAAACAAGTATGATCCTCTTTAAACTACAACTGAGACCTGATAGGATGGAGGTCCAAAACTTAGATGAAGTTAGAATAAACTTACCCAAGTAAAAAGAACAAAATGGTTGAAGCAAGTATTGATATGAGCTTCTCCTTTGACACTCACTATCTTCTAAAAATACGTGCTGATAGATGTGAGCATATACATGCAAAAATCAGTTGAATATTGTCTTAACATTTAAAAAAATTGGTTGAATTGAAATGTTACCCCTGCAGGAAGTTCATAGAACGGAAGTTTTAGAAGGGTAAGAAGGTTTTGACATGAAAACCATATTTCAACACATGCCTAACTTTTGATGGATTCATCATCGAGCTGGGCTTCAATACACTCCATCAAGTACTCTACATATTGGGGAGCAGACACCTCTATGGGTTTCTCTATAGTAACTCCATCAGCCATCTATACTCATATTTGTAGAATGGCAGTTTAGGTGGAGATTTTAAAGACCAATGCATCTCAAAGTACATCAAATATTTCGTAAAACTAGGAGGGACAACATTTCAATAGTAGGATTGGGGCTGGCCATGGATGCTGGAGTTTGGAGCTCAAACACTTTTTTTTTATTTTTACTTTGTTGTAATGTTAGCTTTTTGCTAACTGTTTAAGTAATTCATTACAATTAATGGCAAGCCTCTCCATAAAATCTTCTCCAGGTGGCAGTCAAACAGCTTCCCTCAAGTTCCTACTAGCATCAATGTGTTTCTAGAGCTATGCACCCTGCATGAGAATGAAAAGAAATGGACAGGAAAACCAAAAAAAATTAAGAAAGGCAAGGGAGACGGAGCATGAACAAGTAGTAAGCAGCTAACTCGCAGGAGGTTTTTGCCCTTTATTGTAAATAAACTAGAGAACCACAATTGGGAAAAGTAAGGGCTTAACACCTACATCCCATGACCTAATGTTAGAACACCAGCCTTACTTCCTGATGGATCACTCTTCTTAGGCCGAGATGTCTGATGGTTTCTGCATATTTCAGTAAAGGAGATTATGGAAAGATTATGTTTTCCTCTCAATGTGGTTTTGCAAGGCAAACTTGAATGTGTAGTGTGCACAAAACCAACAAATTTTCCCCTTTAATAGTAACAAGTCAACAAAGATATCTACTCCTCATTTTTACCCCCACATCTGGCCCGCATATTTATATGTAGTGAGCCTCACAAAACTAAAAGAAGATAAAAGATTCCTATTGAGCCTCACAAAAATGGAAGACTCTTTTTCTATCGAGCTTACCACATGTGCACCGGAAACTCACATCCGGGTCGAATAGGTACGACAGTAACACATATAATGCACATACAATGACCAAATTGCCCTGTCTGCAGCCGGATCATACTCTTGATTTCTCACCAAATGGGTTCCAAGATGTACGTGAAGAAAACACAGGTTGAATAAGAACTTTTCTCAATTTCTTTATTACCTTACTTCATCTTTAAAAGATAAACAAAAGGACACATCAAACACAGGTTGAATCAGAATTTTCCTCAATTTCTTTATTACCTTACTTCATCTTTAAAAAATAAACAAAAGGAAACACCTCCCTCCCTGTGACAGGGCTTTGCTCCAACAAATGTTTCTGGCTTTTGAGTTGCAAAATCATATATCCCGTACCTAGTCAGACCCTTCACACTGGTTTCGTTCCTCTGGAAACGTTTGAAATGATCAAACAACTTGCACAAAACAAGAAATTCGCAAACTAGGAAGCATGTGTACTGGTACGGAGTAGTATAGCAGGGTACGGCGATTTTTTTTTATGTAAATATTTTTAAAATTTTGGCATGCTTCATTAGATATGACAAGTATAACATATTTTATAGATAGAAGTCAGATAACAAAAGCTAATAGCATTGAACTTGAACCCATGCTGTTTGACGGACTCGTTTTCCTACGAAATAAAGTGCAATAGTATTTTTGTGCATGCAACTATCATTGGTTTCAAGACGGGGAGCAAAAGATATTTCAATGCCCATCTAAAAAGTCGAAAAAATGAATAGATTTTGACATAATAACAAGAGAGAGAGAGAGAGAGAGGAGTCGCAGTTGCTGGGAAGATTAACAAAAATGATTAGTCAAACCTTGCCCTTGTTTTTTCAAAAATCCAGCTCTAGATCTAAGTCGTGATCTCGAGTTTATGACTGTATCGTATTTAGTTCTTGCATATTAAGACCAACAATTTGAATTTTTTCCCTTTATAGAAAACCCTAAAGTTTTGAAAACTTTATGAATAAGTCCAAAAGTACCCGAAAAGTACCCAATAAACTCAAAAGTACTTGGTACGTTTTTGGAGTACCCAGTACATATTTTGAAGTACCCATGGAGTACCCGTACCGGGTACTTCGGGGTTTTAGAAGTACTCGTGCTTCATAGTTCGCAAAAGATATGATCTGTTTAACTGTTTAAGCATACTGAGTCTTCAATCATCAGGAATCTTGTCTGTTCATAACCTTAGAAATTGGGGTTGCATTGGCAGGTAGATAAGGGAGAAGAGACTCCAGAAATTGGGGTTACAGTTTGACAGAGTTCTCCAGAATGAACAGCATACGTTTCACACACTGTCTGTCTATCATCTACCCAAACACAAGACGAATTTGAGTAGCTTGATTTAATAGCGTTCGGCTATCGGTGATGTCGAAAATTCTAACCGGTCCAAAAGTCTAACTGCCTCAGCATTGTTTTTCGTAGTTTGGAATGGAAACATGTGTCGTAGTTTGGACAAGGCACTAAAGAGCATTTGGAATCCAGAGAAAGATTATGCCCCGTAAGGCAAAAATTATTCCTTGTATCTCCTGGAACTAGTACCTAACCAAAAGAAAGTCCAGAGCAAGATTGGGGACAGTGGCATTTTTCATTCGACTGAATGGCTGCCACCACTTTGCTATCAACATTTCAAGTCATAGAAAAGCCCTAAAGACGAAGTCCTATTTCTTGAGCCCCAACACTGGGTTCAAAGAACTTCAATTTCGAACCCTGAAATCGGTTTATGAAATTGCAGAGAGAGAGAGAGAGAAAGAGAGATAGAGAGAGAGAGAGACCTTCGCCGCGTTCGTGCTCGTCTGATTCGCGCTAATGCCGTCTGATTCGAAGCGTTCTTTCTCTGATGTTGTGTTCATTTCCGGAGATGGAGCTGGAGAGGGAGGCGGGAGGCGCTGCCGTTGGTGGTGGTGACCGGTGGTGGTTGGGTTTCGCGGGGCTCGTCGCTCTCCCTTCCCTCTTTCTTTCTCCGTATAAATGGAGCCAAAATTGGTTTTAAGGTTTGCGATTTTTTATTTTTCGCTTTGGTAAAAATTATTTTCCACGTCATGACATAGGTTGAACCTATGTCATTACCACAAAACGACGTCGTTTTGTGGTAATGATCCGAGACAAATTTCTAACTATATCGATCATAATATAATGATCCGAGACATTCTTTTCGTAAAAATTATTATAACACATATGATTGTAAGAATATCTCATAAATAAAGTACTTATGTGTACTGAATCTAAATGAATTTTTATATTTTAAAGTAGATTTGGATACATTGAATCATATCCCCTTCAATATCAACAACTCTTAGGAGATTTTAAGTACGTTTTCTATCTATCTTGGTGATATTTTAATAATCTAAGACATTCATATTTTAGAACACAGAAAAATAAACTTCATGTAAAAATTTCATATTAATTAGATACCGATTGGTACTTAATCTAAATGAATTTGTGTTTCTTAAAATAGGTTTGGCTACACTGAATCAAAACCATAATAACCGCGATTGCACATAATCGTGTGTTTCCTTCAAACCAACGTCGTCGAAATGAACACTAAGCTCCGGTCAATCAGAATACGTCGTCGTCGTCGTCGTCTCCCCCTCCCATTTACCTGTACCTTTCCCGTCCGATCAATCAGAATCATCTCCGACGACGGTCCGTTTTTATATACAGTATATATATATGTTTTGTTTTATGCTGAAGGATTATTAATCTCTCCATTAGATGTTCGTAAGCTTCTTTGATTCGGCAAACTTGAATTGCATTGATATACACTCTGCCCTGCATATACAACCGTATATATTCATCTGTTTCTATTTGCCGATTCAAGTAATTACACGGATGTTTATCTGAATGTGTAATGTTATTTCTACTGAAGGATCATTAAGCTTTTCCTTGGTATGTTTCATATGCTTCTGTGATTTGTAGGTTTAATGGACGTCAATTCGATTCGATTCATGTTTTAAGTGTTTGTCCAACATTTTTTTGGTGTGGTGCCAGGTGTTAGATTTAAGGCCAACTAGTGTTTGTGAATATGCTTCGAAGGTGCTCAAATTGCACTACCAGTTAGAAAATCCAAGGTGTTGAAATTGTTCAAACTTGTTTCATAGCAGTGAGGTTACAACTAGCTGGACTTCAAAGACTTTTTATTCAGTTTTGAAGTTTGGGCATAGAGATTTCAGTTGTAATTTTCTTCGAAAGCTTACGGGAGGAAGAAGTTGAAGAAAATACTTTTGTCAACCACTAACAGCAGTATCCGTCCAAGTATACTGGTTAAAGGAGAATATGATAGCTGTTTGTTGGGTAATAATTCGCTTGGATCTTTGACTTGTGATTTTGTTAGCGTTTTTGAGGCTTCAAGGGGAGTAGTTAGATTGCAGTGTCAGGGCGATGATTCAGTAGCTTATGTTGATCATACTGGTCGAAAGGTAGAATTTGATGATAAAGAAGAGACTAGTATTGGTCCAGAGTTGAATGATTCAAGGGAGAAGTCAAGGAGGGACCTACTTTGGATGATTTGAGGGAATTGTTGCAGAAGGCAACTGAGGAATTAGATTTAGCACAGAGAAACAATTTCATGTTTGAGGAAAAGGCTCAGAGAATATCAGAAGCTGCTATGGCTGTAAAAAAAATGAAGAAGAAAATGGTAGGGACAATGTTTATTCTACCTGCCATACCATCTAGGAGATTTTGAATGAAGAAACTGTTGCTAAAGAAGTTGTTCAGAAAGCAGCAACAACCCTTTCTTTGGCCGAAGCAAAACTTCACGTGGCAATGGAGTTATTAGAAACTGTTTAAGCTTCAAGTGAGGGTGATTCAAAACATGAAAGGGGAGGGGAAGACATGATTATTCGAGGGAAAGAGGAGGAAGCACTCTTGGGTGCTCAGGATGAGGTTAAAGAGTGTGTTAAGAAAACCAAAAGAAATTAAGAAAGGCAAGGGAGACGGAGTATGAACAAGATAGTAAGCAGCTAGCTCGAAGGAGTTTTTTCGCCCTTTATTGTAAGGGCTTAACACCCACGTCCCATGACCTAATGTTAGAACACCAGCCTTACTTCCTGATGGAGCACTCTTCTTAGGCCGATATGTCTGATGGTTTCTGCATATTTCAGGAAAGGAGATTATGGAAAGATTATGTTTCCCTCTCAATTTAGCTTTGCAAGGCAAACTTGAATGTGTAGTGTGCACACAACCAACAAATTTTCCTGTTTAATAGTAACAAGTCAACAAAGAAATCTACTACGCATTTTTACCACCACATCTGCCCCGCATATTTGTATGTAGTGAGCCTCACAAAAACGGAAGACTCTTTTTTGGTCGAGCTTACCGCATGTGCACCGGAAACTCACACAAGGATCGAATAGGTATGACAGTAACGTATATAACGCACATAGAAGGACCACTGTCTGCAGCTGGATCATACTCTTGATTTCTCATCAAATGGGTTCCAACATGTACGTGAAGAAAACACAGTTTGAATCAGAATTTTTCTCAATCTCTTTATTACCTTACTTCATCTTTAACCAAAAAAAAAAAAACAAAAGGAAACATATTCAAAATCTTCCAACTTTGATAATCACTGTGACAGGGCTTTGCTCCAACAAATTTTTCTGGCTTTTGAGCTGCAAAATCATGTATCCCCTACCTAGACAGACCCTTCACACTAGAGTCGTAACTCTGGAAACTTTTGAAATGATCAAACAACTTGCAGTTCCTCTTTCTAGATATGTCACTAATAGTGCACAAAACAAAACACTTGCAAAAGATATGATCTGGTTAAGTATACTGAGTCTTAAATTGTCAAGAATCTTGTCTGGTTATAACCTTAGAAAATAGATTCGGTTACATTGAATCATATCCCTTCCATATCAACAACTCTTAGGGGACTCTATGTACACTTTCTATATATCTCGGTGATATTTTAATGATCTGAGACATTCATATTGCAGAACGCAAAAAAAATACAAATTGTGCAAAAATTTCATATTAATTGAAAATGTATTAGTACTTGATCTTGATGAATTATGTTTCTTAAAATAGGTTTGGATATACTGAATCAAAACCATAATAACCGATTTCAGCATAATCTCGCAGGAACCGACGTAGTCGACGGTGAACTCTCTCCCTCTCCCATTTACCCTTTACCTTTCCCGTCCGATTAGAATCATCTCCGACAACAATTGGCAAGAGGCTCTGGTCGATCGAAGCGACGTCGACTACTGCTCATTTGAAGCTCACTTGGTCTAGCAATAGGGGGCTTTTGTTTCAGTTCACAAAGAAACACAAATAAAAGAAACTCATCGTCAATGGTGACTGTTCAATCGCCAAAGGTGGTCTCAAATTCTCAATGGTTACAATCTCCCTAGTGACATCTGTTCATGATTTTGGTACGAACCCAATCTTCTGCTGAATAATCTTGATATGCACAAATTATGCTAAGTTGCCTATTCCCATAGCTATGGTTGCTTCTTTTATCTAACCCTCAGTCCAAATATGGCCTTTTTCCTTCATATTAGTATCTGTTTTATTCACCTTCTTTGCTATCTTTAATGATGAATTAGGTATATGCTGTGATTTTGGTATAGTTTGTTAAAAACCTGAAGTATCCTACAGTTCGTGTCGTCTCTTTCAGAAAACAATACTTATCCCACCTCGTATCTGTTGTTGTTGTATTAGTTGAAAGTGCTCTGAGACCAAGGATTTTCATCATGGTCCATGCGGCATCATAAGGAATTTCCATGGCCCAGATGTAATATCCAGCATCAAAGTTGTCAAGGATACCAATGGTGATTGCACTTGTTCGCATGGTACTTAATGAACAAACATAAAGATACTTCGCGAAGAAGGAGTGTTACCTCCTTTGCTTGAGATGGGCATTTGGAAACAGAGAATCTAAAGAGTTGGCTTTGTTTGGATTGATTAAGCTACTTCTTCTTCTTCTAAAGTTAACATTTTCGTTCCATAACTTCAATCTATGCACATCAAAATTGCAACATGCTCTGGAGTATTTCAAATGGAAGTGGAACTGAATTCTTTGTTGATAAGCTGAGAGCACCAACTTGAATTACTTATTAGTTTTGCAATGTAGTCAAATCGCCTCATATATTGTGAGGAGGTCTGCCTGGCGTACGCTTCTTAAAATCTGTCAATCTGAAGCTGAATTCGTTGGACTTCTGTTCTCACTTCAAATGGAGTATCACTAATCATTCCTATTCTTCGTGACTCTGACCTTGAAATGGGATATTATTAATCAAATGGGGCATCACTCTATTGCATTAGCAGAAAATAGATGGATGATCCTGTTAGCCTTTGTATTGGTACTGCTTGTGAGAGGACAGCACTTGAAGCTTGGTTTAAGCGTGGAGAGGTAACTGATCCAGAAATAGGTGATCACCTTGAGAATTTTCCTCATAGGTCTAACATTCAAATGAGACAGTCAATTCAAGAATGGAAAGAGCTTAATTATTGTGTGAAATTTAGGTCATGTGAGGCAAACTGTTGTCAGAAATTGACTAAAATGGGGGTGACCAGATGCAGGAGCTTACGAAGGAGAGTTTTGTTGACGGAGACTAGATTGCAATTGGAGGTCTTTCTGTGTTGTTGTCTCTATAATGGGAAACTCACATGATGGAAATGTGAAAGAACAAATATCGATTACCTTGAAAGATCTCGGAGAAGGACATCTAAGAAATAAGGTAAGCAATTCCTTAAACCAATTACATAATAGAAAAATAAGTTGCAAGCATTTGAAATTTCTAATCCCTACTTTTCTTTGTTTCCTTGCATGCATAAATGTGTTCAGCGGTCTGGTGCCTATGTTGTTGGCTTTTGCATCAGAGAATTTAGTGCAACAGCTTCAGGTAGACTCAACGAATTTGTTCATGGTTATTAACTGATATTGTCGATTGATATTTCTTATTTTTGAAGTGGTACTTCATATATGACTCTTGGCATTCTCATACTTTGAATTTTGATTAATCTGGAAATGGATTTGCTGTTCCAATTGAATTCCATAGTCACATATCTGGATTTTCAAACTTGTTTGGTGAGAGATAAAAAGAAAATTTACTGCACAGTATTCTGAATCTTGTATTTGAAACCAAATTCCACATAATGAAGTGGTAGAGTCTGAGGGGTTCGATCACATCATTCCATGATGAGGAATTGAGTCAAGCTTGTCAGAGGTTGCAGTTGAGTTGCTAGATGATTTATTACAATAGATACAGATGTGATACATCAGTTTTCTGCTATGAAGCACTGACACCTCTCCAGAACCCCATACCGCAGTGTCCCGACACGGGGACATGGCGGGAAACGTGTCCTGACACGCCACGTGGCATGGGACACGGCTATGTAACTTTTTCGGGTAGGAGAAATTCCTTTTCCCTCTGACCAAACTAAACCAAACCAAGCCTTAAGAAAGGATTGGAGCATTTAAATATTCAAGACATCAGGACATGTATATCCAACTTTTGGATATGTTTTCTTATCTCCTCAAGTTGAGGGATTAGCGAGGTTCTAAGCCCTATTACTTCATCCATAACCAGACCAAATAGTAATTCTCATACCAGACTCCATGTAACGTATTTGCGATAAAGAAAATTAACTAACTTTTCTTACCAATCAGCCTTCACACCAAGAAAGAGGAAAACATGTTAAAAGGAAACAAATAGGAAAGGATAAAAAAAAAAAATTGAAAAAGAGTCTTAAGAAAAGGAAGGCATCATGGCATAAGCTCAAAACACTTCCACGACCCCCTGCACTTGGCCTTCCGTCATGGTCTCCTAACCTGCCCATCTTTTGATGCAGGAGCATAATGATGGTGGCTGAATCGAAGAGTCTTCATGTCTTTAATGTCTAGTCAAAGTATTTTTTAGAGTCAGTTTTTAATTTGGCACACATATGCATGAGTTAGTTTCTTTATACACATTTTTCTAGGTTTATCTTTTTGCCGGTAGATGAAGGGTTGTCTAGGAAATTGAATGGTCAGTGTTGGAATTTGTCTAGACTTCATTAAGTCTTGGGAAGAGTCATCTAATGTAATGCCTATTTATATGTGTTCTAATGAAAGGAAATGAGAGAGTTTAAGTTTACGAAAATATTGTGCAAGTGCATCTTGCTTGAAGTGAGTGATTTCTCCTACAATCAAGCGAGTGGCTTGGTCGTGTCGAGTGACTTCCGCGATTTGTAGCGTCGAGTGGCATCTGCTACCCCCGGTCGAGTGACATCCAGGGGCTATCCCTACCCTTGCGAGTCTCGGCCTGCATCATCTTTCCCCAGAAAAGCAACCGCTCCATAATAGCTAAAGCATTGGCATGCTGCCTGTTGAGGAAATTCAAATCTATCTGAAAAGAACTACGGAACATTCCATACTTATATGTTGACTCAAATTGTTGCTTAGCCCTACAAGTTGAGAGTGATTCTCGTCTTTGTTTGAAGGCATTGCATTAAAGTCATTGTTATTATCTTCAGGGTCAGATTGGTCAAGGATAGCACTTGTTTGAAGGCATTGATTCTGGTGATAGCACTTGTTCCATGCTGGTGATAGCACTTGTTAGCATGGAACTTGATGAACAACATGCAAAGCTACTAGGTGAGGCGAGAGTCGTCCCTCCTTTGCTTGCAATGGCATCACCCAAAGAGCTGTCTTTATCTGCATTGGTTAAGCTATTAGGTTGGCATTAAAACGATAAAGGCATTGCCATCGCTGGTGGGACTCCTTTTTTTTCTCAAACTAACCTTCTCTTTCTAGGTACGCATAGCTACAATTCTAAGGCCCTCCAAAAACTCGCTTCCGTTGGTGATGGGGGACTCAATTCTTCATCGATGAAAGTGGGATTGAGCTTGAGGTGGAGCCAATCATCACCAACTTGTTAGCTTTTCGGTAGAATCCCAACACATCATGTATGGTGAGTCGGGCCTGCCCTTCATGCACTTCCTAAAATGTGTCAATCTGAATCGGGACTTGTAAAGATGGATGTACCTCTTGTCAAATTGTGTTTCATTAATCCTTCCTCTTCTTGATGAATTTGATATTGAAACCCTTGAAACCGTAACAGATCTTCTCTTCTTCTCACAGCATGAGCCAGAAGGAGTGGTGGAATACCTTCTAGCTAAGATGGCTTGAAGCTTTAGTGAGTTTGAAGAAAACAGCAAAATACAAATGACTGCAACTGGTTTACCAGCCAATCTTCCAAAATCAAGAGAATCACTCACCAAAAACTGACAGAATTGGATGGTCTGAGTACAATTATAACCATATATAATATTGGGGTCAATGGAAGCCAAAAAAAAAGAGGCTTTGAGAGCTGTTTTAACTTCACTAACCCCAGAAATTTTGAGTCACTGAAGATCATGGTCAAATTATTTGCATTTTCCTTGTAAATTTGCTGGCGTCAAAGTTCGGTGAGATCAAAGGCAAGAACAGCTGCTTGAGGAAATCTTTCTTTAACCAGTCCCAAACTTACTGTTATGACCGAAAAAGTTGGTTTCTGGTGTATTCATCAGCCACACGGCCCTTTATGGGTAAACCATGGGGGGAGTTGTAGTGTCAATAGTCTGTTTTGCATGTTGGAAGCGAATGTGTTTCCCAAAATGGTCAATATGTTGACTTAAAAAGTTCATGCAACAACCTGTAAAGTAATCCAGGCGCTTTCAGCTCTCGTCGGCCAATGTATTGTGTTTTTTTGATGCAATACCAGCAATACAACTGAAATTGGAGGTTTTGGAAAAGGTTTTTGTGTAGAGGGAAATGGTGGAGGTTAGAGGAGCGGCAGCTGGGTTAATGCTTGTTAGATTGACCCATTGCAGCGTAAAGAAAGGAGGGAAGCTTCAAAGGCAGGCGGCAATCGTTTTGACAATGGTTGAACGTTATTCAAGGTCATCAAGATATCTGGTTTCTGGGTAAAGCAGATAAGAAATCCCGGTGATTTTAATGGAAGAAGAGAGAAAACTCAGCCACTTGGCTATAGTTGGCTCTCCAAATGGATCAAGTACATTCAGAACAAGAAGAATGAGATACAAGTATTTGCAAATATATATCCATTACAGCAGTAAGTATTTAGTTGAGGGGATGATGTGTGAAAAAAATGAAGCACTTGAGCGATAATCTAGGCATATAGAATAGTGTCATTCCTGTAAAATCTAGTCTTCCTTTGCATTATATAGATTTAGCTTCTCTAACTATTTGCTTCTCTTTTCCTTTACTTTTTTCGCCGGCTTTCGTGATTCATACACAAAGAGAGAACATGAAACCACGAGATTTTGAAATAGTTTTGAAGGGCATGTTTTGGTTTTCCCACCGGTTGGAAAAATAATGCTGGTTAACGTTGTTCTTTAACCAAAGGTAGGAAGAACAGGGAGAACAAAAAACAGAGTCCGCAGCAGCAGCAGTGAGAATTGAATCCAAACATTATGTCTAGTAAAAGAATGTGTGCCTCATTTGCGGCCCTCGTTCTGTTCAGCATTGCTACATACACTGAAAAGATAACCAGAAAACTCCAATGAGTGGCTCGGATTTACTCGCAAGTGAATTTGAGCCACTCATTGGAGCCAAGTGAATCTGAGCCCAATCATTGGAGCTTTCTAGGTATCTTTTCTGGGCACCTTGTTCTTCCCTCGTTTAGTTGTCTATTTGGACGTTCAAGTTTTGGTGTTGTAGATGACAAATGTACCCTCTGCACTTCCCGTAATTGGCTATGGATTGGCATGGTCACCTATGAGTGCTAGCCATGGAAGTATTACTGCTGTTTCAAATCTCATACTACTATGATATTTACTTGAAAATTTTGTCATTTCATCTCACGGTTAACGAACAAAACTCCTTCGAAAAATTCCATCTGACTGTGTTCCAGAAGGCACCCCTTTCGATGTCCCTCGCCTACTCTTCTTGACAAGGTTTAACAAAATGTGATGGCAGAGATTGATGATGGTAATTGACAAGGTTAAGAATTTTGCTTTACAAAGATGGTACATATAAACATGATATTGCTGATACATTGAGAATTGTTATAACAGTTTATAACTATAATTGATAGCATAATCACGTGTGAGATACAATTTATCAAAAGTTATTCACAATTGACTTAACTAATATGACGACCGAATGAGCACGTGCAAAACACGTGACCACCACTAGCATGTAATAAAAGCAAGACTATAAGTTTTGGCTTTGGAAAATTGCAGACATTTTGTTAAAAGAAACACCAGAAATCACGGTCCGAGACTGTACATATACAACTTCATTTGCAAGTTTTACATGACCAGTACCACCAACAAACAAAAGCATGTACAAAGTGACTAGAACATCGAGAGCTTAATACATTTGCTACAAAGAGTTGACAAGACCTAAGGAAAACCTTTTAGAAACCAAGATTACAAGTATCCCGGTTGCTGTCTAAACTTTCAACATCCGTAGGTAATCGTCAATTATAGACATGGCAGATGAGCGGTAACCCGAACCAAAAAGATTGTAGTGATTCAAATAGTGGTAGAGCATGTAAAGATCCCTTCTCGACTCAAAACCCGGTTGTTTGGGCATCACCTGAAAGAAGCCAGTATAGAGATACGAATGATACCCAACACAAAAGTGGCCCAAAGCATTATCCCATAACCTCAAAGCTTGCAAACAAATAAGAAGATAATTAACCAAGCCAAAAGAACATTCTCCAAAACAAGTGATATATATTCAGGTTGCAAGTTGGGCTAGTCCAAATAAAGAGCCAAACAAACTTACCACGCTGATCTTCTTTGACAAAAAATGAATATTGGATTGAGGCAGCAATCACCAGATTTATTCAACAGTAATGCACAAATCAATTTGGTGTTTATGTGCATGACACAAGGAGAATTCTTAATTGTAGTTCAACGTGATCAAGAAGCTTACAGGGAAAGGAGTTTTCAGCTAAATGTGTTGATCAAATCAACATTTTTTGCCATTGATACGCTACAGTTGAGTGCCCCACTAGTGCTTTAGTTTGGCTCAAACCCCCTACATATCCCTGCATTACCTCTGGCATTAATGTACCATATTTTTTCCGTGTACTTGAAACTACCCCTCGTCTTTATTTCGAACAAAATTAGCAACATTAGAGGTGCATCACATTGTCAAGATTTTTTTCCTTTTGATAGGTAATCAGTTCCAAGAAATTGGACTGAAACTCAACCCTCACACGTGTTAAACACAAAACTTGCAGTTAAAAGAGACTGAATATCTGCCCAACAACTGGGACTTGCAACCATTTAACTAGAGCCTAAGGCAGTGGAACTTTTAGCACCAAACACTAAATTAACAAAAAAATTGGTTGATCCAATTCCCTACCAGCAAAATATATATGCAATGACCTGATTATTGACTTAGCTTATCGCTGCTGCGTGAAATGCCATAATGATAATGCAAACAAAGAAATAAAAAAGAATAAAAACCAGGATACCTCAAAATAGGCATTGTAAAAGGCTCCTCCAAATCCAGCACACCATGACATTCCAAATTCTGCTTCATTATGGCCATCTGGGAAATAGGAAATGCAGTTTTTGCTTCAAAAAGCAGCAAAATTTCAAATGTTTTAATTGAAAGATTCGGTAAGAAGATAAAACCCATCTTGAAAGTGGACACTGCTGTTCAAGAGTGCAAGAATGAGTCCTTTGAAAATTTGACACAGTAATTGAAAGGAAAATGAGGTCTCTCTATATTCCTGGGCAATTGAGGTTTTGGAAAAGAATTAGAATCCTCCACATCTTTTGGTTCAAATAAGCTCTTTCCACCCAGCACTATCTACCATCCCTACAACTATAAAAAGGAAGTCCTTCCCCACCCCCCAAAACCCTTAATGTCTTACTTTGCAAAACAATAAGACTATAAGTTCTTTCTTGTTCAATTTATTCAGATTAGTGTTTGTTTTCAGCTCCTGACACTTCTCCAAATACATCCTGCATTCCATGGGATTCTAAATGTCATTTTATGATGCTATTTGGCCCAACTAGGAAAAGGTGTTTTTGCCAACAAAGTAATAGCAATATCTTTAGCAAAAAAATGAGAACATAAATGGATGCTGCAATCTGGCACTACATTGACTACTATTCATACAGATTCATAAACCACTCTAGTTTGCATGTGTACTTCAAAGTTTTTAAAAGACCGGTAGGCCTCTGAGATTATCATGTAATGGAAAGAGTTCAAAGCATTAGACAGGCAATCCAGAAACAAAATGGTATTTGCTATCTGAACCAAGTTAAACTTACAATAACAGGCAGGGTCAAGGATGACAGGCTCGCCCTTTTTGTCAGAGCTGACATTCCCACTCCATAGGTCTCCATGCAGTAAGCATGGCTCTATAACAACATTTTCAAATAAAGGTCCCATATTCTTGACCAGTCTTTGACCTGTTAAATATGACAACAGAAATACTAAATCTACCCCATGACTTTCACTAAAAAAATGCTTCTGTATTGAAGTATTGAACTATTAAGCAAAAAGTTACCTCTTTCGTAAATAGTGGAGTCACCATATTGATCTCGTGCCAACTTCAGCTGGTAACCCAATCTATGCTTTGCGTAAAATTCAATCCAATCTGAAGTCCAAGTATTTATTTGTGGAGTACTAGAAGAAATAGATGGATTTGTCAAACAGAATACGTGTTTAAATCTACAACTTGTTTCGAAAGTTTCATCATTCAACCATCAAACTCCAAAAATCAGAATTATTAGCACACAAGCCCCATCTGCATCTGTGTTGCATGTCTCCGGAGAGAGAGAGAGAGAGAGAGAGAGAGAGAGAGAGAGAGAGAGAGAGAGAGAGAGAGAGAGAATCCAGTACAGAGTACCTGCCAATGGTGTTATCAACATCAAAACCAAAACCTTTTTCTGACTTCCCTGCTTTATGCATTTCAGCAAGCTTCCTCCCTAAAGCAGACTGAGGACCAATGAATGTTCAACAATCAAATGGAGAACGATTACCACCACCGTCAAGTCACATAAGATTTCCAGCTTTCACCTGATTGCTTCTAGATGCTCCAAATTCAATGAACTCCATAATGATATATGAACCACCTGTTGGTAGGGCTCCGAACTACAATGTTTACATACATATATAACTTGTGTAAGGTCTTTAAGTCATGTAGAAGACAAACAGCTTTTCGAGAACTGTGATTTGGTGAATAGCAAGGCACAATGAATAGAATAGTTCCAAGACTTGGTCACCTTAAATGGCCTTGGCACATGGATTGATCTGGTATCATACATAGCACTCAATCCCAGAGCCTCTCCCTCAAACATTGATGGTCCAATACTCCTGATTAATTGTTCACAGAGCACCTCAGTCTCATAAGTTCACCAAATACCCTATCCATAATACACGAAGGGCAGAATTGTGCATTTGGCACAGCTCATTCAGAATAAATGAAGGTCAATACGTCCTGATTAATTGTTTACAGAGCACTAATTGTTTACAGAGCACCTCGGTCGAGTAAGTATAGCAAATACTCTATCCATAACACACGAAGGGCAGAATAGTGCTTATTGGCTCAACTCATTTAAAATAAATGAAGGCCAATATGCACAAGGTACTATGAATCCTCGACCGAGGTGCTCAACATTCCTTCCACATTTGTTGTATCCATCAAATGTACATAGAGTCTTACACCATCACATATGAGAGTTAGTCCAAACCGAACTACACAAATTTGGCTGAGTCGTGACTGCCAAAAGTAAATCAATCATCTTAAGAACAGCTGTTTTACCTGTTTGTTTTAACGAAGAAAGAACCAGCATCTGTGTCGTAACGACTGGCAAGATTGATGCAACCACCACCAACAGGACTAATTCTAGTGATCTTGTTGGCCTTTCCTTCTGACAGAATCCATTCCCGGATTGGATCATTACTCATAGCTGCCACTGTCCCACATATCCCCTTTATCATGGTTTTCAGACAAGAACAAAAAACAAGCGAGAGATACTTCCTAAAAGAAAGCTTGAAAACATTTAGCAAATGACTTGGACCACTAGCATAGTTACAGAAACTCTTACTTAACGAAATTGTCTCCTCATGTAAGCTTAAAAATCCCGCCACACTAATCGGTCAAAATAGAGGACTAGTCTCACTAGAGTTGCCTCTGGCCCGGCCACCACTTAGCGAGTTTTGGCTCAAACCCAAATGGCGTTTCAGTAAAAACATCCTTGTTATACTAGTATTAGTAATGAATATTTCAAAGTATATGGGTTCTTCAGTCCAAGGTTTTTATAAGACATACATTGACTCCTTAAGATTCTCAGTTATGTTCTTAGAATGTAATGGAGCTCTTAAATTTGCTCGTCAATGACATTTACTACTAGCAGGAATTGATACTGTATTTTACTTAATCCTTGCAACTTACAACTGGTTTTGTTACATTTATACATTTGTCCCCCAAAAATCAAATTTCTGCCTAGTCGGAAATAAAGATTAAACCAATGATGGGCAAGTCCAGAAATCCAGAGCAACTGTAATCCGGTACAGATAGATAAGGGGTTGTTCCAAAAACTGACTTATTCCCAAACTTCACAAACTTCATTATTGTGTTTTACTATACAGGTCATTCTCTCACCATATATCAACCAAAAAAGCCAATTTAAGCCAGTTCTTGACTGGAACAACCTCTAAGTAGTGAAAATACTAAAAAGATCTAGACATATAACAAACAAAAAAGGCAACAAGGAGCTAATTTGCAAATTAAAACCCACAAATCAAGTTAAGAATTGAGAGCCATATATACAACACACACGAACACAAACAAGGGTCAAAATTCATCTAAATATACACTTCCAGAGTGTGATGTGTTTATACTTACAAGCGAATGGTCTGGTTTTGGAAGAGGAGGTTTGCAGATGACGAGACAGAGAGAGAAAGAAAGAGGTCGTAGAAATGACTCCAACATGTGCGTCCATTCTCAATCTCTCTCTCCCTCCAACAGATAAACGAGCACTCGTCGCCGGTCACTGGTTGGTCGGTGCACTATTGTGGTATCAACACCTCGATTTTTATGATTCTTTTTCACCAACGATTTGTTTCTAGTAGGTTTTTTTTTTTAATATGTTTGGAAGATATTTTTGTTTGTTTGTCTTGGGCACAAAAATATTCCTTACAAAAAAAAAAAAGTTAAAAACCAATTTTTGACCTTTCAAAAGGGTTAGAGTGGGGTTTTTTGTGGTTTTTTTATAAAAAAAAAAACAAATTTCCAGAATTTGTTAATCTGTTTCCACTTTTTAACCTTTCAAAGTTTCTATAAAAAAAAAAATCATCTAAAATCTGTTTGGTTAATCTGTTTCCAGAATTTGTTAAACAAATTTCTCGTTATATCTATTTTCAAATTTTCGAAAAACATATTTCAATAAGGCTAAATTTCCACTATGATGTAATCGGTATGTTATGTATTTTTAATATTTTCAACCGGACCACTTAGCCAAAAATCCAAAATATTTGATATTTTTAAAAGAAAGGACATTGAACTTTTGTAATCAAACATAAAAACAAAAAACATTTGTCATTTTTAAAATGAAGGATAAGGAACTTTTGCAATCGAACATAAAGACCCAAAAAAAATAGTAAAGTGTCACAAATTTTTAAAAATTCAAATTTCGAACATAAAATTAAAAAAAATACCACTCTACCTCCGGCCGATCACCACCCCACCTATGGCTGACTACTTCCAGCGACAAAAAAAAAAGTAAAGTGTCACTAATTTTTAAAAATTCAAATTTTGAACATAAAATTTTAAAAAAAATTACCACCCCACCTTCGGAGGTACCACTCCACCTCTGGCCAAGCACTTCCGGCGACGAAAAAATTAGTGAGGTGTTACTAATTTTTAAAAATTCAAATTTTGAACATAAAATTCAAAAAAATACCAACCCACCTTCAGCTGACCACCACCCTACCTCTGGCCGAGCACTTCCGGCGACCAAAAAAAATAGTAACGTGTCACTAATTTTTAAAAATTCAAATTTTGAACATGAAATTCAAAAAAATCACTACCACAGCTCCGACCGACCACCGCCCCACCTCTAACCAAGCAGTTACGGCGAACAAAAAAAATTAGTGAAGTGCTACTAATTTTTAAAAATTCAAATTTCAAACATAAATTTCAAAAAAATCACCATCCCACCACTGGCCGAGCACTTCCGGCAACCAAAAAAATTAGTGAAGTGTCACTAATTTTTAAAAATTCAAATTTTGACCACATCTCCACTTCCGGCTGCCCAAAAAATTTAATGAGATTTCACAAATTTTTAAAAGTTCTAATTTTGTATAGAAAATTCAAAAAAATCAACTCCTAGGTCTATCAACTACTACCCCGCCCCCGGCCAACCACTTCTGGCAGTCCAAAAAATTAGTGAGATTTCACTAAATTTTTAAAGTTTTAATTTTGTATAAAAATTTCAAAAAAATCAACTTCTACTTCCAACCACTACCCACCTCCACCCAACCATTCCCGACAATCATAAAAATTAGTGAGATTTCACTAATTTTGCCCTCGTGGCCAGGGGGAAAAATTAGGAGTCTGGTCTCTACTCTTTCTGTGAAGAAAACATAATCAGAACTTCAAATTGATGATATAGAAGAAGTATGGAAATCAAAATGTACACATAGAATAGAAAATCAGGACACAATTGGAGCAAAGAAAAAAAGGAAAAAAAAGCAAAACAATGAGACTGCGGTTTCCGATTTACATGGGGCCGGGTTCTCCTTTAGTGAACTACTTGTGAAAATGAGAGAGGCAACTAATATCGTTGCAGGTATGGTGGACGAACGAGGCAACTAATATCGTTGCAGGTATGGTGGACGAACGGTGGAAACAATGCGAAAGGATGGGCGAGAATTGATGAAGAGGAAGAAAGCCTTGAGCACGACAGCAGTGCGATAAAGGATCAGCGACGGCAAAGGTGGCCTGTTGGAGGATCATTGGCGGCTAAGAAATGGAAGTAGTAGCGGCGAGTATGGAGGAAGATTTTCACAGCCATATGGTTTGATTGTGGCGATGGTAGAACTGAGAGAGGCGGAGGGGTTAATTATGATACAGGTTTCAGCGGAGGTGGTTACGATGGAGATGGCGGTGGTGGCCGCCGTGATGGAGGTGGTGGTGGAGGGTATGCAAGTGGTGGTGTTGGTTATGGAGATAGCGGTTGTAAGTTCTCACTTTGTTTTTCTATTTTGGTCTTCCCATATCAAATGTTTTGGATGCATGTCTATGCCACAAATGTTATAAGTTCCATGTCCTTTTGTCAAAAGAAAAAAAAATACTTTAGTAACATGCCTAATTTTCTCATTTTTGAAATTCTCCCACGAGTCATCATTCTCACACACATTTAACGTCACATACAATTGGTTTGGAGGACAGTTCCGCTAACATAAATTTTGATGCAACAATAATTTGAGCCGTTCAATTTGTTTAAAACGTTTTGTAAGAGTTCCTATAAGAAATCAACTCATTTGGATTATTGGATATCGGTAAAAACTTAACTAGTTCATTTATTTTTATCCTGTAAAATCTAACACGAATCAACTAAATGAACCAATCAAGTCCTTATTGATATCCAAATTAGTTGATTTTTTATAAGAACTTTTAAAAACATGTTTTAAACAAATTAAATGGTTCCGATCATTTGAGTGAGGCTCACACAAAAAACTTGTGTCAAAATTTGTGTTAGCAAAACAAGCCCATCGATTCGACATTTACCGAAAACGACAAACACTTTTAATTACAGTTGTAGAAAGACATATTTTTAGTAGAAACTTTAGCCTAATGAAAATATAAGATGTGAGAACGAAGACTATTTTTATCATTGAAACTGTAATTTATAAAATAAACCACATAAACCAGCAGCCAAACTTATATGTTTTGAGATTCTTAAAAAATTGGATTCAGAAGAAAATGTAATCTACAGTACTACTTAAATATTGGTTCATGTTCGTACGTTTAGGAAGTTAAAAAACTGAACTTCCTGGGAAAGCAATGTACACATCATATATTAAACAAAATACTCCACAAGAACTCCCTATGCATTTAGGTTGTGAAACTCTGAAATTCTGGGAAGCTTTTTACAGCAAAACAATCCATGAGTAACCGTATAATCTCAACTTGGACCCTTCAACTCCTTGATCCCATTTCACTTGCAGCTCAATTTCAATTACATCAACCTAAATACAAAGGCGTGTTTGGTTATCACGTATTATTGACATGATAACCAACGGTCCAAAGAAGTACATATACGGAGTGAAAAAAAGGCATGACATTGCCTCAGTAACATAAGCCTCTATGGCTTTTCCTTGACCATTATCTTGTTTCTGCTTCAACAGGAGGAGACGATCCCTGGCTTCTAGGGCTGGGTTCGGTGAGGCCTTGATTACTACCATTTCCCACCGAATGCTCAGCACCCTGTAGTATCCATTGCTGAGAACGGTCCACAAAAACCTCGGAGCTGCCAGCAGTATGGGTGATTTCAGATACTGCGCGCCTGAGGTGTTTTGTGTCCAAGGATTCTTTTATAGGCAACCGGCAAACTGGACAGGTAGACTGTTTTCTTAGCCACACATCGATACATGAGAGGTGGAAACTGTGGCCACATTTGGGCATGATCCGCAGTACTTCCTTCTCTTGGTACTCCCCTAAACAAATTGAGCACCTGCAAAACAGAAGTAAATCAACTAAAAAAAAAAAAGATCTTGGGAAAACTCATCGGTCTGGTCGAGAAGTTAGAACGATTGGAGAACGCAACAAAGCCAGCTCTATATTTATAAGCATGAAGGCGGACATTGGCTAATTCTAAAGAAATTGATAATATACAGAAAAAGGTCCCCAAAAAGCACCATGAATGCATCTAGTCAAGATGGGAAAACGAAAAACCTGATATTGACAGAACGAAAAAAAGAAAAGAAAAGAAAAAAGCATCAAAATGAAGCTTAAAAAAAAAGAGAGCTTTTATCTGCCTTTTTACTTGTCCCATAAGCCAAAAGTTCCGAGACCAAAAAACAAATGTTCATAAAATGTGGCACTCCTTGTCAAACAGTCCCACAGCATTTCTACTATCATTTCACAGAATGAAAAGCAAATTAAATGCAAGTAAATATTTAGAAGGTCTCTCCAGTTATGAATGGGAACCGTTACACAAGCCCATATTCTAATATTGCCAACAACATGGGGGGATACACTTACTGTACATCTTCCATAGAATTGAAAGCCTCACGGTTGAACTTCATTGTTGGAATTGCAGCAACAATAACTGGTTCAACACCGCTATTGGGATGCTCTGGCTGTCAATAAATGATATTTGATTATTTGTGGGTTAAAATGCAAAGTTCCATAACTTCAGCTTCTTGTGCATTAACTTCTCAAGATAAAGCGGAAAGCAGATGCAAATTCGTCAAAAGGCTAGTCGGTAAAGCGTCAAGCCATTGATAAGTGCTAGCTAGCAGGGGCAGACCTGCTGTCCCTTAGGGATGGCAGGGCCTGCTGACCAATCTCGACCGTCCAAATGTGTTTTGGACGGGCCAGATTTGAGGGGAGTTAAAATACCCAAAACACCCTTCGACACCCCTCAAATATGGTTTTGGACGGCCGAAATCGGGTCAGCAGGCCCTGCTATCCCTAAGGGACAGAAGAGTCCCCGAGTTCCCTAGCCTATATACAGTGGTGCCACGCCACACCCCAACCTTCCGCTCACCTCTGCATATGGAGTGTTAGATCAATAGAATACCAGTTTAACTCATCGGCACCTCCTAAATTGGAAGATTTTTCATGAGTCCCCTTTTGACAGACATACATAACATGTTGCTAAGTACCCAAAAAAAAGAAAGAAAGAAAGAGATAATGCACTGCCATTTCATATTTTTACAAATCAGAGAATAATTTGACTCTATATTCCATAAATTTGCATCTGGCCAAAAAAAACTCATTACTTCATTGATTTTCTTCACTCGTCATCTTTTTTAGTTACACTGCAATAGTACAATGAACATCCATTGAAAGAGGCACTGCAATAGTACAATGAACATCCATTGAAAGAGGCACTGCAATAGTAAAAAAATCCTAGTTCTGCCAATGCAAGCTAGGATGAACTTAAAAGGCTTTTGAGAGAGTTTTTCAGGCATGCCATAACTTTTAGGAGTGAAGAAACAAATAGTCAGAAAATGGTGAAAGTCCTATCCACTTTTTGTGACAGTTTCTACACCTACCCTTATGCTGTGTAACCTACTTTTTTTGGGGCTGCATACTTTATACCATGTGCATTTTTCCCACTCGACAAGTTCTCTCTTTTTGTCTCCAACTTTTCTTCTCTGTACCATAGATTCTCCACCAAATTGAGCTGTAAACACTATTCAATAATGGCGGAGGTACCTAGGGGCATGGAGCGCCCCGGCCCCCCGGAATTTTAAAAATTGACTAATAACATGTATGGTATAATTATTATGTAGATCATTAGTATAATGAATCTCTCAAAAACTAAGTAGTTAAAAATTAAAATGATTCTACATTGTCATGTAAAATTTTCTTAATTTCTTTCATAGACGCAATTGATTATACATGAGTGTCGTAATTGTTGATCAAAAAACAAAATTATGTCATATACAGTAATATACAACACAAGTTACACGATATGCTAAGTACATTTTTGGTTGAAAATAGTATCTTTAAGTCAGCCCCCTATCTAAAATCATGGCTCCGCTACTCTGCCACTGCTATTCATGGAAATAAATTCATCGACAATGATACATGCATCAACATTAAACTTTTTTAGTAGCACGGTATCCGGGCTAGTTTACACGAAACGAACACATGGTCAAAAGCAGTGAAGTAGGATACAAATCATAACTTCTATCTAATCCAAACAAAATCACTTTTAAGTGTGAATCTACAATTTGATCCTAAAGTATACTGGTGGTTAAATCTCAACAGGAACTAGAACTCAAAAAATAGCAGACCAAAATTAACAGACTAAAATGAGCAATATATACATGGAGAAATTAACCCAGAACGGATCAGTGTCTACCTGTTCGAGATCAATCCCCGAGTCGATCTCAAACATTTGCCTGGATTCAACTCCTCTGAATCTCCCACAAATCAATCTGGTGCAGACAAACACAATGAAAGTGGCACTCATCCCAAACCCAATAATAGTAGTAATCAAGTTCATGCCCCCTGAGCCAAACATCTCCTATTACCTCCTTTTAACCCCAAATTCACCAAGACAACAGAAATATCCAAGTTCAACAACCAAATGGACAATCAACAAAGAAAACAAGAGTCATAACACAAAACCCAGATCAGGTTTCACAGACAAACTTCGCATGAGAAGTTTTTTTGGGGAAAACCCCACAATCCCAGATCCAAATTCATCAGTAAATGAGAGGATGTGAAAGCTCTTGGTAAAAATCAATCAGGAAGGAAGGAGAAAATTCAATTCAGAGACCAAAAAACAGCTGAGAGTTCAACAAGAAACACCAAATGAAGAACAAAGACAACAACAAAAGACCCAGATCAAAATGCATCAAGGAAAAAGAGAGATCTTTGTGACAATCAATGACAGAAACAGTGAACCCAATTCAAGCAAAAGAAAGAGCCTCGAGAGGTCAAAACAAACACGGATTGAAGAACAAAGGGAAGAAGCACGACCAAAAAGATCAAGACCAAAGATTCACCATCATTGCAAGACTGAGAAGACTACCCATACGTGGAGTCCTAATCCCTATGGATGGACTCAAAGTTGAAGAGTCAAGTGAGAGGGGGATATTTAGATGCATGGTGTGGATTAGAAATGAAAAATAGACCCCATTCAGTCCTGTCCTCCGTAAACTCCCTTTTTTAAAAACGTGTATTTTTTTAATGTTAAAAAAAATATTTTTCATAAGAAAAAGTAAAATTCTTTTTATCAAATTGAAGACTCCAAAAAATTACTCTCTCTGTCCCAATTTGTTGTGCATGTTTTCTTTTTGAAACTTCTCAAAAAATTGTCTATATTTCATAATTTATAATATTTTTTATGATTTCGAAATATTTGTTTTAAAAAATTAATTGAGATCTATCAAACAAGATTCATATTGACTATTAAAAATATTATAGATCGAAAGATATAGATAATTTTTTGAGACGTACAAAAAAGAAAATAGACACAACAAATTGGGACGGAGGGAGTAAAAATTGTATAGATAAATGTATTTTTAAAAATTTAAAAATACACATATCAAACACTTCTTTCGTTTTCTTGCCATTTGGGTCTTGCACTCAGACGGCCGAGGTGGCTTGTCTGGGTTCTTGGCGGCCGGATTGTGTTATTATTAACAAAACAAGACATTATTAGGTGCTCCCCAAATATGGCGTTTGGGCCTTTGGGGACTCTTAGGTGGGGTTTGGCCTAAGTAGTAAAACTACTTTTTATTGTTTTTATTTCGTCTTTATTCAATTTTTTTTTTGTATTTTTAGTTTTTGCGTCAAACTTTTGCGACCTATTGATCCGTCTCGATGAGAGGAATCGGAAAAGTAAAAAATTTTGACCGAAACTCTTAAATTTTTTAAAAAATACAGAATAAGTCAAAATAAGCAAATACAAAATTTTTTTTGAATAAGGACAAAAAAAAGGAACAATAAAAAGTAGTTTAACTTATTTAGCCAAAACACTCCTTAATAACCACTCGAACTTTTGAGATCTAGGGGTGTTTCACTAACCAAAAATTGTTTTTTCTAAACACTGAGACATGTCATTCCCTCACAACTCATCATATAAAAAATTGTAAAAAATCAGTTTATTCAAAAAACTGAGTTAGTGGAACACATCCTTATTTAGAGCAAGTTCATCCTGGTAAAATAGATTCGTCTCGGATAGCTACAATGTCAAAAACAATATTCCCTCCGTTTCAAAATCGATGTCCAAAATTATTATTCACACTCCTCAAAAAGTTATCCATACTATATTGCAACCTATAATTTATTATAACTTAAAAAATACAAATGATTTTTTTGAGAGGTGTAAATAGTACTTTGAGACATCTATTTTGCAACGGTAAGAGTAAAAATATGGTTTGATGTTACTGTGCCATGATGTCAATCAAGACGATTAAATTAAATTTAACTCATTTTTTAGTGAAAATTAAGGACTTTGCCTCTATCCTAGCCATCCAAATGCAAAAGTGGAGTCACATATAGTTAAGTGGGGTTACTTCACCCCACTGACTTTAACATTAACCTATTAATTCTAACATAATTTTAGAGTATTTTATGAGTTTGACCCCACAATTTTGATGAAATTGCCCTAAATATGAAGCATCCTCACTAAAATTATAAATTTGCCCTCCTCTGAGCACTAAAATTTTACTAACTACCAGCAATACCACAGATAATACCCATTGAAGATTAAGAAGTTAAAACTTGCAATTCCATTTTCTTTTACAGATACACATTTGTAAACCTCTATGCATATTTCACTGATATAGAGAAATATTTGTGCGTTAATGCTTCCCAAATGGCTGTCAACCATAATCGTTTCCTAGTTGTAGTAGTGAGTATTCAATTATTAAATTAGCAAATTCGAGTAAGATCAAGTATATTTCTAGTTATTGACTCAACTACTCCATATTTCTAACTCCGCTCCTATAACCAAAAGTGTGTTGGATAGTTCAAATTTTAGAATGAATACCGAAGGGTATTTTGGGTATTTAATACAATAATGCACCCATTGGCAAATTCGGCAAATTTAATGCGATATTCGGATTCCTCAGACATTGGCAAATTTGGCAAATTCAACGCGATATTCGGATTCCTCACGCTTCTTTTGCTTTTGCCTCTCTTATTCCCTTCGATCATCTGGATTTTTAGCTCCCTTTTGGATAAAGGCCTTGGCTAGAGTAGGACTTTTGGGGACACTTCTTTTATGCTGTCTTTTATTTTTTAGAGTATTTGAAAAGAAAAAAAAAAATTCTTTCTCAAACAAACGACTTTTCCCAAGTGTTTTCAGTTTTACTGGGCTTGTTCGGTTAATAAGTTTAGTTTTGTACTGTTTAATTTTTATGATGTAAGTAGATGTAATAAGTGGAGAGATAGAGAGAGAGATGAGAAAAATGATGATGTAAGCAAAACAGGACCAAAACAGGCCCAAAATTGTTAACCAAACATGGCCACTGTAATTTTTTAGCAGCAATGTGTGCTCAGTGGCCCGTATCCGGCCGAGCATATAAAAGACCATTATGCCTTTTTCATTTTATGCTGTTTCTAAATACTTGAAAGCTGCTTGATCTCTTTGCGTAGTTAAACCTCACCTCTTATTTCTGCATTATGTAATTAATGTCAGATTAAACCTTAGTCTTTCCGTATCCAACTAATTTTTAATCTCTTGTTTCTATTTCTAAAGGACAACGAATGTTAACAAAAGAGTCACAAATTGATACACGTGCGAACAAATAATTTTGTTCCAACTCACTTACAAATAATAAATCTTCGTGATAAACAACTAACCAATTTACTCATTAACAAAGACTTTGGTGTATACAAAAGTCAAAAGTCACATGATTAAAAACTGGAGTTTTAGGTTTAGTTCCACACATAATTGTTGACTAGTTTATGCGGTAAAGCTCTTAATACCACACGCTGCATCCCGGCATCAAATATCATTTTTCCCTCCCCCATGTAATAAATTAGGAATGATTAATTACCGACAAAAAACAAAAACGGTTAACAATATGATAAAATGGGAAGAAGGGGTGCTAGTGATCGGCTCTGGTAATCGCATCCGAGCCGTCCATCTTGACAATCGATGGTCTAAATTTTTTCGTGAAAGATTCCATGGAAAAATCCAGACTGTCAAATACACTTTTGAAGGACTCGGATGCAATCACCAACACCCGGGTATGATAAAATGACAATCACACCTTTATATATAATAATAAAATATGCGGTGTCAATGACTAGGGATATTAGTGGAGGAAAATGATATTTTAGTAATAATAGGAGTAGAAAAAGAGTGATGCATATCAACGACAAGTTTTGATAGAACATTAACGTTATCAGGTCAGAAAATAATGTCAAAGCTAATTTTGATGATGTTAGTGGTAATCATAGATGATGCCGTATGACAACTTTAAATAAATTTATCTTCTATCTTTCTGTTACTTTAGTACGTTGTAAATAGGGCCGACTTTGAGATTTTAAAGGCTTAAAGCAAAATTAAACAATTGGCCCTAGATTTTTGTGTATATATATATATATATAGGTGGCTAAAATAAGGTAAAAGGATTAAATACAGTATTTTAATTTCAAAACTTAACAAAATAAATTTTTAATTTTCTTAAAATAAATTTTTAATTTTCTTATGCAATTAGAAAAAAATAGAACCAATCATAACAAAGTATTGCTCATGCTACTCATTTTCTCTAAGTATGGTGTTATTCCAAATTGTGAGTGAAATAAATTACTTTGGTTTAGTTATTGCTAGCACTTATTTGTTTGATGTTAAAAGATAAAAGTGAGATTAAAATAAACTAAAAAAATTATCAAAATATTTATGGTATGCAAATTATTTGAACTTTGGACTTGAGTAACTTCTACAACCAATAAAGCATAAATTATCTGGTGCAAGAGTTTTGTTTTACACTAGATCGATCCAATTAATCAAAAAATAAGAGAAAATAACACTTAGCCAAAAGGGACTCTAAGAAGTTGAACTTAGGACAACTAGCTCCAACATCCAGACCTAGCTTCCATCCTGAGCAAAATCACATAATAGTTTATTACTATAATATATGTACGAGTTCTATGAAAAATGAATCCCTAATTTTTACTTTAATTTTGTGGACCGCACCTTCCGCTTTCGGTTAGGGCCGGCACTGATTTTGCAAAAATTAAGCAACGGTATAAATAATGGATTTCATCAAAGATGATGCCGGAGTCCCGACCAACAAAATCTCAGGCTTCTTTGCCCTCTACATTTTCTTCTCTCTCCTTTTTTTAGAGCCCTAGCCTGGGAAAGGCCTTTGGGGGTTGTATATTAGATGGGTTCACCGTACATTTGCTATAAAATTCAAGATTTTAATTAGATTTGCAATATTGTTTTTAAGATTATTAATTCCCTATATACAAAAAATGTAAAAAGAGAATAACTATGACCAAAATCTAAAAAGGTTTGCTCATAAAGGAATACTTATGAAAATAATTACTGGCGTTTTATCTGTCTTTTAAAACTTTTTTACCTTCGATTCATGATTCATTTTTTGAAGGGTTCTCTCATCAAAATGAAAACTTAATCTCTAATATTTTGATGAAGAGACAATCTCAGTATTTATCTATTGTCCTAAAGAATAATTAATTAAGTGCAAATAGTCTCTTAAGTCTTAAGTCATTTGTTGGTGTCTCAAAATAATCCCTTAATTTGGCTAAAAGTTCTAAAATGACTAAACACGAATTTCAAGACAGGTAACTCTGCCTAATCGTAAAGGAAAATGCTAAAGTACCTATAAAACTTATCCACAAAACTAACTTAGAATTTGAAATCAGTGGCTCATATCTACTTTCAAATAAATCAGAGCCATGAATTGCAAATTCTAAGTAAGGTAAGTTTTTGTATATCATCGATGAATCAATGGCAAATATCGTGAAAAAGTTCAAATCTTATATAGTATAGCAGAATGACTTTTTGCGAGAAAGACTGTGGTTGCGACAAGTGGCATAATTTAATTGGTTTGTTATAGAATTTTCAAGCAACACATGTGACATTACTCTTATTCCCATTCTTCAAAATTATCCATAAATAGGTTAGATGTTATTCGAAAATTTACCTTAATTATCTCCAGCATATCCATATTTGAATATTGAAGAAGAGATTGTGATGCCATGATTGTATGATAGATTTTGAAATTATCTACACTTTGCTGAATAGGATAAGTTTTTTTGTTACTATCAATACTTTCCTGAATAGAAGATCTTTTCCTATGCATTTCTTTTTTACAATATAGATTGGTTCTCCAACGAAGCTATAAAAGGTTCATTGATCTAGAAAAAAATAAAACAAAAAATAAGCGAGTTATTTTTCTTGGTCTTTATCTTTGTGCATGTACTCTTTATCGATTATGAATATGTGTTTGCATATATGACAAAACCAGCCAGAATACAAGACAGTCCATATACATGATACAATAAGGAAATTTTTTATGTCTCTTAATGAGAATAAATTTAGAGCATGTATTCTGAAAAAAAAATTACAATATAATGGGTTTGCTTTCAATAAATTTTGTCAGATTTTGCTTTCTAATTTTTTTTTTAATAGAATTTTGTGTGAACAAATCCAAAGCAGCTTGCAACTTTTGATCTCTGTGTAGTGAAGGAGTTCTGTAGGTCTTTGTGCTAGACAATTAGAGCAAAGTGAAAATCAACTCTCCTAAGTGGTAACTTTAATTTAAAATATGAGTACACCCTAAGTTATTGATAATTAGTGATCATCTACTAAAACAAAAATGTTGTTTAAAAAATACACTATAATGAAAACGAATATTTTTATGAGAAGCAATTTCCAAAACTATTAGAGAAAAATGAAATTTAATCAAGTTCAATCTAAAATTTAAAAAACCAATGAAATTTTTTAGTTTTCAAGATCTTTAAAAAAATATAAATAATTCAGGAAATGTTAAAAATAATTGAAGTCAATTTGTAAAGATTATTTTACTTAATTTTTTCTTTAATCTTTTCAACCACAGGAACTATTTTTAGGGGAGTAGATTGTAGCATCTTCAATTCTTCATCCATTCTTTAAAAGGTAAATCTTTTGTTTTTCTATTTGGTAAAGATTATTTTACTACAATTTTTTCTTTAATTTTTTCAAGCTCTTCGATGCAAAATTTATTATAGAGACCATTTTGAGGGGAAGATCGGTAAAAAAAGACAGTAGCATCTTCAATTCTTCGTCCATTCTTGGAAAGGCAAATTTTTTGTTTTCAGTTTTGTGAAGATTATTTTACTACAGTTTTTTCTTTAATCTTTTCAAGCTCTTCGACGCAAAAATTCATCCCAGTCAAACACTAACGATAAGTGATGATGGAATTTGTAAAATACTTTCTAATTTTTATTCCACGACAAACTATTTTATTTTATTTTTCTTTTTCTTCTTATTGGGAATATTTGATTTTATTGTATTCCTTCCCAATCTTTTCTTTGACATATTCAGTTTTTTTGTAGTAACTTCAAATATACATTTCACATTTGTGTAGTTTAATGGAAAAAAAGAAACTTATATTTTCTCATTCTACATGATTTGAGAAAAAAAAGATGCCCAAGCTTTCGAGACAATCATTATGTTGACACCAAACTTGATGAAACCGGGGCGGTGATGTGATGTGTGTAGACAATAGATTTTGTATGACATGAACAGGAACATGAGCAACTGCTTAGAAAGAATTGAGTTATGCTACATATTAAAGTTAATTTGGATGTGTCATGGATTAAGCTACGATGACTGAAACTTCAATTTGCTTGATTGAGGTATGTTAACGAACACCACAAATAGTCTTAGGAAATAAAGAGAATCAATGGAAGGAGTTCGGGCGGATTCAGTTGCGTATCCATCAAATGTTGTTCATATGTAGTAGATAAAGATCAAATGGTACTTTAAGAGATCTAATTTGATTATAATTTTATTTCTGTGCATAGCACGGGTAATTGAACCAATTTTATACGTGAAATGATACTCAAATTATGTTTGTAAACATTTAATTGTGTAGATTGAATTCAGTCCGTGCATAGCACAGATTTTTTTGCTAGTCCTTGTCTATGGTATATTGCCTTTTTACAGACAAGAAGATCCACTTTCTTCTCTACCTTTTTACACTCCCTCGAAGTTCGCCTCAGAAAAGAAAAATAAAAAGTTCGCCTCAATTGGGAAGAAAAGGATTCTTGGAGTGGTAATCTGGAACTCTGAAAGGGAGTACAGAGTACTTGCTTTTTATCCACAAATCTTACTTATCCGAGTCTTCTACTCCAACATGGAATCTTTTTCCACAATATATTGCTTGCAGATTGCAATGGATAGAGAGAAGCAAAGAACAATTTTTATTTTCCCTTTTTTTTTTGGTAAACACTAAACACCGATGCCATAAGACTGGGAATGCTTTACTGGATATTGGAGCGAAACTCTTCAAAGTGTTCGAGAAACCATATCGGTAGTAATGGCGCGCATCCCAAAAAGTCTCGGCAACGATGCTAGGAGCAATAGGAAAAAAAGCGCAGCAACTTTCCCAAAATCTTAGGTACTATGGTGTGATGGTCGTCAATTTGATCTAGCATGAGACTATAATATTGGCCTATCAAAAAACAAGTGAACAAGATGAGTGTAATTGAAATGAAAACGTTGATATAGATGTGTTGTACGATCAGAAGAGACAAGATTAGAAATAAAACGATTCGTGAGATGATAGGTGTTAAACCTATAGAGGAGAAGTTACAAAAAAAAAAAAAATTAAGATAGCTTTACATATCTATCATAGACCTATAGATACAATAGTAATAGTAAAGAGAGTTTATATGATATATAGTTTTGGATAGGTAAGACATATCTATCATATACCTATAAATACAGTAGTAAAGAGAGTTTATATGATATATAGTTACACCACATTCAAAGCACATTCACCTCAAACTTCTTCCTCTCTTCTTCCTTCACTTTTGCACCACAATCTTCAGCACACCGTTCCTCATCTCGGCCTTGATCTCCTCTATCTTGTACAGGTTGGGTGGCAAATCGATCCTGCTCGTATCGTATATCTCGGCGCAACCTCTTCGTTGTCGTCCTCCGACGATTCCTTCTTTTACCTTCACCTATAATGACTAGTGTGTTCCCCTTCACCGCCACCTTCACATCATCCTTGTCGAGTCCCGGCATCTCGATTCTCATGTATAGAGCGTTGTCGTCCTCCTTCACCTTCCTCGATCCAGCTCCCATGCCTCTCGATGCTGCTACGAATGGATTGTCCAGGAATTGGTCCATTAGGTTCAGGACTTGGCTCAAGCTCCTTGTTGGAGAGAAGGGATCCAACACATCTGAAATTACAGGATATGCGGAGACATATTTTTCAGTAACAAATAGATTTAAAAAATCTCAGTTTTAGGTCGATATTTCAATTAACTTTGTCGTGTAAAACCAAAAAATCAAAAAATAATAAAACTTAACCTAAAACAAAAACAAATTCTTTAACACACAATTAGACGAGTTGGACAGGGGAAGTGTCCTTGAAACAAACGGAACATAGAAATGACGTGACAGAGACAGAATAGACTTCATTCACAATATAACTGAAAAATCAGAATTGACAGATATATGAGTAACTGAGGCAGAGCCGGCCTAAGGCAAGAGACCACCGTTTAGGGTCCCAGTTTTTGCCCCAATGATAGGCCCCTCGAGGACTCTCTCAAACAAAAATTTCATGTGAATTTGGCCATTTTTCAATTTTCCGGATCGAATTTTGATGATCCGAACCGCTCAATGTTTTTAAAATGCATTTTCCAAGGTCCACGCGAAAATCTTCAAAAAAAAATACCCAGAAGGGCTTGATCGGATCAGTTTTTGTTAAAAACGCGGATCGTCAAAATTCGATCCGGAAGGTTGAGGTCCGCAAACTGTTATCCTAAGGGAGTCCTTAGTAGATCATTATCATATATATACCAATTCTAAGAGCGAAAATGCTAAAAGAAGCCCACTGGGCTTCTATTAAAGTTAAAAAAATGTATTAAAATATGTGAAAAATATATCAGGAAATATAAAAAACATATTGAATGGTGTGTTTCTTTTCGTCTTTTCTTATGCTTAATGACAGCGCACAGGACTTCCGTTAGGGAGACTGTTCAGAGAGACCCAAGGCTCCGTTCGTTTGCTTATTTTGGACAAAAATTCTGAAAATTTCTCAAAAACATAACTTTGAACACTTCTCAAAATTCATGGTCGTTTCCCTATTCTGAAAAATGTTTTCAAAATAAACTTCAAAACTTTTGTTCGTTTTGATTTTTTTTTAAATAATAATAAAATGATTTTTTTTTCATTTTTTTTGTTACTTAAAAAAAATGTCTATATTTTAGTTTTCCTTTTCTTTGGTTTCTTAAAAAGTTATTTTATATAACACAACACCAAAAACTCTTGGTAAATCGAAACATCAGAATTCAGAACCCTAGACCTAAAATACTATTTCCCACAACAAACCCCCCCAAAGGTCATCAAATATGACAAAATATCAAATACCCAGTTTATTATTCAGATTTGAGGAGGGAATCAAGGAAGTGAAAACTAGATATAGAACCCCAAACGATAAAATAAAAAATTTAGGAAGAAAAAAAAACAACTTTATTGAGAGAGATTTCTGGAGGAATCAAGAAAAGAGGAAAGAAAAAGAAATAGCAGATCTCCTGAATCTCTGATCATTATTACAGACGATGGTAGAGATTTACAAGAGACGCTAAATAAAGATTATATCTAACACTAACCCAATAAACCCCCTAAATCCTCCAAACACAGGTGGGAAACACCAATCGAGAACCATCAAATCCATACTCTTTATTACAAAGAGATAGATATATCGCCTACTCCAGCCAGCCTGTGATTATGTCGTCGTCATCCGCCCAAGAAGATCTACGGTGGCAGGACCCAGCGCATGTCGGCTAAATTCCCCGTGGCGGCGACTTTCACCTCACTCAGGTGACCCCTCTCTCTCCCATCTCAAACTCCGTCAAGCTCTGGATCTGTAGGCTCAGCGACCTTCACTTCACCGAGGCACACACCAAGCGATCTTCAACGACGTTGGCGGCGAGGGAAGGTTGAAGAAGAAGAAAGCATTTGAGATCGGAGAGAGAGAGAGAGAGAGAGAGAGAGAAAAGAAAAAAACCTATTTGATGTCTGTAAAAGAGAAAAAGAAGAGGCAGATAGAGCTGGGAAATGATCCCATAGTTTTATCTCACAACTAAATTTCTAAACATTGAACCAAACACTTTTTTTGGATTTTTTAGCTCAAAACACAGTTTCAAAAAGTCCTACCGAACGGGGCCCCATTGTTTAAATCGCTTAGTGTCTCAAAATCTCATACACAAGGTCCAGCATAAGGTCTTTGCCCCACTAGTGTCCCTATTGGTTCTAATTTTTAGGAATTTGGATTAACGGCTCGCAATGGACGGTTGGAAATGCACTATTGAAACCCCAAATCCGAAAATCTAAGGGCTGGATATAAACAGAAGTCCACCGATATGGATACGGATGCGATTTTCCATCTTATTATGCATCAGCCAACACGATAACCAATATTTAAACGTTGGCGCCAAAGCGAAAGCCATCACAAAAACCGGTACTGAAGCATGTTAATCGAGGAGTCAGAGAAGACGAGACTACCTGAGAATAAGCTCGAAATTGGATCTCTGCGTCTAGACACAGCCCGCCCAGTTCCTCCGACATGGCGGTCCACGTCAAGGCTCCTCTGTTCGACATCGTCACCGCGTCGAGTGACCGAGCTGTCGGGGCGGTGTTCGACGTCGACGCTCCCGTCGCCCCCAGCAGCATCAGCGGTGAAGGAGCGAGCGACAGCGGCTGGAATAGGAGAGCGAATAGGGATGACATTGTTGGAAAAATACAGCGGCAATCGCAAAATTCTAGAGAACAATTTCCATTCATATGAACACAAATACGTACAATAAATAAAAACTGAAACGGAAATTACAGAAATGAAAAAAAAAAGAGATACAAACAGTGTTTAGGAAACACGAGCCGAGTCCTGTGATACCACAATCTCCTTAACAAAGATTCGCCGCCTACCGTGGGTGTTGTAGAATGAATCGGCGTCTTCGTCCCAGGATACAACGGCTAGACCACAACCACCGGAACACCACCGCTGGAAGCCTTGGCGAACTATTACTCTCGTCTGCCTCTCTCTCACAAGAACAAGTCGTGTCTATACTGAAATGTGTTGCACAATTGCTGGTGATCAAACCAATACGGAGCTGCCCTTTTATAGCTGGAAAAGGGAGCTGAAACATGAATACGGGATTAATGGGGGAGCCTCCCCATTCAATAACGAAAATGAATTCTGCCAATGAATTCTTGATCTTGTAACCGCAGCCATAAATCCGAAATTGAATTGAAAATCAATTCTGTCATTATCTCCATAATCATGAGGGAGTTACCCAGCGTGTGTTGAATCCGTGAGGTGGTCTCGGTTGCCCGGGGAGACCCTCCGAGTGCCCCGGTTTCATTCACAAAATTCTCCAACAGACGTGCCTGTTGAAGAGAGTGGTTGAACCGGTGGCTCCTCTCAGAGCTAGCGACGCAGCCATTTATTCCACGATGTTGAGCCACTGCCACGTGATACTCTAGAAAAATTTATTCAAAATGATCTAGAAAAGATAAATTAATGGTCGAGATGCACATCACCAACTACTCTCAAATAATTACTCCTTCCTATATTTTGCTCAGTACGGAACCTAAAAGGGGGAAAAAAAAAAAACACTTTGGATTTTGTATTGTTTTTATCTTTAGTAAACTTTTTAAAAAATTTCATCGTAATTTTTAGGAGTATCACTTCTTAAAAATCCTTTGGGCGAGAAGACTGACCTTTATTATGAATCGAACAAAAATTGGGAACTACGAAATTAATACATGATAGTAAGTATGAAACCAACCAAGCCGGCTCAGCTCATCTTATTGTCTCCTAGTCTTTGTTTAAGAGTTTTAATAAGAATATTTTGAGAAATATTTTTGAGATAGTGTTTTGATGAATTTTTGAAAAAAGTAATAATTAGAGAAATATAATACGGAGTAATTGAAGAGAGATAGAGAGAGAAATGAGAAATAATGATTGAAGAAGAATGTGAGTAGAGAGAAAAAAGTAATTAATGATTGAAGAGAAGGGAGACGAGTAAAGATTTTTTTTTGAATTTTTTTTTAGAAATGTGAAGTGAACACAATTTATAAATCTCCGAATCAATATTCCAAACAACATAGGAGTATATATGTATATATACACACACACACAGGTAAAATAGGACTCTTCTACACTAACTACGCCCGCAAGTGGTGGCTAGATCATGCGGTAGAGCTCGTGAATGCTCCACAATGTATCCCGGATCGAGTCTCATTTTCCCTTCCCTTATGTATAAGAATGAAGAATGACAAAAGAAAAGGAAAAAAGGAAAAAAAGAAAAGAAAAGAAAAACTACCTAAGCATGGAATAAGCATGAACAACGTAACCCTTATCAGGGCTCCCTCTCTGACGGGATAGGAGGACTCTGGTCATTGGATTCTATAACTGCCATTCTAATCAACACTTACGATCCTACACTTCCACTTTAGCAGGACTATATAAACAGTCCTCATATTACCGAGTACGATAGCAAGACTTGATCACTAGAATCTTGAGTTTTGAACCTTTCAAGTTTCAAGCAAGTTTCCAAGTCTTTCCCAGTGTGCTGATTGATGTGAAGCAGTGAAGGCATTAGTAGCCAATATAGTATGTTCACTGGTACGTAAAATAATCAGCTTGTTTCCCTTTTTTGCTTATTTCCGTTTGCAGAAATTCGTTTTCACCTTCTGTGTCAACTTGCAAGTTGAGGCAGATCTCTTTCCTTTCCATGAAAAGGTCCTTAGCGCGTAAGTGCGTAACTGGTACGCCGTCTCTCTCGCTCTGTTTGAAATTTTATCAGCTGCTCTTTAAGTTACACACAAGTAGTCGAGTTCATCTCAAATCCTGGGTAACTTGAAAAGTTCATCTCAAAGCTCCCATCATGCTGTAAGGACTATATTGTTAGTAGAGTTGATTCAAGGGCGGAGGTGAGGACTATATTGGAAGGACTTAAGGTGGGCTATAGCCCAGGTGGGGTGCCAAAAAAAAGGGAAATCTTTATATATATATATATATATGTGTGTGTGTGTGTGTGTGTGTGTGTGTGTGTGTGAAATTATACCCTAATAAATTTTAGCCCATCTCATTTTTGTGTGTAGCCCACCTCAATTTAAATTTTAGCACATCTTATTTTTTGTGTAGCACATGTCATTTTAAATTTTAGCCCATCTCATCTCCTTTTTGTGTGTAGCCCTCATTTTTTCACCTGAGTCGAATCGGTTTGAAGGCCCAAAATACAAAAATAATGAATTTTGGCCCTTTTTCCTTTGATTTTTTCCTTTGATTTTTTTGAAGACCATTCCTTCTTTAACACATTTGCACAACTTGGAAGTATCAAAAAAACAGACATCAATCTGGGATTTTCACTTTTTCACATACCTAGAGTGAAGAACAAAACCCACATCTTGTTCCATTACTCCATGATCCTCACAGCCTTCGTAAACTTTGAGAAGACTTGAAGACGCAGGTCGTAGCTCTTGTTCGAAGGTGTTGTCTGCTTCATTTAGTTATTCTTCGCAATTTTGTTGTTTCCTAAATGCTTCATTCGAATTACGAAATGTGGGTCTTTTATCTATTGATTTTTACAGTTCACTATGCATATATTTGAGATTTTCTACTGTCGGTGAGGGTGGGTCACAACCTCACTAGGATCATCAAAAGTTGTATATTATACATATATGTATAGTACAAAAAAAAAAGAAGAAGGTATATTTAACTCTAGGGGGCTGTGGGCCATTAACCGAGAATATATATATAATCGATGAATTTTGCTATATAAAATATCGTAAAGTACAATTTCAGTATTTTGTACGTTCTTTTACTTTTCTTTTGAACATTACGTATTTTTGTATAAGTTTATTGGACATTAGTTATAAAACTCTTTTTGGTTTTACTAAATTTTAGTTAGCCCAGGTAGATTAATGTCATGGTTCCGCCCTTGAGTTGATTGTTTTTGTTATTGGGAAAAAGTACCCTCTCTTTTCTTGTAAGATTTATTCCGCTTGGCTCACTGAATTCATTTGTTGTAATGCAATAACCCTTTTGAATTCGGAATTGCTCTTTGCCATCATCTTGTAATTGACTTTGGCTAGTACTGGTTAGAGCCTAGAGGTGGCAAATGGGTAAGTTGGATTGGGTTTGAGTGGGTTGGTATGGGTTATGGATTGAATATGGGTGGGTTAAATATGGGTTGAAAGTGAATGGGTTGAAAACGGGTGGGTTGAATATAGGCCAAGCTAAACCTGACCCGACCCAATTGTCTACCCCTTTCAATTTCTAACCTTCATATATCCTGGCATGCTTAGGTTTTGCTATTAATTCTCGCTATTGTTGAAAATATTAAATTTTAATTCTCCCTCATGTTCCCATCTCTCTCTCTCTCTCCCCCCACAACAAACTGAAAACTTGACCTTTTACAAGAATTGAAAATAAATTTTAAATTGAAAATGTTACTCATATATATATTGATCGATATAAATGTTACTCGTGTCTGGAATGATAAGCCCACAATATTGTAAATAACCGGGACTTATCTCGTTCATTTATTCCACACACACACGCACGAATTCGCGCTTAATTTGGCTGATGTGCATGTAGTAGTGTTTTTGTAAGTTACAGGTTAAACATGGAAATTGAGCGTGTTTTGTGCGCCTTGGAAACTGTGTCGCGTTATCAAGGGTCCCGTGCCCCATGGTACGCCAACACCGGGCCTGCCTCGAAACGACGATTCGGTCGAGACCCGGGAATGCGAAAAGTTGGTGCTTTGAAGCCGTGTTGCACGTTCACTAAACTTCCAGTGGCTCCGGGATTGAACAAGCACTCACAAGACCGAGGTTCATCTCCCCCGCGGGTCACACGATCCATTTGAGTCCATTGGAAGAAATCCGGTAGCACGCAATTCAAGCGGAGTGTTCAAAGGAGTGAAATTCAAGCTTAGAAGAAGTTGGATTGATCCAAATGAGAGATGGATTGATCCAAGTTTCATCAAAATTCTAGCAGAGCCTTTTGGATCGATCTAAAGGAAGGTTGGATCAATCCAACTTTCATCAAAATTTCTCCAGGGCAGTTTGGATCGATCCATGGTCAAGTTGGATCGATCCAACTTCACAAGATTACCCAGCAACCCTCTTTGGATCGATCCAACCTTAGACGAAACTTCACCAGAGACATTTGGATCAATCCATGGTCATGTTGGATCGATCCAACAAGCCCGGGCAGCCAATTGAATACACTTTATGTACATGCTATTAATGAAAAGTTTTATTGTATTGTGAGAGCTTTAGTAGATATTTTGTAGAGAGAGAAAGGGGATGATAAAGGACACTCTCATCTCTCATTCTCCCACACTTTAGCTTTTATTTCTTACCTAGTTTGTTGCTCTCACCTCTCCTCCATTGGAGAGCTTGTTAAGCTTTCTCTCTCTAGAATACTCAAGTAAGTACTAAGTTCTCGTTAATTTGTCGTTTATTAATGTTGTAGCTATTCGTTAGATCTCTATATAACTCAAGTTTATTTACGTTTTTATCGGTTAAATCTTGTTCATGTTTTTCTAGTCGTCTCCTTCGAAAAAATCAAGTAAGTAGCCTTAGTTGTAAATTTTCTCGAGGTTTAAAGTTGTGGGCTAATATAGGATTCTCATTAAAAATCAGTTTATATAGTCATTTGTCATGTTCTTTATTTCCTTTATGAATTTAGTCATGTTTTATTTAGTAATGATCGAGTAGTCGTTATAGGCTTGGTCATAGGGTAATTAGCACCCCGTGACTTAGGTTTATTCGCTCTCCTCGCCATAATGCAAACATTGCTTGTTAATCAAAGAGTAAGGATTAATTTTATGTAGCAAAATTTAGATTTGTTAATCCCTTTAATCACACATAGCTGATGGCTTGACCACTTGGCATGTGTGATGCTTAGAGTGATGTCAATCAAAATATTTGTATAAATGGCACAAGAATCCTACTCTTTGAGAAACACCATTTCTTATCAAACAAATTTAATTACCAAATCTTCCATTCAGGGTCATTTAACGACGTCCCCGAGCCGGTTATTTTAGAAGAGAACCAATCAGCCTAAGGCATGGGTGTTGTAAGCCCTTGACCTAGCCTTGTTATAATTAGTCTTTTTTTAATCTCGCGTCATTCACGGAGTTAAGTGAATTCCACCCCTACATTAAAAGTCAAGTTTGCCGCTTTAAGGCTAAAACCAACATTCGCGAATCAACACTCACGCTCGGCGCATTCGGTCTTTGTGGACTCGATTCAGACTTACCGGTTTTCATGCTATCGCCGGCCTAAAAGTAGCGCTTAAGGAAATCATATTGGAATACAATCCAAGGGCGCAAACACAAAACAAGATGAAAACCTGGTTAATTTTTGAATTTGTAGAATTATTATTATTATTATTATTATTATTATTATTATTATTATTATTATTATTATTATTGCATAAATTTGTACCTTGATCAGGGTTGAACAAAATGAAAATATGCTTTGGTTTTGAAATGATGCAGATAAACAAGAAAATGGTTACATATGTGTTTCAACCACGCATAGAGAGAGAGAGAGAGAGAGAGAGAGAGAGAGTACTTTTCAGTTTAATTATGCCAATGACGAGCACAGATGTGAATTTTTGAAGTGGAGGGAGGGTGTGTTCTTTAACAAATTTTTGGGACATAAAATCTCACATTTTATGACACTCCAATCTCAACACATAAAATGTAAAAGTGATTTTATGAAATTTTCATAAAATCCTCCTAAAATCTATAGGAAAACCACTACATTTTATTAGTTGGGAAAACAAATTCATTTTATCACCTCTCTATAAAATGTTTATTTTATGAGATTTTCATAAAAGACACGTAAAATCCATAGGATAACAAGGCAACAGAGAGAGAGAGAGAGAGAGAGAGAGAGAGAGAGAGAGAGAGAGAGAGAGAGAGAGAGTAATAGGTATATTGGTTTTGTCTTTGTGATATGCATTTATCATCAAATTGATAAATAGAAAAGAAAGCTACAACGAAGTATACCTTGAATGAATAGGAGAAAGTGTTAGTTGTGGACAAACAAAGAAATCAACCCATATTGAACCCATTTTCAATCCAACCCAACTCATGTAAATATGGGTTAATATGGGTTCAACCCAAATCAATCCATTTTATAATATGGACGGGTTGGGTTATAAGTGAACGGATTTGGGTGGGTTCATGAGTTGGGTTGCCAATTGCCACCTCTAGTACTGTTATTGACACCGTCTTTGGTCAAGAATTCATTCAAGTGCAATGAAACCAGGGACGTGGACCTGGATACGACACAATGCAAACACTATGGTGGCAACTCAATGAAGTGTTTATGGTTGATAAGATGGACTCCAATGCGTAGTAATTTCGGGTAAAGGCAAAACAGTAATTTCGTCCTATGTCCTCTCGTGTGCAGTACATTGTCATTTTATCAATTGCCTCATTCTATCAAATGAGGTGAAGAGTTGATAAAATCTGAGCTTTTATCTTTTGGAAAATTACGCCTCAATTTATTTGAGAGAGGTTATTTTGGTCATTTTTGTGTATATTCAACTAATCCCGGATTGTTGTTCTAACCATGCATTGTGAGAAATCAATTAATGACAAGGCTGGAAATAGCCAAGGTAGTTTCCTCATTGTACACATGCTACTACATTAGAGCATTTCTAGCCTTGAACCAAACTCAAAACCAAATTTTCACTTAAATTTAAGTAAAAAGCTTGATTTGGGTACACCCTCTCCAGTCATCAACAACATTTTTACTCAAATGTGGCTTTAAAAAAAATCAAAAACAATTTCTCTCTCATTCTCCTCTTTCTACCACCGTAGACTACCGTCATAGCCACCACCATAGACCACCGCCACTGCCTTAGCTACCGCTATAGACCACCAAATCTTACATCCCAGATCTGCCGCAGCCACCTCTCTGCCCTTATAACCACCTCTCTGACCTCTACTAGCGTCGACCCACCACGATGATGACGACTACCACTACCAGTGTCGACCACCACCAGTCGCTGATCAACACCGTCGTCACCTAAAAACAAGCACCACTGTTGCCCAAAAACCAGCACCACCGTTGCCCAAAAACTAGCATTACCGTTTACCACCAACAAGCACCACCACCTACCACCAGAAAGTAGCCATTTGAAATTTTGTTCAAGGCTTGGTTCTCCCTTGATTTGGGTAAAAATTTGAGCAAAACTCAATTTGGTATGGGTTGGATGCAAGGACTGGAGGTGAGTTTTGGGGATTTTTACCCAAATTTTGAATTTGGTTAAAAAAAAAGGGTAAGGGCTGAAGATGCTCTTATGAACTGAATTCATATCCCGACAGTGCCTATATCTCGGGATATGAAATTCGATAAGGGATTCCATATCATCTCCATCAAGAGCTACTAAATGCAACTATTTTGTTTTCCCCAATTTTGTCCTCAGTGATTCGCATGAGGATAAAATAGAAAATGTGATTATTATGTGCAACATTGGATTCTCTACAGTATAAATTTTGGATTGGACGGGACAGTTCAAACCTGAATTATCAATTGGTGCAGTTAATGGTTCGAATTTACTTAAATTATTTTACCAATATATGGTTCACATTTAGATTGTCCCGTCAAATCCAAAACTTGACCCGATGAGAATCTAGACCCTTTACATGCGCTTTGTCATATATGTACAGTGTACTGGGCAAGTCTGGATCTTGTTTTTATTTTAAACTGTACTTTTTTTGTGTGTGGCTTTTCTTCATGTATGTGAATTAAGGCTCCATTCTTTTGTCTTTTTAGTGTCGTGTTTTTAATCAATTTTTTAAAATTTTTATTAGATTCGCAATGTATTTTTTTGGATTAATTATCTGTCTTGACTAGAGGAGTGAAAAAGTTTAAATAAATAAAAAAAGATACGGAGTAAAAAAAAAGTTTACTAAAGATGAAAAGCGCGCACGTAGTTGGGGGAAAATTTCTGGTTATCGAATGGGTACCACGTGTCCATGCCAATCCCGATTTTGGCTGTCCAAAAGCATTTTGGGCGGCCCAAATTGTCCCTCTCTCTCCTCTTTTAGACCGTCGGATCACATTTTAGACGACTTAAATTACCAAATGGGTATCACATTCAGGTTACTGCGAAAATCGAGGAGGGTGCGCTGGTATCAAATTGGATTATCCATGCCCAAAAATCAGAAACTAAAAGGTTGAAGTGGATTTGGAGTTTTGTGCTTTGTAAACATGCACGCCAACCCCCAAGGCCAGGAAAAAAGTGGGGCAGCAGTTGCTCAAGTATCATGCACGGAGCAGCCTGCCCATGGTAAACACTAGACAGCAGTTTTCCCTTTTTCTTTCCTTTTTGAATGGGACATTAGACAGCAGCTAGAACCAATGGTTTTGTTATGCAATAATAATACATGTACAATAAAAGTCTCCAACAAGTCTTTAACATATTTATATGGTGTGTAGAGCCCAGCTCCTGTCACACTTGAGTGTGAAATGTGTATGGGCTCCACATACTATGTGAGTGTGTTAGAAACTTGTTGGAGCTAGTTGTTGTACATGTATCTAAGGGCGACTCCAGAAATTTTATTCAGCACTGAGAAAAATACAGTGTATATATGATGAAAAATTGTATGGAAAAAAAAAACTCTGACTAGCCAAAAGAGATATATACACATACAGTATATCGTTTGACAAAAAGACTCCAACATATTGTAACATCACACCATGAATTTTTATATTTTGGAGAATGCAAATAGGAACTCAGGATCTATTTTTGACTTCTTCTCTTTAAAAATGTCAGTGGAAAACTCATTCTTGCGAAAACTCATTCTTGCGAAATCTGTTTTGAAGACAAAATTTCAAAAGGAGAAAATGAAAAATGAAAAATAAGCTCTCATACACCCCTTAAAGTTTAACCAACTGAATTTCCTTCCCAACATAAGTTGTAACCGAGATTCAATAGACTATTTTTAAATGTGTAATACTCCGCTTTCCTTTTAAATGAGTATTATATATTGGGTTGTAGGCTTGTTTTGTTTTGTTTTGTTATGGCTATAACAATTTGGTTCAAATTTAGTTAGAAATATTTATTTTAAGCTTGCTCGAGTAACTCAGCGCTGACAATACTAAAAATAAATAATTTATATCAAAAATTTTATTTTTTTCGATGTATTTTTTGAACCAAGCGAGGTGGAGTCGCCACTGCATGTATCATCTTTGTTCTTTATGCTTATAGAGCCCTTTCGAAACCTATTATTTTTTACATTTTGTATTTTGAGTTGTGAATGGTAGATATCTGGATATGATCATGGTAGATTATTAATTTATCGGAGTGTTAAATACATGTGTGCAGAATACATTTCTAATACAGTGGTGTTCAGGAGTAAGCATCAGAACATATAATGATGAATTATATGAAATATACCCAGAATGCAAAATGATAATGCAAAAATACCTCTAGGGCTGATTATAAAATTGTGACTCCATTGTTTGATTTAGAGAATACATTATAGCATAGTACATTTTACAATTTAAATGTCAAACTTTCAAAATGCAAATTAAACAATAATAACGCGAGATGCAATAATGAAGCTCTCGAACACCCCATAAAGGGTACAATTTTATTGATCTACGGATTTTTTTAATCATCTCTACTTTCAATGAGGGTAACTTTACTCACGTTTAGTGAGATATTTTGTGAGTCCCTATTATCAAAGTTGTTCATTTTATATGAAGTGATTTGTTAGAAGATTATGTAAAAATTTAATTAGTACATTATTGTTTGATTTAGAGAATACATTATAGCACAGTAGTACATTTTACAATTAATTAGTACGTCAGAAAAAATTCACTATTGCTCAATTTGGTTTTTTTTATTATATATTTTTACTGTTTGGGCTAGCTTACATTCATCTCAACTAATTATGAAGCCATAATGCCATTGCACACTTACAAGAAACCCAATTGAAGTCGAAGCAAAGTTCCGTATCAACTGGACCTAAATAGAGTTGATAACACCAAAGAGGTTTCAAACTTGAGAGTTCAGAGGGAGCAAACCCCTAAGTTGCCTTGACCATCAACCCAACTCGACCCTTTGTATATGGAGTAGTAATTACCGATCAAGGTTTTAAATAACGGTCGTGATACATAATAGTAATTTTTTTAGTGTAACGGTTTCGTTAGTATCGAACATTACGTAACGGGAATTGGGTGTTGCAGTCGTGAATTTTTTTAAATTATTTTTTCAATAAAAAACAATTTCAAATTGCTTAAATAACCTGTAACGGTCTAGTATCAGTCATAACAATCGTAACCCGGTCAATGAATCAGATACAGATCGATACATAATGAGTACTGTCCAATACCCATGCGATTTTTTCCTCTCACTGGTATATTGGTGTGTGACGATATCGAAAAGTCAAAAAACCGTTACGTAACAACTGATAAATTATGTAAATAAAGTAAGCATGCTATTTTTGGGTAAAAAAAAGATTCTCTTTACTCTCTCCCTTTTCTCTAGAGACACTCTCTCACCGGCCTCCCCATCTCCTCCCTTTGTACCTCTCCGAACCCCACCTACTTCCAACCTCCATCGCCATTTGTAGTGGAGTAAGAGGACTCAGTTAAAGCGTCTCTGACAAATAGTCGCCGTTGAAGGCTGCTCTTGTTATATTCCATTGCCGGAGTTTTACTGGTTTTACTGTCGTTTTTTGCTGTTTCTCTCCCCTTTACGCGATTTTTTCACCAATTTGTGGGTGTACTGCTGCTGATTTCATCCCGGGACACCATTTGGTTTGAGTTGTTTTCCTTTGGGATCTCTACTGCCATATGATAGGACGAGTGCCCGCCATTGTTGTATTGACTTGTGTCATCTAATGTTGGACTATGCTAGGGGTACGGGTACCAATTGGTTTGTACTGAGAATAATACAAAGCGCATGAAACCCACTTTTAAGTCCAACACAAATAATTTAAGTCATTCAATAATTTTTCAAATGTCCCTACAAAGAAATAAGCTCATTTGAATATACGTAAATGATTGATTCACACTTCAAGTTTTTCATTTAAAATTAATAATCTTATCCTCTGAATGAAAAATAAAATATTGAATCATCCACTAATATATGTCCAATTGAATTAATTTTTTGTATGATACCTAAAAGTGAATCCCACTGGCCGCTATGTATATTTTTTTTACGAAAAAGCTCGGTACCCATATCTTTAATTATTGACTAATGTTGGCTTGTTTTTGCAAAACGTGCCGTAAGAGCCTACTAGTGCATATACTTGCGTTCAAATTTTAACAGTATTAGTTCATTTCTGTATTTTGTAATTCAATGAATCGTTGTATTGGCTGTTCCCGATATATATATATATATATATTGACTCAGTGAACTCTCAATCAGGACTCCCTGATGGGCTTCCCATCAGAGAGCCCTCCAATTCTCCTATTTTCTGATCAAATTTTCACAATTTGAACCATTTAATGTGTTTAAAATGTGTTTTTTAGTGACCGAGCAAGAAATCAGTGAAAAAAATTACTGGAAAGGGCTTAATCCAATCAATTTTTGATAAAAATGCATATATATAGTTTTTATCAAAAACTAATCGGATCAATCTCTTTCCGGTATTTTTTTCACTGAATTCTTGCGGAAGTCCTTAAAAACACCTTTTAAACACATTGAACGGTCTGAATCATAAAAATTTGATAAAAAAAAGAGGAGTTCCTGATAGGAAGACTATCACGTATACCTAATGGTATAGATTTCGTATATATATATATATACACACACAAGATCATGCTAGTATTTGGGTTAACGAGGAGGCGGCTCTGGTATTGAAGTGGATGATGCATGCCAATGCCCCAAAAGCAAAAAGTAAACGGGGTGAAATTGGAGTTTGGGTTGTAGTGTAGTGTACATATTTGGGTTCTTGTGTTTTGTGAACATGCATCCAAACCCCGAGGTCAGAAAAAGTGGGGCACCAATTATGAAGCGGACAGTAGACAGCGTCCCGTCCTCGCCACGCAGTTTTAATTTCATGTTTGCGTGTACGTGCTTTCTCCTTTTTTCATCCTTCTCATAGTGAGACCTAAGAGCATCTCTAGTCTTACCTCGGGATGCCATTTAGGTCTGACCCGATCCGTCTCCGTCCCGAACTTGATCCGAACGGGGCGGGTATCAGTTCTAAAATTCGGATTTCGAGTGGGATTCGGAGGAAAATTTTACAATTTTTCGGATTTGGGTTCGGATTCGATTTTGTAAACATCCGCCCCAAACCCGAACCCAAAATATTTAGTTATAGATTTTTATAGTTCCACCCAAGAGATACACTATATTACACTTAACCCCAATATATATATATGAAGAGATAGGGTTTTTACTCCACTCACCCACTTTATTTTTCACTTTTCACGCCTCTCTCAACCATTTGTTTACTTGTATTGTTGTTTACTTGTTCGTAATTCTCGGTTTTCTTGCATCAAACGTAGTTAAAGAAACCCATTACCCACGTTGCATTCGGATTTTCGGAGCCAATCGGGTAATCCGATATCCGTTAGGGGCGGATTTGGGGATCCTAAAAAAATCCCCGGTCGGGGATCGGGGCGAGTTCGGAGGTACCTAACCCATTCGGGTTTGGGTCCGGAGTTAGCAAAATCCGGCCCCGATCCGACCCGTTGCCATCCCTAGTCTTACCCCTTTTTTTTTCCCTCCAATTTTGAGTAAAAATCCAATTTGGGTGGTAGCATATTCAATGACAAAAACCATTTTGATCCAACTTTATTGGGCTTGTTTGTTTCATGGTTTAGTTTAGTTTTATAATCATTACTCTCATTTTATCTCTCTCTCCACATTCATTATCACTATCTCTAAAATTAAACTAAACTAAAACTACTAAACGAAAAACACCATTATTATTTCAAAACATCCAATAACATACATGTAAATGACTCTCCACCTTCGTTCTCAGCCGCCTTTCACCTTTGTTCTTCAGTGCACCAGCGATTGCAAACCCAAAAGAAGAATCAAAGCTTGACCTATTCCTCCAGTGGTTTATAGGTGACTAAGGTGGGTTTTGGCCTAAGTAGTAAAAGCTACTTTTTATTTTTTTTTTTTTTTTGTTCTTATTCAATTTTTTTTTGTATTTTTAGTTTTGCGTCAAACTTTTGAGACCTATTGATCCGTCTCGACGAGATGGCTGCTTATTTTGACTTATTCTGTATTTTTGAAAAAATTTAAGAGTTTCGGTCAAAATTTTTTACTTTTCCGATTCCTCTCGTCGAAACGGATCAATATTCAATAGGTCGCAAAGTTTGACACAAAACTAAAAATACAAAAAAAAAAAAAAGGAACAATAAAAAATAGCTTAACTTATTTAGCCAAAACACCCCTTAACCTCTTCAAACCCTTAAATTTTTCGGTGACAATGATGATAGTTGTGACAACGGAGTGAAAAGAGCTGACGGAGGAATGAGTAGGGCCGGGGCATGGGTTCTCCCCAATTCGGGTCAAGAAATGGGCAAAACCCAAAATGAGAAAGGGTTTGGGTCATGCGCTGGAAAAGGGTTTTTTTTTTAGGGTTTTTGTCTAAATTTCAAATATTGGTCTTAAATTGGGTCAAGATGAGATGTTCTAACATTTAAAAAATAAATACTCCAGTAAAACCAAAGGATCTACTCAAAGTTACCCAAGGGTGAGACACGACTTCTTGGGAAAGCATACGCAGACACCGTTCCTTTCCCGCACGGGGATGGGATCTTCCTCGTCAAATCTTTGGATAAAGTAAAAGATTTTCGAAAAACCCACTTGAAATTTTTTACCTAATCTAATCCAAACAACCCCTTATAGCCGTCCTATCTTATCTCTTAAGCTCGACAATTAAGGAGTTTGTTCCTTCTCTCTCTACCATCTCAGTGTGAAAGTATAAAACAGAGGGATAGCTGCTTCTGCCATTTCCCACATAGAGAGAGAGAGGAGAGAGAGTGGATTGCGGGGTTTCTGAGTGTTGATTCATATAGGATGGTTTATTTATCTGTGTCTATCTCTTCCTCCGTCAATCTCGGTCGTTGTTAATCTTTCTTTATCTTTTTCAAATCCTATCAAATTCTTCCTCATTTGGTAGTTGTAATATTTTACTCTTCAAATTTTCAAATGTCATCGACCGTTTGATTTTCCTTCTCCTCCATTAACAAAATACTACAAGTAGCTTTCTGGGTGTGTACAGGCTGATGCTTTCTTGCTCGGAGTCTCAAGAGAAAAGATGATCAATCTATTTTGGTTTCTTTATGCAGCAAAAAATGGATATTTCCACACTTCGAACCTTAAAGGTTGGTTCTTGAGTTTTAAGCTTTTGCTTCCATTCTAGTGCAATGCTACCAACATAGAGTCATATATAAAAATTGTACAAATTAGACACAGATGTCATTGAAATCATGTGATGCACGTAGTCCTACCCCGTAAATACGGAACTATACACATCAAACGGTTCTGGACACATCTAGATACTTTTAGGGGGCCAAAAGGAAGAAATGATTTTATTTTTCGCCTTTTACAAATCCTTGTCTTTGAAAATACTTGGATTTTTCTTTCCAGACTTTTGGAAAGTAGATAGGCATAGATCTACTATTACCCTTTTATTAGTGATTCCTGACTCTGTTTTTTTACTATTTTGTTACAGAAGCAAGCAGCGGAGTACCAATTTGTATTCTAGTTGCTGTTTAAAGATTGCGTGCTGTGAATGATAGTGAGGAGCCGAGAAATTTGAGGTACTTTTTTTAATCTTCTTTTTTCACCAAAAATTTAGTACTCCTTTTTTTGTGTGTGTGTGTGTGAGGGGTTGGTCCCTTTTCAACAATTTAAATTTCATCTTCATCTAGGAGTACAGTATTATGCAGTTGTTTTACACCATTTGGTTGTGCACACCAATTGCACACTGTGCACATCACAGTGTGTAGCGTATTTCGGAGTTCTACACAAATTATTGAGGCCGCTTAATTTGTTTAAAATGTTTTTTTAAGGATTCTTGTAAAAAATCGGCTCAGTCGAATATTGACAAGAGCTTGATCAGCAGCTCTGATTATTTGTGTAGAGTTTCGAAATGAGTGCATTTAGTGTTCACCAAACGGTGGAGCTCCAAAGGCTTTTTTTACAGCTGTTTATAGAGACTTTCCAACCTTCTCTTCAAATCAAAGTCTCTCTCTCAAAAGGGCAATACTGCTGGAATTCATTCCCTCAAAGAAACCCTGGATGTATTTCCCACCAATAGTATCATTTCATATAACTTCTTTGTTGTAAAGCAAAAGTTGTTGCTTTCTTCCTCTAGTTTAGTTTGAAAGAACTTCGCAACTAGGCTCACGTGTAAGCATGGAAAGGGATTAGTCCGAAGTGCCGGGAGAATTAGTCCAAAATGTGCGAAAGCTGAATCGGAACTCCCTTCACTGATTATTGTGTCGGTCATCAGTACAGTAATTGGTAGGTGTTCACCCTTGGATTTCACATGTGCAAGGGCATTTGACACCGACGGCCTCAATTGGGTTGGCCGTAGAAAGGTCCCTCTTTCACTGGTTGGCTGATTTTTTATTTTATTTTAAAAAGTCACAGCAACTATGCATTACCTGTGATTAAAAGTGTTTCTTTTAATCACACCTGACTACTACGTTCACAAATTGAGGTCCTTGTACATAATTGATTTGCTGTTTTTGTGTCACGTATTGAAATTTCACTTATGTCATGTTTTGAGTCTTATCGGTCACACAATTAGTCCAAAAAAACCGAATACATGAGAGAGAATTGTGCATTCCAGTCACCACCATATACAAGAACCCGTTAGATTCTTGTAACATGAAAATGAGTTGGAGTACATCATCTGTCCGACTTGGGGTTCACGTAGTGAACGGGTACCCCAAATCCTTGCCGGAGCATGATAAAAATGAATTTATATAGCCGACCCCAATTAAGGTTTAGTTTGGTGAGTTATTCTGCATTGAATATTTGGATGATTGATTGGCAAGTTTTTGAACAGTCTCGTGGGGCTTCGTTAGGTACTTGGTACTTGTCCGTCTGGTCTATTGAAAAGATTTTGAGGCTCCTATTCTTGTTTTCAGCAAAAAGGCAAACAATGCGATCTTGCTTGATTCTTGAGGCTCCTATTCTTGACCCCCCCTCTCTTTTTTGCTCAATATGGTTTTCCTATTCTATTGAAAAGTTTTTCCAGTGCCGAAAAAGTATCACGTGGCATCCGACGCGGCACCCTGCGGCCAATCAAAAATACGTCGTTTGGACGTGTGGGGTCCTCTGCTCGGTAATGTGCCACATAGGTCGCGTGGACCCATTCGTTGCTGCATGGCGTGTTTCGATTGGCCGCAGGGTACCACATCGGTGCAACACGTGGTACCCGCTCGGCACCTGAAAATTTTCCCTATTAGTATTAATCTAATCTGTGATTGCAACTGCGCCACCCCTGTTATTTTTCTATATCACAAATAGTAGTAGCTTTTTGCTATCTCTACCATCTGTTTTCTCCTTTGCAGGTTTGGTTTCTCATATTTTACTCTTTCTTCTGAATCTCTCCCTTTCTGATTTGAGTCCTTGTATTCACTTTCAAGCAATTTGATTCATTTCCTGCGAAGAAAAAAGTGTATCATTTGTTATTCTCATCTGGGTTATGAAAATTCTATCAATTTCTGCAGCTGTGGTGGTCAATCTAATCCATCCCCAGATCACAGTCATGGTAGAAGAAGGTGGAAGTAATGTTTCGGTCGATCCCCGATCGGCTGAAGAGTGGCTATCTCGTGTCCGAGAACTTGTTCCGGTGGCACTTCAAAATGCAAGAGACGTTAAGGGGTTTCAAGTTAGGTGGAAGGTGATAATTTCGAAGATTGAGCAAATCCCGCCGTGCTTATCGGATTTAGCCACCCACCCTTTCTTCTCAAAGAACACCCTTTGTATAGAGCAGTTGCAATCCGTTTCGAACACGTTGAACGAAGCAATTCAGTCATCGGAACTCTGTTTGAAGGGTAAGTACGAGGGGAAGCTCCGGATGCAGAGCGATCTCGATTCGTTATCGGGGAAGTTGGATTTGAATTTGAAAGACTTGGGGAGTTTGATCAAAACCGGGGTTTTATCGTGTTCTTTAGCTGAACCGGAGGGTAAACCTGGCACTTATTATAGGGAATTACTTGCCCGGCTTCAAATCGGACAATTGGAGTCTAAACACAAGACTCTTGATAATATTGTTGAAGCGTTGAAGGAGGATGAAAAGACGGTTTTGGGCGTTATCGGACGAGGCAATATCGCTGCTTTAGTCGAATTGCTTACTGCAGGTTCTAGTATTGTCCGAGAAAAGGCCGTTTTGGTAATTTGCTCGATTGCGGAGTGTGGGAGTTGCGAAAACTGGCTTGTTGAAGAAGGTGTTCTTCCCCCTCTTATAAGGCTTGTTGAGTCTGGGAGTGCAGTGGGGAAAGAAAAAGCTACAATCTCTCTCCAGAGATTGTCTATGTCGTCGGAAACCGCCCGGTCGATCGTCGGCCACGGTGGTGTCCAGCCGTTGATCAAGGTTTGTCGGTCCGGGGACTCCGTTGCACGAGCGGCTGCTGCTTGTACTTTGAAGAACATATCTGTTGTACCAGAAGTTAGGCAAAATCTAGCCGAGGAAGGGATTATTAAGGTCCTGATCAATCTCCTTGATTGCGGAACGCTGTTAGGATCGAAAGAATACGCGGCTGAATGCTTACAAAATCTGACTTCGAGTAACGAAAATCTCCGACGGAACGTTGTTTCGGAAGGTGGGATTCGGAGCTTATTAGGATATCTCGACGGTCCACTGCCTCAAGAATCCGCGGTTGGGGCATTGAGGAATTTGATTTCCTCGGTTTCAACTGATGTTTTGGTTTCCCTGGGCCTTATTCCCCGTTTGGTTCATGTTTTGAAATCCGGATCGCTCGGTGCACAGATTGCCGCGGCATCAGCCGTTTGCCGGCTGTGCAGCTCGCGGGATACGAAGAAACTGGTGGGGGAAAATGGGTGCATCCCATTGCTTGTGAAAATGCTCGAGGCCAAAACAGACGGTGCTAGAGAAGTCGCTGCACAAGCGATTTCGAGTTTGGTGACTGTTTCGCAGAACAAGAGGGAAGTGAAGAGGGACGAAAAGAGCGTGCTGAGTTTGGTGCAATTGCTCGATCCGAGCCCTCAAAACGCGGCTAAAAAGTATGCTGTGTCGTGCCTTGGATCGCTCTCCTCGTGCAAGAAGTGTAAGAAACTGATGGTTTCGTACGGGGCGATCGGGTACTTGAAGAAGCTGAGTGAGATGGACGTCCCGGGTGCCAAGAAGTTGCTCGAACGATTGGAAAGAGGGAAGTTGAGAAATTTGCTTAGCAGGAAATAGAAAAAGAAAGGGTTCTTGATCAATGTATAATAGCTGTTCCATTATCTGTATGAAAATATTCTACGTTTATCAGAAGAATTTTAGGGTTTTCCACTTGATCTTGTTTATTTTTGTGTGAATTATCTGATGAGATATATGTGGAGTGTGGATTTTTTGGTCTAGTCTTTGTCACAACCTTGTCATCTTATGCAATGGGCAGCAAATCAGATTGGTGGATATTTTGGAGTTTCATCTGGAAATCTTTGTCATAGCATTGTTTTTAGGGGTCTGTGGATATAACACTTCTATCTTCTTTCTTCTTCTTCTTTTTTCAAACGTGTACCTCAACTAATCTCTTTCCCGTTTTGTCAAATAGAGCCCATATGTGCTGATATCAAGAGATTCATAAGAAATTACTGTTTTGTGACTTGACACCAAAAATCGAACCCTGATCAATTGTGTAGAGATAACTTTTTTTTAAGCGAGTAAACTCACAAACCAATCTAACTAACCGGTCAGGCTATAAGACCCTTCTTTTACCAGGTGGGATACTCGGTTCGTTTCGGTTTGGGTTTCTGTGTCCAATCCTGATCCTTAGCTTTCGTTCTCTTCCCCTACTTGTGCCAAACATGGCCTTATCTTGTAAATGATATTTTGTGGCTTGTGTCTATCTAAGTCAAGTTCCTTGTTTCTATTGTGCCTTACGAAATCAAATATTGAAAAAACTGACAAGACATCATTGGGAGATTTTGTTCGTTACAGATATTGGAAAGGTTGTTGTGCACTTCTCTTTTTGTCTTTTTCTTTTTTTCATGAAATGAGTTTCTAATCATCGTCGCAAATTTTCTATATAAGATACATGTGCCGAAATCATTTCAAACGATTTAAAACAAAATGTGATTTATAATTTGATTGATGTTCCGATGAGCTCTAAAAAGATAAGTAAATTCTAAAGAGACCAAGTAGACATGACAAGTTCGGTTAACAAATGAGACATTGGAAGGATCATTTCTTTCACTTATGATATGTTATATAGATACTTTCAGTTATTTGAAACACGGTCCAGAGCTTAGTCATTCAGACAATACGCAAGCGAAAAAGTGCGGCTTCCGAAATATTTCAAATTCATGAGAGAGTACAAATGCAAAGCAAGGGAAAAGTTCGTAGCAAAAAATTATGCGACTAACGAGACCAAGTAGATAATTAGAATGGGGTGTTTGAGAGACTTATTTTCAGTTTTTTATTTTTATTTTTTTGGTTGTTTTTTACTTTTTGAATTACAACCAGAATATGGAATATTTGAATATGGTAGAGTGTTTGGGGCAAATGAACAGAATGTAAAAGATCGTGTTGCCCTACTTTTGGCTTCTCATATCTATTGTCAAAAAACCAAACCCCAAGCCATTATGATAGAATGCATTTTGCAATTTCTAACTAAACAACCAAATGGTACTTTTATTGATTGATAATAAGACAAAAATAAGATAAAAGCCTTTTTTTTCACTTTTTATATACTTTTACACATTTTCGTATCCTTTTTATATTTTTCAATAATTTTTTCGAAACTTAACGACAGCCAAATAAACTAATTTTAGAATTTAGAATTTTCCAACAAGTTTGTAAGCTCCTCGAGATCAGGAATTCCAATGTCAAAGAAGATGGTATACTGATCCCTCGCCGTCAAACCAACATAACCGTTTGATACTTCCGTGAAAGGAAATAGAGGGTTCCGATCATCAGAAACTGTAATGGGGCCATAGGGAGTAGCTTTATTACGGTAATCCCTCAAAGATAATCAATGAATAGACTTTTTGTTTGTTTCTTTTTGTTTGGAAAGAGTGGACCCAAAACCCGCCTTTTATCACGAACGAGTTTTCAGTGCCGAGTAGATATCACATTTATGGCGTGCGGTACATCTAACTGTCTATTTTAGTTTTGAATAGACTGGATTATAGAGAGGAAAAGAGAAGAGAGAAAGGGGAGAGATAGAGGATGAGAGAGAGTTTCGATCTTGACCGTCAAATACATTTTTGAACGACCCGAATGCAAACACCACGTAGGTCGACCACGTGTTACCACCCTTATAAAAAAAAAAATTCCTTTCGTTTATCACATAAGCTTTACTGGAGCTGCCAAAACTTTAGAGAGAGAGAGAGAGAGAATTTGTGGGTTTCGAGGCAATTGCTCTGGCACATCTCTCGGTAAAATCTCTTTCTCCCTCTCTAAATTCGAAGACTTTTCTGTATACGTCATTTATAGGATTAGGATTGCCCCAGTTGCTTCTTTCTGTTTGATCTCTCACTTCAGGTATGCAATATGCAATAGAAGTGTTCCGTAGGATTAGGAGTATATCTCTGGTTTGTTTCAGATTAATTGGTGAGATTGATTATGGGTTTGCGTTTTGAAGTTCATTTGATTTCGAATCTGTGCGTCCTTCATTGATAACTTTGTTTTTGTGATTTGCTTTCGTTATCTCAGCTTTGTCTATTGCGTGCGGGACTACGATTTGTGTAATTAGAATTAGGCTGTTGCTTGGGGGTCTGAAAAACCAGTTTTTTTTTCCTCTCGTTCTTTCGACTTCGAATCTGTGCGTAATTTGATAGTTACACTGGTTTGTAATTTGCTTTCTTTATGTCAATTGACTGGGTGAGTTTACGTAGCCAAAATCCTAAAACTCCTAAAAGGTGCTACACTCCTAAAAGTAGTTAGATATTTGTGAGGGGAATGAGCTGTCTTGAAATCTGTATTTACTATTTTTAGTCGTTTTAGGAAATGGGAAACTACCCCTTAGCTTCATCTATTGGGTGTGAGTCTTGGATTTGTGTAATTGAGATTATTCTATGGTTTGAGTCTCTAAAACCCAGTTTTTGCGCGCGCGCTCTCTCTCTCTCTCTCTCTCTCTCTCACACACACACACACAGCTTTCGGTCAAAGAAGATACACTTTCCGGCTACAGGATATAAAAGAACACGGTCAATATCTGAAAAAATCTGCTAAAGACAAAATTGAAAAAAAAAAAAAAAACCTGCAAAATCGTCTAATTTAGTGCAATCTCTGTGTTTTCATTCTTTGATTCCCCTTTTCAAAACCATCCTTAAAGTAAAAGAAATTGATTGAAAGATGAGAAAAGCTGGGCTTTTTAAACACCTTAAACACCCCTTAGTTTGTTTTTTCTATGGCAGTCTGTTATGTGGTTCTATGATTACAACAATAACATAACCCATTTAGTCCCCAATAATTGGGGGTATGGGCGGGGATGGATAGGAGACAAGCCTAACCTTTGACAATAAATGCACAAAGTGGTTGCTCCCAGAATACCACTGAAATGGGTGGATTTGAGACCAGACCTAACCTTTGGCAATAAATGCACAAAGTGGTTGCTCCCAGAATACCACTGAAACGGGTGGATTTGAGACTAGACCTAACCTTTGGCAATAAATGCACAAAGTGGTTGCTCACAAAATACCACTAAACAATGGTCCCCCTATACTGTCGAGTTTGCTGCGGAATCATGCCCTCAAATCAAAACCAAAAGGTATCAGAGAGGGCAGTCCCAAGAATCATTTTGATTTATGTGCATATTACCATACTTCTATGATTGTTGAGGAAAATGGAATATATTAGATAAGATGGCACTTAAGTCATGTTTTCTGGTTCTAGCAAAATAATGGATGGAAAGATAGGGGACGAGATAAAATGGATGTTGATTCATGTTTGCTGGTCCTATAGAATGATCAACTAAACTCAACTCAAGCCAAAATAAATTTTCAAAGTTCAGTCAAGAGGTCTTTGGTTTTTGTGGTTTTGCAACTCTAGATATCATTATTGAATTTTGTAGAGATTGCAACTATTTGGTGGTTTATGTTGTAATCATTAGTGCTTTTGTATGTTGGTGCTCTACTGTATTTGGTTAATTTTTGTTACTGAGCCAGTTTACGTGTTTGATTTCACTTGGTCAATTCCAAGCATAGCTTATTGGGGTTGTGTGTTCACATAGGCTTGGGGATTGGTTATGTCGTGTGGTATTGAGGTTGATTTGAATACAGATTGGGTGACATCTGAGTGAGGATGATGAAATATTGAAGAACATTTCATGCTTTTAAGTATGACGTTCTCGGAGGTGTAACCTAATGCTTTTGTTCAGAGGGTGTTAATAGAGGCCGTTGAATCATGTCATTTTCCCCTTTATTCTCCTTTTTCCAACTCTAGATTTCAAGGAACCATTCCAGCTTAAGTTCTGTGCAACCAAACTACGGTTTCTCTGATAGGTTCTTCACCTCTTGTGGTTAAGTTTGTATAATATGGTATTTACTTGCCAAACATCATACATTTGCCTAGCAAAAGTCAACTGCTATGATGAAACAGGCTACAGTTAACCGTATTTGAAGATATTAGTTTGTCCAGAGTGGTTATGGAGTTTAGTTTTGGTTCTTTCAGAGTAGATCACATCTTGACGAGGTTTGGTTCAACTCAAGTGGTTGCGTGTATATTGTGTGGTGGTTACAAGGCAAGTCGTTGTCCGAAAAAGGAGAAAGTGAGGGCTCTTGTCATCCTTTTATTGTTTGTTTGGTTGATAGGATAACATTTCCATTTTAGTTTTCTTCTCCTCCTTTGTTTTGACTGTTTCCATCTGAAATTTGCATGGCTAGTTGGGTGAATGTTTACTTGGTAGACTTCCTTGGTTAAGTAAGAAGGTACATTGGCTTGCAGCACACTTGAGGAGAAATAATGACTACACTAGACGTAGCCCGAACAGAACTTGCCCTTGTGGTTCTGTATTTGAACAAAGCTGAAGCCAGGGACAAGATATGCAGGGCAATACAATATGGTTCCAAGTACTTGAGTAATGGAGAGCCTGGCACCGCCCAAAACGTTGACAAATCAACTAGCTTGGCTCGTAAAGTTTTCCGTCTTTTTAAGGTCAGGCTTGATTGCATCTTCTAGTAATAAGCATGATAAATGTCCTTTGCACTAGTCTTCTTTTTCCTCATACTTAAGTACCACCTTCATTGGAGGTCTGTTATTTGGAAAAATTCTGTACGTATCATTTTTCATAGACTTTCGTATGCATTCATTCTGGTTAAGTGTACAACTCTATGTGGTATCAAGGGTGACGATACTACTCGTGCTGTGAAACAACTAGCTGGCATTCCGCAGTTAGATGGAGAATTTTGTGGGAAAATGGAATAAAACCTATATCTGATTTTGAACTTGCATCTTTATGGGGTTTTCCTTCTTGGGCTTATTGTAGTTTTGTTTCTTTATGCAGTTTGTTAATGATCTGCATGGACTCATCAGTCCAACTTCTCCAGGAACTCCCCTTCCCCTTGTTTTGCTTGGAAAGGTTCGTAACGGTTTGCTGACCGAGTGCCTTTCTAATTCTCCATGATTTATATTTGTGATTTTAAAACCACAATGCGTTCTTTTTCAGTCTAAAAATGCGCTATTGTCTACTTTCTTGTTCCTCGATCAATTTGTCTGGCTCAGTAGGACAGGCGTTTATAAGGTATGGAATGCACCTTCTTTATACAGTCTCATTTTCTTCTCTGAAATTTGTGGGAACTAATCAAAATAAGGAACATGGATACTTTGTTGATGCATACAGAACAAAGAACGTGCAGAGCTAATTGGTAGAATCTCTCTTTACTGCTGGATGGGTTCCTCAATCTGCACTGCCTTGGTTGAGGTCTGCCACTCTCTTTATTTTGGCATCTGTGTTTTTTTCTCTCTCACTGCCTCAGAAGAATCTCTTACTTAAAAGAAAGGAAGAGCATGCTGTTTTAAGATATATCATTAAATATTTTGGACATATTTTGATTTAGTTTTGATATCCCTTGTTTGCCCTTTTAGCTTGGTTATTGTTTTTCATTTTTTAGAAGGCTCCCAAAAGGCCTGTTAGCCATTAGATTTTAACAGAAACAACTCAAACAAGTGAAAGCAGATGCAGGGAGGGTGATGTTACTATTATATTTAAGTTACCAGGCAATGATAGCTCCGCATTTAAATTTAGAAAAGTGCGAAGTTTATATCTCACAATGAAGAATATAGTGGGCCTTGCAAACTGTTTAAGTTACCAGGCAATGATAGCTCCGCGATTACATAATTTAAGTTTAGAAAAGTGCAAAGTTTATATCTCACAATGAAGAATATAGTTGGCCTTGCAAACTGTTTAAAATAGTTGCTAGATCCAGTCAAAGATGACTATTATCAGCAGTTTTCTTGAAATGATGAAACGTTATGAAGGATATGGTGAAACATTGAGCAACGGCTAATAATTGACTTAAGACAATGGATATAAATTTGGGGAAAAGGAACATGGATTGAAACTTTGGGAGGCGGGAAGTACGTTTTTCCGTCTATTTCTCTCGTCTCATATTGCAAACTATAAAGTTGTCTTGGTAAATTTGTTTCAGGTTGGCGAGCTTGGAAGGCTTTCGGCATCAATGAAGAAGTTAGAGAAGGATCTCAAGAAAAGCGATAAACACAATGTAACTTTACTGTGGTTACGTGCACCTCAATAATTTCACGCATGTAGTAGTTTATTTATTTATTTATTTATTATGTTTCTTTCCATTATCGGCTGGTTGTGGTGCATCTTTAAATGCAGAATGAGGAGTACTGTAGTAAACTAAAGAAGTCAAACGATAGGTCGTTGGCCCTGATTAAAGCGGGCTTGGATATAGTGGTTGCTGTTGGGCTGCTTCAACTGGCACCCAAGAAAGTCACTCCACGTGTGACAGGAGCCTTCGGATTTGTTACCTCTCTTATCTCATGTTATCAGGTATTCGCAAATCCCTACTTAGAAATGTATTTGCACTTTTCCCCTCCACCAGTCGGAGGTTTTGGATGTTACTAATAATCGTAATTGGAGGGCGTCATTGAAAATGATCAGGGTTTTTCTATTGTCAGTCTACTGGGCTGACAATAAGACAAAAAAAAAACAAATACTCCAATGTACTTTTTTTACTTTCCCACACTTTTACACTTTTCGCACATTCCTATACACTTTTTAAACCTTATAATTAGCCCATTGGGTTGATTTTAGAATTTTCCAAATGATAATTAGCTTATCACTGTTCCCTTTCCATATATTTACCTTTTACTATTTTTTAGTCATTTGCAAAAGGGAACAAGTTTTTCGTGTCTCCCAAACGGTCTTTTGGCACTTCTGGGTTGCATGGGCCTCTTGGGTTTAGGTTTATGACGATCAGTCTCTTAGCCGGTAATCATATTGGTGGTTTCTCTTTTTGCAGTTGCTTCCATCACCGCCGAAGGCCAAGACACCCTGAACTAGGGGCCGTATACCAAACTTTGCGATTCTGCTCTGGATAACGATATCAGACTTGTGACACGTACCCGTCTTGTGTAGCATTTCGTGCAATTGGCAGTCACGGATTGAGTGACAATAAAATTTCATCTTTCTGTTCTGAATGTCATGTTTTTGTCCTTGTATTCTTTGCATCGAAGACCAGAGTTGGTTACTGGTCCATTGCATGCATCACATGCTTGATGGTAATGCATGTGGTAATAATGTTGTTTGTATGTTACTCCCTCCATCCCTTTTTTTATTGTCGACTATTCCATTTTGGGTTATTTCTTAATAAGTGTGTTTTAAAAAGTTAATGCGTAAAAAATTGTACAATTATTTGTTTTGCACTTTTGAAAAGTTAGTGGGTAAAGAGTTAATGGGTAAAAGTGGAGTATAATTTTGGAAATTGATGTAAAAATTGATATGAAAGGTGTAAAGTAGAGATAAAATTTGGTGTGAAATATGTAATGGTGATGTCTCTTTAATAGTAAGTTGGATTTACAAAGTAACACACTTAAAATTAGGGATGGCAATGGGGCGGTTCGGTTCGGTTTGGTTTGGTTATTGGTATAACCGAACCCACTACCCGAACCTAGACGGGTACCCATAATTGAAACGAAAACCGTTCGGGTAGGGGATTTTGAAACCATAACCGAACCGAACGGGTTTTGGGTAATCCCCGAACCGTTTAGATCCCCGAACTGCTTGGGTACCCGAACCAGATTTCAAAATTTTCAAACAAGAGTAATGGTTTTCAACTTGAGATATAAATTTTCAAACAAGATGCTAATTATTTTCAACCACAATAGCAGCATATGAAGGCTTGTTGTAACTTGTAACAAACCACAGTCCACGGCAGCAGCAGCAGTTGAAGAGTAATGGTTTTACTGTGTGTTGGTTTCATATAAAAACAGTGGGAAAGCTTGTTGGCTGTTGCAACCTGAGATCCAACAGCATTTATTCAGTCTAACAGCAGTTCAAATTACACCACAACAAACATTCCTACTAACAGCAGTTCAAATGACACCCACAGCAGTTCAAATTACCACAGGAGTGAGTGAGTTCGAATCCAACCTGCGTGACTCGTTGCAAACTCTTAGGGTGCATTCCAGAGCAGATTGGCAATGTTTGAGTCTCAAGTGTTTGGAACCCTAAATGTGAGCCACTGAAAACACAGATGTCTGAGATGATGATTGCCTAGGCATGTCAGGGGGAGGGAGAGAGAGAGAGAGAGAGAGAGAGAGATGTTACCAGTTGAGGTGAGGAGTGAGGACTAAACAACCGAGCAGAGAGAGAGAGAGAGAGATGTCTGAGATGATGATCGCCTCTCTCTCTCTCTCAAGTGTTTGGAACCCTAAAATGTCAAATGAGACATGTAATAATATATATATAGATGGGGTAAAATATAATTAACATATACTATAGGGGTATATGTGTAATTAAAAATTTCGGTTTGGGTTACGGTTCGGTTTGGGTAACGGTTCGGGTATTAGCTAAACCTAGAACCGAACCCCGTTCGGTTATCTAAAATCCTAACCCATACCCACGGGTAATATTTTGGTTATGGTTCGGGTAAAAAAAATCGGTTACGGTTTGGGTACCCATCGGTTTAGTCGCAATTGCCATCTCTACTTAAAATGGATGGGGGGAGTAAGATTTTCCAATTGATAAGCCAACAATCCTCGATCCATTTATAGTTTCATGCTCTCTCCAAAAGCTATTCAATATTTTTCTATGCACATATATTATTTGGAGATAGAACTCGGGGCTCTGATGTCCCACAGGGACGGCATGGCTGCCAACTCTCCATCCAAATTGTCTATTTCTACAATCAACGTTTGAATTAAGAAATGCACTGTTACTGGTAAGAATATCACATTCTCCATTTAAACCATTGATTATCGAGATGAACGCATGATAGATTGACAGAGCCTGCCATCCTAAGGAACAGCAAAGCCCCCGGTTCCTATCAAAGGAACAAGCACCATCTAGTGAGGCACATTAATTGCATCATTTTCCACACAAAAAAAATGTACAAGAATCGTCACGAAGCCAAATTCAAGAAGGGAGGGTGACAAAAGCAAGACAACAGGAATTACAAAAATAAAGATCACTTCATGCAAACTAACACCGTGTTTGGAACCCAGGGAAAGAAATGAAAAATGGAAAGGGAGGCTTATTTTTCCCTCTTCCCTTTGTTCGGAACTTACAGGGGAAAGGAGGAGGATAAAAATATATATATGGGCAATGCCTGGTTCAATCTTCAGCCTCTTTCTTTCCATGGCTTCCAAACACTGCATCAAAGGCTAATGAACCCAGATAAACAAACCTATGCGACGGGCCTGCCCACTACCGATAATTACAGTCGTTCTCCCGATTTCTGAATATAATCTTTCCCTAAAAAACTGGGACATATTAGAACAGAATCTAAGCATAGACCACCTTTAGTATGAGTGCAATCGATCTGACTCAAAGAGAATTTGATCTTTGTTGACTCGTTGGGCTGCGTAACAACAAAATCGCCTGCGTGGTAATTAACCCACATCCCCGGATTGTCCAAAACACAACGCGACACAGCGTGTTGTCCATCCGATGTTATCAATTGGAATTGTACCGGTTTTACATTCCACCCATGGATTTGATCCAGATTACAAACCCGACGGCCCATTCTCTTGTTAGGCCTTCCAAGGTGAAGCCTAAAGAAAAGACTGTACGTCCCTACCGGGAACTGGAACTCCATCTCTCCAACAACTTCGAACCACCAGATTTGGTGAAGATATGCTACGTTTTTGAATCTGCAATTCCATTTGAAGGTAATAATAAGTCAATCAACCGCCGGAGTTTTTAAAGATATGTTATTTTCTCATATCTGCAATCGAATGAAGCTAACAAGAATTTATACAGAGGCAAAAATAAAGGGAAAAAGAAATACGATCAGATATGCTGAGATAATAGAATGATCATCTATGTTGCTGGTTGTTATCATTTGAAATTTCCATCAAAATGACTAATTCAGCAAGAAAATATATAGATATCCCAAAAATCGAGTAAAAATCTAACGGAAATTACATATTGAAACAGAAATAAAATAGATGCAACTTAGACATCAAGTAAAAAAATAGTGAGTACTAATAAACAGAGAGGAAGGATCAATCCCAATAAACAGAATTCAAAGCTCAAACTACGACAGTCCCCAATATCAAAAATTAATTTGATGATACTGACCTAACCACAAACTCCTTCAACAACAATTTGTCAATTTGAGGATATTTTAGATTATGAGAATTAAGATTATTTTTCTTGGCGATTGTCGATTATCCTCAGCCTCATTTTAGTGATTAGACAATCATGAAATCTACAATTGTCTTGGCAAAATCCTTACCTTTCTTGCCACATAATTTTGTACTTCATCCTCACAATTATTCCCACATTACAATGCTCACGCACATCAATATATAAGAAGTGTGGTTATAAATTCACCGTCGATCCACTAAACAACTAGTTAAATCAAATCACTTTTTATGAGTGTTAGATCGCACAGTTCATTGGAAAACCTTAGATCAAACCAAAACTAAATTGCACCAAGTACAAGAAGAACAAAACCAAACCAAACCAAACTGAGCCTTATGTCCCAATCAAGTAGAGGAAGAACAACTCACAAATCTATGACGGGCCCTTAATTTATTTGATAGGGTGAAGAGTAGTGGTGGAGAGATCAATAATCTCCTAAGCTAAGTAATCCTGCAACTAAGAGGGATGGAATCAATAATCTCTCTCTCATGAATCATGATATTGTATCTCTCACACTTTGTGACTTATATATCTGATGATGAGTATTTAATCTAACTCGCGTGAAATTTTACCAAATACCGGAAATGGATGCATCGTATGCTCATATTTGGTCAGACAAACCGCTAAACAAACATGTGTAATATGCTTGTAGACATTGCAAGTAAAATCTCACCTAGATTCCTCGGTCGGAATGTGATTCCAGTATCTCCGATCATCAATCCCGGTAATTCTCAAAGCCTTTGAAGAAATCGATAAACAAACTCCACCTGTGCTCTTATCCAGCCAAATTTCCTGCAAATACCCCAATTTCCCAAACCAATCAATACAATTGAAACCCAAACTAGGCAGTGCTTGAAATCTCTAAAAAAATCTAATTCCCTATCGTAAACTTTTATCTGCTTTTTAGTTAAGACCTTATAAGATTTTATTTCACCAGAGCAATAAAAAAAATTTATAAATATATACGATATGTATAACACAAGGAAAAAAATATTCAGAATTTTGGATTGTTTTCTGTCTGCATCCTGTTTTGTATGCTTTATTTCAAGATTTTCATGTTTTCTTTACCTTTCTGGATTATTCCAGCAAAAACCCAATATATTTTTACCCATTTTTTCCCCACCAAGAAAGAAAGAACTTCCACCCAACGGAGCTAATTAAAAATAATAATATCAATTTCCTACTTTTCTCTCTATTTCTCGCAAGAATTGAGTAATTTGACCCCCAAAAAACTAGGTCTTTCTTTCATTTTCTTCTCAAATCCCTCAATTCAAACAAGAAAAAATTAAGCTTGACCCTATACACATACCAAACAGAGGCCACGTATTCTAGGAAGAGAAACCCAATCCAGAGAGAGAAAGAAACCTTGGTGCCGCCATCGAAGGGATTAGGTCGACAAAGCCTAGCATACAAATCTTTCTTCCCCAAGTCACCCACCTTCTCATCCCCCAATTGATCCACAATATACCCATAATTCAACGGCAATTTCGCCTCCCAGATAAAATCCGCCGAGGAGGCGCCGCGAAAGGCCTGGTTCAGCCTTGCCAACTTGCAGATCTCGGTCGGATCCAGCCGGGTCAGAACCAGCGCGATGCAATTCTCGGGTATGTCCTCGAACCTGGGCCTCGTTGACGGGATACCTGACTTGTCCCAATCGGATTCAGCAAATTGAGAGGAACCAGTACCCATGAGAGAGATACCTATTGATTGATTTGAAGGTGGGATGGTTTTCCGGTGTTCGTAGAGAAAGAAAATCACGAATACGGAATGTGTATCTGTATATATATAGAGAGAGAAAAGGGGGAGGTGTTTCAGTTGGTGTGCGGACACGTGCGCGGTTCTGCTGCCATTATAGAGAGAGAAAGACTGATAGGAGAGACAGAGAGAGAGAGAGAGTGAGAGAGAGAAATTAGGAAGAGGTCTCGTTCCGTCTGGGCTCAAAATCTGAGGGTCTTATCCGTGCAATTTCTGGGTCACGCGTCCGTTCCGTCTGGGCTCAAAATCTGAGGGTCTTATCCGTGCAATTTCTGGGTCACGCGTCCGTGTCTAATGCCCACATTTCAGCCATCCAAAACGTCCATGCTCTTATCTCGGTTGTTCAAAAGCATTTTTTGATGGTCCGAAGTTAAAAAAGAGAAAGTGGAGCAAAAAGAGGAAACAAATTTGATCCGTTAAAAAAATATTTTAGACGGTTGAATTGGGTGTTGGGCACGGACACATGTAGTGCGGGCCGGCACCCAAAAAAATTTCGTTCTCATCCCGTGCAACATTGACTAGTGGTAAAATGTGGTTATTCGCGATAATTTAGAGCGTTTTGAATCACTTTCCAGATATGGGAAATATAATCCTCATCACGGGTGTATTTGCTAAAAAGAATTTTTGCCTTTATTTTAAAAAAAATCATTTGTTAATTTTGAGTTGATTTTTATTTTTGGATTATTGGTTTTGTACGAGAGAGAAAAATCTAAAAACCGAAAGATTATGATCAAAATAGTAAAAAAGTTCATTAAAGAAATCATAGAGTAAAAAATTATGAGCGAAACTCATATTTTTTTAATAAAGACAAAACTAATGTAGATTTTTTTGCTTATTTTTTTCTTTATTCAAAAAAAGTTAGTTTCCATCATAATTTTTTAATTTTCCTACTTCTCTTGTCAAGACAAATTATTAATCCACAGAAAATTGATGCGAAGCTTAAAATGCAATTTTTTCTAAAAAAAGACTAAAATAAAAAAAAATTAGCCAAATGGCTTATTTAAGCCAAACCTGGTCCCTGGTCCCTGGCCACCTCCACACGGTGTTGTAGCCTTTTTTTCTATCACACATTTTAGTTGTATAGAATCCCAAGTTTATTTTCTACCACACGCGGCGGTGGGTCGGAGCACATAATAATGTTTCTAACTGGGTACGGCGTAAGTTACATGATTATTCAGGTGAATCCTTTGTTTTTTGCTCTCAATTTTGTTCTGCCCTTCCGCTCTTAATCTTCACTCTCACGGGTCTTAATAGTCTCACTCTATAATGTTATTGAATGACGCTTTTAGCCTTTTACGCTTGTTATCCTATTTTCACTCATGCTCACCGCCAGCCATTTGTCGCCCCGTGAAGGGTGGGGGAGCAAAATATATATAAATATAAATATCTAATAGACCACCATGTCTGTTCGTTTTCAAACCATACATGATTGAGAAAGTAAAGGAAACTTCCATAAAAGATTTTTTGCAAATATCTTCCAAAAGAGAATAATTTATCTGCGATCGTCTGCAAATAAGAGTTTGCACACCGAGCATCCGCGCCATTCATTTCGAGATTTATTGGCCCGGATCAATACACTCTCTCTCCTCGTTAAAAGAAAAAAAAATAGAATTCACGCGTTTATACGGGCCGTTGAATCTCGGGATGGACGGCTTGGATACGCTCGGTGTGAAAACTCTTGTTTGCGAATGGTCTGAAAAGAAGTTATCTCCTTCCAAAATATCCTTTGTGTGCAACTTTGTCTTGCACTAGCAAATATTTAGGAGTTGTTCCACAACCATTGACTTTTTTTATTTTTTAGTTTTGTCTTTGTTCAAAAAAGATTCGTGTTTGTTGATTTTGTGTTAGGCTTTTGTGGGTTATCAATTTGTCCCGATATGTGAGTAATCAAAAAAGTAAAAATTATGAGAATTACCCAAATATTTTGGGAAATATCCAAGAAAAACAAGTTAAAAGACAGTCTTTTCATACTTTTTCTTACATGCATTAGGTCTTGCCGTTGTATTAATATTTGATGCACGCGGTAGCTTGTATATCTCTTGTGAAATTGCATTTTTGTTCGATTAGTGGAGGATCTAAATGAGAGCCACTGACCTAATGCAAGCAGAGCAATTTTGCATAGAAATTGCTTGGTAATTTGTTGTTAATAAAAAATTTGTTGGGCAAATAATCAGGTTTATGAAGTCTTATTTATGCTCATTCCAACACACTATTGATTTTTCTGGGGAGGACAAATTTACCAAGAGCAGGGAAGAAAATTCATAAGAAAGAGTTGCTTTCAAAAAAATTTGGAGTATTTAAATTATTTTCATTTTTTTTACCAAAAATTGGTTTAAGACGACCAGGGGCGGACATAGGGGTACAAGCGGGGCTCGGGCTCGGGCTCCCGCTCACCCCGAGTTATCTCAATTTTTTTTAATTATATTTTACGTTTTGTCTGTAAAAATTATGAAGAAATGATTAGTGTCCCCTCAAATTTGGTTTATTAGTATATATATAGATGATATTTTAATGTTAATTTATGAATATATATGATTAGGTCTCCCGTGATAAGAATCTTGCGTCCACCACTAAAAACGACGATCTTTTACGATTTGGAAGGGCAACTAGTGAGAATAGAGATGGCAATCGCGACCAAACCAATGGGTACCCGAACCGTAACCGGTTTTTTTCCCTAAACCATAACCAAAATATTACTCGTGGGTATGGGTATGGTTTTTGATTTGAGATAACCGAACAGGTTCGGTACTTCGGGTCGGTTTTGGGTTGAGGTGATACCCAAACCGAACCGAAATTTTAATTACACATTTAACCTTGTATTATATGCTAATTACAGTTAACCCCCTTATATATAGTGTTATACACCAGTTTTCACATTTAGGTTTTCAGTCTCCCAAACAGACTTCAGAGAGGCAAATAGGCGATAGGTGATTGTCTCTCACTCTCACCTCAATCCTCACCAGCCTGGTAATGTCTCTCTCTCTTTCTCTCCCCGAAGCTAAAATGCCTAGCCTCACATTGTCACATCTTGCATCTGTGTTTTTAGGGTTTCAAATACACAAAGATACTCAAAGATCGGCGATCGGCTCTGGTATGTCTAACATCTCTCTCCCTCTCTCTCTCTCTCTCTCACACACACACACACAAAGGCGTGCATGTAACCCACTTGCTTTGTTGTTCTATTACTGGAAAAACTCACCATTACTTGTCTGAGCGATTGTTTTTCCGTTGATTATGGCTACTTCCTTTCTGTGATCAAACTGCGAGACAATGGAATCATCAGTTAAAAACCTTGAACTGGTGTTCCATGTACTTGCTCCATCGTATTTCAGGTGGAATTTTTTTGTTTTCTTTGTTATTTCAGTTTCATAAGTATCCTCTTTCAATTGTCGATCATGTTGGATTTAAGAGGTTTTCAAAATCCCTTCAACCTTTATTTAAGGTGCCCTGTAGGAACAAAATAAAAAGTGAAATATTTAAGATTTATGAATACCAAAGGGGGAAGACAATGAGTTTGGTGGTGGAAAATTCAAGTAGATTGGCTATCACAACGGATATGTGGACTTCGAGTAATCAAAAGAAAGGCTTCATGGCTGTCACAGCACACTTCATTGATGATTTTTGGACTTTACAAAGTCGCATTTTGAGGGATTTCTAATTTATATAATTGTCATTTTTATTCTTTTATTCAATGTGAATCTTAATTTGTCCATTTATAATTAAACATCAATATTGCATGTTAGGTTCATATATGTGTCATGCCCGCATACAAAAGAAGTGTTGTGTGACCAATTGTTGGATTGTTTGATGGATTGGAACATCGATAGGAAGATTTCTGCCGTAACAGTTGATAATTGCACCACCAATGATGCCATGATTGGACTTTTGGTAGGCAAACTTGATATGACATCACTTATGTTGGGTGGGGATTTGTTTCATATGCGTTGTTGTGCGCACATTCTTAACCTTATTGTTAAAGATGGGTTGGATGTCATAAAGATGGGTATTGAGAAAATCTGGGATAGCGTAGCTTATTAGACAGCATCACCTAAAAGAGAGGAAAATTTTGAAGAAACAGCCTGCCAAATGAAAGTGAGTTGTACTAAGAAACTAGGACTTGATTGTGCAACTAGATGGAATTCAACCTTTTTAATGCTTCAAACCGCCCTCCTTTATAAGGATGTGTTTAATCGCTTGAGCAAACGAGATTCTCAATATCAATCAATACCAAGTGAAGAGGACTAGGTGTTTGCTAAAGATGTTTGTGAGAAACTTTTTTTTTTTAAGGTAACGGAGTTGTTTTCTGGAACTAAATACCCCACTACTAATCAATGCTTTCCCAATCTATGTGAGATTAGACTTGCTTTGAGAAATTGGCTTTATGATGAGAATGCAATTAGTTGGGAAATGGCTAAAAGAATGGTGGACAAATTTGATAAGTATTGGGTTGTGATTCATGGTGTTGTGGGGGTTTCATCCGTGTTGGATCCTAGGTATAAGCTCAACGTGTTGGAATTCTACTTCTCAAAGTTGTTTCCCGAGCGTTTAATTGAAGAAGTTGAAAAAGTTCGTGCACTTTGTTATAAGTTGCTTAAAGAGTACCGAAATCCTAGTTCAATGGTGGAGGGCATCGGTGAGTCTTCTTCCCAATCAACTCACATTGATATAGAGTCAATGACACAGTATGATGTCTATATGCTTCAGTCAAAGAGAAGAAAGACCATCAATACTGCAAAATTAGAGTTGGACCATTATTTGGCGGAGGAACCCTTGCCAAAAACCCCAGGATTTGATGTCTTGAATTGGTGGAAATCAAATGAAGGCAAGTATCCAATTTTGCAAGCCATGGCTAGAGATATGCTGGCTATTCTGGTATCCTCGGTTGCTTCTGAGTCCGCATTTAGTGCGAGTGGTAGGTTGGTGAGTCCACATCGTAGTAGACTTCATCCCGACACGATGGAAGCTTTGATGTGTGCTCAAAGTTGGTTGTGGGCTTTAGAAATGAAAGATAATTATTTTGTTTCTTGCATTTTTCTACTTTAGTAACATAAAACCGATACTTAAGAATTTGTTATTTTCATTTTTGTTAGGTGAGGCATCATCTGGGTACGCCACTATATATGATGATTCGGAATCGGGGGAATCGTGCATGACTCATGAGGTAATGTATTTATGATTTCTTTGTCAAGGCTTGCATAGCATGTTTATGATTTATGTTTTAGTATTATTTTCATTTTGAGCTTGTTGGTTACTGGTTTAGGTCATTGATTTTTCCTTCTTATGCTTGAGCTTGATGGTTATTGGTTTAGATCATCTGGACCTGCTCTAATTTAGTTCATTTGGACATGTTTTAGTGAATATCAAATCTATTTTAGTGAATTCTATTGTGAACTCTGCTTTGAATATCAAATCTGGACATGAGCTTAGTGTTCTTTTACTAGCAATCTGTTTCATCCTTGTTTTAACAAATCTGTACATTCTTAATCTGTTCTTTTACTAGCAATCTGTTTGAGCTTGGTGTTCCTTTAATAGCTTGTTTATCCATATGTCTCAGCAATCCATATGTCCTACTCCTCCGTTGAAAACGTAGACAAGCCCAATGTTGATACTTCAATTGGCATTCCTGTTGTGAATCTGTTTGGTCTAGTACTCTAATTATTGATTTCAATAACGTCATGATTTTTTATTATTGATTTAAACAGACGTGAATTCTACTTTGGAGACTTAGAGTTAGCTTGTGAACATTGTGAAGGCTTGAAGCTGCCAAATTCGGAATGGAGTGAAGGCTTGAAGGAGTGACCTTATTTATTTTTTTTCGTTATGTTGTTTATTTCCCGTACTCTGTTAATTTGTCATTTGAACTAAATCTAGTGTGGTGTTTTGAAACTTGGAAGCCTTGTTGCTTATCCATTTCTACTCTATTAGTTTTGTCGTTTGAACTTGAAGGAATGCTTGCTGTGCTTGTAATGATTTCATGAATGCTTGTTGTGCTAGCTGAATGATGTTGGATTAATATCTCAGATTCTCAGATTGCATGTTTTGTGTCTCAGTTTCTAATTATAAAAATCAACTATTGCTGCTAAGGTTGCTTGAAAATCATTACTCATTTGGAAATTTTAAATCTCAGTTCAGGTACCCAAACGGTTTGGAGATTACCCGAACCCAGTTCGGTTCGGTTACGGTTACAATATCCACTACGCGAACAGTTTTTGGTTCGGTTATGGGTACCCATCTGGGTTCGGGTAATGGGTTCGGTTATACCAATAACCGATCCGAACCGCCCCATTGTCATACCTATGTGAGAAGAGACGAACTCAATCAATTTGTACTAATTTATTACTAATTTACTCGGACAAGTTATCATAACTTGAGGTAAAAGATTTCACATTGTCTAAACTCCAAAGCAAATGGAGTTAATTGGTCATGTCACTTTTTTTTAATTAAGCTTTAAAATAAACTTAATTTACTCACCCAATTAAATTTGATTTCACCAACTTCAAACTAAATTTTTCCACAGTTTGGTTTGTTTACAAGTTATAGAATAAGAATTTTTTACTACAACATAATACCAAAAATACCATAATGAAAACTCATCACTATTCTTGAACACATAGTCACATGACTCACATGGTGCTCCGAACACTCTTAACATTACACATTCTCGTTGGATCCATAACTATATATGGATTCCACATAAATGCGTGTACGTAGTTGGAAAGCCTGCAATAATCCAGATCGAGTACAACGTATATGTGCTCGTCATTTTGCATAGTTGCTCTCCGAGCATCAATAGAAGGCTTAACAAACCCACTTTTAAGTTAAACTAAACAGCAAACCCTTTAAAAAATGACAAAATCAGCCTCAACAAAATATGAAAGCTATAGGAACTTAACAAAGAAAGGGAGTGACTTTTCACTCACTTCTTCTATTTTATTATTTTCCTCGACATCTCTCCTCCGCGTTGACGTGAACACCTCTGCCAAGGAGGCACGGGTTAGAAATCACACAGCCATGGAAATCGCACACCAACTGAAAATCGAAACCACCAACTGGGTTTGATCAGTGATGGGATGATCATGATAGGACGGTGGGTTTAATCGCTGATGTGACGGGGAAAGGTCAACTATAATTTATTCTTTTTTATCAAACTTGAGGAGAATAATTTGATATAATAAAGTTTTGATAGAGAATTTGATTTTGTGAGTTTTTAATAAAATGACTTCCTAAAGTACGAAAAAATTTGGTACTCCTGATAAAGATGATCTTAACAAATGAGGCTCTCTCAATTAATGCATGGCTTTTCTTGTTGTACAAATAAAATTTTGTTAAATGATGAAAATTTTATTCGTTGTTTAATAAAAAAAAAAATGATATGTCTAAGGAAAATTTGTAAAAAATCACACAAGGAAGGCCCTACGGAGCCAGTACAGATCCCAAACAGCTGATCTAAGCCGCTCAAAAATTTAAAAAACACATTTCGAGTGGGCATGAGAGAAACCAGCTCCATCCAATATGTATGGATGTTTGATCCAAACTTTCATTTTTGAATGGCTTGGATGAAAAAATAAAAAATAAAAATTTGGATCGATCGAGCATCTAAACATATCGGATGGAGCTGGTTTTTAGCGGGCCTACTCGAAATGTGTTCCTAAAATTCTTGAGCAGCTTGGATTAGTCGTTCAAGATCCGCACAGAGCCCCGTGGGGCCTTCCCTGCGTGATTCTCTGCAAATCTTTTCCTTGCACGTAACATTTCTATTAGGAAAGTGTCTTTCTCCCGATTAATATGTGCTTATCTTTTAGTAAAATGTTGCCACTTGTCATAGTTAATTTAAGAATAAATCCACGGAAATCGCCAGATGGCTAGGACCTATGGAAATGGCTGCAACTAATCTGCCTCCTGCTCCATCCTTCTGTGTCAGCATTGCTCCTTGAGTACTGAATAATCTCTTCAGGAGAGGAGTCGAGTAATTATACAAGGTCTTGCATACTGTAACATTCTCAAACTCGCATATTTTCGTGGAATCCACGTGCGTGACTCCACAAAATGTATAGTATTGAGTCTAGTTAGAGCACCAAGCAACGATGTCCCGAAAACACTAAACGTATTTTCGTGAACCCCTTATGTACACGTACCATTTCTTGTCAAAGTCGTCCTGACTTGGCCCTCTTCTATTTTTTTTTTCCTTTTTAGTTTTTACGCTTCATGAGACAGATCATTCTCTTCACATAGATCAACTAAAAAGTCCAAAAAAACCAAAAAGCAAAAAAGCCAAAGTTAGTGAAATATATAAAGCAAATATTAAGGATGTGGCCCTTTTGTTAGACGATTGTAAAAGGTACCAAAATAGGGAGGTCCTAAAATGTGTAAATTTTCGAAGGCCTAATATAGTCGTTTCTCAAGCTTTCACTCCGGACCGACACTCCTCTCGAAACAAGGAATTGGAAGCAGAGAGTGACACAAAAGCTCATCCGTTTCACTAGGATCTCCAATCAACAAAGCAACTCTTTAATAGTTGCGCCAAAAAATAGGAATTCAAAAGTTGATACTCCCTCTGTCCCTTAAAGTTTGACACTTTTTGGATGGTGTGTCATTTTCAAATGTTTATATCTTTCAATGCAAATGTCAAAAAATATGCAATATGGATCTCGTTTGATAGATTTTAATTAGTTTTATTAAACAAAGTTTTCAAAATCACATAAAACGTTATAAATAGAAAGATATAAGTAATTTAAAATGGCATGCAATCTCAAAAAGATCAAGAGTTTAGGAATGGAGGGAGTACTTGCAATTTGGAATTCCTTTTGTTTTATTTTTAATTCAGACAATTTAAAACTTCAATTGATCAAATAAAAAAATAGCAAGTCAAATGTTGCCACTTGTCATAGTTAGGATTAATCCTCCACCTAACTCTATCCATTAGGATTAATCTTTGCTTATCTTTTCTTGTTAGTAAAATGTTGCCACTTGTCATCGTTAATTTAAGAATAAATTCATAGAAAATACCAGATGGCTAGTACCTATGGACATGGCTGCGACTAATCTGCCACCTGCTCCATCCTTCTGTGAATAATCTCTTCATGACGTGTCGTTAATCTCGAGGAATTATACAAGGTTTTGCGTACTCTAACATTCTCAAGCACGCACATTCTCGTGGGATCCACATGCGTGACTCTACAAAATGTATACTACGTGGGGTTAGAGCACCAAGTAACGGTGTCTCAAAAACACTAAACGTATTTTCGTGAACCCCTATGTACACGTACCACTTCTCGACAAAGTCGTCCTCACTTGGCCTTGTTCTAGAAAGGGGGTTTTTTTTGGATTGGCTTTTAGTTTTTACGCCTCATGAGACAGATGTCTCTTCACAAGCATCAACTCAAAAAATCAAAAAGCAAATAAGCCAAAGTTAGTGAAATATGTAAAGCGAATATTAAAGATGTGGCTCTTTTGTTAGACATTATCAAAGGTACCAAAATAGGGGGCTCTAAAATGTGCAAATTTTTGGAAGCCTAAAACAATTGCATCTCAAATTTTAGCTCAGGACTGAGTCTTTTCTTGAAACAGAATTGGAAGCAAAGAGTGACACAAAAGCTCATCCGTTTCACTTGGATCTCCCGTCAACAAAGCAACTCTTAATAGTTGCGCCAGAAAATAGGAATTCAAAGTTGATATTTAGCAATTTGGAACTCCTTTTGTTTCATTTTTAATTTAGACAATTTATAAGTTCAACTGATCAAATAAAAAAATATCAAGTCAATAAGTATGAAGAGATTTTGCCACATCTTGATCTCAAATTTAATAAGAAAAATGCTAAAATAAGCCCACTAAAAATAGCAAGTCAATAAATTTGAAGAGAATTTGCCAATATCTTGATCTCAAATTAGGAAAAATGCTAACATAAGCCCTGTGGGCTTATCTTAATCTTTAAAAAGAGTGTTGAAATGTGTAATATATATATATATATATATATATATATATATATATATATATATATATATATATACATAATTAGGTGTAAATGAATTGAAGATGGTAAAAAGTGCATTGGAGTGCATGTTTATTGTGTGTCCAGTAAGCACACATTAGTTAGATCCAAAGCCAAAAAACCCGAGAATCCTCTTAGTGGAACAGGCCCGTGTTTCTATGGCCAAAAACTTGTCAATGCAAAGAAAGAAACTAAAAGAATGAACTAATTATTACTTACATTTTCATTGTTTAGATGACTAAACAATAGACTTTTTCCGACAGCTACTTTTTAATTTCTTATCAAGTTCCTCATCCATCAAAAGGGTTCTTTACTTCTTTCTCGACATATTGATTTTCTCAATAGTAATTTTATTTTGTACTCTGTTCTCCCCAAATCCAACATAGAATAGACATTAATTCTAATTGGACATTATTATATCTTGAAAAACCATGGACATTGTTGTCCATTCTCATTGATTTAATCCATGCCTTATCCAAACAAAAAGCTTAATTTTTTATGACTCACATAGTTTTATTATGCTTCTATTCACACGTATTCATATACAAATGTCTATAGACGTATATACAATTAACAATATATTCTTGGGTAAATTTCACCTACCTCCCCTAAGGTTTCTGACAATTACAAGGACCTCCCCTAAGGTTTTTAAAATTTCACTGACATCCCCTCCTTTTGAAAATAAATGTCACATACCTCCCCTCCATTAACTTCCGTTAGAAAAGCTAACGGAAAACGCTAATGTCTGCGCCACCTTACTCTCCTCTTTTTATTTTAAATCTTAAAATGTTTATCACTTTTGTTTTATATATTCACTTTTTATGAAATTTATATATTTAAAATCTACTCGAAAAGATCTATAAAATGAGATCAATATTCAATGTGAAATTATGAAAAAATAAAATCTTAATTTTCAATGCGAATTATCATGCTACATAATTTAAAATTTTCAATGTTTAACTCAAAACTTTAAACCTCAAAATTCTTACAACTTTTTTTTAAGGTTCTGAGCTCGACTCCTATGATGAAGAGGTCAACCCTTGTAATTTATTAACATCTAACAGCTAACTCTATTGATGAATATCGAATGGCAAAAAAAAAAAGACAATATAATTCACATTTGCATTGAAAATTTAAAATTTTATTGGGACAAAGTCACCATTAAATAAAAAAATGGACTAACAAATTTACCATGTTCATTTAAATAATAATATATTTGGGAAAATTTTTGTTAAACAAGAAGATTTTATGATGTTTCGTACTCCCTCTGTTCCAAATTGTTTGCCCCCTTTTGGGAGTGCGTGCATTTTACACTAAAAATATAATGTGTCTATGAGAACATTTTTCGAAAAAGAATTACACCATTTTTTTCTTCTCAATAAGATCTTTAAATTGGTATAAAGTTTGTTGAAAAAAATTAATGTTTGTACACTATTTTTTGCGTGTAAAATGCATGCATTCCCAAAAGGGGCAAACAATTTGGAACAGAGGTATTACAATTTTTGCGTAAAATTTTGACTTACACATTGAAAATAATTTAAATTATGTAACATTATAATTAAAATTCACATTGAAAAAATACGATTTTATTTTTTCATAATTTCACATTGAATATGGATCTCATTTTATAGATTTTTTCGAGTAGATTTTAAATATACAAATTTCATAAAAAGTGAATATATAAAACAAAAGTTATAAATATTTTAAGATTTAAAATAAAAAGAGGAGAGTGAGGTGGTGCTGATATCAACATTTTCCGTTAGCTTTTCTAATGAAAGTTAATGAAGGGGATGTATGTGACATTTATTTTCAAAAGTAAGAGAAGTCAGTGGAATTTCAAAAACCTTAGAGGAGGTCCTTATAATTGTCAAAAACCTCAGGGAAAGTAGGTGAAATTTACCCTATATTGTTTCCAGTCTTTTATTACTAAAACTTTTTGAACAGTTTCTTTCCTTGAACACCAAGGCCAATGTGATAGGTTCTTTGTTCTCCCTTCCAAACGAGAGGTCTTGAGTACGAGTCTTAACGAAGATGTGTTAGACTCCCCGTTGTTACTCTATCCGTTAAAATCTTATCGCCTAGAAAAAAGAAAACACTTTCTTGATTAGCCTTCCTCCGAACACCTTACATACATACCCTACAATGCATTACGGGATCGAGTCTCGTTCCCCCCTTCCCGTATAATAGATCAAGAATGACAAATGACAAAATAATAATAATAATAATAATAATAATAATAATAATAATAATAATAATTAACCTAATCCAAGTAGAGACCAGATTAGGTTATACTTTTGTTCAAAAAATGTATTTATCCATTTATATAATAAACTGCAGTTTACTAGCTCACAATCATTATTAGAAGAATCCACTCTTCTCTATGTGGAGCTGAGTCAGCACAACCTCTAGTTATCAAGTGGCAGTTTATGCCCGTCTCCTAGCATTGCAAAACAGTCAGCATACACGCAATATATATCAAAGCAATATTAAATTCCTCCAGAGTCTGCTCTGAGTTTTTCGGGTTCTGATATGAATTTTTTTAAATGAGGTCCTTTATATAGTTCACCAAAAAAAAAGAGAAGAAAAAATACTACAAGTATTTAACATCACAATAACAAAAAAACTAAATAATCATTCTATTAATTCAAATATACATAGCAATTAGCCCTCTTAATGGATGTTATAGCTAATTTATTGACTTTTTTGTGACATAGTTCATCAAATATAAAGATCTGATCAATTTTAACCCCGTAAAGATTTTTCCCCAGAGGCAACTGTAACTAGTGTAGTCAACTGTATTTTATAACCAATCCACCCATTTGTAAAACAATCACCTATTGGTTTCAAATATCTAAAAATTTGCTATTGCTTTGTGTAATTTTTAACCCACAAACTTTTAAAATTATATCTTTAACCATTTTTAGAGTCTTATTTTGGACTTCCACCTAAAATAGGGGCTTAATGTTTATTGTAGATATTTTCCTTCTAATTTTATGTACATGCACATGATATATGAACATAAAAATTTCAGCACCCCAAAAAATAGGAAAAATTGGTGGCCTGATTCCACCGCATCCTTGTTGTAACCCAGAGCAGGCCCGGGATAATATGCGTCACTTTAACTAATGACACAGAGCAACATTTTTTACAGTGTGACATGATTCATCACTTGTACTTGTTGGGAAGTTAAAAATAAAGAGACAGTAACATCACAATAAGGTCTAATTTTTCAAAAGATTTTAGCACTCAGGTGCTAAAATTATGATATTTCAAGTCAAAAAATGAAGTGGTTTAGTGAATCGTTTCTCTTTTTTTTTCCGCACCAAATTTAAGTACTCCTCGTGTACTTTAATTTGGTGCAAAAAAATTCGAAAACGATACACAGAACCACTTCATTTTTTGATTTGAAATATCATGATTTTGGCACCTGTGTGCTAAAATCTTTTGAAAAACTAGGCCTTTAAGTGTAGTGCGGTCATCTATTTATTTATTGGAAGTATCACATAAACAATACTACATAAAACTCCAAGATATGCTCGATGTCATGTCTAGAAGAAGAGAGGGGGCCAGGTGTTTTGTACCAGTAAATGGTTGGTGAATAAGAGATTGTGTGAATCATTATTCATATCAATTAGGTTTGGTTAGTTTGTAATCAATCAACCTATTGTTTATGTTTGGTTTGATTCTGAAGTATCAAAGTGTTAGGTTTCAATGAGGCAGTGGCAATTTTTTAATGAAGAGACATAGTACACTTCCAGTCAGGGACCTGAATTTTTTTTAAAATTCGGACCTCCACTTTTCCGATCGAATTTCGACAATCCAAACCGTCCAATGTCTTTAAAAGGTGTTTTCAAGGGTCGTAAGAGAAATCATAAAAAAAATACCGGAAAAAACTTGATCCAAATAGTTTTTCACAAAACTGTACATATACACACATATACATATAAGTTAGTTATAGTTTGAGTCCTTACGATTGCCAGGTCTTGGTGTCGTGAAAGCAAGGAGGAGAATTTCGTGTAGAGAAACCAAGGTGAGAATACTGCAGTCAAGTTAGTTTTTCATATATCATTACATGAAAATTGATTCTAGACTGTGTCTTGGTAGCCTCCACTCAATAGGTGGAGGATAACATTCATATAATGACAAATTAGTTCGAATATCAATACACATTTCACGAATATCATATACTTTTACGGATTATGCATTTTTCTTGGATTTTAAACACTTTTGACTTATTATCCTCCATCTAGTGGGTGGAGGTTAGCATTTTCCTTGGACTTAAAGGCAGCATGTATATGTTCTCTGTCATAAAAAAAAAATGCTCCTGAAACATAGGGAAACCTAACTGGGAGGTTAAGGGTCGAATCTTGCTTAAGTCAATAATTGCAATATTTTCTTCCTTCTTCCTTTCTTACCGGGGATCTTCTTTATCTTTCTTTGTCTCTTTTCTGTGATGGACTTATTTCTTGAGTATGTTAAGTTGTTGTGCTCGGTTGTTGTGTTGACTCTCATACAGTTAATGTGGTGTACCGTGATTTGTACTTTATAATTCATACATGATGTAAATAATCTCTCCTATCGATTGAAAAAAAACCCAAAAAACATAGGGAAAAGTGAAAAAAGTGTTGGGATTCCACCCCACGTGGGCCAGATGGGCTTAGGCCCATATGGGAGGTTTTAGGGTTTTGTCTGTGTAACTCTATAAATACTCTGTGATGTCTTTGTGTATTAAGTGTGGTAACACAATGTAGAGAGAGAGGTAGAGAGTGTGAGTGGGGAGTCGGTTGTGGCTCTCCCGGAGAGAGAGAGAGAGAGAGAGAGAGAGAGAGATACACGAGAGACTTGGTGAGGTTCCATTATTGTGAGATAAGAGTGTGAGTGTGTAACACAAGATCACGGATTTGCTTCGGATTATAGTGAAACCCCCTCCTCGTGGATGTAGGTCGAATTTGGCTGAACCACGTATATTGTGTGTCGAGTTTTTCTCTTGATTTTATTGTTTCTATGTGAGAGGTGCACGTTTGGGCATAACAAACTAGTATCAGAGCTTTGGTTGAAGAACCGAAGAGCGTAGTGCAGTCGAAAAATCACTCGGAAGCCATTGGAGCACTTTTTCAAGCTTTGGTCAGACAAAACAGATGACAAAACTTGTTTTTGATCAGATGGAAAGGTGCAACTCTCGTAGATGAGTCCAACGGAGTGCTCGGAGTCAGTTTTTATCACCAGAGAGAGTCCCACAGGTGGTCTGAACAGTGGCGGGAGGAGGCGGCGTCCGATTTGAATATCGATCCTATTAGGAGTGGTCGCATTACAGATTTTAGCACAGGGTTTTGTCGCTCATGAAAAGACGATCATGGGGATGGTCGGAAGGTCGCCGGAGAATACCCCACGCGCCCGCATGCGCCTCTTGGAGCTAGGCGCGTCAGATCTACTTGCAGCAATGAGCTGCACATGCCGAATAGTGTAGAAGACGACCCAATTAACGCTGAGTCAGTGCCACGAAGGATGGTCAACGCCACGTCATTTGGCCAATGATGAAGTGGTGCCACGTCAACAAATGGGGTCATAAGGGTCTAGATTCATGGTCAAAGAGTTCGAAGGGGTCAAGAGTCCAGGTAAATAGGGTCAAAAAGGCCAGTTCGGAGGTCAAAGGGGTCAAGTCGATTAGACCGGCAGTTTAGAGAAAAGTCAAACCGGGATCAGACCGAACCAGACCGAAAAATGGTCCGGAGGCAGACCAAATTACGTTCTTTTGCAGGTTCAGTGGGATTTTGACCGGTTCGAACCGGTTTCCAACTTGGTTTTTTGTTCCAGATTCAACCACGCACTCTGTTTTTCGTGAAGATGCTCGGAAGTAGGTTTTGTTGTTGGATTGAGTCGGATTTAGACGTTCGGAGGCATTTTGGGTTGGGAGGAGGTTGTTCCTAACTATTTGAACGGTTCCAAATTCACTAGTGGGATTGGATTTGAGTGATTCAAGTCGGATTTTGTGGTCCTAAACACATCCGAAGAGATTAGGGAGGATTCGACGCAGTCAGATCAATCAGATGGGAGGATGTTAAGTCGGAAGCAGACCATGGGAGATCCGATGGGAGTCTAGGGGGTGCTAGGAAGGCTGGGGATGGAACATGGATGGACCAAGGGATAGGATGAGACCCGGGAGAGCTGACGGAGAGTGCTGAGAAGACCAGGATAGTGGCAAGAGTGGCGGATAAGTGACAGATTGGTGACAGAAAGGAGAGCGGAGTTGGATAGCTACACACCAAGAGTATTGGATAGACTTTGCAGAGATCGAAGGTTGATCGGCGCAATCGGGTGATTGCGGATTCACAATGTTTGAGCCGTGGTGATCACTCAGATAAGCTAGTGAGCAGAGATACATTCTCTCAGGTGTTGCATCTTTGTTGATGGGTGCAGATACACTTGTATGGTAATGACACTGGCGCTTACTAGAGTGACAAATTGGAGTTGGTCAGCAGTAATCGGAGGCAGTCTGGTTCAATCAGGTTTAAAGACCTATCACCAAGATTTGCAGTTATGATTCGAGCTGCATTGGATTAGATGATAGGGCACTATACAGGCTTGTGAGAGTGCAATGACAGTTGGAGCAGATATCAGGCATGATTAGGCAATATGGGTGTTTTTGTGACGTGAACAGGAGAGGCGACAGTTGCGGTTGGACATAGGATAGGCGCAGGAGTGTACTGAGGAGTCATGACCAGGATGGCACTGGATATGTTGGTAGTCGAATCAAGAGTGTGAATGATGGTAACTAGCAAGGATAAGGCGACTGGTTACTATGGGTTGTTCATGGGAGCTCCGGACAGAGGGATTGAGATGGAGATCAGACGATGCATACTAGTATTCTCTTTCTTCTGTGTTTTGTGGCGGATTATCTTTCCAGTGATGAGCTCATGTTGGTGTGGAAAGATGGGGTCACGAATTATGTCCTGTGATTGGGCATGAGCATTTGGGTTTTTGGATGCTCGAATGGGAGCACTCTGATTAGGGGTGCAGGATTGTGATCAACCGCGGAAGATTTGGCTTGCAGGGATACATTCATTTGAGTAGTATGCCCGGTTGGGGTGTGGATATGCTTGTTTGGAAATGACACCAGACGCCTGTCGAGCAATAGATCAGTTTAAGACACGAAAAATCTAGCAGGAATAGTTCACATCTCGGATTCATGAGAGGTGTATCCCAGTTTTTAGGGTGCGGAGGTGCTCAGTGGGGGATGCAATGTAAGAGAAGGACTCAGCCTCATCGTAGCCGGTGTGTGAGATCATTTGGAGGAGTGAGTCTCTAGTGTGGGCAAAGGGTTACTGCATTTTCTTGACAGGACAGGATGCTAAAGTGGCGGAGCGCTGCGATAAAGCTGCGGGCATTCGATGAGGGGGTGCAGGCACCCTAGTTAATGGGGTGTAGGCGCTTCTGTTGGTAAGCGCATAGATGAGCTATTCTGTTGGAGAGCGCGGACGCTTCTGTTGGTGAGCGCATACACTTCGGGTTTGAGGTGTGCAAGTGGAGGCATTCTTTTTTAGGGAATGCAGTACTCGGGTTTTTTCTTATTGGTTGCGGAGTCCGGTTTTACAAAGATACACTCTTTCGGGTTTATGTACTCTGTTTTGGTAGTGCATGGATGCTCGACGGATTAGTGACACAGGCGCTTGACAGAGTTAGCTGATTGGAGGAGACGACCCGAGGGCGTTGCAGACGACATTGCCCACTCGGTTTTGGAGGAGGTGATTGTTGAGATTCCACCCCACGTGGGCCAGATGGGCTTAGGCCCAGATGAGAGGTTTTAGGATTTTGTTTGTGTAACTCTATAAATACTCTGTGATGCCTTGTGCATCAAGTGTGGTAGCACAATGTAGAGAGAGAGACAAAGAGTGTGAGTGGAGAGCCAGTTGTGGCTCTCCCGGAGAGAGAGATACACGAGAGACTTGGCGAGGTTTCATTATTGTGAGATGAGAGTGTGAATGTGTAACACAAGATCACGGATTTGCTTCAGATTATAGTGAAACCCCCTCCCCGTGGATGTAGGTCGGATTTTGCCGAACCATGTATATTGTGTGTCGTGTTTTTCTCTTGATTTTACTGTTTCTGTGCGAGAGGTGCATGTTTGGGCATAACAAAAAGCATACAAACTCGTAGCATCGCGGGAACATGATCAATTCCACTGCTGCTATTACTATCCCAAACATTTGGTAAATGTTTTTCGTTTCTAATTCAAAACATAGAGCATCATAATGCACAATTATATTTAACTAACCAAACAAAAACACGAGGTTTGCAATAGGAAATTTTCCGTCGTTCAAAAAACAAAAAAAAGAAGAAAAATACGAGTAACCAAAATTTATAATAGTAGAAGATGTTAAAAAGAAAAAAAATTATCGTATTAAATTGCAGAGTCCAATGGCAGAGCCATCTAAAAACCAGAGGGGTCATGTGATCCTCCTGGAATTACTACCCTGAATTCTTACAACTGAATTACTACCCTGAATTCTTACAACTGAATCACTATTGTAGTTATTGTCATACATTCAAACTAGGGGTGCAAACGAGTTGAGCCGAGCTAAGCTAAGTTTTGTAGCGTTTGAGCTTGGCTCGTTAAGAAAACGAGCCAAAAAATCGAGCTCGGCTTGGTCATAAATGAGCGAAGCCCTTAACAAGCTAAGCCAGAGTAATTTACTTAACAAACCTCCTTAAACGAGCCGAGCCGAGCCGAAATTTAACAAACTCGTTAATTAAATGAGCCTGAAAATCGAGCTTGAGCTCGGCTTGATTACTTAAGGACCAAAGTCAAGCCATAACGAGCCAAGCTATGAGCTACTCGCGAGTGGCTCAGTTCGTTTGTAGCCCTAATTCGAACCCCTAAAAGACTCTCCAATACTTATTATTCTTGACTCTAAATTCTTTAGCACTCCTGGTATTCTGATTAAAGCCATCCTTTACTTGAACAAAAATTTTAAACCACACCCAAACAGTCAAATACTTACACATTGTGAGCGTGAGTGTGTATGAGTTTGTGTGTTCGAGTGTGTTGTTCGCAAAGTTGTTGGTTAAATATGCTCTCTCTCTCTCTCTCCCTCCCTCTCTCTCTCCTCTATGCAGCGTGATGACTCAGACTTGCTCTGGCTAATAAACCATAAGTTCACTAAAGACAAAAATAATCTAAGTTTTTGTGTTTCATTGAATTATTTTTGCCTTTATTCACAAAAGAATTGATTGAAGACAAAACTAATCCAAATTTTTGTAATTTATTGGATTATTTTTGTATTTTTTACAAAAAATTAAGTTTGGTTAATAATTTTATAATTTTTAGATTCATATCGTCTCGACGAATCAATAAATCACAAAAAAAATCGACACAAAACTAACAAATTCAAAAAAAAAATAATAATAAGGACAAAAAAATAAACCACTTATGGTTTATTAGCCAAAATGCAAGCCTTATTCTTTTTGAATTAGTAAATTTATTTTATTCTATATGATTAATCTAAGGCCAAACCGATCAACAAAATGTGGTCGTTTAAGCCTAGCACAACAATTACCGCAGGGAGGGTGGCCCAGCAGTGGAGGCACTTGCCCTCCACATCTTTGTCCCAAGTTCGACTCTTAGTGAAGAATAAAGTAATTTTGTTCTCCTGTTTCTTTTAGGAGGCTTTTGGGCCTTTATCGGGAGTATGGTAAACACTGTTGGTGCCCAGTGGCTTAGGTTCCTTCCTTTAATTTGGGTTAAATTGGGCCGACAACTAATTTTTTCGGGATCTTTGTCTAACTGTGCAGTAAAACGCTCGCTAGAGAACCATTTTTTTTTGGAGTTCAAAAAAAAAAAAAAAAGGCCTAGCACAACAATTATACGCACTTGGCACTTGGCAGGCACTTCCTTCTTCTTGATCAGTTCTCATCTCAAGCCAAGTACACTAGTAGACTTCACAAACGTTGGGGCGGAGACAGAAGAAGAAACCCTAGCTCTACGACGTCAACACAGCACCATGGACGGAGACGACGAAGCTTCGGCAGAGATGATCGACGAGATCTACGCCAACGGCGGTGACGATACCCGACCTCACAGACCTATCATCATCAACGGCGAGCAACTCGACGTCGAGGCCTACGCCGCCCTTTACACTGGCCGCACCAAGATCAGGCGCCTCCTGTTCATCGCCGACCACTGCGATGTCGTTTCGATGCAGTTGGAGGCGTTGCGGATGGCGTACGACGAGGTCAAGAAGGGCGAGAACACGCATCTGTTTCGAGAAGTTGTGCAGAAGATTGAAGGGAGGTTGGGCCACGGGTATGGGCCTGACCCGGTTTGGAGTGAGGCGGTGGAGAGGAGGGCTGAGCAGAGGAAGGAGAAGCTCGAGAATGAACTCAATGCTTATCGGGTAGGGTTTAAGTTATTCCATTTGTTCTATGCAATGTTTAATCACTTCACGGTTCACATAATGCGCGTGCGTGAAAGCGGTGTACTAAATTTCCCGAGAGCAAAAATTGAGAGCGGGAGTGAAGGGTGCTACTGAAGGATTACATGACTAAGGCATTTACTTGTCTGTAATTATGATTGGCTAAATTGGTGTTGCATAGATGTCTATCAATGTTTGTATGCTATATATGATTGACGGTGCAAACATTGGACGAGTAATTCTACCAGAGCAATATTGAGGGGATCATTATTAGAACATCTCCCATCTGTGATTTTTCATTTGATTGATTGCCTTATCTTATAGTTATATAATCTACTATCTGTATGTAACCATCTGTAGTGAGACAGTCATACGCCTGAAATAACCTCCTAACCCAGTCCCGAAGAGATTTGTAATCCAATATCATGTCTAAATCTGGCAAACCAAGTAAGTAATCACTCCAGAGAAGTGGCGGGGGGATTATTATTAGAACATACCCATTGCGTGGTAAATCGTGTTTAGAAGGATTGGTTGTCTTATTTATTGACGTATAATCCACAATGGCACAATCTATAGCCCGTTGAAATAACCTGCTAAAGGTCCCAAGAGATTTGTAATCAAGTGTCATGTCAAATCTGGCCAACAAAATGGGCACATAGGTTATTATTGTGCTGCAATGCAGTTTTATGTGTTGTCTATAGAGGGGTTTATCAATGGAAAGAAGATTGAAAGAGTACTTAAGTTAATTGCACACATTCAATATCATAGGTAATCGAACACATTCCTAAATCCAACGCCTCTTCATTTTCCTCTCTTTCCATTATTCCATGTCCATTACCTGATCCAATAGCCAGACATTGTATCATGTATCCCCTGGGTTTCTGTCACATCTTATATACACATATCTAGGTTGACTTCTGCAGAGTGTGAGGTTAAGTTGTAAGGCAGCGGTGCCCTTATGATTTTGTTGAAACCTAAAGGGCATGTTGAGGTTTTGTGAGGAATCACTTCACAGCGTTTCTTACTATTTTCACGAATGTGGTTGCATGATGTAACAGTTTGGACTGAGCATAGCAGTTCAGTTCATTTTTTCCCCCTGTTACTGAATTATTGATGTGGGATATAATTTTAGTATGAGTGTAACTGGTGCCATCCCTTAAAAGTATTTATCAGTTTTAGAAAGGAGTATGTACTGTGCGAACAAACAAGGATTTTTTTGACTTGTTTTTGTATGAATAAGCTGAAGCCAACTTTAGGTGCTATTTTAGAGTTGGAATGGTGTTCACAGTGTCATCACTGTCATGTGGCCTGAGTTACGTATGTACTGTTCAATAAGACATGTTCATAAAAACAAATGTGCAATCAGGGATTCCATTTGATCAATTTGAGCCGAAGTGCACATTAGTTGCGGGAAAGGTTTTCAATTATCACCGTTGCCTCATGGAAAATATTAAGAGAATAAGATACCCCTTTCTTGTTTGATATCATAGGACGACTTGAAAAGAATCAATGGTTTGGGCAAAACTGTGGGCAAAGTACTAGACGTCAACTTTAAATAGGCCACCCATAGCTATTAATAAAGAATTCATCATTTACCGGCTTGTTTTTTTGATTGTTTATTGGAAGAACTTTTCTAGCTACTAGTTCTGTAATGGGATGGCATGACTCTTCTGTATGGTGCACTTAAGCAATAGAATCGAACTTCTCTAGAAACTTGATTACAAGAACCTTCTACATCGTAAAGTGCATTCTTGTTTTATTATTCTACATCGCAAAGAATTTATCATTTACTGGCTTGTTCTCACTCTTGTTGACCTGCTTTCCTTTCAGACAAATTTGATAAAAGAAAGCATTAGAATGGGGTACAATGACTTTGGAGATTTTTACTACACTCATGGTGCACTCGGGGATGCATTTAAGAACTACGTCCGTACTCGTGATTATTGTACAACTTCAAAGCACATAATTCATATGTGTCTGAATGCTATTTTGGTTAGCATTGAGATGGGTCAGTTCACTCATGTTTCAAGCTATGTTGGGAAAGCTGAGCAAAGTCCAGATGCCTTGGACCCTATTACCGTTGCAAAATTACGTGCTGCCGGAGGACTGGCCTTATTGGAAGCTAAAAAGTACAAGCTGGCTGCCCGAAAGGTTTGTCATTCAACCTGCCCTTGTTTTTCCACTGGCTCTGTTGCTGGCTTGCCTTTAAACGATAGACACCTATTGTTTGTTGTCTGAAAACTGTATTTCAGTTAGTATGGAGCCTTTGGCTTACATTGCCTTAGTGCTTGGGACGATGGCGTAGAAGAGTATGATGAGATCACAATGATGATTTGTCCAAGAGCATTTATGGGTAAAATACCTATGAAAGGATTGTGAGGAAGTTGATGGAGCAAGAGGTTGAACTGGGTTATGTTGTTAGAAAGTGAAATTCCTGAGAATCCCGTGACTGTGGATGAGGCTTTTAAATCTAACTTTGAACGATAGAATATGTTGTATAGCCACTTCTTGGATGTCCCTACTCCCTGTTCTGTTAGAACCAGCAGACCTCGTGAAAGAGTGCTGTATAAAGGGGGACAATAGGTTGGAAAAGTCCTAGACATGCCTAGTTGAATGCAGAGTTATGCAGGAAAGTTCAATGTGACTTCGTCTCGAACTTCTAATTATACGTGGTTTGTCAAAGTTACCTTCTGTTGTTCTGAGTGATGGTTGCTTATGAAAGTCACGGAGTCCCAAGCCAAGAAGGACGTATATGGACACTACATGACATGGATGCGCAAAAATGTATTTTTAGGATCCAATAATCCAAGAAAATGTTTCTTTTTAATTAGGATAAGAAAACAAAAGTAATACAAAAAATTTGACTATCTAAATTAGAGCAAGAAATAACCTTCTACACGCCTGGCCTATGTAAGTGAACTTTATTTAGCTGCTCTTAATCTTTCGAGAACATGGTGTATGGAAATTGCTAAACTAATTGCACCTTTGTTTTACTTGCTTATGTCTGGGTCCATGTTATTGATTTTGGTTGATTGCCCCTTTTTTGGGGGGATAAATAGTTTTGGGCCCGGTATATAATCTCACCAAACTAAGTAAAATTGGATTAATGGTACCACACTGATATTGTATATCTCCATGGGATCATGTAGCCAATTATATATTCTAGTCATGTTTAATCTGGAATATATTTTCTTAGGTCCGAAGAGTTGCGGTAGCGGGTCATGAATTTGGCTCGGGTCATTATTTCTGTAAACCAATGAACCTGCCCCTCTTTTATTAACTAGTTATTAGTTTGAACAAATTATGCGAGGGTTGCCTTTTAAGGGGTCTATTCATTTTGTATTTGTGACATGGTGTCTTTGGGGTACTTGCAGTTCTTGGAAACAAGTCATGAATTGGGGAACAACTATTCCGAAGTGATTGCACCCCAAGACATTGCTACATACGGTGGACTGTGTGCACTTGCAAGTTTCGACAGAGCAGAGCTCAAGGCAACTGCACTTTTCTTTCTTTTAAATGCGCTTTTTGATTGAAATTGGAAAATGCAACATCACATCCTAATTAGATGTGTTTACTTGGCAGAGCAAAGTTATAGACAATCTCAACTTCCGAAATTTCTTAGAGTTAGTACCTGAAGTGAGGGAGCTTATTCACGATTTTTATTCGAGGTAATGTTTATGTTGGTTTTACCATTTACACGTGACTTCTTCCTTTTAATCCTTTTGCTCTAGTTTTTGTTGCACCCTGGGTGGAAGTAAGATTTATGTCGAGTAAGCTTCCTGCTAAATGGAATTTGAATTATAACACGGATAGCCTCTTCTGCTACTCACAGTGGGATTCCTGAGTGGAAGAACTATTTGGTCCTTTTTTTTTGTTGGTAGTGATAACCTTTTTTTTGTTGGAAGTGATAACTGGTGAGGAAGCAGTTGTTTACTCCTTAACTAACCAAAAAAGGGTAATTTAGACTTAGCTTTCCTCCTGTTTCTACAGAAAGTGTCTGACTCTAGCCAGTGCCGTCCAATACCTCATCACAGGACTTCATAACTCTGAACCTTACACAGAAGAACAGATCCATATTCCCATCGCTAATATTACCCTCTATATTCTACATTACCAAGTGTCCATTAGGGGTGAAACCGATTCGGTTCGGTTCGGTCCGGTTCAGGGACGTTTTTGACTGAACCGGGAAAAACCAGTTCGGAGAAATTATAGAACCGACACCGGTTTTATAAGGATTGGTTCAGTTCAGTTCGGTCCGGTTTATAGGTCGGTTCTGTTCACACACAGAGAGAGAGAGAGAGAGACCCACACTCTACAGATCCTCATACATACAGATATATACAGATACTTTTTCCTAATCAAATAGGGATCAGTTTGGTTCTGTTCGGTTGGTCCCAGTTCAGTCCGGTTTATAGGTCGGTTCTGTTCACACACACACACACAAACCCACACTCTACAGATCTACATGCATACAGATACTTGTTTCTAATAATCAAATGTCTGGATCTACACATACTAGTTCCTAATCTGAAAAGCAACAAATATATACTATGTTTATCCAATCAATCTATTATCTATATACAGATCATTATGGAAAAAAATTAAAAAATCTGTTTACAAATCTATAGATATACTGAAACAAATCTCCATTTTTACCTTAGAAGGGTCACACGAGTGGTAGAACGGTATGGCGGTAGGCGTCGTCGGTGTTCGTGGTGGTGGTGAACTGGTGATGGCTGGGGACGAGAACGATGAACACCTTGAGAACGACGAACCATGACAACGGAGGAAGATGATTTCGACGATTTCGGAGTGAGACTGAGAGAGAGTGGTAGAGAGAGAGAGACAGAGATAGATGAGTGGGAGTCGGCTGTGGTTAGAGAAGAGAGAGAGTAGATGTGTAGTGAATGGCAAAGATTTGGGGATCTGGGAATTTAAGGGCTAGGGGTTTTGAGACGGTGCTAAATAATTTTATTTCCTACTTCTAATATAATGTGGCTGCTAGCAACGTGGTTAGGATGAAGGCCTCACATGCGTGAGGTTGGGTGTTCAAACCCGGCCTCTTACCTTTTTTAGGTATATATGAGTTTTTAAAGGTAGATTTGAGAAAACTGGTTCGGTTTGGTTTACTTAAAAAAATCCTCTGAACAGGGAACCGAACCGATTTTCAGAATTTCTAATTCTAGAGAACCGGACTGAACCGGTCAAACTAAAAAAACGGAAAAAAAAAAAAGGGCGGTTCGGTCCAGTTCTTCGATTCGGTTCGGTTCGGTTCGGTTTTGTGTTTTTTTTTTTTCACCCCTACTGTCCATTGTATTCCAAAAGAACTTTTTGAGAGGTTGTCGAGAATTTTATTTGAAGGGGGAGGTCCGGACCACACACCTCCAGCTTATCTCATTTGATAGGAAACTAAATTGGTCTCTAATTTAGCGCAAGACTAAATTTATAGCAGAGCTTCTTGGGTGAGTTTCCGAATGAATTTTATCTAGATTTTATCAAAATTTGATAAAATCAAGTCTTGATTTTATCCATTCGGAAACTGAGTTGATAAAATCTTAGATTTTTGCATTCAAAAATCTAAGATTTTATCAACTTAGTTTCCAAATGGATAAAATCAAAGGCTTGATTTTATCAGATTTTGATAAAATCCATTCGGAAACTCACCCTTAGAGCTTATTATCTTTCCTGGTTAAAACAATTTAGATTTTGCCTTTGCTGAATGTATTTTTTTTTTTACCTCGTTCTTTCATTATTATCCACAATCACTTTTCAGTACAGTAACCTATTGATCGCCTAGATTATCATTTGACATTCAAACTTGTAAATCATGGTAGGATTTATTTTTGACTTTTCTGTATATTAATTTCGTTGTAGACATGAATGTTCGCTGTCATTTGATTGGGCATTAATCAACTTTTTTCTGATTTACTTCCTTGTTTCACTAATACAAATTTTGATATTATGTTTTTTCTCCCCTTATTGCAGCCACTACGCTTCATGCCTTGATTATCTAGGAAATCTGAAAGCAAATCTTCTTCTTGATATCCATTTGCATGACCATGTTGAGACACTATATAATGACATCCGTCACAAAGCCCTCATCCAGTATACTCACCCGTTTGTGTCTGTTGACCTACGGATGATGGCTAATGCTTTCAAAACAAGCGTACCGGGGCTTGAAAAAGAGCTTGAAGCTCTAATAACTGACAACCAAATACAGGTATGGTTACTGATGATGATTCTTTTTCGGTTTGCAGATATTTTTCTAGGAGAAGATAACTATTCACATTCAGTCTGTTTGGAATGCAGATGAGAAAAGGAAAAAGATTAGCGTTTCTCATCAAATCCCACCACTTTGGTGATAAGTGGAATGAGGCCTTTATGTGTGAATCATTTCTCTTTCTTCCCCACCATTTCTTACCTTCTGAACTAGTGTGAGGGGTTCCCTTGTCCCTCCATCTCTTACTCTCTCACCAAAACCCTGAAACCAAATGGACCATGGGAAGGATAAAATTATTTTTTTCGGTCCTAACAGTTTTATTTTTTTATACCTGGTTAAACAGCAAATCTGAAAAACAGTAGTTTTTTTTTTTTTTGATAACTGGATGTCCGGGCCAACTGGTGCGCAACTCGATTGATTCCGGGGCCTTGAATGTAATGACCGGGCATAACCCCCAGTGGCCCCAAGAGTTTGCTCACAAGGGGAATCGAACCTAAACAACAATAGTTGGTGGGGACAAATTTTGGGGTCTGATGAATAATCATGCTAATGCCCGTATTAATCTAATTCTTGTGTTTTTGCAGGCTCGAATCGACTCCCATAACAAAATCCTGTATGCACGTCATGCAGATCAAAGGAATGCCACTTTTCAACGGGCTCTCCAAACTGGCAGCGAATTCGATCGAGATGTAAGGTCCATGCTGCTGAGAGCAAGCCTTATCAAGCATGATTATAACCTGAAGTCGTCGCGGAAATTTTAAACTGATTACTTTGGAAAATTAGAGCCATTATGCTATCTCGATTAGTTTAGCTATGAGAATTCATATGGTCAGTTTGAGCAATGAAATTTTCTGGGGAAGAAAGTAGAAAATATGAAAGTTGGCTCTACATGCTTGTTGGTATTGGCTTTTTTGGGTTTGCTGTGTGCTCTACATGCTTGTTGGTATTGGCTTTTTTTGGTTTGATGTGTATTGCCCGAATCATCACAACTATTGATGAAGCTGATGTTTATAAAATGTTTTTGTGATGGAAATTGAAACATATCAGTCCCGATTCATGATTTGAGCCGTTTATTTTGTTGGTACTGATGTGATAGTGTTTATCGTACATACAAAAAAAATCAAGTTCATTTGATGTCATCTGTACGAACGAGATAAATTTGTCACAAAATAACCTAACTATAAGCCTCTGGCTTTGTCGTTTATCTGCTGTCAAATGTGATTCGACTAGGGTTTTACAATGTTCAATCAACTTAATCCTCTTGCATGGCCGAGAAAAATTGTGATCTATAAAAATGAATCGAAACTGTGATGGGTCTTAGTTTTTGCTTTACATGTGAGATATGAACAGATTTTGATTCATTGAATGTGGTTTGGAGAATCTCCTAGCAGACATTGTGTGCTAAGTGGATGAATTAACATTTGAATCCACTCCCACTAAGATGTTAATTGCTTAGGTGTTATTTGACATCTTATCTCTCGTGTCATATTTGACATGTGACGTCAAATGTTTTTTCTTGGTTATGTTACAACGTTACTCTCCAAAACTTAAAAAGAAAGTGGAAGCATACGTAAAAAATAAATTGGCATATTGGTTGGAGTGAGTATTTTAGAGATACTAAAAACTAACGTATCAAGTTGCTACATAAAGATTCATATTGCATAGCATGTAAAGTCTTATATATGGAGTACAAGTTATAGACTTACTTTTTTCTTTTTTTCCATCAAGTTAGAATAGTGACATGGACCGTGATATTCGCCTATTTGGGACAAAACTAACCAAACAAATGCCGGATATTATGCACCCGAATTTCTGTATCCGGAAGTAATTTACATCCAAACAAATGTTAGATATTATAAACCCGAATTTTTAATTCGTGAGCAAGTTATATTCTTCTGCCAAACAAGCCGTTGTATTTGATTCTATTCACCCATCGTGGCATTGCCTAATGCGAAAGATTTTTTAGTTTTGAGTGAATACCACGTGGTGCCCACACACGCATATTCGGCTGTCCATTTTGGTTTTGGATGATCTGAATTTTGAGAGAGAGAAAGGGGAGAGAGATTGTTTAAAGGGGAGAAAGATTGTTTTGATCTGGGCCATGCAATTCACTTTTAGACCGCCCGCATATAGCGTTCCGTACCAAATTTGCTCGGCCACTCTATACCTATTCGGTATCCAAAAAATTTTCCTTGCACAAAAAGTTATATTTTTTTTGCTTCACTGTCGGTAATAAAGTAAAGTAATCTTTCTCCGACGCAGTGGAGTCAGTGGACTGTTGTCTCTGCATTTATATACACTCCACTCTCTCTCTCTCTCTAAAAAAAAAAAAAAAAGCCAAAAAAACACAGGCTCAGATCTCCACTTCCACCTCTAGAAAACATTCCTCCATTATAGATACACTCAACCCTATACGTATACATGACCAGATCTTGAAAAGGGTTCCGCCACAACCAGAAAAATGGGCCACCTGAGCCTCCCTTCCTCGAAACGCAGCAACCACCTGCCTCGCCAGTGGCGCCTCATCGACCTAATCTCCGCCGCCTTCTTCGCCGCCGTCCTCCTCTTCTTCCTCCTCGTCTTCACCCCCCTCGGCGACTCCCTCGCCGCCTCGGGCCGCCAGGCTCTGCTCCGCTCCTCCTCCGATCCGAGGCAGCGCGGCCGCCTCGTGGCCCTCGTGGAGTCAGGGCATCAGCAGACCGTCGAGTCCTGCCCAGCCGAAGCTGTCGATCACATGCCATGTGAGGATCCGAGAAGGAACAGTCAGTTGAGTAGGGAAATGAATTTTTATAGGGAGAGGCATTGTCCGTTGCCCGAGGAGACGCCGCTTTGCTTGATCCCTCCGCCACCGGGATACCGCGTTCCGGTCCAGTGGCCGGAGAGTTTGAATAAGGTATATAACGGTTAATAATCCGTGATGTTTAGAGCTTGAATAAGACATGAATTTAGATAGTTTACTAGTTGAGAATTAGTTGCTGTGCGCATAAGCTAGCCGGACAATTCAACGCCAAGACATGAATTCGAACTGTCAAGGATTAGTCCGAGTGTTTGAATTAGACGTGACTTCAAATAGAATGGATGAGAAATGAACGAGGTTTGATAATTGAGCCTGCTAGTGGACCAGGATTGGTCCCGTTTTAGTCCAAATGCGTGGAGGCTGGTCCGAACACGAGTTATGTAAGTTTGACATGAATGCAAATAGAATCGATGAGGAATGTGCAAAGCTTGATAAATGGGCTCCTGGATGGTGGGATTAGTTGCACGTAAGCTGGTCTGGACACAAAAGTTATCATATTTATGTATCCTATATGTCCATTGACTCCATTTAAATAGAATGAATTAGAAATTTATGGAGTTCGTTTAGTGAGCTTGCGCTGGTGGACGGTGGGATTTGTTTATCGGAATTAGTCGAGTTGCACATGAGTTGGCCCATATAGCTGAGTTATCAGAAAACATGAACGAAGTTTGATATGGATTGCTAGTTGTAAAGATTTATTTTTATTGATGGTGAACCTATTAAAGCAAGTAAAAGAATTGAAAAAGGAAACAGTGGCAACTTAAGACAATTTTTAATGGGAGTCATAACTAATGTGAGTTATGACATGAATAAATTAATGTGGGGCACAAAGCTTTTGTAGATGAAATATGAGACACAAGTTGAGTTTGGTTATTAGCTAAAATACGACCTCTTTATCGGTCAATACGTCGTATTGCTACTCTTCGCCATTATTAATTGACCTGGAATGTTAAATAAAGATATTTTTCTTATCAATCTAATGGTGCTTAAGTAACCAATAATCCTACATTACCCTAAAATATAGAAAACATGTCAGAGTTTTTGCAATTCCATGGGGTCATCTGGGTTTCAATCGTTTAAGTTGTTATTGTTGTCATGTTTGTAATTGTCTTCAGAAAACAAGCATTCTAGGTTGTTGCATTAGAATTATGTGTGAAAAAACCGCACTTTGGACCAGCTCTTCTGGATTCCGTTTGTTTTAATAGCACCATCCTCAGCAAATGCTACATCAGTTGTAATATGGGATGTGACCAGGATACCCTTTTTTAGCTTCTAGGGTTTACTTCTTAGATAACTACCCTTCACCAGTTTGTAATTAGGAATGAGCTTATACAAAGTTGCATATTGAATAGATCATTTTAAGCTTAGTTAATGTCATTTTCATTAGACTTTATCCCACATTGCTAATCTTAGTTAATATAATATAGAGGTTACTCCACCTAATACTAGTTGATTGTGAGTTGATGTTTTAACATGGTATCAGAGCTAGGCTTTTGGACAAGACTTTCTTGATTGATTGCCTCATTGTTTGTGCCATAAGTGCACCTTGTTTCGTTGTGATTCAATTGGTATGAATCCTTTATTTACTTCTCCACGTGCGGGTTAGGGGTCGCCTGTTAGGGTAAGTGTTAGAGTTTGTCCCACATTGTCTAATTAGAATCAAAACTAGTATATGAACCTAAGTGGACTCTCCACTCATTGCCAATTAGTTTTAGGTTGGAACTCTCCGAGAAATCTAACATGGTATTAGAGGTAGGGCTTTGGAGGCTTTTGGACAAGAACTCTCTTGATTGATTGCCCCACTGTTTTTGCCTAAAGTGCATCTTGTTCCATTGTTCGTTGAGATCCCTATGTTATGGATTAGTTGTTTACCTCTCCACGTGTGGGTTGGGGTCGCACGTGCGGGTGAGTGTTAGAGTTTGTCCCACATTGGTTAATTACAACCTCCAAAAACTAATATATGGCCTATCTACTCATTGCCAATTGATTTTGAGTTGGATGTTTTAACAAGAATATTGGTTAAATATGTGTATGAGCCTCGCCCCGCTACTTCCTTGGCCCATGCAATCTTGCCCTTCGTCATGAGAAGTTATTTATCACGTCTTTCTTATACACATATCTAAGCACAAGGTTTTGTAACTTCTCTGAGTAACGTTGTTCATGACTTCAAGGCTTGATTCAACTAATTTATCCCCTCCCATTATGTGAAATTGCACCTTTGTGTTGTACCTTTCTAATCTTTTTTCAGTGTTTTAACTGTCCATGAACTTCCACGACCTTGTTTATCCTGGTGGTGCCATAATCCAAACTGCTTAAAAGGCATGCTTCCTGGTTCATCCCAAAGTCGTTCCAAAATATTACTTTGAGATGAAAATGCTGCATTTTTACATGTTTAAATACCATTGCCTTAGGTTATGGGTGTTATCCATTCCTGAAATAACACTTTTTATGTGCAGATATGGCATAGCAACATGCCACACAATAAGATAGCTGACAGGAAAGGCCATCAAGGATGGATGAAAGCAGAAGGCCCATACTTCATCTTTCCTGGTGGTGGCACTATGTTCCCAGATGGAGCTATACAATACATTGACAAACTTAAACAGTATATTCCCATAGCAGGTGGAGTTCTGAGGACAGCTCTTGATATGGGATGTGGGGTATGAACTGTAATCCTGTGGGTTATTGAGCTGTAATTATCATTGTACCTTTCCAAAAAAATGTATCAATTCCATGTCCTTATAGGTTGCCAGCTTTGGTGGGTACCTCTTAGCTGAAGAGATTTTAACCCTCTCCTTTGCCCCAAGAGATTCACACAAATCACAAATACAATTTGCATTAGAAAGAGGAATACCAGCATTCGTTGCCATGCTTGGTACTCGCAGACTTCCCTTTCCTGCTTTCTCATTTGACTTGGTGCACTGTTCTCGGTGTTTGATTCCTTTTACAGCATATAGTAAGTTCTCTCGTGCCCTCATTGATTTCACACTTCAGTTACCAATTACCTCAGTCATTTGATAAATGTCTTGAATTGCAGATGCAACATATTTCATAGAAGTTGATCGGTTACTCCGCCCAGGAGGATACATAGTTATCTCTGGTCCCCCTGTACAGTGGCCTAAACAAGATAAGGAATGGGCAGATCTCCAGTCAGTAGCAAGGGCATTGTGTTATGAGCTGATTGCAGTGGATGGAAACACTGTCATATGGAAAAAGCCTAATGGGGATGCATGTCTCCCAAACCAAAATGAATTTGGGCTTGCAATGTGTGACGAATCTGATGATCCAAGTTATGCATGGTAATTTGGTTTCTGTGCCTTATCGTCACTGTTTCCTTTATGGTTTTCATTTAGCTTAGAATGCCTGGCAATGGACAGATCAATCCTTTATTTCTTATTTTTCCATATTTTGTAGCTGCTTTATGACGAGTTGTACAATTAGTTGGATTTGTGCATCTTAGCTTTGTTCTTTTGCAGGTACTTCAAGTTGAAGAAATGTGTTAGCAGGACATCCTCTGTCAAAGGAGAATATGCTGTTGGTATTGTTCCAAAGTGGCCGGAGAGGCTTACAATAGCTCCTTCAAGGGCCAAACTTATGAAAAATGGAATGGATGTGTTTGATGCTGACACCAGGCGGTGGGCAAGGAGAGTTGCATACTATAAAAATTCTTTGGGATTGAAGCTGGGGACTCCAGTGATTCGAAATGTCATGGACATGAATGCATTTTTTGGTGGCTTTGCTGCTGCACTATTATCGGATCCTGTGTGGGTGATGAATGTAGTTCCTGCTCGCAAGCCTTCAACACTTGGCATCATTTATGACAGAGGTCTTGTTGGAGTCTACCATGATTGGTGAGTTCTTATGCGATATTTACTCCTCCTAAATATAAACATTTTCAAGGGTGATATGAATTGTTTACGTCTATAATAACCCAGTTGGTACCCATTCTTAATCGGATTACCGTTTTGTGCTGGGCATTCCAGTTTACTCTGGCAAATTGTAGGGGCAATAACTAATGGAAGTTGCTAGTGTAAATAGTTCAGTGTAGACTGCTATTTGGACCTTCACTTCTCTTATCTCCTATGCCTTGCAAACCTTTTCAACCTGGTGCAGTGGTAAAAACTCAGCCCAATAACCTTAAGGTCTTGGGTTTGAGTCTGATCAACTTTGTGTATTATTACCAAATGTCAGGCTTGTCCTCAACGTTCCCCTTCCCAGACACCAATTAATGTGTACCAACTGGGCATTTTTTTAGTCATTAATCAGTACATGACTCCAAAATGCCTTAAAAAGTTCACAATTATTGTGTTTGGATATCCTTTTCCTTCCAGATTTTCATCTGATTTCTAGCGAACTTTGTCTAGTAGTACTTTTTTTTTTTAATTGTGTATGAAACATTTTTACCTCTATGTACTTAAATGACTAATGAAAGTGGACGAGTCTGGACCTACATGTGGAATTTATTTGGATATTCCCTGGAGTAAACTTTTACTGATGAGCCAGTGTTTGTGGTTTGATGCCTTGACAGGTGTGAGCCTTTCTCTACATATCCTCGGACCTATGATCTCATCCATTTATCTGCTGTAGAGTCACTTATCAAAGATCCAGGCTCTGGAAAGAGCAGGTAGGTTTGTTCTTGGTCAAGATCTTTGAATCGTACTTCCTCGACTTTTTCTTTTTTATTTCATTTTCTCTTGTTAAAGCATCTCCCATGGCTCTATGGAATTAATGTTCTAAAAGTATTTTATGGTTCTATTAATTACAAAGTGCAGAAGTTCGGTTGGTATAGTAACTGTCTTGTGATAAAATATAATGTGTAATAGCTTTCTCTTTACTCTCAAATATACTAAGGAATTCATGAACAGTGGCGGGGGCAAGATTTTGGCCCGAGGGCCCCGACTTAATAGACATATTTTCATCTACACATAGACTTATTGTACAAGTCTATATCATGGAGTTATTTGATTTCCAACATATAATACATTTGTCCATGAAATTATTCTAGCTCAGTGCAACAAAACTATATGGATCATTTTTGTACATATTTTAAAACTGAGGGGACTGGGCCCCCACCCGGCGCCCAACATAGTTCCACCCTTGTCCATGAAGGATCCGGGGGGCATGCAGTGGGCAAATCTGGGCCGTTAAAGTGATTTCGACGGCTGTTGTCACTCACTACATGCTTGTAGTGACCAAGTCAGTACAGGGCCCCCGGGTCTATTCATGAAGGGATGTGATGCCGACTGTAAATGACACATGGACACATGGAGACTGTAAATGACTCATGGAGACTCAGATTAAAAAAAAACCTTCAAATTTAACTGTTGTCTATTGTCTTTCTATTGTTGTATGTTTAGTCTTCTCTACGATTTTGTTCTTTTTGAAATCTTGTGATCTGTTTCTTTTACTTTTAGCATCCTAATAGTACCTTTCTGGTTGGTGTTAGTCACATAGAAATAAGAGGCTTTGGCCATTTTTTTGGCTAGAGTTGATTTATGGATGTGAGGTGATAAGGCTGCAGCATTGGTGTTCAGGGCTCCGAACCTTATGTTGTCTTCTCCCCCTCTTCTTCCTTGTTATTCTGCGCTATCATGCCTTGGTGAAATCGAACTCCTAAGCCCTGTCACTACCCACAGCTGAGGTCAGGGAATTTGTGCCATTTGTGTGGCTCACAAGAAAATTATTGGTAGAAGTGGCCAAAACAAGCTGCTATTTTCTGATTTGACAATGATTTATTATCTCATGCCTCATTAATCCTTATTGATCACCTCCCGTCATGATGTTGATAATTTATTTGGGGAAAGGGAAAGAAGTAAAAAGAATTCTAGGCAGTGTTGAAAGATGATATTACGTGCAAATTTCTTTGGTACAAATCTGCTTATGTTTGGCAACAATGAGCACAAATTGTTGTTCAGTGCACAATCTGATCATGATTCTCTCTTTCTGACTTCACTACAGATGTAACCTTGTGGATTTAATGGTGGAGATCGATAGAATGCTGCGGCCAGAAGGAACATTCGTGCTTCGAGATTTCCCCGAAGTGATTGACAAAATAGCTCGCGTTGCCCATGCTGTAAGATGGACCGCCACTATCCATGAAAAGGAACCTGAATCTCATGGGAGGGAGAAAATTCTTGTAGCAACAAAAAGCTTTTGGAAGCTGACTTGATCATCGCACTTGCACCTTCTTCTTCTTAATGTAGGTAATCTTTGTATTTTCTTTTCTTCTTTAAGTTAAAGCTTAAGATGTCATTACTGTGAGGTTTATATAGTGCTGCTTTCTTTCCTCTTCTGGTTTAGGGCCAAAAAAATAGCCATGCCAGAATGAGAAGTATAGATGGAAAGACTTGTGCAGTTATTATGTTAGAATACTTTTACCATTGGCAATGATAAGCTTATTGATTTATGTTCAAAGGACTAAATTAGGGTTTGCTTCATGCTTCTTTTCACGTTTGCATTGTCTTGTTTTTATGTCGATATTGAATAAGCTTCAATAAGCATGGTAATGTGTACATAAATCAAAATGATTCTTGTGTTTGCCCTCTTTGACGCCTTTTGGCTTTGATTTGAGGGTATGATTCCGCAGCAAACTCGACGGTATAGGGGGACCACTGTTTCAGTGATATTCTGTGAGCAGCCACTGTGTATTTATTGCCAAAGGTTAGGTCTGTCTCAAATCCATCTGTTTCAGTGGTATTCTGGGAGCAGCCACTTTGTGCATTTATTGCCAAAGGTTAGGTCTGTCTCCTATCCATCCCCCGCCCATACCCCCAATTATTGGGGACTAAATGGGTTATGTTATTGTTGTTGTTGTTGTTGTATTGAATAAGTTTCAACTTGGAGATGGACGAGTTCCTTGTGCCGTTGGATCTCCAATTGTCCCAAAAGCTTAAGCGATTATATGTACGTCTGATCACTGATCAATGTTTTACTATCACTCAAGTGGTTTTTTTTCCTAATCTGAGTTCTGAGAAAATATTACTCTACTTAATTAGTTTTTAGTTAGTTCTATACCAAACTATTCAATACCGTCACCTCGCCCAATAGCTTAAATGTTTTTTTTTTGGGAGAAAGAGAGAAATATTATTAAACATCAAAACAGTACAACAAGTCTAAGTATAGGGATGGGCATGGGGAGGGTAAGGGGTGGATACCAATACCTCCATCCCCGAACTTATATCAATCCCCATCCCCTCCCCGATTCCCACCGGAGAATTTATTTTAACCTCTATTCCCGCCCCAATGTGGGGAACGAGGATCTCCACGAGAAATCGGGAATTCAAAAATCAATGCATTTGTCATATGTATGAAAGAGGTACATTTTTTTAATCGAAACAAAAGATGATCCTGTTGCTCAAATGCATATAATCAGGAAGCAACTCATAGTTTTAAGCACACAACTCACAGTTTCAACAAACATCAAATAAAAATCATAAATTAGTTTAAGCAAGTCTCCAACAGTTTCAAGCACACAATTCATAGTTTCAACAAACATCAAATAAAAATCATAAATTAGTTTAAAGTCTCCAACAGTTTAAGTTATAAACTTATTATCTGAGAAAAGAAATTTTATAAACTTATAATATTAATATATATGAGTGAATGCGGATTCGGGGGAAGGGTGGGGATTGGGGAGGGGACTGACAATATCATCCCCAACCCGATCCCCGAAATTTTTTAAAAATAATTTTCATCCCCTACCCGACCCTCGAAAAAATCTCCGAATCCCCTACCCATTCCGGGAGGGGACGGGTTGGGCGCTAAGAAGCAATTCTATCACCGGTGCCCATATGAGGAACAAAAGTGACCAGAGCGTGTTTAGCTAGTAAGTGAGCTCGCTAGACATTCTGGCGCGCAACCTTCTATATTCTACAAAAAGACAACTTTAAAACTTCAGCTGCCAAGTTGCGTATCGAAAACGTGTTATGATGATGACACTCAGCCCTCCGTGATATTTGCATAATGGCATTAAAACAATCAGAAAAAATATAAATTGCATTACAATTACTCCTATGATTTAATGCCCATTTAACAGCTTCAAAAATTGCTTGAATTTCCGCTTTTATAGGAGAGCTATTATAGGAAGATAAGGCTTGCGATGCGATTAGGGCCCCATCCGGAAGACTGGTTGTAAAACCCAGGCCATCCAAGTATTACCCTCTTTCCAAGCACCATTGAGATGGAGAAAGCAGACGTGAGATACACAAAGTCTGAGTTTGGATGATGCTTAATAACAAATGTTGGGTTCCTGATATTATGGGAAGTTACACTTGGAGTATCTGCTGGTTTGGAATTGTTAAGCCATCTAGAAGGACGATGAGATGCCAATTATGTATTTTGATGGATTGGCATCTCATCATTTTCAATATAACGCATCTGCCATGTTTATAGGGTGGAGTTATGATTTTTATGAAGAGGGATATTTAATGGGTATGTGAAAAATTAAATTTACCGTGTTTATAGGGCGGAGTTATAATTTTTAAGAAGAGGGATATGTAACAGGTTATGTTAAATATCAAATCGTTGTAAACTTCCTTCTTCTTTTTTCGGTCGACAATCAAGGTGTTTGGATCAGTTTAAACGCGCCTTGACCAATCTATTCCTTGGTCTGATCAAAAACAAAATTCTTGCGGCCTGACTCTAGAAATCGAAGCTTGATTTCACCAAGCAAGTGGACTGACTCTTGGGACTTCCATTCTTAATTTTTGACTAATTTAGGCCGCCAACATGACCTTTTCCTGTGCGGAGTAATTTTGGTTGAAGCTTTACCAAGCCTGAAAGACTTTGAATCTGTTTCTATAGCCATCAAAGTATCCATCGACTTGGTCTGGATCCTTTAATGCCTCCAAATTTATTGTCCTTTTTTTGACTGGACTGTTGTGATCCCTCGTCTACTACTGGTGCAGAATGGGACCTACTCAGAACTTTGTAATTTGATCGGATCAATTCATTTTGTAAAGAATTTATCAGGTAGAGTAGGGAAAAAAAATTGGGTGGCGGGTGAGTACTACGTGACGGCACCCATCTGCAATCTGAGTTGTTCAAACGTGTTTTTAGCGGTCGAAATTGATTCCCTCTCTTGATCTCCTCTCACCTGAGCACTCTCTCTCCTCTTTTTCTCTCTCTAAAATTTGGACCGTCGAATTGTTGTAGATGACTGAGATCACCAATTGGGTACCACGTGCATGCCCACCCAGTACTAAAACATTTCTCAGAGAGCAGACTTCTGCCCATACATATTATAGTAGCAGTAAACATCTCTCCTACTACTTTATTACCATTTCCAATGTTGATCCTAATTTTTTGATGGAGTGATACACAGAGTCGACTTAGACATGAATTCCAAGAAGCTTGAGGTTTAGGCTCACCAAAAAATCAAGATTCTAGGGCCCTTAATTATTTAGGAACCCTACATATATGTATTAGGCCCAATATAATTTTTGTGTAAGCCCTCCATACAAAAAGTGGCCCAATTTGAATTTAGGGCCCAAAATTCATGCGGCGGCAATTGTGAAATAATAAACAAATGTTCAAATGATGGATTTTAAAATACTGTAGCAGTTGTATATTTTTAGATAATTATAGGTTTGCATTTTGTATTGGTAAATCTTTTATAATGATTTTTATAAAGACTCCTTATTAACAATTTTTTTAAGCAAAATATAAGGTGGATCTCTTCTTCTTTTTTTTTGGAACTGCAAGGTGGATTTCATTTAATAAGTTTGATTGAAACCTCCGAAATCTATGAGTTGGATTTGGACTGATTCAAAATTAAGTTGATAATTCTTTGGACTGATTCAAAATTAAGTTGATAATTCTTTGTAAAGATAAATAATGGAGAGGCATATTAGACAACTATAGGTATCCGTCACAAACTGTTATCCTTAGTGCTATATATCTACATTACATTACACAACATTTTTCAGAATGTCTCTCTCACAAGTGTCCTTTGTGGCACTTTGGAGGGCCATGATTGAATTTTAAAGTTTCTTCTCAACTAATTTGATGGCTCAAATTACTTTCATTTCAAACTTCAAAACCCTAAACTAAACAACCTTTTACAACCGTCAGATCAACGTTTCATTTTAGTTATAGTTGTCTGATCGAGAAAATGCTTCCCAATATAAACCACCTTAACCTTATGACTAATACTCCCTCCGTCCCAATTTCTTGATCCTTCTTTCCATTTTGGGATGTCCCAAAATGTTTGTCCTATTTCTAAAAACATCCATCAAAATTGGGTCATTTTCCAATTTTACCCTTAAAAAGAACTTTTCCCATCTTAATTGGCTAGCTTATCATCTTTTATTTTCTAACGGTTTTTATGATTTTAAAAATTTTGTATAATAAAACTAATTGATATCTACCAAACAAGATCCATATTGAATATGTTTTGACTTTCATATACTAAATTAGCCTCACAAATTTGGTCACAGTAATATTGACTAGATTTAGGGATAAAATAGAAAAATCAATACAAAGTTTTCACACTCCTTAAAAACCCACTTCCCCAAAAGGGGCCAAGAAATTGGGACGGAGGGAGTAGATTCTTTCTATTGATTGATTTTACGTTGTTTCCTTCAAAAAGAATTGATTATCCCTAAACTAAACAACCTTTTTCTTTCTGCTTTTTTCTTCTTATTTGTCGATTTTGAACATTGACTTGGTAGATAATGGTCGAATTACAAGAATGTTTTCGCTCATCAATGCTTAAAATAGAAATTGGACAGTGTTATTTTCCATTATATATGTTTTGTTCATGTAGTTTTCAAATTATGTTCAAGGAGTTTTGGATACATTAACTATTTTTCATTTGTTGTTAACAATCACAATTTTGCAGGATGAAGCATGGGATCTATATTGATTCTAAAAAGAATGGAAAATTTAGGAACGCCAAAAAAGATCAAAATGTGACATCATGAGACCATCATCTACGATTTTAGTGGTAAGCACAAACTTAATTATTTCATATTGTACTGCTAATTCTTTGAATTAGTCTTAAAGACAGAAAATACTTAATTGACCGAGAAAAAATGAAATCACAAATTTTATCCACTAAATGTCCAACTAATGAAACACCTCTATTTATATCTTGCTATTTGGACTTTTGAAATTTCAAACACTCATGAAACACCTCTATTTATATCCAATGTGAATTTTATTTTTTTTATCATTCGTCATTCCTAATCTATAAACTACATGCTTACTTTTACTTCTTTTTTTTTTTTGATCACTTGCTTACTTTTACTTCACTTTCTCTTAATTTTGATTTCCCGTCAAAATTCTCTTTTTAATCAAAAAAAACCCTTGAACCCTTATGGATTGTTTCGTTTTAAAATTTCAGTTAGAACTTAGCTTTCCTAAACAACGAACCAAATGATGGCTACCATTCGTTTTCACTTATTGCACATCTTATTTAATCATGATTATTATCGCAATTACCATTCCTAATTTATCGTATTCTATTGAATTTGGTCGAATTTTTTTCAATCCGATGGCCAATAATTATTGGGAGGTTGGTTCGAAGGTGTAGATACGAAGATGCAAGCAGATACAAAAATGTTCTAAATAATAGTAATGAAGAAATTGAAGATACTCAATATTAGAAGTGCCCATACTAAGCATAGAGATTTCTTTAGAAGAGATCCATGGTTTAGATTTTGTCTTTTTCGTAACAGATGAAACCTATGTTCCTCATTTTTTTTAAATTTGTGTTTATTTTTCATAAATGATCATTGCCTCAACTTGTTTGGCAAGCTTGGCAGAAAAAAGACAAGGTTTGCCAGCATGTTGACTATATTTCAACCTCCTTTTGGTATGAAGAATCTGTACAGATTTTCCCCTAATTTGACTGTATTTTACAGGTAAGATCATTGATTAAATTTAGAGAAGTTATTAATTTAGATGTGTTGTGGTCAGAACGTGTTGTTTCGTGCCTTTAGGCATGAGTAACAGTGCATATGTGAAGATGGTTAAATAAATACGTACACTCAAAAGTAAAGAAGGATAAATCCATTTAAATTGTATTCAGAACATGTTGTGTCGTGTCTTTAGGCACGGACAATCCCTAGTTCATCTATAACGAATCCCAAGTTTTGTTCAGTTTGGGTTTTGAGGAAGAGTTTTTAGGATAATGAGTAGAGAGAGGTAGAAAAAAAAATATTAGGGGCAGTGCAAAGTGGGTCTTGATACCCAAACCGAACAAGATGTCAATATACATATGTTTTAGCCTGACCGCATACGTATTATACACACATATACATATATATATATATATATATATAGTTATATTTATATAAGAAAGAGGAATCAATTCAGTTACAGTGGTCCGAGACTCAGACTCTTGAGTAAAATACTTCTGATATTCTAAGTGAACTCTCCGAGTAGTATTTTATGGGATTCCCAAACCGTGGGCGTTGATTAGATGTTTTGGAAGATGAGAGAGAGAGGGGTCCCTCCCACAAGGGTGGATGCAAGGGCGGAGTTTGCCAGGGCAACCGCCTACTAAAAAATATGTCATAAATACAGTAATAATGTTTTGAAAAATTTACAACCACATGATTCGTCTCATCTAACTAAATATTACTAGAATTATAGTATTCGCCCATCCCACACTCGAGTCTTCCCCATTCATGCTCACACCCCATGGGGTCATATCACAGGAGACACTTCATTGACTATTAGAAAGAGATTTTTTATTTTTTATTTTATAATTTATGAAATGGGATCTAAGGTTAGTTCACCTATCGCTTTTAATACCCTACCCCCACTACCCTGTTTCCAGCCCACCCCACACCCTCTTCCCATTCAATGAAGACTCACTCACTCCCTTTCTCTCTCATGCATGTGTGTGTGCAAGTTTTGTCATAAATCCATTCAGGTTGATGCATTAAGGGCTTTAATCTCAGATGTCTATAAGAGGAAATTTGTTGATTACGCTAACACTGACACCTCAAAAACTAGTTTTTTTTATTGGTCAATAGAGAAAAAATATCATTGATAGCACGGTGTTATTGCCATTACCTAAGGAAAACATGCCGGCAACCAGCCAAGACCATAAAAATGCTAACCTATCATGACTTAGCATTATGCCTGCTAACTTCATGTCAGAAATCGCTAACCCTAATATGCTATAACTTCATATCGGGTTCGTGTCGTGTCATCATGTCTTTTCATAAATTCCCGTGTCGTGTCGTGTTCGTATCGTGTTTGTCGTGTTATTTCGTGTTCGTGTCAAAATTTTCTTACTCTAACCCGACCTGTTTAACTTTTCGTGTTCTTGTGTCGTGTCATATTCATGTTTCGTGTCAAAAATGACTGATTCTAACCCGCTAACTACGTGTCGTGTCCGAAATTCCCACCCCTAATGCCTGCAGAACAGAACAAAGTGTTCTGCATAGATGTGGCCAACAAACGGACAATCAAACAGAACACAGATGTGCACAAGTGTGCATCACTATAAACTAACAAAAACAACAGAACTTAAAAAAAAAAAACTAGTTAATGTATTATTTATCTGCTTTTCCAGCGCATTTGTTAAAGTCGAACTTACGGTAAAATTGCTTATTGAAAAAAGAAAAGAAAAGGGAGAGAGATACGAGAATAATAACCAGAGAGAAAACTTATGGAGTCGGGATAGATTTGGAAACTCAAAACGAACAGGGTCGAAGATTCTTAAACGTTTTTGTGTTGGGTTCATAATAATAAGCCAAAATCAGAAGCCATGTCAAAAGGAAGGAAAGGTCAGAAAGTTATCACAAATGGTCGTAAAAGCTCCAACAAACACCAAAGCATGACGTCCTTTAGGTATCTATAGACTGTAGAACAGTCAGGTGGAGCATGGAAAACAGTTGGAGATTGTTCTTCATCAGTGTACATGGCTTTTCAAGCCGATTTGACTTTTCGAGGTCTTAAAGTGAAAGATCAAATATGAGGTCATTTTTTAATCCAACGATTATAAGGGTATCAAGTAGGAGGCCGAGGGGGTTTAAAATTCACAAATTTTCGGGATATAGTCTAAAACGATCGACTTTGAAGTTTTAACTCGTGACCGACGATATCCAAAAGGGTTACCTAGCCATAGGTACATGCATTTTGCCATTCATATATAAAGTTGATCGACTTGATCTGTGCAACTAGTGATGGCGATTGAGATTGACCTCCTCTTCAGTTGGTATTCTAAGAGGTGCCAGAATGTTCGGGCGGTGTTTCACTAAGGAGATTTTTTACGCTTTTTGAGGTTTTTTTTATGTAATTTTTTATGCTTTCCATAAAAGGTTAATTTATATTTTAAGATCCTCTCACTTGAACTCATGCAACGCCAAATAGAATCCACAACAGTTTCATTCTACATGTGTTAATTATTATGCAAAAAATCAAAATGATTGGACAACGTAAATACTTTATCAACTCACATTGATCACAGTAACTGTGATTACTTTGAGATTCAAGATCGATCCAAATATATCGTATCACATCTCATGGACATGGGAGTTGATCTGTGCAATTGAAATGAGAATAGTTGTGGGGGCATGATGCCAACAAGGAATAAGTGCTCAATAATTCATGTATTTCAAGTTGTAGAGTAGATTGTGCTTCAACTAATAAGTAAAAAATATATAGCACTTGGAAGGATATTTAAAAAATAATTCAGGGCGTTGGGGAACAACTTAACCAAATCTCAGAGAAGAGCCCGATCAAAGCCCCATGTCAACTCACCCACAAGAGTTTATAGCACTGGAGAACTTTCGAATGCCATACCTTAAGAGGGAAGAACCCCCCCAAATCTCAATTTTGACCATCGGCTTACTCCTTCGCGTTAGCACCAGTGGTGGCTCCATTTATAAGGGGCAGTGGTCACTTAAACACCCCAGAAAAATAATTTTTGTTAGAAATACATGTAGTATTTTTAATTTATTTTAGTTTATGCCTTCTTGAACACCCAATTCAAAAATATTTGGACATCCAACTCAAAAATATTTGAACAACCAGCCCATAAGCCAATTCAATGTAAACAGCCCAATTAAAGCACGTAACAGAACAAAATCTTTTCATATCATCCAAGATCATATCTATAAAAAGATCTATCTTAACCTATTCACCACAATTTCTTGTAAAATGGTAATACGCTTGTTTAATTCATTCAAAAAACTATAAAATCTTATTCCCCTATTTACATAAGATTGTCCACCACTATGCAAGATAAAAACTTTAAAAAGTCATGATTTTTTGGACAAATATACATATTTTTAGTTTCTCATTTTGGGTAATAGAAAATCACTTTGGAATGGAGGGTATATTTTTTAATCCCCACAATATTTCTACAAATATTAGAAATTTTGTACACACACACACACACACACACACACACACACACACACACATATATATATATATTATTGATTAATTAAATTAGTAGAGTTGAGATAATTTCTGAACACCCTGCTACAAATTTCTGTAACCTCCACGGGTAAGCATGTAGAAAGGATTTTCCCCTAATTTGGTGTACCAATTGGCATATATAAATACTAGCTAACATCAAAGCTGCACTTTTGTTTCACAACAACAATGATATCACAGGCAATTTCCATTAATTCAGATCATCCCCTCATTAAGAGGTTTTCGAAGAATAACAAATGTTACTATAAAAGAAGGGAAATTCGTTTATAAACATAATTAATACTTTTAAATAATTTTAGTTCTAAATGAGGTGAATGTGCCATTTTTTGAAATTTTACCAGCAAGTAAGTTATGAAATAATATTGCTTACAAGTTACAAAATCAAGGAGCAGATCCTGTTTTTCCAATTACATTGCTAGCCTAAATGTAGCATAATAATTAAAAGTAGATCTTGTTGCAAGAAAGGCCTCTAGGGTGAATATTTTGTAACTACATGTTCCTCATATATAGTTTTTCAGTCTCACATTTAATTGGACATATTATTACAGATATATATACACATAAATGTGTATTATTTCTTGTGGGTGACGAAAATGTTCAAGCCATTTATGTGGGGATGACATCCTTAACCCCAGCACATATGTAAATTTCGGATTTGGGGTTCCTTCTATGCAGCCCTGTGCACAGCAAGTGCTATGGACATCTCGGACATCCGTTGCTCGAATGGACGGCCCAAATTTCATCTTGCTTGCACGACAACAATGACTTGGATGCAAAGGTGCCGAGATGAAATCTGGACCGTCCATCCGAGCAACGAACAGCCCAGATGTGCACAACACTTGTTGTGCATGGGGCTGCACAGTAGGAACCCAAATCCGAAAATTTCATGCCATGTCTGAAACAAAACAATTGCTTTCTCAAAATTAATTGATTAGTTTCTTTTAATAGAAAAAAGGAGTGGCTTTTTTTTTTTCCAATGATTGTGGAATAGGAGGTTATGGAAATTAATATGCCATTGACATGAACTGGATATATGTTAAATAATTAATGTCCATTGATTTAAATAGAATGGAGACAAATAGCGCTGTCCTCTTCCAAGTATTGTTTGGTATACTGGTAAATTTTATCTACCTGAATTCTTTTACAGTTTCAGTGGAATAAATTAAAAGCATCCTCGTAAATATTTTTAAAAAAGAAAAAAAGAAAAGAGCTTTGTAGTTATGGGGGTGAAAAGTTCTTTTGACTCATAAAGATGCTAGCTAGCAGGTAAAATTGTGTGCATAACAGAGCTGAAATAAATTACAAAATAATAACGTAAAGAGAAAATTTTGCACCCCCCTTTTCTATCACTTTTTCACGCATATAACCCCTCATTTTAAAAGCTATCAACCGCACCCCCTCATCTTTCACACAATGTGAAATGCCTATTGTTGTTTTAAAAAGTTGTGATTTGACTAAAATACCCCTTCATTTATAAGGGCTAGGGAGTTAGGGTTTCCAATTTTGCAGCCCAAAAATTATGATCTAACTTTTTCTCTTCTCTCTATCATGAACATTTGTGCTAAAAAAACCCTAACGATCGATCTCTCCTCTCAAAATCTGTCGATTTGAATGATGAATTTGGATTTCTGAGACAAAAACTTGAAAAGCCAACGACATATTGATCTCTCCAAACCAGTTAGTATGATTCGTGAAATACAACTCTAAGGGTTTAAAGCAAACACGGTATGAAACAAACCCTAATAGACCCTAGATCTGTATTTTGTTTCATTTAATGTGCTTCATTTGTAAGGATTGAATGTTTGAAAGGTTTTGTTTTTACATACAAAGAACCCAGGAATGAATTGTACTATATTGGATTTGTTTTTCAAACAAATAGGACTATGAATGTTGTATTTCATAAGGCCATATTGGGGACAGTTCATTCATGCAACTAGAATAGATGGGAATAATCAGATGTATCCATTGGTTTGGAGGAACAATAACTGGACCAAGTGGCACACAACGGTCCTCCACTTAAAGGGTTTTTTTTTATGCCATATCAAGTCTTTTTTTATTTGTTTTGTATTATTATACTTTCTATCTTTTCACTAAGTAGAAAAGTTGAAGTATTTTGCTTGTGTAATGTAATTATGGGACTCTGAAATAGGATTCTAAAATGGCACTGTTATAGACCAAGTTTTCTGTTTTGGTGATGTAATTATGGGATTGTGAAATAGCAGTAAGTAATGTTTAGTGTAAAGACCCGCTTTTTTTTAAATAATTTTTTTGAAATAATGTTGGGTAAATGTGAGAAAATGAAAATAGAGTGATGTGGGGTCAATGTGATGGAAGTATGTGCATTGGGGTGTCTTTAGAACACCCTAGAAACACAAGGGGTGCTAGTGCAATTGGTGGTGTATATATATATATATTTGTGTGTGGCTGATTTTTGGACAAAAATCAACGATCTCTCTCTCTCTCTCTCTCTATATATATATATATATATATATATATATATATATATATATATATATATATATATATATATCACCAGCCCTCTCTCCCTCTCCTTCTCCTCTCAAGTTCTCCACAAACCCCACCCCAAATTCACCCTCCACACTTAAATCCTTCACCATCCAACCATAGATTCATCATCCACGCGTGTTTTGGAGTCCAAGACTCTGTGGTTTTGCTTGGAGCTAGCATGTTTCGGTTGGAGATGGAAGCAAGAGCTAAGGTCTCATCTCCTTCTTGGTTTGCTTGAGGTAGGGAATAATTTTCTACCTCCTCTAAGTGTATATTGATTGAATGAGTCCATTGTTCTTCTCCTTGTTCCTAAATCCCTTGTTGAACTTGATTATTACCATGGAATTGAATTTAACTCTTTAATAAGTTTGGGTTTGCATATTTGGTTGATAACTCTATGAATTGGTTGTGAATATGTCTACCTCCTTTGCTTAGTTGTGTTTTGAAATCCCAATTTGGACTTGGAATGAAGCCCCCATCAATTTGAACAAGATTATTGTTTTTCCTCTCGAAACCCAGGTGGATCGATCCACTATTGAGAGTGGATCGATCCAAAATGCTCTGTTGCACTTTTAGTATGTAGTGGATCGATCCACTCCTTGTTTGGATCGATCCAGAATGGCTTGTTCACGGATTTCACTAGAGTGGATCGATCCACTCCTTGATTGGATCGATCCAGAATGGTCTGCTCGCGGATTTCACTAGAGTGGATCGATCCACTCCTTGATTGGATCGATCCAGAATGGTCTGCTCGCGGATTTCACTAGAGTGGATCGATCCACTCCTTGCATGGATCGAACAAGATTCCTTTGTTCAGGCAGATTTTTTTTTCAACTTCACGGGCACACCCCGGTTTCGTCCGAACTCCGATTGAGGTGATTCTTGAACCGTTGGAAAGCTCTACGAGTCTACTTTCAAACCCAATTGGTTTCATATTCATATCCTTTGTATTTTGAGAGAAATGCCCTTTTTACTATCAGCGTGTCGTATTTTCTCGAGGTTTATAATTCCGTTATCATGTTCCATTACTCCAGGCCCTCATTGGTCTTTTCAAAACTTCTCTAATTGACCTTTAAGATTTGGTAACCCATCATGGTGCATTTTATGCTTTCTCTTGGTTGTCTTGGTTTGTCATACACTTTGACACGTGTTAACTTAGCCATCTCCGATACACAATGAGTTTTTGAACTAAGTAAATTACATGGATGTTTTGGACACTTGTGAAAGGGTATTGTGATACGTGAATTGCTTTTGGGACACTAAGTTGAAATTATTAATTGATCAGTGGAAATATAAATGTGAAATGCATGACACGGGGCCCGAAAGAGTATGCCCGGAGTGACACGGGGCCTTTAATGGTATGCCCGGAGTGACACGGGGCCTATATGGCATGCTCGGAGAATGAACGAATGATTAAAAAGAATAAGATGCATATGATAAATGTAAATGATACTTGGGTTATTTTTAGACATTTTGGGTATTTGTGAAGTATTGTGAATGAAATGTTCATGTGAATGACTGTGTTTTGAGGGGAATGAACCCACGACACGAAATGTAGTGGTTATGAGGAAACTTATGGATATTTTGGTTCCACTAGATCTTTGAGGTATCTCCTAGACACCTTGTCATCGAATTCATTTATCTTGGTCCATCTTAGCTTATTCATTCACGTGCATCTTTCAATCTCTATACCCTTAGTGTTGGTAGAAATGTTTCTTACGAGCTAGTGAGCTCACCCTATCTTTCTCAGGTACACAACATGGAGCATGAGATCGGATGCTTGGAGTGTGATTGCATGCCATGAAGATTTTATGATTTAGAAGTTATTTTCTCATCTTCATACTCAGTACATATTTTTTGGAAGATGATACTGTAACTCTAATTTCTCCAAGTTTTTTGACTATTTCAACTTATTTAATAACTTTAAAACTTTTGTTATTTTTTTGCATTGGTAAGGGTACCCTTGAGCAGAAGCTCATTGTACTTTGACTTAGATTTTCTATGGGAAATTGATTGACCTTGTCATCAATCCTACATGGATTTTATTTGTATTTGGCTTAATGAAATTGAGGGCGTGACATTTAGACTTTGAACTAAGTACTTTGTTTTGTGCATTGTGGACATGGGATTCTAAAGTGTAGCTGCATGTGTCGTGTGTTAAGCACTGTTGTGGTGGTTATGGAATGGAACTAGTGTACTTATCTTTATACTCTTTTGGTTCTGAAATGTTGAATCTGATATGGAATAGTTGCTTGGAATTGTTGAATTCTGTTATGGAATAGTTTTCTACAACGTTATAGTTAGTGCAAATAGGATGATCATCTTCTTCCTTGATTTGGCTATTGGTTTGAAGTTCTTAGGGGAGTTGTAACCCACATCCGCAATGAGGGCCTTAGTTTATGCTAGTGTGGGATGAAGATGATAACATTTGTGTTGGAGAAAGGATGGGGGAAGGAGAAATAAGAGGAGGATGTTACAGGTGATGGAGGTGAAAGGGAGGAGGATCTTACTGGTGATGGATGTGAGGGGGAGGATGGAGTAAGGGTTTTACTTATGATGGAGGGCTTTGGCTTTAACAAGAGCAGGAGTGGAGGAGGGGATATATAGAGGGCAAAAGGGGCTTAAAAATTTTCATTTAGATGGAAAATCACAAATTTTGTTGAAAAAAATGGACAGAGTAGTAATGGAAGGGTGATAAGTGATACGGGTTGAAAGATGAGGGGATGTGGTTAATATATTTTAAAGATGAGGAAGTGTGTGTGGTAGAGTAATAGATGAGGGGTCTAAGTGATTTTTATTCAAAAATAAATAAAACCAATCGCTTTGTATAAATAAAATCACATGCCACATTCTTGTTTTTTTTTTTTTCCACAGAAAGAGGCATAGGCCACATTCTACTAATTCAAAAAGTCAAAAAGATAGTTTATTGCGCTTTTCGATGCCAGTCATTCTCTGACAATACATTACATAAAAAATCGTCAAAAGTCAAAAAGCCAAAAAAAACACCCTTTTAGTGGAACATTTGACAATGAAGTTGGTTTCACATATTAGACAAGTTATTCGGCCAAATAACTGAGTTTTTAAAACAAATTATAAGCTCCAATTAGACAAACACATCTTACCAATGACTATACCGTTTTCCAAATTGATCCAAGTTATGAAAAAAATACATTATTCTCTGTATAATTGACCAAGATTTGATTATTGATTTGATCACTCCAGTAGCAATGAATAGTTAGATTCTTTAAATGACATAGTTGCATATATAGCTCAAAGATTAATGCCAAACACTAAACGGGGACTCAATCATTCCTGGTGGTTTGTATATGGTATGGTCACATTGTCAATTACAGTAAAAGTCACGAACTTTTGTACTACTTGCATGCACTTAAATTCACACCCGTAGATTTGGTAGAACTCGTCCAGTTTTGGTGGATCAGTCCCAGTGACTTTCTGGGTTGACACCTGAACGATTGATCCCCAAAGAAGAATGGAATTAATGGGGGAATCTTGGCTTCTCAATCAAAATTTTATAGTACATTTTATTGTCATCATAAATAAGAAAGCACGTGAAAGTACTGCCAGTGATTTTTTTTTTTTTTTTGAACGGGTACTGCCGGTGATTGATGAAATTGTTTTTCTTGATTAGTTGAGTTGCACGAAAATTGATCAAAGCATCTAAGATGTTAAAATAGGATCTGGAGTAAGTGTTGTGCGGTAAGTGTTGTGCGCCGTGTGATACAACAAAACTACGTCATTTTGTTTGATTTTTATGCACACTTTCAAAACTTTCAAGAGCTTTGTTTGTAGGAAGAAAAAAATATTACAAAGTTTCTAAACCCAAAGTGTCTAAACCCTAAACCTGAAGTACATAAATTCAAGTGCCTAAACTCATTGTACCCTACTCCAAAGAGCCTAAATCCCCTAAAATTTAATTCTAAAATTAAACTTCACACTTAACTCTCCAAACAAGACCATTGGATATATTAAGAAAATGAGTAAAACAACGTAGTTTTGACACCTACCACACAGCGTGTCTCCCGAATTCGTTAAAACAACAAGAAAAAGAATATTACTACAAATTCACATGTTTTTGTGTAGTCTTAGACCAGAGATGGGTGCACACGCAATGCGTGTTCAAACTTGCAATTTCAGGATTGCAGGAAATTCCTACAAGTTTTCACGCTTGCACTCATGTATGCCTCTGTTCACAACACTACGGCGTGTTTGGAACTTGAGGAAAGTGAGGGAAAATAAAGGAAAGTTAAAATTTTTCCCTCCTCTTATTTGGTTTGGAGATAAAGAAGAGAAAATTTTATATATATATATATATATATATATATATATATATATATATATATATATATTAAGGATTGTGAATAGCAAAATTTTCCTCCCACTTTTTTTCTTATTTTTCCCTCATTTTATTTTCGGATTTGGGGACAGAGTTGTAGTAAGATCAATCCGAGCCGTCGGTAGCCGTTCATCTGGTTACCGACAACTCAGATTTAATCCAAATTTCAAATGATCCGAACTATTCATTATTTGAATTAAAACTCAAATTCATTGTCAAGATGAACGTCCGGATAACATGTGGACCCTTTAGTGAAGCCCTCACTAGAGAGGAACCCCAGACCATTTTATTTTCTCTCCCTTTCGATCCCTTCCCACAAGTTCCAAACACACCACAAAAGTAGAACCACCACAATCCGTCCAGTCTTTTTGACAAGCGAATTACGAGATCTCCATGCCCAGCCGCGGCCATGGAACCAAATGGTCGTACGCCGCCGTCCACGGCAGTGGTCGGCGTTGATTAATTCTTAGCGTTGGTTGAGCAGAGCATTGACTAGGGCGGCGGTCCAAAATGGAATAATTCATTGGTGTTACTTAGTACATAGTACTATGTACTACAGTATATTCAAAAGTCTATACACAGAGAGAAAGTCCAATTTTTTAGTGAGAGAGTCAAAGAAACAAAAATTGCAGAAAGACCAAGGATCTGAACCCATTGTCGTTTCCTACTACCCTCCAGTAACTCTGTTTTTTCTTTTACTGTTTTTTTCGGAAATGGTTAATGTGTATTTCACTTTCTTTTGGGGGACCTGTCCTTTTTTTGGGTGGCATTTTTTATCAGTTTAATTTTTTATTAAATTAACGTTAATCTGTTCGATTAAAACTATTCGTCATGATAATAAGGAGTTCAAAAGGTAAAAAAATCACGACTAAAAACATAAAGGTCATGTTCGTTTTCCAGTTTAGTTTTAGTTTTAGTTTTGGTTTTGATGACATCATGATTTCCCTCACTTCACTCTCTCTCTCTCTCTCTACTTATTACACCTTATGACATCATCAAAATTAAACTAAACTAACTAGCCAAACACAGCCAAAAGAATTCACTAAAGACTACAAGAGTTGAAACAATTGTCATCATTAACTTTAGTGTCATCCTATGTTAATTCATAAAATTACAAGTGTGGGGAGTGCTTCTCCGTGATAAACCCTATTGGACCTTCTAGAATGGGGTGGAGTGTTAGGGAAGATAACTTGCAAAAGTAGCACCCACGTTAGCGTCTAACTCGGACGATGGTGCTCTAAGAAGGCACTCTGACAAGTTAGTGAGTGGCTAAAAGTGGAAAAAGTAATCGGAAAACCAGAGAGAAAAGGTGTGAGTGTAGAGAGAGAGAGAAAGAGAGAGTGAGTTTTTGGGGAAGAGAAAGATCTCAGATGAGGTTAGTGAGCTCCCTTTTATAGGCAAAGGGATAATTGTTCAGTAGTATTTGTTTACTAATCGCTTGATTCGCGGACTAAAATATGTGGAATTGGTAGTCCTGTGATTGGAAGTCGGGTCTTGGACTATTTGTCCTGGGACTAATATAGTATTGAATCTCACACAATCTCATGTCTGATTCATGCAAAATTAACATTGAGATATCTCATGTTTTAGTCAATTTCATGTTTGGTTCCCTAAACTACATTTCAGGATTAATTCTAGGACCATCTCTTTGTTTCTCTCTCCCTCTCAATCCAAATCCAACCAATTAAAATTTTCAAAACCAAATTCAAACATGATTCTCAAAAAAAATCAACATGAATTTTTCATAAACAAGTTCAACATCCAACTCTAGTCTTTGGACCGAATGATAAGCCAAGGTCAAAATTGTTCTCCAAGATTCTTTCTGCAGCAAAACCAAACAACTATTTGGTTCAGAAACCTCAAAAACTCAAATGGGTTTGTGCCAAAACAAACCAAATCACAAATTAAAAGCATGGTCATCTCACGATTCTCACCTTAATTAACGCGATTCTTGAATATCTCATTTTTCAGATCCATGATGCGCTCTCTCCAAACCCGAGAATATTCTAGATTAATCCAAAATTGAAAAGATATAATTTAGGGGAGAGAGTGAGAGGGGCGTGAATGGAGACAAAGAAAAAAGAAGAAAGAAAAAGTCGATGTATTCTAGGCTCTGATATTTTTGTGGCAATTTTGTAATATTAGGGGGTTTCAATTCACATGTTGCTTAGTCCGGGAATTTGGAGAATCCCGGGGATAATATAGTACCATACATATAAGATAAATTTTGTACCGGTATTAATTAATCCCAACGCTTTTGGGGAACCAAACAAGGGAAAATGTGAAATTAGATGCACACAGTCCTATCATAGACTCCTAATCTCTTAATCAAATGAGCCCTAAGTAATCTCTTTGGTAGTATCTCTACACTGAGGCCTTATCCATTGCCTGCCCTCGGCGGTCCACCGATGAAGTGGCCGCCCGTAACTTGCCCCTCGGTGAGGGGTAATTTAGTTGGCCTTCTATCCTCGGCGGTGGGCCCCGATTGGCTTCGACCTCGCAATCCTTAGCCACTAGCGGCCTGATTGGATGTCGGATTAATTTTTGGGGTATTATATATGGAGGGGGTATAAGATAGTAGAGGGTAATAAATATGGAAGGTGACCCCACAGTGATGTGACATTTATGAATGAGAGATTAAGTAACACTTGATTTTGATGATTTTGGTAATGGGTATTGGGTATTGAGCCAGGAGGGAGAGGGGTATTATTTTGGGCATTTTGGTAAATTGACAAAGGGGTATTAGGGGTGTTAAATATGGACACCCCTGGGCTGTCAAAAAATAACACCCCAGCAGGGGTGATATTTAGTCTAAGTGATAAATAACACTCCTGCACTTTTGTTAGCAAACCATTCCATATGGGTGGGTCCGGGCATAAATAACACCCTCCATATTTATGCCCCCTCTAATGCCCCCTCCAAACAAGCCATATGGCTCTTGGGCATTTGAGTCGATGTATGTGAGGGGTATAACTTGTCTCGTAAAGAGCATAAAGTATGTTCCATTAAGCTATGGCTCTTGGCCTATTGAGTAGATGTATGTGAGGAGTATAACTTGTCTTGTAAAGTGTAAAGAGCATAAAGTCTAAGAATTTACTTTAATACAACGGGGCTTACTTACATTAAAATTTTGACATTAACAAAAATAAGAGTTTTGACATTTATACTATTTCTCTACTGTTTATTATTATTCTCTTATGTCAGTTTGATCATTTTGATAGATTTTAATGGAACTAAACAAATAATCGATAAAATTAAATAATATTTTCTTCTTTACTAAAAAGATAAATTAATCTAAGAAAAACTTAGGGGTTTTTCACTAATAAAAAATTATTTTATTTTATTACAAAAATTGAGGTAGATCATTCTCTCATGGTACATCACATAAAAATATGAAAAATCAGTTTATTTAAAAAACAAACTAGCTGAGTGAAACACTCCTATTCAACTGGAATTTGTTTGGAAATGGGTCCACCTGACTCATGCTTTGAACTCGAGGAGAGTGCATATCAAGACCATTCATTTGTTGCAATCGATGATTTAGATTGTAAGAATTTTTAAGAAATCTGAATCATTGAATCTATTAATAAATGGTCCGGATCAAGATCGCAAGTAAAAAACATGGACGAAAGAGGATCCGGACCCACAGAGCGAGAGAGAGAGAGAGAGAGAGGGGTGGGGATACTCATTTGACCTTTTTTCTGGGCTTCGTTTGGTCGTATCTGTTTGTAAGGCTTCGAATAGTCCACATATCGCGTCTGTTATCTTCACCCCTTTTTTCCCCTTCTCTCCCCTGATCATACCTTTCTTTTTCCTGCTTTTTTATAGGTCCCCCTTTTCAGTTCTCATGAAAAACCAAACCCCTTTTTCTCTTTGCTTTAGTCCGTCCAAGCATGCACTGACCCAGAGAGATATGAAAACAAAAACTAGGGTTTTCCATGGTTGAGCATTTTGATGCTGGTTTTCCGATTTCAGTCAGCAGTCCATATCTCTAGTGAGAGAAAAAGAGGGAGATATATATACAGATATACATAGAGAGAGAGAGAGAGAGAGGGATAGAGAAGGAAGTGCAAAGCATGAGGGAAATAGATAGGGTTTAGCAGTAGTAAATTGCTTGCTTGCCTTCTTTCTCTTTCTTTCTCTCAGAAGAATTTTTCTTTCAAGAGAGAGGAAGTTTGAGACATTTGGGTTTTTGCCCCTCGTGTCTCCTCTTCCTCTCTATCCTTGACCATTTTTTTTTCTCTCTCTTTCTTCTCTAATTTTTCTGTCTACTTGAGAGAGATCCGGTTTGCTGATTTTTTTTGTTGTTTAATTTGTAAAGAGAGTGCCCCATTGTTTGCTTGCACTTCAATTTCTGGGTGGTGGGGTTTGTTTCCTTTTCGAGTTGTAACTAAGAAATCATTACAAATCTGCTGTAAGGGAAAAGTAAGTAATAATTACCTGCCTTCAATGGTGGAAGGCGCTGTGGATTTGTGAAGTAGAGGGAAGAAATCTAGGGAGAGAGGAGGGTGAGCGAGTGAGTGGCTTAATAGGCTGTGAGGGGTGAAAAAGGGAGCAATTTGATGAGTTTTGGGGGTTTTCTTGATAATAATAGTGGCGGCGGCGGCAGTGGTGGCGGTGGTGCACGAATCGTCGCCGACATACCTTACAGCAACAACAACATGCCCTCTCGCCTTGTCTCTCCTATAACTCTTTCCAAGTCCATGTTCACCTCTCCTGGACTCTCCCTCGGTCTCGTGAGCCCCCTCTCCTCTCTCTCTCTCTCTCTATAGCTATATGTATATATCATGTATCTGTAACTGACACGAGATTTTGGATTGTGATGATGCTTTTATTTACTGATGTTTTTGTGTGTGTGCGTGTGTGTGAAATTTGAGTAGCAAACGAGCATGGAGGGACAAGGAGATGGGGCGAGAATTGCGGAAAATTACGAGGGCAATGTCGGAAGAAGAAGTAGAGAAGAGAATGAGAGCAGATCTGGAAGCGATAACATGGAGGGAGCCTCTGGCGACGATCTCGACGGCGCCGATGACAAGCCACCGCGAAAGAAGCGCTACCACCGTCACACCCCTCAACAAATCCAAGAACTCGAAGCGTAAGAAATCATAAATTTTTTTGATTCGAGCAGTTGAAAGAATACTAGTATGTATCTGAATTACATCAAAGTTTGACACATAATCGGGATATAAGTCCAAAATCCTACTGAATAGAAGTGAAAGGCCATTAAGAAAATACTGTACTAGATAACTGGACAAATAAAACCCAGCAAAAAACTTCAATGGGGAAGAAATCACAATTGTAGGGAAAAAAATGTATCGTAATCATTATCATCTCATTTCATAATTTTTACATATCTCATCAAAGATTTTTTCTGTATGGTTTTAGTCTTTTCAAGGAGTGCCCACATCCAGATGAGAAACAAAGGTTGGAGCTTAGCAGAAGGCTTTGTTTGGAGACCAGACAAGTTAAATTCTGGTTCCAAAATCGACGTACACAAATGAAGGTAATCAATGAAACCAGAAGAAATTTATATTTATGCTATTTGATGGAGTAATAATTTTGTTTTGGAACAAGTTTTGGTTAATTGGGTAGTCAAGAAATTTGATGGAATTTGATTTATTGCACCAGACCCAGCTGGAGCGACACGAGAACTCCATTTTGAGGCAAGAAAATGATAAGCTTAGAGCGGAAAACATGACTATTAGGGAAGCAATGAGGAACCCAATTTGCAACAATTGCGGTGGTCCAGCAATAATCGGAGACATATCACTAGAAGAGCAACAACTCAGGATTGAAAATGCTCGATTGAAAGATGAGTTAGATCGAGTTTGCAATCTGGCCGGAAAATTCCTCGGTCGCCCTATCTCCGCCTTGCCTGGAATGCCCAACTCCAGTTTGGAACTGGGTGTTGGCAGCAATGGGTTTGTTGTTGGGGGGTTAAGTAGTGGTTTAAGTAGTGCGATAACAACAACATTGCCTTTGGGGCCTGATTTCGGTGTTGGGATTTCAAGTCCTTTTCCGGTGGCACCGGGGAATGCTGGTGTGACGGGCGGGTCGTTGGAGAGATCTATGTACTTGGAGCTTGCTTTGGCTGCTATGGAGGAGTTGGTTAAGATGGCACAGACTGATGAGCCGCTTTGGTTTAGGGGTTTTGAAGGAGGAAGGGAGATTTTGAATGATGATGAGTATTTGAGGGGTTTTACTCCTTGTATTGGGTTGAAACCAAATGGGTTTGTTACTGAAGCTTCAAGGGAGACTGGAATGGTTATCATCAACAGCTTGGCTCTTGTGGAGACATTGATGGATTCGGTGAGCTTCTTAAACTTTTCCCAGCTATATTTGTTCAATGCCTACAGTTGTGATGGCTTTATAATTTAGACAAAGTCTTGATTTTTAATGTTGCTTTCTTTGTTTTGATTTTGTTTCAATCTTGACACTGTTGATTTATTTTTCGGGTTTTTGCTTCATTTTTTTGCTAGAATCGGTGGGCGGAAATGTTCCCTTGTATGATTGCTAGAACCACGACTACTGATGTAATCTCCAGTGGTGTGGGGGGAAGCAGAAATGGTGCACTTCAGCTGGTATCTCCACCTCTCCTCAATTCTTACTTCTGTGATCCCACTTCATTGTTTTTTTCGTACCTCAAAATTGTTCACAATTTTTTTTCATATGGTACAACATTCTGAATAATTGTTTTTGAAAGATTTCTAGGTTTGTATCGTTGGTAAAAAAAAATAAAATTCAGAAGCTTTACGACATGATCATTATTTGTTACTTAGATGCACGCGGAGCTCCAAGTTCTTTCACCACTGGTTCCGGTTCGCGAGGTAAATTTCCTTCGCTTCTGCAAACAGCACGCAGAGGGAGTGTGGGCAGTGGTCGATGTCTCCATCGACAGCATCCGGGAAACTTCTGGTGCACCGACGTATCTCAGTTGTAGGAGGCTTCCTTCCGGTTGTGTCGTACAAGATATGCCTAATGGTTACTCCAAGGTAAAGCCCTTGCGCTGTCGCCAAACCTGTTCTTGTTACACATTTATGGAGGAGTCACACTGTCTCCATGGCTTTTAGTGTTAAATGAGTTGGTTGAAGTAACTACAACTTTGGAACTTAGTTGAGGACATTTAATTGAACAAAAAAAAAACACCTTGTAAAAAATCAATGCCAATTGTATTTCCAATCTAAAATCCAATTCATATTATGCTTCCAAGAATCTCTTGTTTAGTTCTTATCAAATATGTTTAAGACTTTCTGTCGTATCCGATCCATGACACTCATTATTTTATTTCCCTTGATGCTTCTTCTGAGGTCAAATTATATTATAAACCCTCAATCTCAACAACTGGTTTTGCTCAAAATATGGGTTAATATATATCATATTAGAGCCGTACGCAACCAAATCGAGGGTAGCAGGATTATTATATCCCATTAGAAGTCTCTATTACACCTGTTTCTGCACCTTGGGACACATTAATTTCATATCATTTAGAATGGGAAAAAGCATAGCAATCTTCAGAGCATTGGGTTGAATAAACTATGTATTTGATGTTTCTATTCCAATCTGTGATGCTATCTCGGTCAGTCCACCCATGGCTATATTAAATCCGTAGATTTGTGTATTATCTGGTTCCAGCACCATGATGTGTTCATTTTTTCTACTCAAATTGAGGACTTTGTTGTCAAAGTCAAAACCCCGAGAGACTAGCTATTTTGTTGTCATGTGAGAGTTCCTAAGTTAAGCCACTCCATTACACATCTCTATGTCACCCCTCTCCACAGTCCACCTTTTAAAATATTGCACTAATCTTTTTGAGTAAATAAAAACACATTTTTTTAGAACAAAATGATAGGCCCTTCATTGCCTCTGATTTTTGTAACAAAATACCCTAAAGTGCGGTTCATAATACCGAAAATGACACTGTTATTTATATATAATATATTTTATTTCATTCTGGAAATTTTGGTGTATAAAGTTTTGAATTTTTAAAACGTTGCAACCCTATACACAAGGCTGGTTTGACAGTGATGGTTGATGGTTAGGGGCTCATTTGTTTACCAATCTTTCGTGCATACTTGTTTACTTTAGAAAACAGGCTAGGTTATCATCCTTGCACCAGTTAGAAAAAGGAGCAAATAATCAACTAGTAGTATCCAAACAAGTGAAACAACCCTTTAATTTTCTCCCTCTTTTCTGTGAAGAGACAAATTTCTTTATTTAAACTAAGCGGGCTTCACGCTTTTATCTTGCAATATTTTATGGGTTTTACACAATGGTTCTATGGAGTATCGTGTCTCTATTGCAGCCAACCTGGAGCCATTACCGAGATCTGTCTGCTTCTGTATGACATGAAAACGAAGTTTCATGTTGACTTCTACCATTTTGATTGTTGCTTTTCCAGTGTTTTTTATTTTTTGCATAGAAATGGGTTTTGCTTTTCCAGTGTTTCTTTGCATAGAAATGGGTTTCACTTTTCAGAATAGATTGAGCATGTATCACATGATTCACATGAATGATGAAACCTTCTTTTCTCTTTGGAGTGTTTGTTTTTGGTGCTAATATATTACTGATCTTTCTTGTCAAGTTAAGCAATGGGAACCATGACTTTTTTGCATTTCATGCCAAAAACTCATTGAGTGGGTATATGCAAGTCCATGTGTACATATGCACGTGCACAGGTCTGAACATAGCTGTTCAATGCAAGAGGAGGCCTCCTTGTTTTGGGAGGCTCATGTCCCTCCCAAGGCTCCAGACACAGATGTAGGCGGGGAAGGGGTGCCTAGGGTGTAGGCGCTGACTAGTTGGCCACCTAGTGCCCTAGGTGGGGTCTAGTCAGCTTCCTAATCTAGGTGTTGGACCACCGTCTAGCATCTAGGCGGAGACTAGTTAGCCTACTTTTAGAACACTGATTCCAAGTTGTTCGTTAACGTAGTTCAAATGGCTAAAGTTAATGTAGTTCAAATAGCTAAAATATCGGCGTGTGATAGCCAGCAATCTAATTTCGTACTACTATTTGCCTTGGATAGTAGCTCACTGGTTGTGACATATGATGTCCATGAAACTTGATCACTTGAAAAATAAACATGCAGGTAACATGGGTAGAACATGCAGAGTATGACGAGAGCATCGTTCATCAGCTCTACCGGCCCTTGGTTGGTGCTGGCATGGGCTTTGGTGCCCAGAGGTGGGTAGCCACCCTTCAACGCCAATGCGAATGCCTAGCCATCCTAATGTCATCCGCTGTACCATCAAGAGACCATACTGGTAATTAACATCCCTCTCTCTCAATACGCTAAATTAGTGTCTAAAATGGAAAAATATAGCACTGAATTTCTTCTGGTAAATTTTCATACTGGTAAATTTTAATGTCTTATTTCATTTATTCTGGGTATTCTAGTGTTATTTCTTTGGCTACTGTCTTTTTGTCCTTCAATTTTTAAAGGAAAATGGTTTAATTATTCAAGAACTCTTGTAAAAATTTATTAACCAAAACAATGAACAGTTGCATCCTTGAATGGAACAAGTTATCTGATGTGGACAACATTCCGTATAGATTTCCTCAATGGGTTTTTTATTTTCCATTTATATTACCATACTGTTATCCATGCGCTTTTGTTGCAGTGTAAATTCTTAAAAGTCATTTTTTTCATTTAAATTTGCAGCTATTACTGCGAGTGGGCGACGGAGTATGTTGAAGCTGGCACAGCGCATGACGGATAATTTCTGTGCCGGCGTCTGTGCTTCAACAGTGCACAAATGGAACAAGCTATCTGCTAGCAATGTCGATGAAGATGTCCGGGTTATGACCCGGAAGAGCGTGGATGATCCTGGTGAGCCACCGGGCATCGTCTTGAGTGCCGCAACTTCTGTTTGGCTACCCGTATCTCCACAAAGACTCTTCGATTTCCTGCGTGATGAACGACTGAGAAGCGAATGGGACATATTATCCAACGGCGGACCCATGCAGGAAATGGCCCACATTGCCAAAGGCCAGGACCATGGCAACTGCGTATCCCTCCTCCGTGCCAGTGTAATCTCTCTCTCTCTCTCTCTCTCTCTCTCTCTGTGTGCATGCACATGCATCTATCTGCTAGATTCACTGAAGGGTTAAGTATAGTTAAACCAATAAGAAAACACTCCAAGTAGGTGAGTTCACGGCTTCACGCCATTTGCTGAACAGTATTTTGTCAAAAAAAATTCACTATTCAGGACAAGTGATTTCCTCTTAACTAAATTGATTAGATGGTATTTTTAGTAGAAACGATTGGGTATTTTGACATTAGTATGAAGATAAATAATATTGCGTGAACTCACCGTAAGTCATAAATCTCGCAATATGAACCATTCACACCTCATTCACCATGAAAGTTTATCAGTTGGTCACGAACGATAATGCAGTATATATGACAGTACTAAATTATGGGCCTTGAGATTGGTTGAATTCAATTTACGGAAATGCCCGTGGAATTGGAAAGTGATTTTCGTCAGATAGTGAAAAGGTGAGTGGACTGTAAGGGGGACAGGATTAGAATTTGGAAGTATCCATGAGGACATTTTCTGGTTTTATCAGATTCAAAAAGGACACTGACCCAAATTTAACCTTTTCTTTTCTTTTCTTTTCTTTTCTTTTCTTTTCTTTTGGAAGAGGGTGAAAGTCAAAACAAGCAATGTACCTGTCACCTGTTCATGGGTCACCACCCCCATGACGTCACCTTCTTGGTGAGAACCCTAAAGAGTTGACTAAAGTGAGCTGTGTTCATAACAGAGAAAAAGAAAATTCTTGATTTCCTTGGGTACAGATGTAGTATGTGCTGCATTTGTACGATGCGCGTAAGTTTCACGTGTATCGTGGGTACTTTGTTCGGTAAATGAAACATCTGTGTACACGTAAAATCTTAGTATAGGATTAAACATGTGGCTGTCTTGTAATTTGTTTGAGATTTTTCAGGCCATGAATACAAACCAGAGCAGCATGCTGATACTGCAGGAGACATGCATAGATGCGGCGGGGTCCCTTGTGGTGTACGCACCTGTTGATATTCCGGCCATGCACGTCGTGATGAACGGTGGTGATTCTGCTTATGTGGCGTTACTTCCTTCGGGATTTGCAATCGTCCCAGATGGACCAGGGTCACGTGGGATGGCTAGCAAGAATGGCCCAACCAACATCGTGGGCTCACCCCAAAGGGCCGGTGGGTCCCTACTAACCGTGGCCTTCCAGATCTTGGTGAATAGTTTGCCTACGGCCAAGCTCACTGTAGAGTCGGTGGAGACCGTGAACAATCTCATCTCCTGCACCGTCCAAAAGATCAAAGCTGCCCTCCAATGCGAAAGCTGATCTGGGTCACGTGCCAGACGATGGGGTCAAAGTTGGTCCTTATTTTTGCATTGTTGGGGATTTAGCTATTATCTATATAGAGTGAATTGATAGATATTTTAACATTTGTATTATTATTATTTTTACGTATGAGAGTGGCGTGAGAGTGAAATGGGGTGGCTTAAGTAAATTTTTCCGGTAAATTAAGTGTGGGGGTTGTGAGTCAAGAACGAACCGCAGGTGTGCGAAAAGTCCTTGCAGGGTGGTAAGAGCAAAAAGAAGTGGGGCTGTGTAAATGTTGTTCTTAATTCAATGCAAGGGCGGTGGTTCGGGTATTGACTCAGGTTGACCTGTGAGCTTGAGCACCATGTACCAGTTTAAGGTTACTAAGGGTGGTTATGTCATTTTACTTGAAGCTGATTTTTTTTTTTTTCTTTTTCCCCTCCCTCTCTTTTTGGGTTTTTTCATTTTGTGGTAGCCTCTATGAGGGATTTGATCTGCCGTTTGAAGAAAGAACTGTGGTGTTGTAATGTTATAATGATGTAATTTGACCAAACTGCCCTTGATTTCTTTGCTATATGTATTTTTGGCCCTTGTTTACACACATACAACTGTGATTATGCTGTCCATGACGGGGATTGGGAAAGAGAAAGGGGTGGGGGGATCCGGTAGGCAATAAATGAGGGTGCAGAGGGAAGATCGTGCATTGAATGCAAAAACTATAGTGGTACATCCTTTTTCAGTACGATATTTTTCTACGAAAAGACGTGCTTTAATTAAAATTTATTTTTTCTTTTGGATTTGCTTTTCTCTCATTCTAATGCTATAACTTAATATAAAATTATTAGAATCTTTAAATTGGTAGTATATAACTATGTATCTAATATAAATCTTGTTTGATGGATTTCGATTATTTTTATAACACTATTTTTAAAATTACGTAAAACATTATGCATTATAAGATACTCCATCCGTTCGGATTTGTTAGTCAATTTTAGGAGTTTGTACGACTTTTCAAATGATTGTATCATATAATTCACTAATTTTAAAAGTATTGTTTTATAGAACTAATCGAGATTTATCAAACAAGATCACTATTTGACATATAATTACTTACCAATTTAAAGATATCACTAATTTTTTTTATCTGGTTGCAATAGAATAAGGGACAAACAAATTCAGACGGAGGGAGTATAATCATTTGAAAAGTGGCATAAACTCTCAAAATGGACCAGCAAATCCGGACGGAGGAGGTATAAAGTTTATCTATTTGCGTTTTTTTAAAATTTTCTCACACGTTATTAAATAATTAATCTAGATTTTTAATTTAATGTGTAGAATCTCGAAATAGTAGAAATATTATGTATGAAAGTACTTTCTTTTTAATCTAAATTTTTTTGCCTTATCGTAAGTGGGTACTACTGTTTTGAGACGAATGAAGTTGCCGTAACGCTCCTCAAAGAAACAGAGAAAAGAAAAGAAATCCCTCATTACCACTTTCATGTAGTAAAATAGAAAAGAAAAGAAAAATAGTCCATCTGCGACGAAGAGAAAAGAAAAGAAATCCCTCAGTACCAATATTTTTCGAGGAAATTATTTAGAGAGAGCACACAGAGTTTCTAATATTTTAGCACTCAGGTTGCTATCGTTGAAAGAATTGGCTTTTGCCAAATTTAAGAATTTTTTTTGGTTGTCGGTGAGAACCCACTTTGCCATTTTTTAGAAATGGCAACAAATTCTCTCAACAACTATAGCAACCGGAGTGGTTGCGTCACCAGTTGTCTAAAGTGAGATAAATTGTTTTAAAATGTAAAGTCTACTTATTTTAAAAATATGAATTATTTTGATACTTATCGATGTCTAATGAAGATAATTTTTTAATAATATTTCTCTTAACAAGCACTGTAATATTAGCAGTTTAGATCACAAGAATACTAAATACACAATCATTTAAGGTGATTGATTTTCACACTCACCAAATTGATAACCGCATCCTTGTTTTTGTCTTTTAGAGAACTAAAAGACAAAAACAAGGATGCGGTTATCAATTTGGGGGTGTGGAAATCACTCCTCTTATTTAACTTTTCTTTAGTGTTGAGATTGCTAAATTCTGAATGAAAAATTCAAAGATTGGAAAAATTGCTTACAATCATCGGGTTATAAATTTAGGGGTGTGGAAATCACTCCCCTTATTTAACTTTTCTTCAATGTTCATTCAGTATTGAAGACCCTAAATTTTGAATGACAAAAATTAAAGATTGGAAAATTTACTTGCAATCATCTAATTGAGTTGATATTTTACATGACCACTTCAACAGTAATGTTAATAATATTTAATGGCTCCGATCATTTGTATGGAATCTTGAAATGGGCCCCACATAACCATCCATACACCATACCAGGGAGAGGAGCAAAAGACTTAAAGCGGCCAGACTGCAAGTTGGCTAGGCGTTGCAAATTCTAGCCAGTTATTCTTGCTACAAAGAACTCGCTCCCACAACCTCCTTATTAGAGCATTACTAGTGGTATATTCAAACACAAAAATATTTAAAGATGAGTATTTTGATACACAAAAAAGACTCACAATGGTATTTAGACAAATACTCAAAGTTAACAACATTTGTTAAAATACTCAACTTTTGGCATTTGGATTCTCAAAACTACCAATCTTTTTCAATAACTAAACCTCAATAACCAAATTTTGGGGACCACACTATATCAAAAGTAACAACATTCTCTCTTCATTTTTAAAATATTTAATTCAAAACTCAATTTTTTTTGCATTTTCTTGCAAAAATTGACCTTTGCCAAATATGCTCAAGATTAATCTCATTTTAAACGTATTGTGAATATCTTTTAAATAGTACTAGTATTATTAAATATATATATATATATATATGTACAAATTTTAATATGTGCCCATTTTATGAATAAAAATATAGTGAATTGTTTTTTTATTATGGACACAAATGAATCATTGTAGAAAGGTAGATACTCAAACTTATAAACCCATTAAATGAATACTCAAATGGTGATGTGACAATATTTGAGTATTCATATTTGAGTATACCACTAGTTATGCTCTTAGTTTTTTCGGCAAAACGATATTTATTACTCAAAAATAAAAATGACAAGATAAAAAATGGCAAAAACACGGGTGCGGATGCTCTTTAACTTCAAAAAGAGCATCCAAACATGATAACTTCAAAAAGACCTTTTATAATTTAACAAGTTACTTTTCTAAAAGTTCATAAAATCAAACTCTTTATTCCAACTTCACTATATTATACTGTTCTTTTTTTCTAATCTTACTCCCTTAAAGTAAATTTTTATTTTTTTAAAAAAAAAAAGGTGAACAGTAGCGACTCAAATTTGTGCAGGTACAGTAGCAGAAACAAATTGGTGAGGGAAGATAGAGAAGCTGATTTTTTAAGGTTTTTAAGGAGTGGCCACTCAATTTTAGCTCAAAAGTTCGTTTAGATAAACTGATATTGATGCTCTTAGGTTACAAATACTCTATGACTTTGGCATGTTCAAAGTCTTAAAAGTACCTTCACACTTTCCATGAATGTTCGAGCTTTCCTTTCAAATGAGTTTACAATTCTTTACTTCCTTTTTTTTTTTTTTTTTTGAACTGCAAAATTCTTTACCTAGTGTCTTCATCACATTAAAGAGAACTTTGTGGCAAGGGGGGCCGTTGGGACTTTTGCTCATTCAATTTGTGTACCTTTTCTTCTGAACATAATTCAATTTTTGTACCTTTCCAAGCTACTCCCTCCGTCCTAATTTTATAGTCCTTTTTTAGAGTTCGTGTCACTTTTCAAAGTATTATATCTTATAATCTACAATATTTTAAGTGATTTTGAACACTTTGTTTATTCGATTAAATCAAGATCTATCAAAGAAGATAAAAACATGTGGGTGAACTTCTTGCTCCTAAAATTGGTAATCCATTCTCTCACTTTTCATCCCTTTGTCCCTTGTGGGCCGTTTCTTTGTCCAATGTTATTTTTCAAAAGCAAAATCACTTACGACTAAGAATGGAGGATAAGACTATATATATTTGTGCAAGTATCAAGTATCAAGTGGTAAAAAATTTCTTGCTTCAAATGAATGTTCCATGTATAAATGGATATCTGTATTTTTTTTTAAAAAAAATGGTCGAGTGTGTTGGAAATTTCAGAATTTTGGAATGAATGAACTCGGGACAGTTGGAGGGTCCCGTCCCATGATTCATCAATTTTGCTCAAGGGAGTTACTAGTGCGCGGCTACTAATGACCCGTGGTCACCCCATGTTGATGGCCGGTTAATTCAAAGGAGTTATCACGTTAGTTTCGTGTATTGAATTCTGCAGAGCAACTCTATGGTCATTCTTGGTGCATATATTCATTCATCCCATTTGTGGTTTGTACCTAGAAAAATCGAGTTCCACTGTACATTCCAAACATGGACGTATCTAAGGGGCACACAGAGGCACGTGCCCCTGTTCAAAACTAAAAGAAAAATTATTACTAATTATTTAATATAATACTATATTAAGCCTCCACACACATATATATCTAAAACATAAAAATGTGGGATTAATTTTGTGCTTGAACTTTCACTGGCAGTTGGTTTATTTATAATTATTAGTTTATAAATTGTTTGATTATTTGAAGATTTTTTTAAAAAAAGGAGTTTATTTGAAGATTTATCTATTGATTTTCTTTATTTTTAATAGTCTAGAGAAATATTTTTTTAAAAATCATCAATAAAACCATTTCATTCATTCTAAAGACTTGTCAAAGTCAATGTAAACCATACTCTAAAAGTTATCGAGTGTACTCATTTTTTGATCTTTTTTTTATAAAAAGTATGCATTATGAACTTTATAGTCCATAATGAATGTCTTAATTTAGCAAAATTGTTGACTCGGTAAAAAAATTCACGATTATAATTAATAAGGTGCCCCACTGGGTTGGATTCCTGAATCCATCCCGGATCCCAAAAACATGTTTTTGTGAGGGAGACAAACAAGGTTCAGTTCGCCAAAGCGTTCATCGGAGGTGTTCTGACATTTGTGGCTAAGCTACTTTGTCCTGGGAGGCAGACGTTGATTCACCTACAACACTCTCAGGTAGGCGGCCAATCTATTTTAAGGAGACTATAGTTTTCGCAAGACTCGGTTCGGTTTTCTATATTTTGATTTCTATTTTATGTAATCTCTTATTTCAATTTCTGCAATTGTAATTTATGTGTTTATATCAATAGAATTGTGTTATGAATTTGCCGCTGTGATTTTTCCACCAAAGTGTGCTTAATTACACGTACCTGGTCTTAACAAACTGATAGAGATGGAAATGCAAATTCAAATCAACAGTGTGAAACTGTGGAGAATAGACTCCAATAACTGTTTATGCACAAAATCATACATTCATACTTTTGCAATCAGTGGCGGACACAAAATTCCAATCATAGGGATCAAATCATATATATTCATAAATTAATAATAAAATATCATCTTTATATATTAATAATACAATTTTGAGGGGAAATTTCATCATTAATTTTTACAAGCAAAATCTAAAATATAATTTAAAAAATTAAAATTATTGGGAGGTGTGCAGGAGCCTGAGCCGAGCCCCACTTGCAGCACTTAGGTCGGTTCATGTGTGAAATGCATGAATCCATTTTCAAGGTCAAGCATGTAACAAAAAATTGTGGATAAAAAACCAAATGCGTGGTCTCTGAAACACCACCACTTTTTGTGTTATATTTGTGCATGGAATATGTCAACCATGCAGGAAAAAAGTTCACTACCAAACACACCTTCCCTTTTCTCACTAAATTGTGAGCAAGTCTCGTCTCTAGATTCTAGAATTTGACTGGACCCGGCAATTTTTTCAAAGTATTTCATTGACGGAATTGTGAGTTGACTTCATTGCATTTGATTGGATAAAAATTAATTTGGATTTATTAATGCTTATTTTAGATGGCGAAAATCTTAAAAATGAATGTTAATGTTATGCCTCATTTTTATGCTTCCTATTTTTGGAAGAGACATAAACGGAAATGTGATTTCATATTTCCTGATTCCTACATTCGGAGAGACATTAACGGAAGTGTGGTGTCGTATTTTCGTGATTGCAATATTTGGAATAATGTGAATATGGTTGTGATTTTTAATGACACATTTAACGAAGAATTGCATTCCTATACTAAGTGGGAATCTGATCATTCCGTTACTCCATGGTAATATGAGATTCCTAGCTCAATTATTGAAAAATGAAACATTGACTTCAATAAATTTTCAAAATAAAGTATTTCCTATGTAAGATTACTAAATTAATTCAAAAACGAGAATGAAATTACTCCATGTATTAAATTTCTAAGAATTTAATTTCTAGTAATCATATTCTTATTCATACTCAAGAAAATTCTTAGAAATTTGATTTTCAGTAATTATAATTACATTCCTTCTCAAAATTTCGGTCATTCAAATATAGCCTAAGTACAAAATAGTTTGCAAAATAGTAGAACCAATGATTGAGTTTCAGAAAATATAAAAAATGACTGATGAATTTTGCTCTTACAATTCAACTATGTAAGTTGGCAAATCTATATTATAATACTGAGCAGTTTTTGTCTCAATCATATTTTTTGCCCTAGTTATTATATTACATTTTATTCTTCTCTGCTAACTCACTTCCTCTCTCTACCATTTTCCTCCACCGACCCACCATACCCAATTTCAAACCACATTCTCTCTCCCTCCTTTTCGAAATTCAAACCACATTCTCTCTCACTACCTCATCTCCTTCCCCCTTTTCTGAATTTCAAAGGACCATTAAGGATGGACAAGAGTATGGGCACATACGTCGATTGCTCAAGCCGTACTTTCAGGCACGACCACAAACATGTACTAGTATGTTCGTAATTTGTAACTTTATATCCTTTCATTGAGGACCATTGGCATTAATCAAACATTAAAATCTCCATTAACTCTAAAGCTTTTCGTTCCATGATGTAGGACTACCGAATTAAACAATATGACCTATGAACTACGGTAAAACTTAATGGACATTTATTGAATTGTGGGTTTAAGATAAAGTCCTACAAAATTGGGGTGCCAATTGCACTTAGTATTCTTGAAGTTTTATAGGGGCATACATATTTATTCAAAAAACTTGGGTGTGCCCGACTGCCCGAGCACTCCAACTCAAAACTGTCTCCATCCATGTCTTTTACTCTCTCCCGTCCAGATTTGTTAATCTATTCTTGAAACTTGTGACATTAACAGATACTAAATTTTTTTTGCTGAGTTTCCAAAAGATCTTATCAAAGATAAAATCAAGATTTCATAAAATCAAAGTTGATTTTATCAAATGAGTAAGAAGTTTGATAAAATCTCAACCCTTTTTAATGCAAACAAGCTGAGATTTTATCAAACATCTTCCTCATTTGATAGAATCAATGGTTGATTTTATCAAATCTTGATAAAATTTTCCAGGAAACTAGGATTCCTAAAAAAAATTGATTTTTTTTTCTAAACTAGATTTTATCAAAGATAATTTTTTTTTTTGATAAAATCAAGAGAGTATCTGTAAACCAAATATACAGATATATCATTCTACATATCTGTTAGTTAATATTATCATTAACACATTCTCCCTCTTCTTTTTTTTGTCATTCGTTATTTTTAATCTATTATATGAAAAGGGTGGAATGAGACTCAATCTTAAAATACAATACGGAATATCTAAAAGTTCTACTGCATGAATTAACTACCAATTCTACAAGGGTGATGGAGTTTTATATACTAGTCGGGGTGTGTGAATTGGTAAGCAATAGAAGTCAAGAAAGGAAATTAAATAAAGAAAAAGGATAGGGGAATGGCAGTTGGGAATGGTGGGGGGGCAGTACAAGACTACAAAAGTCCTTGGGGATGGACCTCTTCAAAAACTAGCCAAACTATCCCAATCAACTAGTACCCTCGTATTGGCACATAGCCTTTATCTGGACCCCATATCTGCCCTACGCTGGGCCCACCCTTGCACCACCCCCACATGCAAGCGGGTTCCACCAAACATCCCCCCATCTTTCAAAATCCAGTTCAACCATGGAAGTGTCATCTCGTGTAGAGACAGAAAAGTCAGAAGGCAGAGAGAGGGGGGTAGGGGTACGTTTGGACAAATTTCGCAAGGACACAAACTAAGAGCATCTCGTGAGTAAAAATTTGGTCAAAAACTTAATTTGATATCAATTCTTCTAGTGAAAAATCACTTTTTAACTAAATTTTAGTTAGAATTTGTCAAAAAAAGTTTTTTTTTTTTTTTTCATTTTGGCTCCAAAAATTTATCACAAGTTTGTCAAAAACAGTTTTTTTTTTCCCCATTTTGTCAATTCCCTTTCGTCCTCTTCTTCCTCATCTACGGAAATAAGAAAACAGGTGTTCAATAGAACAAATAGAGCTGTTGCCTATTTGGTGTTGAGCAAATTTGGTGAAGGAGTGGAGTGGATTTTTTAGGGATTTTTACTCAAATTTAAATTTGGTGAAATATTTGGTGTAGGAGTAGAGATGCTCTAAGGGGCTGTTCCACTACCATAATTTTTTTTAAAAACTGAATTTTTACGATTTTTTATGTGATGTGTTGTGGGAGAATTACATGTCTCGTTATTTAAAAATAATATTTTTTTGTTAGTGAAACACCCCCTAACTTCTTCTACTGTATATTTTTCAAAGTTGCCAAGCGATGCGAATGATGCATAATTATTTTCATAGTGGAGGAATAGCTACGGATCCATCTCATGGCTGAATATCAAAAGCTTATTACACGGAATCCGGCTGCCTGATGTGAAATTTATTCCGACCTCAAAATAGCTGGCCAAATTCTATATCCACTTTCACTCTAGTTGGATTGTTGGTTGGCATACCAGATCCGGGTTACCTGTAGTGCCACTCTACTCTACCAGATCCCTAATTCTCTTCACTCCCCATCCTCTATATCCGGGTATATTTGTGGAAATGCCATTATTAATTGCAGAATTCTTACAAATCCATACGAAAATGTCATTGCTCATCTACAGTGTGTGTATATATATATACTTAGAGCAACTTCAGTAGATACGGTAAATGGGTGAAAATGGGTAAAATACCGAAGAAAAGTTCTAAAACCCTCAAAACAACTGCTGCAGCAGATTGGGTATTATAGCTTAGACTCCTTAGAGCATCTCCTACCAATTTCTAAATCTCCATTTTGAAGCACCAAATCTCTATTTTGGAAAATCTATGCCCTCCAACCCATCTCTATTTAGGGTCTCCAAAATAAAGACTCAACTCTCATCCCTCCATATTTGGAGAATCTCCCACCAATTAGAGACTCATCTCCATTTCTCTCATTTCTCTTAAAATCACTATTTTATCCTTTGTATCAATTGATAACAAATTAGAATACCAACCATATCCTATTTAGTTTTTGCTAAATATTCTTCAATGACATATAACTTTTACATTATAAACTCAATTTTTATAGAATTGATATCATTGAAAAGATATTAATAGTATCTTCAAAATGAGCCTAATATTAAATAGATATAAATACACTTTGAAATTACCTTAAATGTAAATTCAAATTATTTCAACTTTCATAATTTTTTTTTCATTTACACCACTTGCCTCCTACCCATCTGTTTGTCTTTTTTTTCTTTTCTTTTCATTTACTTGAATGTCAAGAAAAAAAATCATGGAGAATGACAAAAAATGAAATTATGATGATTATACCTATTTCAACCAATACCAAAATGGTGGTCTTTCATATTACTAATACTCCCTCCATCCCAATTTTTTAGTCTCTTTTGGGAATTTGTGTCACCTTTCAAAGTGGGAATTTGTGTCACCTTTCAAAGTGTTATATCTTATAATCTACAATATTTTAAGTGATTTTGAACACATTGTTTATTAGATAAAATCAAGATCTATCAAACAAGATCCATATTGCATACAAAATGTATTACCGGTTGAAAGATATAATCATTTTTTATCTGGTTAGCATAGAACGAGGGACTATAAAATTGGGACGGAGGGAGTACTATTTTTACTACTACCAATAATTAATTTAAACACAAAAGGAGTACTTTGATTGAAATTTGAAATGGGAATACAAGTAAAATTTTGGAGGGAAATTTGAGAGATGAAAAAATGGAGAATTGGGGTTGGAGTTGTTGATTCTCCATATTTGCTTTTTAAATAAAATATATTTTTTTGAGTCTCCAAAATGTAGAAAAAGTGAGAGATGGGTAAGAGATGCTCTTATTGGGTTACAGTACTTGTCTATAAGTACCGAAGCCCTGTTCACAAGCAATCCAATTTTAAATTATTTTCTCTCTTTCTCCGATGTAGTTTTTTTTTATTTTCTCTCTCTCTCTCTCTACAAAATATACAGGAAGAAGAAGAAAATGATATTTAATTGAAGTAGAGAAAATGATAGAGAAGATTGTTGGAGTGTTGATAGTGATGAGTTAGTTAAATACACTGTTCATCAGCAATTTTGGCCAAATTTATACACAAGCTGCTGAAGTTGCTCTTACCCAAATTAACTATTCACTCCTTTTACAGGAATAATCTCCATTCTACCATATTCACCCTTAGAACTCCGGGGCGTCTGCCATCCATGACAACGCGGCAAGACGATGATTTGAATGTACGTACATATATGTGCACAGCAACGTAAGCGCAAAAAAACAGAATCCAAGAATCATATATGTAGGTTACTGCATTTTTATCTTTATTAATGGGTTTTGATTTGTGAAGCCTGTATTTTTAGTAGTACTTTTTTTAGGAAGGCTGGTGACCCATATGATGGGCCATTGGTAGGGCCTACTGGCCTAGATTTTAGATATTGGAAGAGTTAGGCCTAGTTTGGCTAAACCAAAAAATTTGGTTTTTTGGTTTTTTGGATTAATCTCTTTTAAACTTGGTTTTTTGGTGTTTTAGTTTTTTGGATTAATCCACTCATGGAAACTGGACTCCAACTGGATTAATCCAAAAAACCAAAAAACTGGTTTGGATGAATCAGTGGTTTTTTCCATTCATCCAAACGACCCCAGTTTTTTGCACTGGATTAATCCAAAAAACCAAGTTTTTTTGTTTAGCCAAACTAGGCCTTAATCTCCTCAATTCAAGACCAAAAAGATTAATATTTATAATAATAGGAAAAGAACCCTCCTTAATTTTTTAATACAAATGGTAGAAAAATACGAGTATCAGTGTATCACAACTACATCAAATTGGAAACAAGTTTCACAATCACTGTAAGCCCAACCAAACTAGCAGTTCTAGTAAGGGGAGAAATAATCCTCATATATAAGGGGAATAACAGCTACATGTAGGTGGGGATATTCTAACTCTTGACCTTTGTATAAGATGTAAAAATCCTGACTAACCAAGCAAGGTCGGCCCTAATGTTTGGGTTACCCAACTCAACCACTAGTTTGGTTGCCCACTTAATATGAAATTATTAAAAAATCAAGTAAGAAAATTACGAAAATTCAAAAGTCATTTTAGGAGCCCAAAGCGAACTCCCAATATTGTGCCCCTACATCATCGGGAGTTCTTTTAATAATTTTACAAAATTAAAAAACTTCAAACTAAAAGGATACGATTATAAAAGATAAATGCAAAAATATATCTATATTTGTGAGAATTTTTTTGAAGAGAATAAGAAAGTATCCACTTATTTTAACTATTGATTTGTTTTAAAAAATTAATAAACCATGTTAACTCGCTCGATTTGTTTTCAATTTCCCACCGTTGGAATAATTTTTTTTTAAAATTAAATGTATGAATATATTAAATGTACATTATCTGTTATGCATGCTAAAAGCTAAATTTCTAACAATGTAATTGAGTAATGTGATTTCGTAATATTGTGGATTGAGAAGGGAAAACAAAAAGTCTAAACCACACTCATATGCACCCACACTGACACAAACACTTGCATCAATTTGTGGGGATCATTCATACAACACCACGAGTTTATGTAATCACATACATTTATAAGAGTGCTTATATATTTGAGTGTGATCTAAACTTGATGTGGAGAAATAAATGGGGACTGAGGAAAAAGATAAAGGAATCCTACTAATATTAAAGGAAAATTTATCAAAATGGTCCATGTAGTTTCACCCGAGTCTCGATTTGGTCTCTCTAATTTTAATTTCACTCTAACGAACCCTGTAGTTTCAATTTTGGTCGAATTGAGTCCAAACGTTAAATTCCGTTTGCGAATTCGATGGAAAACCCAATTTGGGAATTTTTTGAGAGTCGACTGGTCTTTTCACCCACCCTTTTTCTCCCCCAGTTTGTAACCCTATCCCTAAATGAAATCCAAACAATCAAAAAACTCTACGAAAGACCAATAAGAAAATGAGAGAGAAATCCAAAAAATAAAATAAAATTGAAGATAAACCCCTTCCATCTAATTCAATATTGCCATTGTTGGTGAAAGTGAAGAGTTTTTGTTTGCTATGGTTTTTGTTACAGAGCTTTTGATGAACTATTGGAGTTTTCTTTTTTGGTGGTTCTATTTAGACTAGTGTTAATGAGTTTGTTTATTAAAAAAGATTTTTTTAAGGTTAGGGTTACAAATTGGGGAAGAAGAAGGGTGGGTGAAAAGACGAGTCTGACCCTAAAAAAAATTCATAAATTGGGTTTTCCGTCTAATTCGCAAACAGAAGTTAACGTTTGGACTCAATTCGACCAAAATTGAAACTACAGGGTTCGTTAGAGTAAAATTAAAATTAGAGGGACTAAATCAAGACTTGGGTAAAACTACATGGACCATTTTGATAATTTTCCCAATATTAAAATAAAAACTAAAAGAAAGAATGTTAGATTAGGAAGAAACAAAAAGTACAAGGAAAAATATTATAATAAAAACTAAAAAAATAAAAGAAAAAGAAAGAAGGCTAGACCGGAAACAAAACTAGTAGTACCCAAAAAATAGGTGCCCTAGAGATTCGAACCCAGCCCTTAAAGAACTTAGGGGTGTTCCACTAATAAGAAACTGTTTTTTTTTAAACTGAGATAGGTCATTCTCTCACAATACATCACATAAAAAACTGTGAAAAAATCAATTTTTTCAAAACAATCACCTTAGTGAAACACCTCCTTAGACGTCTACTATGACCACCAGTCCAAACGAACAACTTGAAGTTGAATTGGAAACCTTCAACATTTATACATAACATGAATTATTATTTTTTTTGGGTTGTTTCAACCGGAGTGAGCTGTCCAAAGCCGGAGGCTTGTTCGGCTAACTCAATTGATTATTGTGAAACGTAAACCGAGCCAAAGATAATTCGAGAAAAATGTCAAACAAGGTAATTCACGAACCTGCAATTACACGACGGGAAAGTTCGAAATTTTCTAAACGACCGGATCTCTTTAATTTTTACTTACTACTACCTCCATCCCAATTTTATGGTCACTCGTTCTATTCTAACAAGATAAAAAACGATTGTATATTTCAATCAGTAATACATTTTATATGCAATATGAATGTTGTTTGATATATTTTGATTTAATCTAATAAACAAAGTATTCAAAATTACCTAAAACATTGTAGATTATAAGATAAAATACTTTAAAAAGTGGCACGAACTCTCTAAAGGAACTACAAAATTGAGACGGAGTGAGTACTTTATATCCTTTCGAAGGAGCTTAGAAAAATAAATAAAATTATCTTGCAGGCATAATTAAACTAGATTGCGCATGGTATATGCATATACCTACCAAATCTTAAAAATACATTATTGCACGTGCATGTACAGTACAGTGGTCACATCCAATCCTCAATCAGGAATTTCTCCTGCTCATACACCGGTGATAATCAATTGCATGTATGCTGAATGCAATGTTGTACTATATAGGTAGATATCCGTATAATACACAATAAATGTATACCCATGATCAAACGGATCCGGAGATTTTATAGTACGGCACATGAGCCGTTGATCTCGATAATCAATAACTCGGATTTTATCTAAGCAATAAAAGGCGTGGGTCATGCAAGTGCCAAGATGAAATCCAAGCTATTTATTGCTCTTGTAAAACCAATATGTCGACTCAACATTTTCTGATGCCCGATTATACTATTTTATAAAATAAAGAGCAATTTACACATTAAAATAAATTAAACAGCTCAAACCATCTAAAAGCAGGCACGTGGTTTCAAAAATTGCAATAGTCTTCTGATGCCTGTTTTAGCTAGCCTGCATGAAATCTATTTCACGTCACATTTTGCGATTAGAAACATCTGAGACATTAATTACTTTCTCCGCCCTTTCTAAATACTCCCTCCGTTCTCATTTATTTGTCCATTTTGGAAGTTCTTGCCACTTTTCAATTGATTATATTTCGTAATATACATTGTTTTATATGATTTCAAAAACATTGTTTTATATAATTAATTGAGATCTATCAAACAAGATCCATATTGAATATAAAATTCATTACCGATTAAAAGTTATAGCTTGTTTTTTATCCGGTTAGAATTGGACGAGGGACCAAAATTTGGAGACGGAGGGAGTATGTTAGTTTGTAAATCTAATTTATTAAATAATTATTATTATTACACCTTTTACAACAAATTTTATCCTCACTTTACAACTTTTACCTCCGCTTTCTGAAATTATCCTCGACTTTTATTTATTAACTCTTTACCCATTAACTTTTCGAAATCACAATAATTGACAAATTTCTTACCTTGAACTTTCCAAAATAAACACACCAATAATAAAATACCCAAAACTTTCCACATTTATTATGAGACGCACAAAAATAAAATACTCATTAACTTTTCAAAAGGACAGTAATTGTACAGATTTTTACCCTAAACTTTCCAAAATAAACACTTATTATGGGACGTTGCTAGCCGTACCAAAGAAAAGGTACAGAAAATGTACAAAGCGCGATCGGGGAGCCACTTTTGGGTCCCACACGAGTGATCCGAACTGTTCATTGTTCTTAGAACATTTTTCCGAGAGGGCCCACAAAAAATTAACTCAATCGGACGGTTAAAAGTGCTTGAACAAAAGTCCTACCGTTTCAAAGTTTTGATTTGAAATAAAATACTCTACTACAATTAAAAAGAGACGGAGGGAGACGATATTGCTGAAAATAGAATATCTAGTTCAACTCTGCTACGCGTATGTATGTACCCGCACGAACATATCTTGACCATCCACTTCAGGAATCAACGGTCCGGATTTTTTTTAAAAAAAAATCTTCCATATGTAAGAGTTAGAGTTTTTTTAAAAATCCGAACCGTCGAAAATAAGTACGAACGGTCAAGATGCATCGTCCGTACATTTTGTGTACACGGGACACGTAGTACAGAGGGATTAATTGTATCTAGTTTTGGTACTCCACGGAAAATTAGAATGCCTAGTTTTGAAAAGCGACAGTGGCCCTATGTTTTGACTTGGAATTCATGTAGAAAGCAAATCACTTAGATATTGTTTGGGCATATTTCTTACCAAAATAATGCCAGCATTAATTTGTCCTCTTAGAAACATATGGTATGGAAAATGAAAACTTGTCCACTCACTACACTACACTACACAAAAAGGTTCGAAGTCTTGAGAGTGATTAATAATACTCCTTCCGTTTCAAAAATTAGTTCACAGAGAAAATACGCGTAACTTTTAAATTTAAAAAATGTAGTAATTTCGTGCATAACTTTTAAAATTCTTGACACCAAATTAAACGACTCATTATGCACAAAAATACTTCATTTTTTAATTCAAAATTTACATGTTTTTTCGTAATGAACCAGGTTTTTTAGACAAAGAGAATAATTAATAATGATAAGACAGTAATCCAACGAAGAAAGATTTAAAAATTGACAAAGCAAGGATTAGGCAAATACTTCCACTAACAAAAAAAAAAATTCCAAACACCGAAACAAGTCATTCTCTCACAATACATCACATAAAAAAACCGTGAAAATCAATTTTTTTCAAAAAACTGGATTAGTGGAACACCCCTAAGAACTTTATTGAGTTATATAAAAATGGACCATTGACAACATTAATTGAGCTTTCTAGTATGATAGAGAGAGGGGTTGGTAGGTGAGAAGCTTATGTCACATTTAATTATAATTATAAAAGCATAGTACAAAGTAGGAACTCAAAAAAACTCTTCTGTGCAATTAATGGGGGAGGACCATTATAACCAGCTTCATTGGAAAAAGAACTAATGTATCGTTTTCTAAAGAAATTTAATTAAGTCCTGGTCCACACTGGTGTACACACCGGTAACCGTTTCAAATTATACTGCATTTGTCCATGTTTGTTGGTTTATTTTCGGCATTCGTATCATGTTTTAAAATGTCTATATCTTTCAATTTATAATGAAATTTATGATTTTGAATTTTTTTTTGAACTAGGCAAGTAAATTCATTTCACAGCCATAAAAGGCAAAAGATTTCATCTCAAAATACAGGATTGAACCAAAACTACCAAAATTTAGACGCGAACAACTGCAACAACGCGCTGGCTCACATGCCCAAAAGACACGTATTGCCAATGCAGACCAACACAAGGTCGGCATAGAGTCTGCCATCGATTTAGTAGTAGAGAATCCCGAAAACGGACACCCAGCTCAACCCATTAGCAAAACTATACAAGATGAAATCAACAAAAGCACCCGTAAGGGGCAATAAATCCCACAACGGGTATAGCGAAAACAAAAAATACAGAAGAAAAAACAAACTAAACAACACATCAAAACCCAAATGGACTGAATTGCCCGGATCCCCTCACCTAGTTGAGCCGAGTCAACCAAGTTGCGCTGAGTTTGAATGAGTCGATTATTGTCCACCACTGAATCCCACCGGATTTGGGGAAGCTAGGCTGGTTCTAAAGCCAAGCGCTAGCCACCGGCAAAACACCTTCCTCCAACCTCTCTTTATTGCTCCACCTGCAGCCGCCACACAAGCTCGCCTCTAGACTCCTCCACCTTGCCAAAACAGAACTGAGTGCGCCGGATACACCAGTCCAAAGATCGACAGTCGAGAAGAACTCTAAAAAAAAAGTGGTTGCAGGAACACGCTAAAGGGGAGAGAGAGAGAGAGAGAGAGAGAGAGAGAGAGAGAGAGAGGAACAAGGAGGAAAGTGGAGCTAAGGATGGGGGAGGAGGCAGAAGGAGGAAGAGGGCCTCCCCCATGGAAAACCCAGATCTGGAAGTTTAGGGCCATGATTTTGAAAATTTCGTGTAATGTAATTCATTAAAATCTGTCCAATAAAATTCATAGTGCATATTTTAAGAAATCCGTATTGAAAGATGTGTAAAAAATTTCAAGGTGTGTGAACTGGTGAAAGTGAACAAATAAATACGGCTGGGAGAGTATATTGGAGTGGAGTCATAATAGTATTACTACATTATCTTTCCGTTCGTGATCTATTTTTCAGAATCGTGTGTTACTTTTCCATTCTTGTGCATGTAGATTGTGAATAACTTAATTAATGGAAAGGATTATATTCCAAAGGTTTTTTTTTTTTAACATTTTCGTGAGAGGCTAAAAATAGTCTTAAGGATTCAAATTTGAGATTAATTTAGTACTCTCTCTATCCCATTTTAAATGTCCATCTTTCTATTTTAGAATGTCCAAAGATAAATGTTCACTTTCTATAAATAACAATCAAAACATACCAAAGTTCCAATTTTACCCTTAAGCGGTACTTTTTCATTCATAATTGATTCGACATTTTTTTATATTCATGTCATTCTTAAATTGACAATATCTTTCAATATATAGTATTTTCGTGATTTTGAAACTTTTGTACAACAAAATTAATTGAAATCAATCAAACAAGATCCGTATTACATATTTTTTGAGATCCATATAGAAGTATTGAAACAATTTAAATACATTTAATTGACTTCATAGTTTTTAAGGTTACTTTTGGAAATTTAGGGCACAAATTTTAACTTCTCAAAAAGCTCGATTTTCCGTAGAGGACATTTAAATTAGGACAGAGGGAGTATCAATATTTTTCCAATTAGACCATGTCATCATTTCTGTTTTGTTAAGTTATCCCAAAGGAGTAACAGGCATCCTAGTGATGGCCCAAAACTCAATTTTTTTTTAAATAAAGCCAAAATAGTTAGATTATTGGCCAATAATCTAATTATTTTGGATTTATTTAAAAAAATATTTGATTTGAACTTAAATTTATACTTGTTAGATTCTGCTCGTCGAGAGAAATCCAGAAACTACAAAATCTTGACGCAAAACTAACGAATGCAAAAAAAAAAAATTGAATAAGGACAAAATGACTTTTTTTAAAAATCAAAAAATGGTTTTTTACTGAAAGGAGGCCTAACATTTTTTGTTACAAAAAAACACATACCGTGTGGTTATAGGCTTTTTTAAAATCACTCATCTTGTGTGATTTGCCTATGAATGTGATTTGCCTATAAACTTGCAAATCACTGTTTTCTTTTTCTCCCTAGATATCACATGCATGATTTTTCCTCTGCAATCTGTATAGGCATGGAAACTATAGGCTCAACCCTTACAGTATTTGATTGCTCCTTGAAGATAATTTCAGGCAGCTTACGATGGATGCGAGATTGTGACAGAGAGCGATAAACCGATAACATAGTGAAGATGCCTAACTAAGAATGCATTACAAAGTACGAAAATCGTAAAAACACAGTGCTTTCTTTATAGGACAGAGTCGGATTTTCTACCGGTAATCTATGAATTTGAGCCTATGTATATAAATAAATAAATGCAATGAATTTTCAAAAACGAGACTAGGCATGGGTTCTATAGCAACCGACAGAAGTGTCGTCTTTGGTGGGATGTCTATTGTGGGGGTGTTCCACTAAGGTATCTTTTGGTTTTTTGGGTTTTCAATTTTCACGATTTTTTTATGTGATGTGTTGTGCAGAGATTGACTGCCTCGATTTTCCGAATAATCTGGCTTTTTGGTTTTTTTTTAGTTAATTGAATGGGGTCTAATAAGTATCAGTATCATGTCTAATCTCACTGTTTTATGGACTCACGAAGGCAGAGGCTCTTACACAGTCTGTTGGGTTTGGACGACAATCTTAGAAACTTATGGGCTCTTGATCCCAGTTTTCGGCTGTTCTTCAATCTGTGATTCCTGTAATTTTCCTTCTAAAATGGCCACAGAACTTGGGCTTAGGCTCATAATTTCTATGGGCTTTGAACTGGATGTGGGTGGTTTTGTATCTTACGGGCTGACACTCTTCTCAGAACTGGAGTTCAAAAGCAAAATTTCCCCATGGCATGGAAAACAAAAGGGAGAGTTAATTAGGGGTCATGTACAAAAAATATCATTATGGTTCTATCCTATGAGATTTGAATATTTATGATTCCATCTTGGTATTCAAAAAAAAAAAACCCAAAACACCCTTTCTCTCTCTTAATTTTCCTAATATTTCTCTCTCGATTTTTCTAATCTCTCTCTCTCTCTCTCTCTCTCTCTCTCTCTCTCTCTCTCTCTCTCTCTCTCTCTCTCTCTCTCTCTCTCTCTCTCTCTCATCTTCTCACACCTAAAATCTCAAAACAAAATTAAAAATAAATAATAATGATATTTTGACCGAAAAACAGTCATGAGAAAATTGATTTCACCGGATTGCACATAAAATAAACCATAAAACATGATAGATTAATGCACCACAAAAAAAATCATAAAAATTCATGAAACACATGGTAAATTAATGCACCATAAAACCACACCTCTAGCCAAAACCATAAAATAAAAAAATAAAAAAAAAACATGGTTAATTAATGTACTATAAAATCATATGAAAAACATGGATGAATCATGTGTGTTTTTCCAAATGTACTATAAAATCACATGAAAAACATGGTTAATTAATGTACTGTCATGTTTATTTTTCCAAATCACTATAAGCGCGAAATAGTAAATCATCATTTAGTGTATTATAAATCACTCAATATGGAAATTTAATAAAATGTGTTCACGTGTCGTTTATTTCATACAGTGAACATGGTATACTGATTTACCATTTGACTGTATCAGATCACTAAAATGTTAAATCAAAAAATCATATTCACTGTATGGAATAACCATTTTAAAGGGCATGTGAACATTGTTTATTAATTTACCATTACTGTATAGAAGAAAAACACCAAACTTGATAGGATAAAAACCACCCTTGAATCGAGAAAAACAACACCGCCATAACAAGATTTGGAATCCACCACCACCATACAAAAAAAAAACAATAATCAAACGAAATTGAAATGTTACTGGTTGGGTTTTTCTATTGCCGTCAAAATCCATTGAGTCTGAGTTTGGCAACGACGCACTGTGTGGCCAATTCGTGATGGAGTTCTACGCCGACACCACTCCACGCATCGTGGAGAACTTTCAAAGCACTCTGCATTGGAGAAAGACATCACCATGGCGGCAACTTCACTGCTAGAATTGACAAACGGAGGCTATTCGATTCATGGATCAATGTTTGCTGATGAAAAAAAGGGTAGTGAGCGTGCGCGCGCGCGCATGTGTGTGTGTGTGTGTGAGAGAGAGAGAGAGAGAGAGAGAGAGAGAGAGAGAGAGAGAGAGAGGAGTCATTTTTTGAGGATTTTCAAAAATCTCTAAATGTCAAATGTTGGGTTCATTCAATCTAGCTAATGGGGGGTTATGATCCCTTAAAATAAGGAATTTTGGTATAGGATGGGATGGGAATAAGTTGAATGGAATGTGATAATGGCAAATGCAACTTGGATAAGAAATGGAAGGTTTTTTGAACTACCCGAAATAACAGGGATGTGAGAGAATAAATGTGGAGAGAAATGACCAATAAATGCCTTCAAAAATAGGATGTGAAGATTTCCTTAGATATAAATGACTATTACATAATATGCTACTAAAATACATAATATGGGCACAATGGTCCAATTTTCATTTACAGGATGGAATCATAAAGATTCAAGTCTCATATAATGGCATTCTAAGGATAATATTGTAAGAAGATGTCTAATTAAAATTCTCAAAACAAAATTGACCTATAATCTTTTTTAGTAATTCTTTTATTGGACTAAATTAAGTTTCTTGAAAACATTGAATATATTTAGAGGTGAGTAGCCTTTTTACAATTTAAGTTTTTAGGATTAAACTGTCAAGGGAGTTAGAAAAGTATTAAAAAAAATAGACTAGAATGTAAGAGTTGAAAAAAAAAAAAAAAACAAGTAATAGGATCCGTAAATGATTTTTGAATTTCGTCGTAAGAAGAGTTTTTATATTTCAATCGTAATTTCTTATTTTCAACTTTATAGCTAAGACAACTTTTTAAAAAAAATTAAAAATAATGGAAATAAGTCCATAGGATTAATTGTAGACAAACAATCCTTCAAGGGATAAGGGGATAAGTTTTGGTTTGAAATAATATCACTCACCATGGCTTCTAGCTCATTTTGTGTGGATCAATATTTAGGAGGTTTTGAATTCGAGCCGATGGAACAATATCAACATCCATTAATTATTTTTACTTAACTAAAAATAAAAAGATAAAAATCAGAAACACCCCTCATTTATGGGTCACTAACACTTAAACTCCCTCATCTTCAAAACCAATTAAAGAGACCCATCCATCTATCAACTGTTATCACGTAAACCCCTTCCCTCACATTTCCATCCTCGATTTGGAGGGTAAATTCTCACTTGACACATAAATGACATAAAAAAAAAAACCGATTAAAAAAAAGAAAGAAAGATGGGTACATCCCAAAACCATAATTGAGATCTCCTTGATTGGTTTTAAAGATACGGGTGTTTAAGTATATCGACCCAAAAATGAGGGGGTGTTTTTTATTTTTATCCAAAATTATGTAAAATATAGTATATCATTGACGTCGTTGATGTTGATGTTGTTTTTTTTTTTAAAAAAAAAATCTGTTATATTAATGTAGATTTGAAATATATAGATACGTATATCCTATCAACACACAATTATTGAGGTCAACGGGATTAGAGGAGTTAGAGTGAATAGTGTTAGATGTTAGTTGTGTTGAATCGAATTATCAAAGGTGATTTGGCAAAAAGGCAAGATTTTGGATTTTAATTGGGGCAGTTGATCCTTAGGATCCCATCCCATGGATTTTGAATGTTTATGAAATCATCTTGAGATTTAAATAATACCGAAAAAACCCTTACTTTTTGTGTTTCCCTTTTTTTATTGTATTTGAAATTAGTAACTGATTTTGGAAATCTTATTAGTCCTCAACCCATCCCACTAATGCTATTACACTCCACTAATATCGGGCAGTTTTTTAAAACTTTCCACATTTTGGGTCGGTTACGGAGTGAACCCCATAAAGAACCATATAAGTTTCGACAGGTATAGAGAGTATGTCACACTCTTTCACATGGCAAGTCACAAAATTATGGCATTGTTGTCCACCATCTTCTTGTAAACATACTCTACTACTGAGAATATGGTGTATCATAGACCCATAATTGATTTTTCAGCCCCTGTGTTCTGTGGCCAGTGAGTGAATGCTTCTCTCCTGTAGAACCGAGGAATAAGAAAGAGTAAAAGACGGTGAACCAAGTATACACGACTAATAAATACTCCCTAGGCCTGTCGAAAATTAGATGGTGGATCCTGGGTGGGTGAATTAGTGAACCATAAACATGGTTTATTTGTCATAGGTTTACCTTTTCAGGTTGTCAATTAAAGGAAAACAAACCTATTCCCATCAAAAATTAGAACTTAAACATGGTTTTGATGAACCAAATTGATTAATATGTAGTACATGTATTTTCCTTGAGTTCGGAGTGTGAAGATTTTGTTAAACATGGATCTATTTGAAAGTTGTGATTCTAATGATGGCCAAAAAAAATGGAGGACTAATAATCCACCGTTCTGTTCTGAAAATTTTATGGTAGAGTGAACAAAGCACGGAAAAAATGGTGGACCAACGTTTCGAGATTCTTATATAAAGATTATATGGTTAAATTTGACATTTTTGCTGTTGAAAATATAGTTGACCATCAAGTTAACTAGAGATTTTTTTAAAAAATGGGTTTTTGGTTTTCCATTTAATGGATAACAATTTTATGGTGATTGATATTCTTATACAAAAATTTTATGGTGATTTTTTAATGGCTGTTTAATATTTCATAGTTACACATGTTTGCCAATGGTCCTAACATAGGTCATGAATGTGGGATTTTGTTATTTCATAATTCTTTTTTTTTTTTGGTCTGGAATGTGAAGAACTCAATTCACCAGTTGCGGACTTGCCATTTAGGACAGATCCATGTAGTTCTTGTCACCATATTTGCATGCCAAGATCAAACCATCATCCATTGCAAATGAACAAACTGCAAAAAAACATATAAAATGTAAAAAGTTAAGTAAGCTGTTGAATCTGATAGACAAACATGGTGATTTGACTAGTCATGAAACACAACACAAAACTATAAACCACACGTGTACTATCTTCATGATTAAACCGTAACTATTGTTGTCTTGTTATGAAAATCCAAAACAATGGTGAACTGAGATGCCATATTAAATATCAGAAAAATTGTCAAAATTGTTTCCCATGAAAATCCATAATAATGAATTTGAGAACATCCATCGAAATGGGCTTGATCTATCTATAATTGTTACACAACATGGGAACTCAAAAAATGTATACGTATAGTACCTTTTAGACACTCCCGAAGTTGCTTGATGAATTTGGTGCTTCCAACCTTTTTGCTACCAACAAAATGGCTTATTAATCAATGGATTGTAGATGCTAGGACGAAAATGAGCCGTAGGACGTTGATTTGTATAGGGCTGCTTATTTTGAAATTTAAAAAATCCTCAAATTATGGAAACAACGATAAAGGAATGTTAATGGAGATAAGGGAATCACCTCTGTGATTACAAACCGGATTATGTGCCAAACTGATTGGCCTATTAAATAGGAATAGGACGACAATATTTTCATTAAGTGCAAAACTGATTGGGCTATTAAATAGGAAATAGGACTACAATAATATACTAAAATAATACAATACAATAATAAAATACATAATAGGGGCATAATGGTCCTAATTCAAATTACAAGATTGAATCATAAAGATTCAAAACCCATGGGGTTGCATCCTAAATATTTTATTGAAAGAGGATTGCTAATTAAAATTCTCATTCATTTTGTCTTTATTTATTTTTTATTTTATTTTACATTTGTTAGTTTTGTGTCAAGTTTTCGTAGTTTATGGAAAAGTGTAAAATTGTAGTCGAAAATATATTAGTATATTTTTAGTTTTGACCATAATTTTATAATTTTTTTTATTCGTTTCGTTGACGAGACCATAAATCACGAAAACTTGATGCAAAACTATAAAATGGAAAAAATTTGAATAAAAACAAAATAAAAAAACAAAAAGATGTTATAAAAGCTTTGTATGGATGACCATATAGACTTCTTGTTTTGCGTGATGGTCTTTAATGTATCATTCATCAGAGAATAATAGATACGAGTAAGGAGAGAAAGAAAAGGCGGAAAGAAAAACACCATTTTGAATAATATTTGAGTTGTCCAGAAGACTAGCTTTCTATCTATTTGTGTCCAGCAGTTTATTTACTTTTCAGCTTTTATTATTTGCTTGATTTCATAACAAAAGACCAATTCTTCAATTTTTTTTGCCAAAAGCACCCCTAAGGGCATCCCCATCAGCCTAAAAAAAAAACCATCAAATTTAACCTCAAAAATACCTTTTACAATTTAGCAAACTATTTTATCAAAAACTCACAAAATCAGACTCTTTATTTTAACTTTACTGTATTAAACTATTCCCCTAAAAAAAAACTCTCCCTCAGCCATTTATAACATTTCGGTACAAAAACTGTCAAAAAGTGGAGTAGTGGCCCACGTGTCTATCACCCTCACCCACCCCTTCAGCCGTTAACTTCTCCCCCACCCAGGCTTCGCCACGTGTCCCCCCGCCCCACTTCTCTGTCTAACGCAGCAACAGTTATCAAAAAAAATTATTAAACTATTGGGTAACTCGTGAAGAGTAACTTTACCCCAATACCAAGTTACTGTAGCAAAACTGTAAGTTTTGCAAATTAGCCAAATATTTGTTGATTCTAATTTTGAAGTGTTTTTTCCACTTAGACTTAACAAAATACTCATTTGGTCAAAATAACAATCCTGATAAGATGCTATAAGGAGTATATAGAAGTACTGATAAAAAAAAAGTATATAGAAGTACTCTCTCCATCCCAATTTTATAGTCCCAATTGACACTTTTTATTGTCCCAAAAAAATTGTCCCACTTCAAAACTAAATGAGTAATTGTTAAGGAATTTCCTCTTATACCCTTGTATTTTGAAATTAAAAATAATAAAAAAGTAAGAAAGTGTAATGATTGAAGGGTAAAACAGGAAAAATATATTTTCACAAGTGTAATGATTATATCCCCTTATTAAATTGAAATCCCTAAAAGGGACCATAAAATTGGACGGAGGGTGTACAAAAGATCTTGCGCCAACTTCACTCTATCTCCAGTTCAAAAAAAAAACTTCACTCTATCTCACTAATTTAGTAGGAGTATTTTCGGAATCTTTTCAAACTTAATAAAATATTCCCCGACATCCGGTAAAGCTTAAAATACCAACCGTTGGATCGCTCTCCGAATGAATCATCAGCGGTCAGAAATCCAAGTTTGACGGCATTACGCTTGAGGTTTGAAAATTTTCTAGTAATTGATTATTGGCTTTGATAAGTCTTTGACCGAAGAAGAAATTGGTCAAACTCAAGAGAACGTCTAGAGAGAGAGAGAGAATTTATAGAGAGAGAGGCGGAGCTGGTGGCGGTGTGGGTCGATCGCAGACGAGGAGGAGGAGGAGGAGGAGGAGATTGAAGCTGTGGCTTCTCCTTCTCTCTCTCGCTTCTCCGAAAGACTATTGATTTGGAGAGAGAATTAGGGTTTTGCTTCCTGAAATCGAAAATGAATGTGATGCGTCGCATCAAGAGCTTTGCTTCCGGCCGATCCTCCGTCTCCGATCCTGTAACTCTCTCTCTCTCTCTCTCTCTCTAAATAACGCATCGATGGACAAAGTTGTGGAAATCTAACGCTTTGTAGTTTGATCAATGGATTAGCTTGCCGGCCTACCGGGGAAAAATGCTGCGTACATTCATTGAATCAGTGGTCATTGTTGTTTTGGGGGAATTGATGATATGTTCCGCTATTGTTGTTCTGAATTACTTCTGTAACGAAATGGAGCACATACTAATTTTTGTTAGGACCTTAGTATGTACGTATGTTGGTATGCTAAATTTCCTTGTTTTAATGCTGCTTAATTGTGTTACCATATTGCGGGTAATTGTGGTGTTTTTGTTTACTTTAGGTGCATAGGCATGTGTATGCGTGATGTGGGTTTTACGTATGTATAAATTCAATGATAGCCTTCGCGGTGGAAGATTGTAGTGTTCACCATCCCCTAATTTATTACGTAGCAAAAGTACAATGTTCACTATCAAATTCTTATAGGTTTTGCATCCGTTTATGTTAACTTTATGTGCTTGTGGTTGGCGTATTGTGATATGGTGCCAAATCATGATGTCATTAGTAGGGGTGAACAATTTTTGTATATATCATTATTCTTCCTTGCGGAGGATCATGTTTCCTTGGATGGGTTTAAACAGCTTTACTTTAGTGATTGTCTGATTGTGGTGATGGGTGACACTGTGTCAGATTCATCTACTCGTAATTGTCTAGTCCATGGTAAGTAGACCATGTTAGTTGGATGTGAATAATCCCAGCCGTTTTCCAGATGCCTTACACTCGATGTCTTTCTTTCAGGCAAGCTTTGAGCTGCATAATCATTACTCCCATAAACCATGCATAATCATTTGACTGTGCTTTGGGTGAGCTCCACTGGCTTATTTTGCGTTAAAAGTGGCAAAAAGGTACTAAGATATTTATTAAGAAAGTTAATTTCACAGATTATGAAAGCAAACTGATCGCTCGAATTGTCATAGCCAATCAAGCCTAAGAGCAATTCAATATATAATAATTGAAATGTCCCTATTAGCAATCTTTCTCCAATTAGAAAGAACATCTTTTTTTACGCATTTTATTTGTAAATCTCCAAATTCAATTTGCTTTGTATGTTTTATCAACTGAGAGAAGGAAAAAAAACTGTCAAAATTGTAAATAATTATAAATGTATAAAGACTGTCAAAATTGTAAATATTATAAATGTATAATGCAGTCGGCCCATGGTTTAGCCTTTTAATTGTGATATTATGCATCCAATGGGGCCTGTGCCCCCACTGGCACTACAATATCTCTGCTGCTGACATCGAGAAACATTCAAACATATCTTTTACAATAACAAATGAAAGCTGCAGACTCACATGTACTGTACGAGAAGTTAACACATTTGTTCGTTATTGCATTTTTCAGCTTTGTACTTGTATTAAATCATAATTTCTCATAGGGTGGTGATTCTAGCCTAAAGAGGGTGAAGGTTGAACAAGAAGTAGATCGGCAGGTTGCTGGCGAATCACAATCCTTTGATAGATGTGACACTGGCATTGAGCAAAATACAGCTTCCACGTCCAGGGAAACTGCTGCGAGCTCATCTCATGTATCTTCTATTGTTAACACTGAAAAAACTGGTTATGATCAACTTTCCAAAGAGATGAATGAAATGAAAATCAGAGAATTGAAAGATGATAACTACGATGACAAAGTAAAAGTTCATTCCTGATTTATTCGCCAGTATTTTCATCATATCATTTATTTTTTTCCCTTTTGGTTTTTATTTTGATTGTGTAAGCCTTGCAGACAGACATTTATTACATCACTGAGCTTTTTCCTTGTGCAGGCTATGGAAGCCACTATTATTAGTGGAAATGGTACAGAAGCAGGTCAGATAATTGCCACTACAGTAGGTGGTCGGAATGGACAACCGAAACAGGTAATTTGTTTTTTCTCCCAGTATGTTGTGGCATTTCACATTTGCATTTGATAGGCTTTCTGCTTGTGACTTTTGGTATTTTCGGTTTGAATCTCTTGTATGTGGACTTTTGTCTTATATCAGTTTTTCATCATCGATTGTGAGTATATAAATTTCCAATCACGAATAATCAGAGGTAAATTCTTGGGGGTTGTCTTGTTTGCTTGCCTAACCAGCATGCCTGTACTAGTATTTGTCCTTGGGTATTGTTTTGCATTACAGGGTGTAGTCCTTCCCTTCCCATAACAAATCCATCATAATAGTGGTTTGATGGTCAAAACTCAAATGTCTCTAGTCCTACTCCCTCCAAGAATTTACCTACGTCTTGAAGAAGACTCTGCCAACTAGACCTTGCACTACTTCCAGAAGAGCTGGCACCTTGAATCAAATTTAATGATTTTTATTTAGTCAATTGATCTTTAATGCTTCCTACGTTGTTTAATAATCTCTTGATTGGGTAGACAGGGTAGTAATCCCTAAAACGCTGAATAGGTGTGACTCGTTACGCTTTGGAATTTAGCCAGAGGTTTTGGGTTCAAACTGCTACCCATTTTAAATGTTCAGACACAAATATGTAGAAGGCGTCTTGTATCTAGGGGGTTAGTCTCAAATCAATAATGTTTTATCTAATTCTTGTAACTAAGAAGTGTTATTTTTTTATTTTTATTGCAGACAATCTCATACATGGCAGAGCGTGTGGTGGGCACTGGTTCATTTGGTGTTGTCTTTCAGGTACTATGATTATGCTAACATGGGGTCTCTTACACCATTGAAGTCTTGCTCAAAACTGCTTTCGTAGCAGTTATTGAATTATTTTCCCTCTCCTCTTTATTTTGTATTTTAGGCCAAGTGCCTGGAAACTGGTGAAGCTGTGGCGATAAAGAAGGTGTTGCAGGATAAAAGATACAAGAATAGAGAACTTCAGATTATGCGCGTACTAGACCATGCTAATGTTGTTCGACTAAAAAATTGTTTCTTTTCAACTACCGAAAAGGATGAGGTGTACCTTAATCTTGTTTTGGAGTATGTATCTGAAACTGTCAACCGACTCACAAGACACTATACCAGGATGAGCCAACAAGTACCCATCCTTTATGTACGACTGTATGCATACCAGGTGAAATTCGAATCCATGCTTTTAATCCTATTATTTCTTTTCATTTCTATTCCTTCGGTGTGTAGAAATAGATTTTCTTTTAAGTTTCCTAGTTCTTCTAGTTCTAGCTGTGCTCAGTTCTGGTTTTGGTTAACTTACAATTTATGTTGTTTCCTGTTTGTAGATCTGCCGTGCTCTTAACTACATGCACAATGTTATTGGTGTATGTCATCGTGATATTAAACCACAAAATCTGTTGGTAAGATTTTTCAGCTTTGTGTTACAGTGAAACTGATATCAGAGCTACTTTAATATCGGCTATTACATTTTCTTTAGCATGTTGTTTGGGACGATATATTCCAAAGGAGTCCACAGTCCACACTTCTAGCAGGGTTATGGAAAATTGTCTCAATGTTTGGACTGGCTTATCTTTGGCTACTTCTAGCACTTTTATCACAACATTTCCATTTTGTTCTTTCCAAAGTGCAGTTGACTGCTAGCACCTACTTAAATCTTCTAGTCTTTCCACTTCTTTCTATGTGATTGCTTGAATTCTAAGTTTTGAGATGTAAAAAACATGTATTCTCAATCTCTAACCGCAACCACTGACAAGGCTTCGGATGATGGTCTGTGATTCAGGCAGGGAACTTAAAAGTATGGCCAAATTTTGATGTAACAATTCTGATGTATAAGCACACAACCTTAGCTGTAAATCAAAAAGACCATTCATCTCTGATGCGTTAGGGTAGCTGAATGATATTCAATTTTGTTTTGATGAACAAACCAGGTAGTTTACTAACATATACGTGGCTGACATCTGTGCGTAGTTGAAAATGTTTTATGTCAGCTCTTGGGTGAAGCCTATGAATTTTTCTTTTAAATATATACAAAATAGGATGTTTCACCAATTTACATTCATTACTCGTCTTTATAAGATGACAGAGTATGACGTCTTCAGTGTCATTGCTTTGAATTTGTTTGCCATTAATTTTATCCTTTTAGGTGATCATCTAGGTTAAGTGTGAATACTGTACCAGTTTAAGCTGTCTTGATTCCCCTATCGTATCCTGTATTGTTGTCATTCAGTGGTTTGGTGAAGATGTGACATATCTCACATCAACCCATTATCATATGCCACTCCCTATTGAGACTAGTAATGCGTGTTTTCTCATACTGACTTTTGGCTGATGTTTTGGTGCCTGTTTCAGGTTAATCCCCACACACATCAGCTAAAGTTGTGTGATTTTGGCAGTGCAAAGATGTTGGTATGTTATAGTTTTGGAAAATTCATTTGAGCTGCTTTTATCATGCGGCAGTGTTTGAGATTTATTTCTCCTCATTGCAGGTTCCTGGTGAGCCCAACATATCCTATATTTGTTCACGATATTATAGGGCTCCGGAACTGATATTTGGGGCTACGGAATACACGACTGCAATTGATATGTGGTCTGTTGGCTGCGTTTTGGCTGAGCTACTTCTAGGCCAGGTGGGTGTATCTTTCAGTTTCTTTTATTTTCAATCTAAATGAAACGGACACAAGTAATTATATTAAGTTTCAAGTTTATGTGACAATGCCACTTCCATCACATTGTTAAATCTGTTGGTGGCTGACGAGGTTTTGGCCTTTTGGGCTTGGCAGCATAGATATCTATGTCATTTAAGCTGCTTGTTTGGTATCACTTTTTCCTTTTTTTTTTTTTTACTTTGGTTTGGTCTGCCTGCATCCCTTTGCCCACCCCCACCCTCTGGTGACCTCCTCTAGGTATCGCATATCAATGTAGCCGCCTCTTTTGGTGGCCACCCATCCTCCTGCCGGCAACTTCTCTGGCCACCTTCTCCACTAATGAAAGCCTTCTTCGCTACCCAATGTCCCAATCTCAGAGGCAGACAGAAGGGGTGTGGGTGGGGGCTACATAACCCCCAAACTTTTGTGTAATCTATGTATATTTTGGTAATTTGAATACTATTCAATGTTTTGCTCCCTTCAAAATCTTGATAATTCTACTTTAGTCCCTTCAATATTTTACCTTTTCTACCATAATTAGCCCTCTCTTTATTAACTTTCTGTGTCCCCCTTCTTGCTGGCTAGATTGCCACATTTATCATTTTTTCCAAAACAAGTTTAGACAACATATGGCTGTACCAATAACAAATGTATTTCTTGTTTATCATTTTTCGCAAACATAGCTGACATGCATGCAAATTTATTAAAACAAAAGGCAGAAAACTGACATCATCACCTAACAACCCCAATGTTTTTGTGGAACTCAATTTGTAATTTGGGAGAATACTACAGGGCTAGTTTTATTTCTGATGGTTACAGAATGTTGCATGATTTGCAGCCTTTGTTTCCTGGGGCAAGTGGGGTTGATCAACTGGTGGAAATCATTAAGGTTCAAGTGATTTACTTTTTTAAGTTCTGTATCGTAATCTTCAAAAGTTGCATTTCTCACCTTCAATTTATTTATTAATTTAATTTTGTCTCTCTTGCCTGGATTGTTCTATATTAGATATTGGGGACACCAACCAGAGAGGAAGTTAAGTGCATGAATCCGAACTACACCGAATTCAAGTTTCCTCATATCAAAGCTAACCCATGGCACAAGGTTCGTATAAAATCCTTTGGTAGGTTGTGTCTCAGGCACATCTTCATCAGTGCTGGGCTTATACTTCCATTATAGCCAAACTTAGTCGAATTTTTCCTGTAGATATTTCATAAGCAAATGCCAGCTGAAGCAGTGGATCTTGTTTCAAGGCTGCTCCAGTATTCACCAAATTTACGTTGCACTGCTGTAAGTATTCCTCTAGCTGTGTCTAGAAATATAGAAATATGTGATCAATCATTTAATTCATTTTTCACCATATGGTTGGCTTTATTTGAAATATTATGTTTTCTGAAGTGTATTTAAAGTTCTTTTGGATTCTCAGCATTCTTTATTAGTTTAGCTGGAGCTAAGGTGTACTTTCTCATAGTCAATTACTTCTATCATCGTTAACGAGTCAACAGTTTTGGTTCATGGTTCAAGGCTTCCATGTGTGCAGCCCTACAAAATCAAACGTAATTGGTCACAGATGAAAATAGATTTGACATGTATAACAAGCATTGTCCGACAAATATCTGTTCATTTCCATTTTCCAACCAATGGTTTGTTCTCGAGTCAAGAGTTGTTTTGAAATCAATCTTTTAACTGAAATCTGTGATTTACAGTTGGAGGCATGTGCACACCCTTTCTTTGATGATTTGCGGGAACCTAACGCATGCTTGCCAAATGGTCGAGCCTTTCCTCCTCTATGGAATTTCACACCTCAAGGTGAGTACTGTATTACTAATGTTTTGGGTTTTCGGGGTTTTGTTCTTTTGTTGATCATGCCAAATCCATCACAGAGCTGTCCGGTACATCTACTGAATTGCGTAACCGTCTCATTCCTGAGCACGCCAAGGAATAAATTTTTCCCGTTAAGGAGAATAAAACTGTGAAGTGGCACTGATCAAATCCACAGGCAATACAAATGGGTTTTGGGATGCCATGTTACCAAACAAGGCATTATACTTTGCCAAGCAGTTAAATGAGGTACCAACACTTCATACTTCTGATGGAATGGGTGCCTTTTGAGTTTCTATGTTGATTTTTACACGCCTCTTTAGTGAAGAAATATGTTGTAGAATCATGACATGCATGGAATGGGAGTTGCTTGGCTATTTTTGTTTCCAATTACTTGCTTACTGATACCCCGCGGGTTTTTTGGTGTGCCTTCACTGTTATTGATGAGTTGTCGTGCTTATTTATTTTTTCGTTTCGGTAGTTATATCTGGTTCGTGTGCCTTTATGCATGCAATGTATACTAACAAAAGGGGGAATAGAAATGTTCATTTTTGTAATCTGCATTCGCTTAATGAAAAGTTTTTTTTTTTTGTGTGTATTTCCTTTGATTTTTCGTGCTTTGTTTTCCATGCTCCCCCATGCTTATTATGGACTCAAGAATTAGAATACTAGATTGAATTGCAACATGGCAAATTGGTCTCTTTAAATGGACTCCAAAAATCTCTTCCCTTGTTAACACAAGCAAGCATTTGATCCAAATTAAAAGTAAGGTTCGACCCTTTGGTGTTCGATCAACTTAATTTTTTGGAAAGTTGATAAAAATGTCAAAATTTATAAAATGAATGACTCCGATCTTCAAGTAAGAGTCTAAGACTGGCAATTCTAGTATCGCATCGGATGAGAAATTACATGAGAGGTGGTCACAGGTGAAGATTTTCACTGGAATATTAGGCTTTGTTTGACTTATTTAAAATAGTACAATTTTTAGCCTCTTTAGATTTCTTTGATCTTCATTTTCAATGTTTAATACGCCATTTCGTCCTTTGAAATTTAGTCAAACTACCCAACTTTTTTAATTAAAAAAAAAGTCAAACAATTACTAAAATTTAAGACTCACCCATAAAATTACACCACAAAATCCTTTCACTTTCATTACATCAAAACCACCTTCTGGATTCAACCCATCCATCATGAAAAAAACACAGCATCCAATCCCAATGAGAACTCTGTCCCGCTACTTCCCATCAGAAACTAGGGTTTCCTTTTTCCAAACCATGCAACCAACCCATTCCCTAACTCAAACCTAGGGTTTACATTTTTTCCTCCAACGACAATGTCGACGGCAAGCCCATCTCGTTCTCCGACCAACAGCATCGACACGACATCGTTTCTCTCTCATCGCAACCACCGGCTTGTGTGCCGCACGCTGAGCCTTCGTTGCGGGGTGCACGTCCTTCGCCGCGCCAGCAACAACCACATGATGCTTATGCGTGAGGCGGCAGCAGAACAACTCGAGGAGCGACATAGCGATTGGGCGTACTCGCGCCCGATAGTAATTCTCGGCCTCGTGTGGAACTTCGTGTTTCTTGTGGGCGCTACCGTTGTGTTTGAGGTGAGCAAGAAGGAGGCGCCTGGGATGCCGTTGAGGCTTTGGATCTTCGCGGTGCAGTGCATGATTCACATGGTATGTGTGTCATTTGAGCACAATAGGCTGCGGCGACAACATATTATTGGTTCGGATGATAATGTAAATTTGCAGCATTGTGGTGGTGGTGGAGGAGGATGAATTCTTATTCGAGCTTGGAAAGTGACGAAAGAGACACTCGAGATTACATCCCGGAGAGTTCACCACAGGTTGAAGATGAAACTAGGTATAATCGCTAACTTTCGTTCTCATTTCCTTGATAATTAGTTTTATGACTTGTAAATTATTTGGTATTCCGCGGAGCAAAAATTCGATGTGTACGCATGGCACGCGTACGCAATATGCACAGACGTGCATCTTGATTGTCTGTGCATGTTTTCGAAGGTCCGGTTAAAATCTGGAATGTCAATTCCTGAAATGGACAGTCAAGATGTGTTCGTGCGCGTATGTATATGCATAGCTGGGTTGAAGGCGGAGCTATTGATAGACTATATTGGGTTGTAGCCCCGGTGGAAGTCCATAAATGAAAAAAATAAAATAAAATATTTTTATTTAAATTCTAGTGGAATCAACTTTAGCCCAACTCAATTTTACTTTTTCTTTGCACTTTTTTTGTGTGTGTATTTTTTAACATTTATGTATTTATATGTACAAGTTTGGGTTATTCCTGGGTAAATTATCATTCTTTGTTGGATTTATTATGGGCTGCTCCCCAAAACGAATATTTATTACCACTAACTCCAATCATTCTTTTTAATTACCACTAACTTCATTAAGGGCAATCATTCTTTTTTGGGCTTAGACACTTAGGGTGCATTTTTTTATTATAGGATTTTTAGTGGTTCAGGTATTTTCATAGGGTACCCTAGGATTTTAGGCATTTTCATAGGATATCCTAGGATTTAGGTTTAAGCATTTTCATAAGGTACCCTAGGGTTTAGGTTTAGGGTGCATTTTTCTATTATAGAGTTTTTAGTGGTTTAAGTACTTTCATAAGGTACCCTAGGATTTAGGCACTTTCCGATTTTTTTTAAAAAAACCTAACGGGATGGGGACAGACTGATGGGACGGCGCATGGGGACAATTGACTGATGGGAGCAGGTGGTGCATTTTTTTCCGGAAAAAATGAGTTGATGGTTCAGGGCCTCCACAAAGTGGAGCGGCCGTCATTCCCCCTTCTTTGCTCCGCCGGCATTGATAATAGACTTAGATGAGTGGTGTTGAGAAAGTTAAAGCAACAAACACACCATGAATAAAGATTAATCAAAGAACAAAAAAGAAAAAAGAAAAAAGAATGCAAGAAACAAACATTTAGTTGGTCCCCAACTTTGTATTGAATATATGAATATAAGATAGATTGATTGATTACTGCATGTAACAAGTACTAGTAGTATTTATAACCTAGGAATACGACTGTATTGAATAGTCAGCGAAAGGCGATGCGAATTGAATTAGACTTTACAAGCCCAACAAGTTGGCAGTTTAATAATTTGATCTTGCGTTCAGTATTCCCTGCTTGCAGAGAAATCTTTGTACTCCATTTCTATAATGGCAAATTGGTATATTTAAAAAAGTCCACCAAAAAGCTACTTAATAATGACTCCAAATATCCCTCCCTTTGTTATCACAAGCGAGCATTTTGATCCAAATTGAAGTAAGGTTGACTCCTAGGCTATAGTGTGATGTGTACTTGTCCAAATTCCATGTCTCACGCTCAAGCTAACCATTTTCTATCACCTGTGATCTGCCCCTTTGGTAGCTGACATAAAATAATTCCACTTGAAAGTTTAGTTACTGTTTTCAAAATTAGTTTTAAGTTGTGTTTGGAATTGTGAGGAAATTAGAGCAAGAAAAGAAAAAAGAAAAGAAAATGAGAGGTAAATTTTACCATTCACAAAACTTGGATGCATTATTTTCTCTCTAAAATAAATTTTCCTTTATTTTTTGCACGGAAAAAAACCCTCATATTTTTCCTAGTTTATTTAAATCTTTAATCTAAATCAATTTTCATGAATTTAAAATTAACATTTGAATATTTTAAAAACATAGGGAAATAAATTTTTGTAGCCGTTCATTTTGTGGAACCGTTTGTGTCTTAACGTCCATGCAAAAGCTCAGGTTTATCGAACATAAACAAAAGCTTGGTTTGGTAACATGCTTCACTTAGATGAATATCGATATCTGAACAACTTGATCTTTGGTATGAATGATAAGTAAATCAAAATTAATAAAATGATTATTTGATATCTGTCAAAAAATAATGGCCAAATTTATATTACACTACATTGATTACAAGAGTGATCGTAGCATCCGAACATCTCGATACATATTACATACTTATATTAAACCTTCTTTGAATATGATACTTTAAGCCCTTTAGATTTATTTACGCTCCGTTCTGGTTGAAAAACTTGTGAAAAGAGGGAGAGATGAAAGGGAAATAATTAACAAGAAAATAGGAGGAAAGCTTAATTGTGCATTGAAACCTATTTAGCCATTTTCACTTTTTTTTTTTCTCTCAAACAAAAAGGAATTTGTTTATTTTTCATTCCTCTCAAATCAAACAAGAGAAAATAGTTTTCTTTTCCATAAATTCCAAACAAATCCTTTAATGTGTTTTTTTTTCATAAAAAAAAAAAATCTTTAATGCTTATCACGCCATTTCTTCCCTTAAAATTTAGTCAAAGTGCCCTATTCTTTTAAAACTTTTTTTTTTAGTATAAAAAAGGTCAAAGTTCCACTAAAATTTGAGACTCCACCTAAAATTACAATCAATTATTCAAGCATCTTAGACACCGTTGCGTGGTGCCTTGTTATCCATTACACATTGTACTAGATCGTGCATTTTCGGTGGATAAAAATGTTAGACGTGTGATTGGTGCCGAGACTATGGAATGCTAATGTGTGCCTGTTGAACACACGTTAAAGTTGAAAAATGTATTAAAATGTAAGAAAAATGTATATAAAATTATGAATACGTGAAAATGTATATAAAATTATGAATACCTGAAAATGTACTATTAAAAAGTACATCGGAGTGTATTTTTTTTTTTTTGTGTATTTATCGTATGCCATCGAGAACAGGCGTTAGCAAGTGTCGGTCAAATACTAAAATTACAGCACCAAGTCCTTTCACTTTCATTGCACCAAAATCATCTTCTGGATTCAACCCATATCCATCGCCCGAAATCCGCACCATCAGACCTTGTCCCACGGGCTACCTTTCTCCTCCGACGAAGATGTCGACGCCGAGACCATCTCGATCTACAACCGACGGCGTCGACCCGACGCCGTTTCTCCCCGACCGCAGCCGACGTCTCGTGCGCCGCACGCCGAGTCTACGCGGCGCGGCGCGGTTCCTCCGTCGCGCCAGCAGCCGCCGAATGATGCGCGAGCCGTCGATGCGAGTGCGCGAGGCGGCGGCGGAGCAGATCGAGGAGCGGCAGAGCGACTGGGCGTATTCGCGCCCGATAGTGATTCTAGACCTGGTGTGGAACTTAGCGTTCCTTGTAATCGCTGCCGTCGTGCTGGTGGTGAGCAGGAAGGAGGAGCCTGCGATGCCGTTAAGGCTTTGGATTGTAGGGTATGCGATGCAGTGTGTGCTTCACATGGTGTGTGTGTCATTCGAGTACAGTAGGAGGACGCGGCAGCAGGTTATTGGTTCTGGTGAAAATTTGAACTCGCGGCGCGGCAGTGGTGGTGGTAGTTGGTGGAGGAGGATGAATTCTAATTCGAGCTCAGGGAGTGACGAGGGAGACTCTCGGGATTATATCCCAGAGCGGCCGCAGCAGATTGAATTTGAAACCAGGTATAACCGTATTACGGATATTCTTCTTTCTGATTTCCTTGATAATTAGTTTTATGACTTGTTGTAAATTGTTTGTTAATAGACTTAGATGAGTAGTGTTGAGAAAGTCAAACCAACAAACACACAGCGTACTGTGAATAATCAAGAACATAAACAAAGAACGCTGAGAAACAAGATTTTTAGGTCGTTCACAATTGTGTGTCGAATGAAAAGAGTATAAGATAGATTGACTACAGGGCGTACCAACTATTTATAACCTCGGGCTTACGTCACAAATTAATTTAATATGCTGTCTGAATAGTTAGCAAACGGCGACCCACATCGAATCAGGCTTCCCAATCCCAACAAGTTGGTGATGAACAATTTAATCTTGCTCTTGCAAAAGAGAGTCTGATCACACGAGAGGGGGCATGTTCTCAAACAACACTAGCTGGTGGTTAAAAGTCGTATATGCTTTTGTTTCAGTGTCAGATGATTTGCTTTATGGTATCCATCAAAAGTTTGTTACGCAATTTATTAGAGAAATAGTACATCTGTTCATAGACAATCTAAATGATTCGGTTGGGAGAAATGAAGCTATGCTGTATCACTCATATAACAAGGTGGGTTGTGTACATAGTTTACACGTGTACAACCAAGGTTCTAAAACTCGCTAGGCGCTCCCAGGGCAGCCGGATACCTTCTGGCTTCAAGGGCCAAGTACTCATCGCTTAGTTGGGCAATTAGTCAGGATAGTCGGGCTAGTCGGCGAGGGGCCTTCTAGCGCCTAGGCGGTGAGTACTCGGCCTTCCAGACCTTCTTTCAGAACACTGTGTACAACAATGAAGTGGATTTTTATGGGTTTTAACCTAATGTGTTGGAATGTCAATCTGTTCTTTTGATAATGAACAACTCTGACAGTTTCTTTCTTAACAACCAGATTACACCCGGCCAGGTCCTCTGGGTTTTAATGGTTGGTCTATGTTTGAAAACTGTGAAGAAAAGTTTATACTGTAATATATTGAAGATATGTGGTGGCATTGAGCAAGCGATAATGCATTGTTACGAGGGTTGTTGGTTTTTACGATTGGAAAAAGGATAGATTTGTGTTTTGTTTTATTCTATGTTGGGCAAAGATCAGTTTGAGAAAAAATCCAACAAATGGTAGTCTTGTTTAAAGAAATAAACAGGTTATGTAGCTGAAGCTGATAGAACTCAGACTTATGGTTTCTTTTATCTTTTGGCGATGAGATATCTGGGTGTTTTTGCTCCCATTTTATTTCCTCAGATACATGCACTAGTCTATGGGGATCGAGTGATAGATACTATGCTCTCATATCTCCTCTTTCATGTATTTCTTTTCTTTCTCCTATCTTTCGTTATTGCTCTCCTTCGCCTAGATTCTTTGTTCTCTGTTTTATCTTTCTTTATGGCTAGTAGTTTGAAGTACATAAGCTTTTGCTATTTTGCATGTCAAGTTTTTTTTTTTTTTTTGGGAGTATTTTATCCTCAAGAAGGCGATGCTATATCAATATCATGTAAAGCAGTAAATAGAAGATGGATTATTTGACCACCAGGAATCCTAAATCATTGAGAAAATGGTGATACCAACCCTCTTATGTGAAGCGCTCAAGAGTAAAAACTAGAAGATGGAAACGGCTGGTTTGGCCTTTGTTTCTGTATATCATAAGCCTTAAGTTGAATTCATCAGTAAATCTATGGCAATTTTGGCCACTATGATGAGGCCAAGGTGATCATGCTACTACAAGCTCTCAGTTCAGTCTTTACTGGGTAATTGGTATTCGATTACTTTTAATTATAATTATAATTTAGAGCAAGCTCTAAGATTTTGTGGGCCCAATGCGAGCTTTTTAGATGGGGCCCCCTCAGTATAATTCACAGCTAAAATATTTTTAAGAAGATTAAATCAACTAGAAAAATATTTTCTAGTATTCAAAAACATAAGTAAAAAAACTTGATAATCCTTTCATTAGACCAAAAGTTATTACTTAAGCATTAATATTCTCGCATTTTTAGTGGCAAAAGTAGTAATTAAACTCTCACACTAATTTTGTGTATTGGCATAGTATAAGAGTATAAAAATTTTGGGGGCCGATGCAGCTGTATCCATTTGCCCAAAGCCAGCCCTGAGTCTGTCTATTGTATAATTGGATTCTGCAATCTTGAGACATTCTTGGATATGTATGGTCTGGTTGATCTGCTACTGCCCTGAGTCGTTTATGTTGTCTGCCTGCTTGTCCGAGATGGAGATGCAGTCGTAACCTTTGAGGAAAATAATAATGAGATTAAAAAATCTTAAATTGCATGTGCTGAGTTTCAGTTGAGTTAAACTGACATATACTGCTTAATTATGCATTTTGATAATCTTGACTTTTGAAACCTTTCATGCCTGAGCCCAATATTATGTAACTGGCCTCATCATTTGTTGTGGCAGTGTTGCTAAGCATTTGGAATCTGCAAATACAATGTTTTCATTTATTTGGTGGATCATTGGATTCTATTGGGTATCTGCTGGTGGGGAAAGTTTGACCAAAGATTCACCTCAACTTTACTGGTTTGTCTCCAATATTATCCTCATATGAGATGGCGAGTTTAAGATTTTTATTTGTCATCTTTTGGGTTATTCACACATGGCTATGTTTTGCAGGCTTTGTATAACCTTTTTGGCCTTTGATGTGTTCTTTGTTGTTATCTGTGTTGCCGTGGCATGTATTATTGGTATAGCTGTTTGCTGCTGCCTGCCATGTATAATTGCCCTCTTATATGCGGTGGCAGATCAGGTAACTTACCTTGATATTTTGTTATGTTTTTGTCCCATGAAAGGATTAGTGTATTGCGTTCCTATGCCTGGATTTTTCCATCATAAGATATTTATACATGTTAAAATAGGCAGTATACATGGATAAATAGTTGTCAAATTCGTATGAATCGGTGATCCGAATCGGTGAATTGTTCGATTCCTCTCAATTTGCTAAATTCTATTTTGATTCTATTTCTACCTTTTTGTTGTTGGAGAATGATTCAAACTACAATTTTAAGGTCTTTAGTGTTGTCATATGCCATCGTTTGTCAATGTTTCTCCTTATTTACTATCAAAATAGATTTCTCTCTTATTAAGTGTCATATTTAATACAAAAGGAGAGATTATTTTGAGAGTGGATCGAAAACGACAAATACAAAATGACATACAACCACCCTGAAGACTTTTGAAGGTTTGTTTTTGCACTCGGATAAATGCTTCCTTTAATGAAGTAATTCTATTACAGCTCCTTGATGAACTAAGATATAAACATTATGTTTGAAACATTGAGAATTTAATCAATTTATAGATTTGGCACTGGATTTGAATCAAATTTCCTCGAAGTGGCCTTTTTTTTGGATGATTGATTCATAAGATGACTTGTCAATTGTCACATTTTTGTCTCTACCTTCTGGAATGCTATTGTAGCTAAATTCTTGCTTTCTTTGCATTTGAATACCTTAAGACACTTTGAAGCCCTAAAATAATGGGAATTTTATACATTTGTCTAATAAAATGGCTGATGGATGCCAGAATGTAGAAATTTCTGCGTGAATATAGTGGTGGAACTTGCTAGGGATATTAGGCATTGACTAGACAGCAATAGTTTATGCACAGGGTGTTGTCCTTGAACTAGGTTTGTGAAGAGAGGATACAGTGCTTGAAGTGTTGGATGTGCAGTTCAAAAAAAAGGAAAAAAAAAGTGTTGGATGCTGAGGTCTCAGTTTGGGTCACTAGCGTTGGTATGAGTTATGTACTCAGGGACTGTATAATGCTTTTTGCATTATTTGATTGTACCGTCATTAATTTGGGTTGGTTGACTCGGGAACTTTCCCTTATGGTTCATGCCATGGGAGTGAGCCAGTGCGTCATCTATTAAGATAAGTTGTTCATTGGCAATCTCCCTCCCCCTTCCTCTGTGTGTGTGTGTGTGTGTGTATTTGTATGTTTGACTAATGGGGTCCATGTTCAACTATCTTCGGTGTACTTGGGAATGGTATAAAAGTTGGCTGTCTCAGTTATCTAATCATTTGGTTATCTTGCTACTTTTCCCTGAATGCCTGAATACTTCTTCCTTCACTTAGCGTGTGAACTTTCATGGAAACAGGAAGGAGCAACCAAAGAAGAAATTGAACGACTCCCAAAGTACAGATTCCGGAAGATAGGTGAATTTGAGAAACAAAATGGGGAGATTCAAGAATCTTTTGGAGGAATAATGACAGAATGCGATTCTGCTACGCCAATTGAACATGTTCTTTCCCTTGAGGATGCTGTAAGTTCCCCAATTCCATGACGACAATCTTCTATGAACTAAAAAATGAGGTAGTAAAAATACAAGAATTCTGAATAACATGCTAAAGAATCTACTGCAGTCTCTTGTACAACTATATTATTTTCATGAAGGTTGATTTGCATCCATACTTTAGACTTGGAGATTGGTTGTCCAAACCCCATTTCTCAGTTGTAATAATTTGACCATGTATATTTAATACAACACGGGCTGCAGTCATTGTCTAATATTGCTTACAAATTTACAATTAACATGTCATTGTCTTATGCTGCTCTTAGAAAACTTGATCTAATATCTTTGTAGAATCGTGTTTTTGTTCCTTCTACATAGGGATGTTAGTAACTGTTTATTGTAGCATCATGGATCATCCGTCTGCATGCTACGTCAAAATAGTAGTTGACTCTGAAGTTACTTAATGCTAGATTTGCTTGTTGAGAAAGAGAGTTTTCCATGATTAAATTTACACCTTTTGACATGAGTCAGTGGTCAATAACAGGAGTGCTGCATTTGCCTTTGTGCCTATGATGATGGAACCGAATTGCGTGAACTACCTTGCCGTCATCATTTCCACTGCTCCTGCATAGACAAGTGGCTGCACATCAACGCCACCTGTCCTCTCTGCAAGTTCAACATACTAAAGAACGGGGATCAAAGTGGTAGCGAGGAAGTATAGGAAAGCCAATATTCTGTCTATCTCATGCACATTGCCTGACCCTGTCTATCCCTTCGGTTCAAGATCTGTTCCAGTTGAAGTGTTGTTCATGCTTACGTTAAAGTGCTGCAGAATTTGTTGTGTTTCCTCTTGTTTGTGTTTCACATTTCTTATCTTATTTTCTTTCGTGCTTAATGTATATGGCGTTTTTTCTTATCTTTTTTCCCGTTACAAGCGAACAGGCTATACTAAGTTTTTAGGGGGTGGAGGTTGTTAGTATTACTGTTGTACTCCTGTGATATCTGGAAATGGGTGTCACATGCTATAAGAAGATAAAATACATCTCGGTTCCTACTCGTGTCGTTCCTCTCTCTCTCTCTCTCTCTCTCTCTCTCTCTCTCTCTCTCTTAAACTTCTCTGGTGAAGGGAGCCCCCGTCTGTGAAGGTATGGAAAGATTGTGTTGTCCCATCATGACTACCATCTTGCTCGAGGGCTTTTCAACCTGAAGTAGTTCTAGTTTTGGTATCGAACAAATGAGTTTGGAATTCTTATATGGAAAATTCAAGGCCCAATCTTTTCTCCTTTCCACCTTAGAAGCCGAAGAAAAGGTTGGGCCTTGCTTAGGCTCGAACTCGGGAACGAAGGTTGTGACCGAGGCTTCCAGATTAGAAAAGGCCTACCGAGACGCACTTCAGTAATGCGCTTGTTTTGCTATAGGGACTCGGTCCTATTTTGGATACAAAACTCTCCTCGAAACATGAGACCTATCAACAAGGTGGCTAGCTCATGCGATAGAATTCTTGGATGTCCCAGGATCAAGTCTCATTCTCCCCTCTCCCGGGTCCTATTTTGGATACAAAACTCTCCTCGCAACATGAGACTTATCAACAAAGTGGCTAGCTCATGCGATGGAATTCTTGGATGTTTCAGGATCGAGTCTCATTCTCCCCTTTCCCATTAGGAATGATGAATGAAAAAATGAAAAAGAGGGGAGGGAAATACAAGAAGCAAAAATACTGAAGAAAAAGGGGGAAAAAATAGAGCTCAGCAGTGCTATGTTTTCCGACAGAATCAGATGAAGTGGCAGACCCTACCGCCAAGTATATAGCACAGTTATCTTCACAGCTCCCTGCACCAGCCGGGAATCGAACCCGGGTCTGTACCGTGGCAGGGTACTATTCTACCACTAGACCACTGGTGCTTTGGTTGTACGAAAGGGGTTTTTTATTTTATTTGTAGCAATCTGCCCTCTTCCCTACATACTTGGAAAATTTCAAAAAAAAATCCATAGATATATTAAAAAATATTATGATTATCGATGATGTGACACAATTTGAACTATACAATAAGTACATATAATACACTCAAATAAGGGTATATATTGTAACCATTTCCATGATTTTATTAATCAATTCCCACGCTCTTTGATTAAGAGCCCAAAGAATCTTCATAATCTTCATTACAAAAAGAATGCTTGCACTCTTAAAACCAATTAATTTTTCCTGCATAAAATCCAATCAAAATTCCTATTCTATTCTCATGCCATCCACACCGGAACTCCAGTGACAATCCCACCGGAAACCTTCCCAACCACCGTGGAACCTCCCACCCACGGCCGCGAACTTGAAGCCGCCTCCGCCGCACATGCGGCGGCCCCAATTACATTCTCCGCCCCCTTCACTCTCACGGACAAATTAATTATCCCATTCCTCTCTCCACCACTGTCCCTCAGCCTATAACTCAAGAAATGCAAGTAGTTCGGCGGGAAGTAACCACCGGCGAAGTCCGACGCAGGAATTTTCGCCGTTCCGACGATCTTATCTCCGGAATGCACCTTGCGTCTCACTTCCACCGTCAGGAAACGCGTGTTGGCCGGCATTTCGACGACAAGCTTCTCGTTCCACGCCGGGAAGCTGCCGCCGTCAAAATCCGCCTTCGTCGACCGAGAGTTTTGGGAGTTTGTTCGGACGACGACGAAGGCTTTCTTCTTCACCGGCCGCCGCCGGTCTACTCTGAGGCCTTCGCCGGAGATTATCGTGACTTCTAAAGCACGTGAAGTTGTTGCCATGTTTTGGATACAATAATTATGTTCTTCCGTGTCAGTACACTGTGATTTGCTTATTTGGTGAACCAAACACCTTAGACATAAAGCAGACACGTAAGTTATATCGTGCTCTTGCAGATAGATATAGCAGACTATATATAGTGTGGGGGGAAGAACAGAAGCAGGGGGTGGGTTTTGAATTTGTTGGAAGATGGGGGGAAAGGAGAGAGAAAGTGGTATGTTGGTTCTGTAGGCGCGTGAAATACTAGTAAAAAAGGAATTGGGCTTTGCTTTGCGCACATACAGAAATGTTAGGTACCAACTCAAACACACACAAGTATATGGGCTCCACACACATTGGAGATACAGTGTGTAGAGCTCACATACTTTTTGTATGTGTTTGGGTTATTTTTGGGTACCAAATTTCGGGGTATGTAGTGTTGCCGGCGCACATATATGTGTGCTGCACAATTACGTTGTGGGGTCCATTTTAAGATTTTACACGGATAATTCAAATCATTGATTAATTTTAAAATTGCTCTTTTTATAAAATTAGCTCAATCGGATAACACTGAATATTTGATCCGATCTTTCAATATTTGATTCAGTCTTTTAGAGTTACCAGAACTGGAAGATTGAACGGAGTACTTAAGAGTCATTTAATTGAGCTTATTTTCTAAATTACTACTCCCTCCGTCCCATAAAGTTTGATCACTACGAAACTACGTGTAATTTTCAAACTTAAAAATAATGTATTTACCAAAATAATTTTTTAATTTTTTTTGCATCATATAAAAGTTCTCAATGAGATCTATCAAACAAGATCCATATTGACTCAAAAATTATTTTTGTAAGTACATTACTCCCTCCGTCCCAATTTCTTGGCCCCTTTTGGGGAAGCGGGTTTTTAAGGAGTGTGAAAACTTTGTATTGATTTTTCTATTTTACCCCTAAATCCAGTCAATATTACTGTGACCAAATTTGTGAGGCTAATTTATTATATGAAAGTCAAAACATATTCAATATGGATCTTGTTTGATAGATATCAATTAGTTTTATTATACAAAATTTTCAAAATCATAAAAACCGTTATAAAATAAAAGATAATAAGCTAGCCAATTAAGATGAGAAAAGTACTTTTTAAGGGTAAAATTGGAAAGTGACCCAATTTTGATGGATGTTTTTAGAAATGGGACAAACATTTTGGGACATCCCAAAATGGAAAGAAGGACCAAGAAATTGGGACGGAGGGAGTATTTTTTTAGCTTGAAAATTGCACGTAATTTCGTAGTAATCCAACTTTATGGGACTGAGGGAGTATAATTTTTTTTAAAAATAATAAATAGTTCGGATCATTCATGCAAAATCTCGAAGTAGATCTTACAACTCGGTCTGTATGCATAGATCTGTGCAAAAATCTTTACCAAAAGGAATTAGCAGATAAATGGACGGTTTTTTTTTTTCCCCCTCAAGAAGAATAATTTATTACTGCAAAAGAGGAGAGCACAAGAGCACAAGGGCCCGAACATCGTCTAATACTAAGGCAGACAACCATGAAAGAAAGTTACCCCATTGTGGTTTTAGTGGAATTTCAAAATCGGCATTGGCGTGTTTTTGCAACTTGTACCGGCATTACCTTGTCAACCATGCTTCGACTACCGACGACAAGAATCACGCAGCTGAATATAAAGACCAATTACTATGGTCACCGTCACGTAATGCCTAACAATCATATTCAGTATTCACTACATATTGTATTAAGTCTTGCCAAGGATAGAACTAGGAGGACAAATAGTTATGACCGCAACCACAAGTTTTTTAAAAAATATACTATAGAAGAAATAATTTATTCCGGAATTATATAGACTCGCTTGTAAATCTATATTTGTATTTAAACTATTATGCGAAAAACGGATATAATAGGATCTTGAATTCAATACATCTCAAGAACGATAAATTAAACGTACCTTTGTTGGGAATCAAGATTACAGAGAACAAACTCCTTAATTAGAATAATCTTAATTCCAGGCTCACCTTTTTCTCTCTAGCTATCTCTAACCTTACAAAATACCCGAATACTTTAATTGATGGAAAAACTGTATGTATGTAGAAGGGGTGGTGTATTCTATCCTTTTATAGAGGAGAGGAGAAGACCTTAGAGATAATTTTATAAAAGACTCCTAATCCATCAATGACTCTTTCTTTTATATAGAGTATTTCCCAAACAAACTCTAATTGATTATGATGACAAACCTTATCTTTTATTGATTTATATGATATTGGAGTCCCAATTATAACAAACATGCATAAAACATGGAATCTTAGTGAGACACAAAAACGTGAGTCTTTGTGTATTTTCATATATTTAACCGTTCCAATTCATAAATTGTAATTTGTTCACTCTTGCTGAAGTATTTAAAAACATATGGTATTTGTTAAAAAAATTACATAGTCTTTGTGGACTAAAGTTGTTTGTAACCTTCTATTCTATTTTGTTTTAAATAATTTTATTTATTGCTGTAGGACCACTACAAGAGAAAACACATTTGGCGATAAAAAAATTTGTCGTCAAAGGGTTGTTTTTAGTTGCCCTAATACTTTGGCGACCAATATTTTAGTCGCCCAGTTTTGTCGCCGAAACGTCGTCTGGGAAAGTATACGCCGACTAAAAATTTGGTTGGTCGCCAAAGGGGTGCCATACGGCGACCAAAATATTTTGTCGCCAAAGGGGACGGCGACGAAACAATTTTGTCGCCAACGGGGACGGCGACCAAACAATTTTGTTGCCGAAGGTTCATACGAAAAAAAAAAAAATCTGCCCATGCGCCGCTGCCAAGAATTGAACCCACGACCTCCCACTTCTTAACCCAACACCTAACCACTGCGCTACCTATGCATTTTTGTTCTATTTGTTAGAAACAATTTATATGTATTATCTTTTCGTATATTCCTTTTTACATTAACAAATGTATAACATTATTTATCATAAATTATATATTGCACTATATTTTATTATATATATTATTATAATATATTTTATTATATATATTTTTTGGCACTAACCATTTGGACTACCTTTGCATTCAACGCATTACATGTGTGCCTCTGCCAAGAATTGAACACCCAACACCTAACCACTGGACTACCTTTGCATTTATGTTCCATTTGTTAGAAACAATTTATATGTATTATCTTTTCGTATATTCCTTTTTACATTGACAAATGTATAACATTATTTATCATAAATTATGTATTGCACTATATTTTATTATATATATTATCTTTTCACGTTGTATAGTTTTTGGTACTAAACATTCCACGACCAAAGCCGATGTTTGGTCGGCAAAGCCATCGCATAGGCGACAAAATAAAATTTGGTCGCCAAAGGGGAGCCATACGGCGACCAAAAAAAAGTTGGTTGCCAAAGCTATCGCATAGGCGACAAAACAAAATTTGGTCGCCAAAGGGGAGCCATACGGCGACCAAAAAAAATTTGGTTGCCAAAGCTATCGCATAGGCGACAAAAAAATTTGGTCGCCAAAGGGGAGCCCATACGGCGACCAAAAAAAGAAGTTGGTCGCCAAAGCCATCGCATACGCGACAAAAAAAAATCTGGTCGCCAAAGGGGAGCCTTATGGCGACCAAAAAAATTTGGTCGCCAAAGGGGTGCCATACGGCGACCATAAAAAGAAGTTGGTCGCCAAAGCCATCGCATAGGCGACAAAAAAAATTTGGTCGCCAAAGGGGAGCCTTACGGCGACCAAAAAAATTTGGTCGCCAAAGGGGTGCCATACGGCGACCAAAAAAAGAAGTTGGTCGCCAAAGCCATCGCATAGGCGACAAAAAAAATCTGGTCGCCAAAGGGGAGCCTTACGGCGACCAAAAAAATTTGGTCGCCAAAGGGGTGCCATACGGCGACCAAAAAATTTGGTCGCCAAATTTGGTCGCCAAATGTGTTTTTTCTTGTAGTGGACATTTAATTAATTTTGTTTGCATCTTATAGTTCTTTTTCTAATTTTGATATAAATTTACCTGAATAAACCCGATCCCCAATAAAAGGCAGGTACAGTGGATTGTCCACATTCCCTTTTAGATATGGAGGTGGGGATGGGGAAGCAATTTCCTATCGGAAATAGGAGGCAGAATTGGGTCAACTGATCTGTACCCTACCCGTTGCCTTCCGTAAGCGAGGTTGAACAAATTTGCTCTCCCAAAATGGAATATTGAACCGTGAACCGTAAACAAAGGGAGTGGTATAACTTATTGAAAACTTATTATGACTCAAATTATACTTCCCAAACTTCAAATTTGTAGAAAGAATAAGAATTTTAATAGGTGATATAGAATTTGAAAAATCCCGTGGATCACAATAAAATTTAGTAAAAAAGTTGACTGCGTCACCAAAGGTCGTCTATTTGGAATTTGGATAATTTCCTCAAGCTTTACTAATCTTATTTCATACCTTTAGGTCATCAAGTTTTCGTAAGCATGATCTCGTAAGCGTGTTTACATGTGCAAACGAGTCAAAGCCATTTTTTTTTCGGTAGGTGGACTAGGTCACGTGCACCTCGACTCATCCCCTAACCGGTTTGGTCAAAAGCATGTCATTTATGGTGAGACTAGGGAATTCACAATAAATCACTTTCTCGTAATCTGATTCTAAGAATTGAACAATTTTGTGGAGAGCAAACTCATGAACCAAGTGAATTAACCCTTCGGGCCAAGTCAAAGGCACGTTTAGAAGCAGATTAGTTGAGCTTTTACTCAGATATTTCGCCATTTTTAGCACCATTCTTGTTTTCAAAATGTAACTTTTGTGGCAAAAAAAGAAAGAAAAAAAAATACTAATCTAAACCCGCTTTCGAATTCCACATAGACCGAACATTACGAACCTTACACTGGAGGGTTGAGCAGTCGTTACCTTCAAAGTTTTGGAATTAGTTGAGGTGCACTCAAGTTGACCTGAACATCCTGTTATATTTTCCTATATTTAGCCTCTGCAGGTTCTTGCAGATGCAAAGACCTTAACCCAGTTACAAGGAGACTTATTTTAATTAGTCTATGGAAATAAACGAAAATACAGGGAAATTGATATTCGTGGTATATCTTGAAGGCAGTCCAAAAAACCAAAATAAACAATCTCCAAAGCGATTGAGGACCGGGGTCCATCAATTGATATTTGTGGTACATCTTGAACTTGAAGGTAGTGCGAAAAAATTGGTTTTTTTCGTTGTCCTTATTCAATTTTTTTTTTGTTGCATTTGTTAGTTTTCGGTTAATTTTTTGTGATTTCTTAACTTGTCTCGACGAGAGGAATCTAGAAAGTATAAAATTGCTAACTAAACTTAAATTTTTGTGAATAAAAATGAAAAATAATCAAAAAAACTGATTTATTTTGGTTTATTTTTAGCTTTATTAAAAAAACTATTACTTTTTTACTATAATTTTATACTCTTTGGATTCATCTCGACGAAATAAATCCAGAAACGACAAAATTTTGACTCAAAACTAACAAATGCAAATTTTTTTTGAACAAGGACAAAACGAAAAAAAAAAACCAAAAAACAAGTTTTTTTCAATTTAGGCAAATCAACATAAAATTCAAATATGATACCCAAAGAGAATTATTACAAAATATTTGAATTTTTTTTTCCTTTTCCCCCAACAGATCCATGATCCAAACACAGAATAAGCGCTACCAAAGAAATTACAGTATTCGATAGCCAAAAAATACATAAAATATCATAGTGAAAAAACTCAGCCATAGAGTAGTCGGAATTATTTATTAGAGTGGTTATTGAAACAAATGGAAAATTGTTAATATATCTAGATATCTGGAATATTTTTTTTACTTTGTTTTTGTTTCTCGTTTACGGCTAAGTTTTTTACTAAAAATAGTGCATTTCCATTGTATTCAAAAGTGGATGTTTTGTGATTTATATGAAAAGAATGACTTGAGATTTTTTATTTATTTTTAAATACCATCGAATATACCCAAAATACCATAACTTAGCCAGAGTTCCTTGAACCTTTGTTCAATTTCCTACTAATATACAGTATATTTGTTTCTTAAGAAAAATAGAAAAAAATCATTATTTGAACACTACTCTCCGGATGGCAGCGGTGGCATCCGGCGAACGGTGGATGGATGGCTGGGCTTGTCTTAGGTTGTTTGGTTTTTTTTTTTTGGTGGTGTTTTGGGCTTTGGATTTTGGCGATTTGGATGTTTTGAACTTTGACCTGTTTGGTGTTTTTTTTGAGTTGGTTTTTTGCTACCTTTTATGTCTTCGTGTTTGGTTTTCAGGTGACGATTTCGGCGGTGTGCTCTTGGTCCATTTTTCTTCTTTTTCAAGAATTATAAAATTTCTTTTACCGAAAAAAAAAACACCTTTTCCTTGTAATACTGTCGACGTATGATTTTTTTGACAAGAAAAACTGTCGACATATGATTAATTAATCAATTTCCATGCTCTTGATTAAGAGCTCAAAGAATCTTCATTACAAAAAGAATGGTTGCACCCCTTCAAATCAATTAATTTTTCCTACATAAATTCCAATCAAAATTCCTATTCTACACTTGTGCCATCCACAGCGGAACTCCAGTGACAATCCCACCGGAAACCTTCCCAACCACCGTGGAACCTCCCACCCACGGCCGCCAACTCGAAGCCGCACACGTGGCGGCGCCAATTCCATTCTCCGCCCCCTTCACTCTCACCGATAAATTAATTATCCCATTCCTCTCTCCCCCGGTGTCCCTCAGCCTATAACTCAAGAAATGCAAGTAGTTCGGCGGGAAATAACCAACGGCGAAGTCCGACGCAGGGATTTTCGCCGTTCCGACGACCTTATCTCCGGAATTCACCTTGCATCTCACCTCCACCGTCAGGAAACGCGTGTGAGCCGGCATTTCGACGACAAGCTTCTCGTTCCACGCCGGGAAGCTGCCGCCGTCGAAATCCGCCTTCGTCGACCGAGAGTTTTGGGAGTTTGTTCGGACGACGACGAAGGGTTTCTTCTTCACCGGCCGCCGGCGGTCTACTCGGAGCCCTTCACAGGAGATTATCGTGACTTCTAAAGATCGTGAAGTCGTTGCCATATTTTGGATACGATGATTATGCTGTTCCGTGACAGTAGACGCTGTGATTTGCTTATTCGGTTCAACGTAAGTTGGGCCGAACACCCGAGATGGAAAAGAACAGATGATTTATGCTCTCGCAAGAACAGTTTAGGTGGTACGTGTAAGTTGAGCCGAACACGTAAGTTACATCGTGCTCTTGCAGATAGATATAGCAGACTATATATAGTGGGGGGGCGAAGAACAGAAGCAGGGGTAGGTTTTGAATTTGTTGGAAGATGGGGGGAAAGGAGAGAGAAAGTGGTATGTTGGTTCTTTAGGCGCGTGGAATAGTAAAAAGGGAATTGGGCTTTCCTGTGCGCACATATCTGTGTGCAGCACAATTACGTTGTGGGGTCTACTTCAAAATTCTACGTAGACAATCTAAATTGTTAATTAATTTTAAAATACGTTTTCAAGTAGGTTTTTTCAATAAATTAGATCAATTGGATAACACTAAGTACTTGATCCGATTTTTCAATATCTGATTCAGTCTTTTAGAGTTACGAGAACTTGGAAGATTAAATGGAGTATTCTGAGTTATTTAATTGAGCCGATTTTGTAGTTCTTATAAAAGAAATTTTAAAAATAACGAATAGGCCGGATCATTCATGCAAGACCCCGAAGTAAATCCTACGACTCCCTCTATACACAAAGATCGGTGCAAAAAGCTTTGCTGGAAAGAATTAGTAGACAAATGGGCGTTACAAATGTGATTTTGTGGGAATTCAATTTTGATTCAATATCGGCGCTGCCGTGTTTTTGCAAATGGTACGGGTTAACCATCCAACTATGCTTTGACTACACAACAGGAATCACGCAGCTGAATATAAAGACCAATTATTGTGATCATGAGCCACCGCCACGTGATGCCTAACAACCCTATTCACCACATATTGTTTGGTGGATAGAATGTTACGACCATAAAATAATTTTTCGAATATAAAAAGCTAGTTTCAAATAACTAAAGGCGTAAAAAACGAGAAGAATAATCAAGAATGAGTCAGGGATGATTAGTAAGAGCTGTCGCCGGCTACAATTTGAAAAAGTATTACTATTGCATTGAAAAATATATATATTATCAAAGTATATAACCCTGCCACTCCTCCACATGTGGGCTCCCGCTATGCAAAAATCTTTGTTCTGTCCCTGCGAATAATGAATTGTTCGAACTTATTTTAATAACATAACGAGTTCTTAAAATATGTTTTAAAAAAATTCAAATTTTGTATCTTTTTATTACAAACTGATCGCTGACAAATTTTTTAATAAAACCAACACTAGCTTGGTCTGTTTATGAAACCGACTCCACCTTTAAGGCTTTATTTTGTTTTATTTTAATTATAGCTTTTATATATAAAAAATTCAACATATTCTTCCATTTTCCCAAATAGACTTTTCAGCTGTCAAAAGATTATGTGATACTCCCTCCATCTCTTTTTAAGTGCCAACCTTGTGAATTAAAGTTTTCATAAAGACATGATTATTAATTACAATTTTTAATTTTTTGTAACTCTTCATACGGACATCATCTTTTGACTTTTTATAATAAAAAAAATCTAAAATTTCCCCGGGCAAATTGAGAAAGTATATCAACTTTTTATCCACTTATTTTTCAAAATAGACAATTCTTAGAGGACATTTCAAAATGGAATACTAAACCGTAAAGAAAGGGAGTAGTATAATCAGTAAAAACTTATTAGGACTCAAATTATACTTCCCAAACTTCGAATTTATTTTGAGAAAGAGAGACTTTTCTTGGTCATTTAGAATTTGAAAAATCTGGTGGATCACAATAAAATATTGTGGAAACGTTGACTGAGTCACCAAAGGTGGTCTATTTGGAATCTGGATAATTTCCTCAAGCTTTACCAATCTTATTTCATATCTTTAGGTCATCAAGTTTTCGTGAGCGTGCTCTCGTAAGCGTGTTTACATGTGCAAACGAGTCAAAGCCAACTTTTTTTCTGTGGCCGGACCAACTTACGTACACCTTTATTAATCTCCTTACCGATCTGGTCAAAGGCAGGTCGATCATTCATGGCAAGACTAGGGAATTCCAAACAAATCACTTTCTTGCAGCCTGATTCGAAGAATAGAATCCTAATCGATTATGTAGAGAGCAAACTAACTGAATTAACCCTTCGGGCTGAGTCAAAGGTACGTTGAGAAGCGGATTAGTTGTGCTCTTACTCGGACATTTCACCATGTTTAGCACCATTCTTGTTTGGAACGTGCTCCTGTGTCCCCGGGGATACGGTATCCCCTTCATCTCAGCCCTCCACGCAGTCCATATTAAAATTTAAAAAAACAAAAAACCGGGTGGAAGCCGGTTGCCCATCAAAAAGCGTAGAAGCTTAACCAGCCCTGGTTAAGCCTTCTTCCTCCCTGTTTCTCCCTCCCTCCTCTCCCTCCCTCCTGAAAACTAGGATTTCATCTCTCTCTAGTCGGGGAAAAACCGACGAAGCCTAAAAATTTGACGATAGTTGAGCCTACGGCGGCAATTTGCGACGACGAGAGTTGAGCCCACTACAACAATTTACGACGACACAACTTGAACCCTAAATCTACAATGAGGACAAGCCACAGAAGTAAACACATGTACTGGATGCAGGATATGCCCTTAGTTTTGAGGTGCGAAGAAGTTATCGTTTAGAAGTTCAAAAGGAGGAAGTGCATCAGCATGGAGGTAGTATAGTAATGTTCTCAAATTTTCACATTAATTATGTTCAATTACATTTCTATTTTAATTAGACATTTAGAAATAGACAATTTATTTGAGAGTGAGGCTCGGCTGCGTTTACATCTCCAGCTCCGTTTCTACCTAAATTTCATTGTTGTTGACTTTAATTTGCCAAAAAACATGTACTGGGCTACAGTGGCAGGTCGGAAATATTTTTGTAGGGTCGTAATAGAGTAGCTTAATCGTATCAATTTTAATGAGATCACACATGGAACTTGATAGCTTGAGGCTATAATTCACAGAATTTCGAGGATAACAGAGCACCCAAAATGGATGCTCAATAAACTTGTAGTAAGGTCAATGGAGAATTGCAACTTGAGAAAGAAGAAATGAAAGAAAAACTGGAAACAAACTTCTCGCCTCTCCCTCTCTCGTTCATCCTACTTATACTGCCCCATTTACGTCGCACATGCCACTTCTCCTTTGCCACCAAAAGTAAACAGAAAAGAATAATAGAAAGTGATAGTAAGGAAAAGACTAAAAGGACCCTAGTAACTTATAAATTATGTATTGTATCATTCCCACCCCCTTAAGAACCAACTTGTCCGCAAGGTTGGAATGATGGAAACTGCTGCTACAACTTGTAGAGGGGGCTCCCAAGTGGACAGACCCAAGTTCTTAGGGGGACAATGCCTTGCTATAGTAAGCAATGGGTCTACTTTCTTGCATTAACATTGCTCCCACACCCTTCCCTGAGGCATCACATTCAATAATGAAAGTTTTGGAATAATCTGATAATGATAAGACAGGAGCAGTAGTCATTGCAGCCTTCAATTGGATAAAGACTGCTTCAGCTTCAGATGACCACACAAAGGCATCTCTCTTGAGTAATCTTATCATAGTCCTCGACACATCTCCTATAGTATCCTTTCAAGCACTCAAGCCTAAAAAATATCTTAAAGACTTGAAGGATTTTGGTCTGGGCCAAGTTTGCATGCTAGCTACTTTATTGTATGTAATTTTGGTTAGGGCCAAGTTTGCATTGTGTTTTACTTCTTCTTTTTTGTTTAAGTGATTTTGCAATTAAGTAATGACAGTAAAGTTAAACTGATTTTTTTACAATTTGTAGGTGGAAGCATACCTATTTGCTGGGAGTCGGTTTTGAAAATCTCTCACTCTCACTATTATGTGGTCATATATGGAGTTTCCTGAAAGTTAAGATCAATAGCAGTTATGTTTGAGAATTTGACATAACAAGCCCATTGATGAATAACAAGCCCATTGATGACACCTGCACAAATGAGCTTATGTGCCCATGCGTCTTCAGCGCAACACTTTAAGTTTCCCACTATCTTAAGGCCCAGTTTTTCAAAAGATTTTAAAATCATGATATTTCAAATCAAAAAATGAAGTGGTTCCGTGTATCGTTTTTCGATTTTTTTTTCGCACCAAATTAAAGTACTCCTCGTATACTTTAATTTGGTGTGAAAATAATCGAAAAAACAATATACGGAACCACTTCATTTTTTGAATTAAATTATCATGATTTTAGCACCTGGGTGCTAAAATCTTTTGAAAAATTGGGCCTAAGTTCTTAACAAAGAAACTATAGACAGCCAGATTGTATGATCTCCTCCCCAACCCCTACTTACAAAATACACTTGAGTATGAATATCGCACACCCAACCCCTTATACCTCACTCATACAGAACTCACTCTCACCCAACCAAAGCTTGACACTTGCACACAACCTTTTCTTACTTGGTTGCACCACCACTTTCATGCCTTTACTGTTGTACGAATATATGCATAAATAGCCTATACAAAGCCAAGGAAAATTTGACAGCCATAAGAGGAGTTGTAGTACCAAGTAGAATTCCAAAAGACACAAGTCATGTACTAAGGTAATATTGCAACCATTGGAATTGGAACCAATCCCAACATCTTTTTGGTTAAAATTGCAACTCGTTAGGCCGTAGTACTATGTAAGACAAATTTGAATTACCCAATTTCCTTGGAATGCCAGTAAACATATACCATACTCTCAAGTTCCAAGTTTGGAACCTACTTTCTCATTCTGTATTGAACAACTTAGATGACTACATAAACCATGAAGGGGTTGATTTGGCTGGCATACAGCTCAAATATCATACTGATGGACTATTTAGTTGGCTTACTTATCTACTATGGGTTGGAGTTATGACAGACAGACTAGGAAGGGTACTTCTATGTAGTTGTTAGATCTATCACTGTGTTAAAGAGAAACGAATAACATGATTTTCAAACATTTGCATGTAATCCTTGTAGCACTTGTATAGACTGTAATAATTTATTCGATTTCAAATCTGGTAACATGTGTTAAATCTGTTGAGTTCTATCTGTTGTAGGAATACTTGTTAAAATTCCAGTTTGAGCGTCAATATTGCTACTTCCGAGGTATCTTTTTTTGACTATATGTTGTAATGCACTCTACTTATAGGTCATATGTGATGTACCTAGCTCATCGTGTAAGTTGTCTTGTTTAAAAACAAATAATGACAATGAATGTCCCTTATTAGTAAAGTGCGATGAGACTTCCCGAGAGTAGTATTGAAGGCAAGGCCGATTTGAAATCCCATTATGACTCTTCCCCAAGTAGGTTAGATGGAAGCAATAAATTTGGTGAGGACGATGTTGATTGGACAATGGAAGGTGGAGGGTCGGTTTATGCATCAAATGATTTATTTGTTCCATCACTGATACGGAAATTTTGGAAATGAATTTTGCTTCGGAAGAGGAGGCAGGAAGATTCTACAATTCATATGCGAAGGCAAATGATTTTAGCATTTGTAAATCTAGAAGTAAACTCCTCAAAGACAATCCAAACCAGGTCAGGTTCAGGACTTGGGTTTGTTCTAGGGAAGGTAAAAGACACAGTAAACACTTTGAACGGGTCGAACGTAGAAGACGCCCCAGAGCAGAAACAAGAATGGGTTGTGGTGCCAAATTCTGTGTTCGTTATGTGGCCAGAACACAAAAGTACATGGTCAAAGAATTTGTTATATTACACAACCATCCATTTGTGGCACAATGTTGTGCTCCATTCCTGAGGTCGCACAGAAGGTTGAATGATGCTGACACGGCTCAGGCAATGGCCCTGAGGAAGGTAGGCATGAAGGCGGACCAAATAATGGAGTACATGACATGTCACTCTGGGGGTTCATATAACGTGGGATTCACTAAAAAAGATTTGCGCAACAAATTGGCCAGAATTCATAAAGAAGAAATAAAAAATTGGGATGTTGAGGGTGCACTTGCATATCTACATGCTCAGGTTTGCACTGATCTGTTATTTTTTGTGAAGTACGCTGTTGATAAGAATGACCGTTTGGAGACCCTCTTTTGGGCAGATAGGAGGTCTCGGATGGACTATGCCTCATTTAGGGATGTGTTAGTGTTCGACACGACATATCGGAAAAATGCGTACAAGAAGCCATTTGTCATATTGGCTGGCGTGATTAATAACTTTGAGACAACCATATTTGGGTGTGCCTTGTTGTGTACGGGGACTGAGGAGACATACAATTGGGTTCTTGCAACATTTTTGGAGGCTATGGATGGTAAACATCCCATCTCCGTGGTGACAGATGGTGATTTGGCAATGCGCAACGCCATTATAAATATATTTCCAAATGCGAGGCATCGCCTATGTTCAAGGCATTTGGAGCAAAATGCCATGAAAAATGTTCACAAACTCGATTTCGTAACAGACTTTACAAATCTGATGCAAATGGAATGTGAGGTTGAAGAATTTGAAAGTCTATGGGCTGACATGGTAACACATTATTGGCTACAGACAAACAATTGGGTGTTGGAGATCTATAGAGACCGCGAAAGATGGGCTGAGGCATACCTTCTTGAAATTTTTTTTGCTAGCATGAGGACCACTCAGCGTTGTGAAGGCATGAACCATCATTTGAATCAGTACTTAACAGTAAGGCTAAGACTTTATGAATTTGTTGAACAGTACCACCGGGCTGTTGGGGACCAGGTCCATCACTGGTACATTAAGAGTTCGACACAAAATAACATCCAAAAAGTATAAAAGTGTTAGATAAACTTGAATTTTTCTAAATAAAGACGAAAAATAATCCAAAAAATTGATTTATTTTGGTTTATTTTCAGTTTTATTAACAAAACTATTATTTTTTACCATAATTTTATACTCTTTCGATTCGTCTCGACGAGATAAATCTAGAAACTACAAAATCTAGACTCAAAACTAACAAATGCAAAAAAAAAATTGAACAAGGACAAAACGAAAAAAACCAAAAAACCAAAAAACCAGTTTTTTCAATTTAGCCAAATGAACATAAAATGGTATTCAAATGTGATATCCAAAGAGAATTATTACAAAATATTTGATTTTTTTTATGTGATAACATATGGCATGTACATCATATGACAGATTACAGACAATAATGTACTACCTCCGTCCCAATTTTATAGTCCCTTATGGGAGTTCGTGCCACTTTTCAAAGTGTTATATCTTATAATCTACAATATTTTAGGTGATTTTGAACACTTTGTTTATTTGATTAAATCAAGATCTATCAAACAATATCAATATTGCATATAAAACAAACAAGATCCATATTGCATATAAAATGTATTACCGATTGAAAGATATAATCGTTTTTTTATCCGGTTAGGATAGAACAAGGGACCATAAAATTGGGACGGAGGTAGTATGATATATCAAAAATGCTAATATCACATACACTCAGTCACATAACTCTCACATACACACACATGAGTGAGTGGGACCCACTCACTCATGTGTGTGTATGTGAGAGTTATGTGACGGAGTGTATGTGACCCACTCACTCATGTGTGTGTATGTGAGAGTTATGTGATGGAGTGTATGTGATAGTAACATTAATCATGATATATGATACAAGATGTCTGAATGTGTCGCATAGCCCCTCTCTGCGGTGACCGCACGACCACGTACCTTGGCAAAAAAATTACTACCTCCGTCCCAATTTTATAGTCCCTCGTTCTATCTTAACCGGATAAAAAATCGATTATATCTTTCAATCGATAATAAATTTTATATGCAATATGGATCTTGTTTGATAGATCTTGATTTAATCTAATAAATAAAGTGTTCAAAATCACCTAAAACATTGTAGATTATAAGATATAACACTATGAAAAGTGGCACAAACTCTCATAAGGGATTATAAAATTGGGACGGAGGGAGTACGAAAGAACAGGCCATTGTTGTCAAAGAAAGCCACATACATATAGTTACCAAAAAGAAGAAGTCAAGACATAGATTGTGTTTGGATCATACCATAACTTAGCCGGAGTTACTTGAACCTTTGTTCAATTTCATTAGTTGTGCTACTAATATATATATATTTGTTTCTTAAGAAAAATAGAAAAAATCATTATTTGAACACTGCTCTCCGGATGGCAGCGGTGGCATCTTTCTAGTTTTCCAGATTGATCGGCTTGATGGGGTTGTTGATGGGACTATGATTAAAGCGGCTGTTGTAGAGCTCCCTGGTTTTGATTTTCTTTTCCCCGGTGTACTCTTGATCCATTTTTTTTCTTTTTCAAGAATTATAGTAAAAATTATTTTGCCGAGAAAACAAAAACACCATTTTTCTTGTAATATTGTCGACGTATGATTAATTAATTAATTAATTTCCATGCTCTTGATTAACAGCTCAAAAATCTTCACAATCTTCATTACAAAAAGAATGCTTGCACCCCTTCAAATCAATTTAATTTTTCCTACATAAATTCCAATCAAAATTCCTTTTCTACACTTGTGCAATCCACACCGGAACTCCAGTGACAATCCCACCGGAAACCTTCCCAACCACCGCGGAACCTCCCACCCACGGCCGCCAACCCGAAGCCGCACACGTGGCGGCGCCAATTCCATTCTCCGCCCCCTTCACTCTCACCGATAAATTAATTATCCCATTCCTCTCTCCACCGCTGTCTCTCAGCCTATAACTCAAGAAATGCAAGTAGTTCGGCGGGAAGTAACCGCCGGCGAAGTCCGACGCAGGGATTTTCACCGTTCCGACGACCTTATCTCCGGAATTCACCTTGCATCTCACCTCAACCGTCAGGAAACGCGTGTGGGCCGGCATTTCGACGACAAGCTTCTCGTTCCACGCCGGGAAGCTGCCGCCGTCGAAATCCGCCTTCGTCGACCGAGAGTTTTGGGAGTTTGTTCGGACGACGACGAAGGGTTTCTTCTTCACCGGCCGCCGGCGGTCTACTCGGAGCCCTTCACAGGAGATTATCGTAACTTCTAAAGATCGTGAAGTTGTTGCCATATTTTGGATACGATGATTATGCTGTTCTGTGACAGTAGACGCTGTGATTTGCTTATTCGGTTCAACGTAAGTTGGGCCAAACACCGAGATGGTATAAAACAGATAATTTATGCTCTCGCAAGAACAGTTTAGGTGGTACGCATAAGTTGAGCCGAACACGTAAGTTATATCGTGCTCTTGCAGATAGATATAGCAGACTATATATAGTGCGGGGGAAGAACTGAAGCAGGGGGTGGGTTTCGAATTTGTTGGAAGATGGGGGGAAAGGAGAGAGAAAGTGGTATGTTGGTTCTGTAGGCGCGTGGAATAGTAAAAAAGGAATTGGGCTTTGCTGTGCACACATATCTGTGTGCTGCACAATTACGTTGTGGGGTTCACTTCAAAATTCTACACAGACAATCTAAATAGTTAATTAATTTTAAAATACATTTTCAAGTTGGCTTTTTAATAAATTAGCTCAATCAAATAACAATAAGTACTTGATCCGATGTTTCAATATCTGATTCAGTGTTTTAGAGTTACGAGAACTTGGAAGATTGAATAGATTACTTAGAGTTATTTAATTGAGCTGATTTTCTTTAAACTCACTTCAAAAGGAATTTAAAAAATAACGGACGATTCAGATGATTCATACAAAACCCCGAAGTAGGTCCTACGACTCCATCTGTGCACAAAGATCGGTGCAAAAAGCTTTGCTGGAAAGAATAGTAGACAAATGGGCGTTACAAATGTGATTTTGTGGGAATTCAATTTTGATTCAATATCGGCGCTGCCGTGTTTTTGCAAATGGTATGGGTTAACCATCCAACCATGCTTTGACTACACAACAGGAATCACGCAGCTGAATATAAAGCCTAGTTTCATATCACGGGCCACCGCCACGTGATGCCTAACAATCTTATTCATTACATATTGTTTGGTGGATAGAATGTTAAGACCATAAAATAATTTGTCGAATATAAAAGCCTAGTTTCATATAAGTAAAGGCGTAAAAAAACGAGAAGAATAATCAAGAATGGAGTCAGGGGTGATTAGTAAGGGCTGTCGCCGGCTACAATTTGAAAAAGTATTACTATTGCATTGAAAAATATATATATTATCAAAGTATATAACCCTACCACTCCTCCACATGTGGGCTCCTGCTACGCAAAAATCTTTGTTCTGTCCCTACGAATAATGAATTGTTCGAACTTATTTTAATAACATAACGAGTTCTTAAAATATGTTTAAAAAAGATTCAAATTTTGTATCTTTTTATTACAAACTGATCTCTGACAAAATTTTTAATAAAACCAACACTAGCTTGGTCTGTTTATGAAACCGACTCCACCTTTAAGGCTTTATTTTGTTTTATTTTAATTATAGCTTTTATAAAAAATTCAACATATTCTTCCATTTTCCCAAATAGACTTTTCAGCTGTCAAAAGATTATGCGATACTCCCTCCTTCTCTTTTTAAGTGCCGAACCTTGTAAATTAAAGTTTTCATAAAGATATGATTATTAATTACACTTTAAAATTTTTAATTTTTTGTAACTCTTCATACGGACATCATCTTTTGACTTTTTATAATAAAAAAAAAATCTAAAATTTCCCCGGGCAAATTGAGAAAGTATATCAACTTTTTATCCACTTATTTTTCAAAATAGATAATTCTTAGAGGACATTTCAAAATGGAATACTAAACCGTAAAGAAAGGGAGTAGTATAATCAGTAAAAACTTATTAGGACTCAAATTATACTTCCCAAACTTCGAATTTATTTTGAGAAAGAGAGACTGTTCTTGGTGATTTAGAATTTGAAAAATCTGGTGGATCACAATAAAATATTGTGGAAACGTTGACTGAGTCACCAAAGGTGGTCTATTTGGAATCTGGATAATTTCCTCAAGTTACCAATCTTATTTATATCTTTAGGTCATCAAGTTTTCGTGAGCGTGCTCTCGTAAGCGTGTTTACAGGTGCAAACGAGTCAAAGTCATTTTTTTTCCCGGGTGTTTGAATCAGCTTATGTGCACCTCGATTAATCTCCTTACCAATCTGGTCAAAGACAAGTTATTCATGGCAAAACTAGGGAATTCAAAACAAATCACTTTCTTACAGCCTGATTCGAAGAATCGAATCCTAATCGATTATGTAGAGAGCAAACTCACAAACCAACTTAATTAACCCTTCGGGCTGAGTCAAAGGCACGTTGAGAAGCGGATTAGTTGTGCTCTTACTCGACATTTCGCCATGTTTAGCACCATTCTTGTTTTCGGTTCTCCATTCTCCAACAACTGTAACTTTTGTGGCAAAAAATAAAATAAAATAAAAGAATACTAATTTAAACCATCTTTCAAATTCTAGAGAGACCGAACATTTCCAACCTTAGGGTCGCCCGAGGGTTTGCGCCAGCGCTAACTCCACGACCTCCTGTAATAGGATGATGGATTTTCACTATCCACACTTCGTTTTCTATATTTAAGCTTGAAGCCTGATTTAGCTAAATTGAAAAAACTAATTTTTTATTTTTTTATTTTGTCATTATTCAATTTTTTTAATGCATTTATTGGTTTTGCGTCAAGATTTTGTGATTTCTGAATTTATCTCACCGAGACGAATCCAAAGAGTATAAAATTATGGTCAAAAGTAATAGTTTTTTAAATAAAACCGAAAATGAACTTGTTTTTTGGATTATTTTTTGTTTTTATTCACAAAACTTTAAGTTTGACTAACAATTTTATACTTTTTAGATTCCTCTCATCGAGACAAGTCAAAAAACCACAAAAAAATTCGACAGAAAGCTAACAATTGCAAAAAAAAAAATTGAACTAGGAGACTTGCAGATGGTCAGACCTTAACCCAGTTACAAGGAGACTTATTTTAACTAGTCTATGTAAATAAACGAAAATACAAAGAAGTTCAGTATAAAACGAGCTGAAAGCATTCCGAAGACATCTTGAAAGCAGTCCAAAACGGATCAAGGGTCCCTACCGTGTGCATGTGCACATCACAATGTGGTACGGGATCTCGCAGTCTATTGCGAAAACAAACAATTCGGATTTACATGGGGCTTGGATTAAATCCGAGGTGTGCATTTTCACAATAGACAGCCGGATGCCCACGCCACAAGGTGAAATACCATAAAAATGGTCTCAAGAGCGATTGGGGACTGGGGTCCATCAATGGTATTGGTACATTAAGAGTTCGACACAAAATGACATCCAAAAGTGATACCCAAGGCGAATTATTACAAAATATTTGAATATTTTTGACATGGCAACATACGGCATACTAATCACATCATACAACGGATTTCACACAACGAAGTATGATATATGACACAAGATGTCCAAATCTGGCACATATGATGTCGCGAGCAAGAGTTGAATACAAAACAAAGTTGACAACATGGTGACCAGAAAAACAAAATAAATGAGTTGAGAAAATGGGTATGTTTATTTTTCCCCATATTATACCTGTCTCATTTATACCGCTGCCAAACAGGCCTTAAAGGCCTTTGTTGTCAAAGAAAGTTAACATAGTTACCAAAGAGAAGAAGTCAAGACAGATTGTTATTGATTGTTGTTTGGATCATAGATTTGAACTGCGAAACGAAGTTGGCTTCTGTACTTCATTATCTTGTTATCTTTCTTGTACCTTTTCCTTTTCCCCCAACAGATCCATGATCCAAACACAGAATTAGGTGCTACGAAAGAAATTATTCAGTAGCCAAAATATATACCCACCTCAAGTCAGGGTCAGTTTTTCTGCACAGGTCAAGCAGTATTTACTCTAGAAGCAAAAAATTTGGTCAGGCTCCAGAAAAAGGAAGTAACTGAGAAATCTAAGTCATGAACTAGCACCAAAGGCATCGCCACCTTCATCTAATCTACTCAACTTGTCATCACCCACACTATCAAAGGCAGATTCCAGGCGTTTTCCAACAGATTTCATTTCATCAGCATTTTCGAGTTTCTGAATCTTTGGCGGTGAAACCTCAAGACTATCCCCATCTTCCTCTACTCTGCGACTACTGAAACTTGATGTGCTGCCTTGAGCACTACAAGTTTTAAGGACTCTTTTCCTTATAATCGATGGCATAGTTTTAAAACTCATAGCTGCACTCCTCAATACAGATTCTGGACTACTACATTGACGTCCTTCATGTGTGTTGTTTGGAGTGCTAAAAGAAACAGGCGTTGATGGGAATCGAATATAGCTATCCATACTTGGAAATTTACCAGTTTTCAAAAAGATCCCGAGATCTTCCTCCTCGAGTGGCTCATAACACAATCTACCAAGATTTTTTCCCACTGGTTTTACGGGTGCTCCACTATCCAAACACTTCCCAGCAGGAAGAGTCTCTTCCAATGCTGAATGTGAAGACGGAATTCTGAAAACTCTCGAGTTTATTGTATCATTTGAACTATCGATGGGAATTCGACAATTTCCTTTCTTGAGAGATTGGAAATGATTTCCCCTCCCTTCTGAATCCAGTCTCAGAGAAGTGTCTGTTCGTATCTCTGAGCCCACCTTATGCTCTAACTCTTTTCTCCCCTCTACCAGTTTAGGTTTGTTCGAGCCACATACACCAGGTTCCATATTTCTTGACACAATACCAGTTGTTGAATTCGATTCCATCTTCTTCTTCAGGGAGGAGTTCCAATGATTTTTTATTGCGTTTTCAGTCCTGTCAGAGAAACAGATACAAACTGATTCACTAAAGTACCTGTATCCAGTAGTAGGAAACATTTCACTCTGTTCAGTAGTATCAACAAACCGACATGTTGCACAATAAAATACGAAGCCCAATAAATAGCCAACATCTATTTCGATTTCAGAATCCAACCCACTCGTAAGATGTACACACACATGTATAGATAGATCATATAGACAGACAGATTGACGAAAATGATACTCTGAAGTACCTTCCATGCAGAAACTTTGCTATTTTAGCCCACCGGTTCCCATATGTTCTATGGGCACTTACAAGAGCCAATTCTTCCTCCTTGGTCCATGGAGTTTTATTTATCTCTGGATTCAAATGATTGTACCACCTGCAAAAGAAAACGTTTATTTTCTTGGTACTCAGGGTGCTTATCGCTATTTTATTTCGGAAGTCTGTGCCGGTGTGTTTAGTTCATCTCGCATCTGCTACTTATATCTTACAACAACAATAATAATAGAACCCCTCTAGTCCCCCAATCATAGGGGATATGAACGGGGGATCATTGGAGACAGACCTAACCTTTGGCAATATATGCTCAAAGTGACTGCTCTTAGAAGTTCACTGAAATTGTGCCCCCCCTAAATCTCCAAGAACCGAGGAGCTATGGGACGTTTTGCTGCAGAACCATGCCCCCAAATCTGCTACATATAGCTTGCGTGATGAAAATTATGATAACTCAAAAGTACTGAAAGGGATGTTTGTGGGCTTTGCTTTCAGGTTATCCCCTCCCAGCTTCAAGTAAACTGCAACAAACTAGTGCTACTATGAGGTAGAGCTAAACAAGAGAATTTACATTTTACAGTACCAAGAAAACAAGATTGCTTTTTTCTTCAATTTCCTTGTAAATTTCTATTCCCCACGTAAAAGTTTTCCACAAAATCTAAAGCCCAAAAACATTGGATTCACCGACCAACTGTTTTTAAGTACCTTTCTCGGCATTGCTTGCCTATGCGTCCGGGTAGGTGTTTTGCTATTTCAGACCAATTCTGAGTCCCCTTTTCCTTAACCATCTTAAGGATAAGTTCATCTTCCTGGTGTTACAAAGGGGAAACATAAACATAAATACCATAAAGATGAAATACATAAGATGATAAGATCAAACAAGTAAACAACAATTGATCTGAACCTGTTTGTTCCAAGGCCCTTTAACAAGATCAGGATTAAGAACTTTCTGCCACCGGTGAAGGCACTGGACATCTGTTCTATCAGGAACACATTCGGCTGCACAAGAGAGAGAGAGAGAGAGAGAGAGAGAGAGAGAGAGAGAGATTACAGCAACCTATCTAAGTAAATTAAAACAACTCTAAAAATTTAGATGGAACCATACATACCAATCTTTTTCCAGTTCCTTCCATTGAACTTTTGAACAGCAAAGGCCAAGATTTTGTTCTGTTAATAGGAAACAAACAGAGAAATGTTTGATTGGGGGCTTACAAACACTCAAATGATTGGCTGGTCCAATACTGGGCTCTTAATTACCAGCAAGTCAACCCCAAACGCGAAAAAGCACGCCTAATGACAAACTTTCTATACGCGCCTATTTTGGGTTCATTCCCATACTATCCTTACCTCCTGGCCTGGCACACAAAGTTAACGCCTAATAACCAGACCACGTGTTTAACACATGACAAAGTTTCATCATCACCACACAAAAACTTTGGTTTTTTAGGAGCAACAAATTACTGGGTGCAAAGTCATAGTGATTTATCCTAAGAATGCCTAAAATCCTAAGGTACTCTATGAAAGTGCCCAAACCACTAAACCCTATAATAGGAGAGTGCACCCTAACCTAAACTCTATGGTACCCTTATGACTAGGGTACCCTATGAAAGTGCCTAAAATCCTAGGGTACCCATATGAAAGTGTCTAAACCACTAAAACCCTATAATAGGAAAGTGCACCCTAAACCTAAACTCTAGGGTACCCTGATGACTAGGGTACCCTATGAAAGTGCCTAAAATCCTAGGGTACTCTATGAAAGTGCCTAAACCACTAAAAACCTATAATAGGAAAGTGCACCCTAAACCTAAACTCTAGGGTACCCCTATGACTAGGGTATACAACTACGGTACCCTATGAAAGTGCCTAAAATCCTAGGGTACTCTATGAAAGTGCCTAAAATCCTAGGGTACTCTATGAAAGTGCCTAAACCACTAAAACCTTATAATAGGAAAGTGCACTCTAAACCTAAACTCAAAAAAAGAGTGACTTACCTTAGTGGTAATTAAAAAAAATGACTCACCTTAGTGGTAATTAAAAAAAATGACTTACTTTAGTGGTAATTAGACATCTCTTTTCTATACCTAGAGGTAATAATCCCTTACAACAATAGAATTTTTTTCCTTATCCTTTTAGGATGAACTTTTCATGAGAAAAAAGTCCACCAAAGATGTATATTATCTGCAAAGTAGAATTGAACTATCTACCGAGCCATGTTACATGGAGTCATGTAAAATTCTAGATTTAAACGTCACCTTATATGCATTTTTTGTTGCATACTTGCACCATTTCAATGAAATAAATGAAATGCCTCTCAATAATTGCATTATAATATAATATATATTAGTTTTGGCCAAAGTCCGCGTACCCCCCCTTTTTTGGTATTGAAAAGTGTCCCAATGAGCAAGACTTATCTCTCCAGTCCTTTCCACGCGTTTGCGTGAGATGAGGTGGCCTCAAAGATAAATCTCTGTCAAGGGGAATCGACTCTACATCCTTGGCGTGGTAAGTCCCACCGAGGCAAGTTGGTTAACCACTGAGACAACCCCTTGGGATTTCCGCATACCCATTTGATTGAATGTTTGACATGTTCGAATCCTGCATCCGACACTCATACATGACTCCATGTAACATAAGCTACCAAGCAAACTTAATGTTCTATTCAATTGGCTCCATCTCCAACTGAGTTTAAAGAAAACTTGATCGCCATTTCTTCCAGTTGAAACTAGTTTTCAGCTTAACTGGAGGAAAACCCCTATACGAAAAGGCTGAATCTAACCAAAAAAAAAACAACAACAACAGAGCTAGTAGCCTAGGAGTAACAATTAACAACTGACCTCTTCCTCTGTCCAGCCTCCCTTTGAGACTCTTCTCGTTGGACCAGTCATCCTCCTGTAATATAAATATGTAATACCCAACATCATCAACAATGGTTTCTTAATCATGTTAAAAGCCTAAATTAAGACTATAAACGAACCAATCCATTCATGTTCGGCTCGAATGATAAACAAGTCAAGCTTGAACATATTTTTGAACTTGAACAGCTCACTACTCAACTTGTTTAAAGCGTACCCCAAATGTCCAATAAAACCGAGAAAATTTTCAATGCAACAGTTATTTGTAACGCCTCCCTCACATGAGTTGGGACCTACACATACATTGTATGTGAGAGGGCATTACAAATAACAATTGTATTGAATTTTTTTCCCGTAAAACCAAGACCCATCACTAAAGAGGGCATATTGCACTAAATCAATAAGTTGATCACCCAACTTGTTGACATAATAAACAACATAAAAGATCAATTTTTTTCATTTTTTTTTTTATGTTCTTTGGCCACAAAGTTAGTACTGTAAAGGGAAATTTGAAGGATTTCCTTCTTTTCCTCGAACTTTCTTGGCAACCAAACAGATAAAGGGGCAATTAAAGGCAGAAAAACACAAACCCTTGAATGGGGACTGGCTTTTGGTCTGCACCATCACTGTTTTCATCCGACGTCGGAATGCCCGAAGATTCAGCATCAGACCCTTTAACTTCTTCCATGACTTTCTCTCTCAATTTCAGCAGATGAGATATAAATAATGCATATATTATTACAGAATATCACTGGAAGAGGGGGAAAAAAAAAAAACCAAACAGATCCTTATTCAAACTTCAAAAAAGAACCCTAATTTTATTTTATTTTTGCCATAAACCCACTTCAAGAAAGCTAAGATTTGAACCAAACTAGTTCTCTCTGCAACGGTCAAGAAAAAACAGAGTTTAAATTAATAGCTAAGAAGGATATAATGGGTGTGAGAGAAATCTTTGTGTTTTGAATGAATATGGAAAGGGTGCAACGGCTAGAAAAAAAGCTGACGAGTTAGAGTCGAATAAGGAAAGTGTAAGAGACGATCAAAATGGGTTGATCGTCATTAGAGCAAAAGAGTTGTGAGAGAGGTAAAGGGTCGGCATATCAATGGATTTGGATGATTGGAGAGAGGGTTTTAGAGAGAGAAAGCGAGGGGGCGGGGATGGACGAGACATAATTCCGCGGGAAACACCCACACAGAGAGAGAGAGTGAGAGAACCAGACTCCAGACGGAAAGGCTCACGTGTGTTCAAACTAGTCCTTCACTGTTCAAACTTCAAATTCAACTAGAACTCTTGTGGAAAAAAAAACTAGGAAACCTTGAAATGGGTCGGGTAAACGGGTTTTACATTCTTAATTTTTTATTTTATTTATATATTAACTTACGTATTCGAGTCAATTTACGCACACATTCAGTCATCTCGGAGACCAGACGGAAAGACATACTGGGTTCAAACTAATCCTTCACTATTCAAATTATTTCTTCAACTAGGAAATCTTAAATGGGTCAGACGGGTTTTTTAGTTTTTCCTCTTTATTATTTCTTCTTCAATTTTTGTTCCCTTCAGACGTTAGGATATTAATATGGTAAGTTAAGTAAGATTACTACCAATAGTATCGATATTGTTTTATCAGTTCAAATCTAGAACTTATTACGTACCGGTACACAATCTATTAAAGTTAGAACCCCTTGCCCCCCTTGTTTCATCAGTTTGAATCCAGAACTTAATTAGACGTTAAATTTATTTTTGTAATATCATTTTTCATTTGAAGAAACTTAGGACAATATAATTTTTAAAACACATTAAAAGCTGAAAAGTTTTTAAAATGCATTCATCAAATAGGAAAGTGTGGAAAATTATTACTACGCTCTAGTTATTGTTGCCAATGTTAATTCTCAATCTTTTGGGCCCAACTCCAAATTTCAAATTGCTACTCTCCCATGGAAGCATTTCATTTTGCGCCGCAAGTTCTTAAGTTTTTGTTGTTGCTATTTGCTGAGATGAAGTCTTTAATCTTTTGGCAAAGTGCTCTCCGAAAAAAAATAAAAATAAAAAAATTTGGCGAACCTTTAAATGGATTCTTACTCCATTTTAGGAAAATTTCCTAACAGGTTTTATTTCCCCAAAAATTGAAATATAGACTTAACTGTGTTAAAAAACAATTCTTATTCTTTTGCTGTGGATTGGAAGAACAAGAACATCTTTTGATTTGTCACTAAAGATCTTCAATTTGGCTTGTTAACTCCATGATAGAGTACCATGCTTAGGGTAAGGAACCGGGTCCTTATAAAGACGAGTCTTCGCTGAAAGTTGCAGTGCCCCAAAACAACGTAGGTTTGGGCAAGTTAGGCGGCCCCTAGGCCATTTTGTCCTTCCATCTCGTTCGTATGTGCGGCCCACTTGGGGTGGTCACACAAATAATTCGAGCTAGTCAATAATTTGAGAATAATTATTTGAGTGCCCCTACACAATTTGTCATCATAATCCAAGACCCTAAATTCTGAAAGAATTTTGAAGAAAACTAAGACAATTGTGTGATTGGTGATTTGAACCGCATATATTGTAGGATTTGTTGAGAAAAACATTTATTAAAAAAATTATACTGATAGATGTCAAAAATGCAAAAAAAAAAAAATTCAACGCTTGAAGGGCAAATGCACATGAGGCCTTGTCCCAAGTTTCGAAAAGGACATTCCATGCTATATATAATTGGTCTCCTTCCATGCTATACGTAATTGGTATGTACATGCGTTGAATTGATATCTCAAAATTAGTTGATACGTTTGCAAGTTGGTTTGGATATCTGTTTATTTAATTAAATAATAATCCTAAGTGGGCAAACCACATAAGTTTTCATCTCGGTTAATTTGAACGATTATTTTTTCATCCCCATATTTGAATAAACCCAATTTTATCCCTATCTTATACAAAATGTGATTACTACTAATAGGACAATGATTTTTGGGACTAAAAAGCATAGAACTGAAAGGTCCTACTCATAATTATTGAGATATAGATACCATTTTTTAATTCCACCTTCTCTCTATTTAGCTTTCTGTGTATGAAAGCGACCCCCCCTTTGTATATCTGTTTATTTAATTAAATAATAATCCTTAGTGGGCAAACCACATAAGTTTTCATCTCGGTTAATTTGAACGATTATTTTTTCATCCCCATATTTGAATAAACCCAATTTTATCCCTATCTTATACAAAATGTGATTACTACTAATAGGACAATGATTTTTGGGACTAAAAAGCATAGAACTGAAAGGTCCTACTCATAATTATTGAGATATAGATACCATTTTTTAATTCCACCTTCTCTCTATTTAGCTTTCTGTGTATGAAAGCGACCCCCCCTTTGTATATCTGTTTATTTAATTAAATAATAATCCTTAGTGGGCAAACCACATAAGTTTTCATCTCGGTTAATTTGAACGATTATTTTTTCATCCCCATATTTGAATAAACCCAATTTTATCCCTATCTTATACAAAATGTGATTACTACTAATAGGACAATGATTTTTGGGACTAAAAAGCATAGAACTGAAAGGTCCTACTCATAATTATTGAGATATAGATACCATTTTTTAATTCCACCTTCTCTCTATTTAGCTTTCTGTGTATGAAAGCGACCCCCCCCCTTTGTATATCTGTTTATTTAATTAAATAATAATCCTTAGTGGGCAAACCACATAAGTTTTCATCTCGGTTAATTTGAACGATTATTTTTTCATCCCCATATTTGAATAAACCCAATTTTATCCCTATCTTATACAAAATGTGATTACTACTAATAGGACAATGATTTTTGGGACTAAAAAGCATAGAATTGAAAGGTCCTACTCATAATTATTGAGATATAGATACCATTTTTTAATTCCACCTTCTCTCTATTTAGCTTTCTGTGTATGAAAGCGAACCCTCCCCCCTCCCCCCCTCCTCCTTCTATCTTCACTAGTAACTACCAAAATCATGATCTCTAATTATCACCACCCATTGTTATCTATAATTCCATCATCACCAATATCCAAAACCATCATCACACCAATCAACCTACCCAACACAATTCCACTAACATCAAAACCCCTCTTCTTAAGAAAGATTTAGAGGAAGAGGTTCCCATTACTGCTATGAGAAGACAAATGATTTATGAGGGGGGAAATTGATAAGGTGAAAAAAATAAATTTGGGGTGGATAGCGATGACAGATTTACGGCGGTGGGTGGACCACGATGGCTAATATATTATGGTGAAGGGCCGCAGTGGAATTTTTTTTTTATAAATATATTATTGGTAAAAACAGATGTGGCGTTAGAGATGAATTAGGATAACCAATTTTGAATGTGATCCATGTTGAACATAGTATATCCACGATTATGAATTTTTTCCTAATTTTAATTTTGAAATAGTCAATCAAATCCCCATTGATTAGGAAAGCTGCATTTATATAAATTCAAATCAAATCTCCCTGAATTGGAAAACTATGTCGGCATTCGTTACGTATCCTTAAAAAAGAGCACACAAAGCATTTCACAAGCAAAATTGATGAAATCATAACTGTTCAAAATCATTGAGATGAAAATTTACGGCGCCCTGCAAAAAAAGACCAATATCTAAGTACAACAAGTATTAAGGAACAATATTTAAGTCATAATAATAATAGTAATTTACATGGGATAACGTGAATTAAAATTTAAAAATAAGTAATTGATTTCTACACACCTATTTTTTATAATTGTACAATCTATTTTTTTAATCCTGTTTTAAACTTTTATATGCAATTTTTTAATCAAAAGATAAAATAAAAAAAGGTGTGCATTTATAAAAGGAAAAAGGTGTAAAAATCATTATCCCTAGGAGTGATTATTCGGAAAAGTCTAGTACAGGCGTCAATGAGAAGTCAACGAACCGCGTTTTTCTCTATCCTCTAAAACCGGTCCAAACTGATCGAAACAACTTCAAACCGGCTCGAGAACACCAATATATAAATCTTTTCCCCGCTGTCAACGTTTGATTTCCATCTTCGGACAATCATCGAGAGAGAGAGAGAGAGAGAGAGAGAGAGAGGAGAGAGAAAATCATTGGATTCCAATCTCTGTTCTTTCTCTCGCACTTCCTCCGGCGATCCAAAAAATGCCTCGAGGCACGCTCGAAATTCTTCTCGTAGGCGCCAAAGGTCTCGAGGACACCGATTTCCTCTGTATGTTTTTCACCAAATCTCTCTCCATCTCTTCCTATACATATACATATACATATATACGAATATAATCATATCTGTATATGGCGTAGTTTAATTTGTGGCTGAATATAAATTTATGCGGTGCAGTTTTGTTTTTGGATGGTTTGTCTTTTTTATAACTCATGTGTGCGGGCCAGCTTACCTGCCGGATATTTATATGCGTACATAAGGAACAGATTATGTTACAGAACATAGAAGTGGATCGTATCATATCACATTCATCGTGAAGAAATGAATTTGTGATTGAAATCGGTGGTGTATATAGCTGTTTTCTTTGAGAAATAGGATGATTTTGATAAAGATTCAGTTTTTATGTATTTTAGATCGAGGTGCTTGTAAGGTAGTCCAAATAAAAATAAAAGAGTTAGATGCTTCTTGGTTTGATGCATTCTCATCGGGTTAAAGTCGTTATGTCTAGGATTCCAGATCCGATGGGGCTTTAAAGTTCATCAATTTTTCCTCACTTGATTTGGAAATTCTTTTATTCAAATTGTATTAGTGACAAAATTGAGATATGCATTGTTTTCCAAACGAATCTGTTGCCATCATCAATGATGGTAAAATTCTTTTCCATAAGCCCAATTAGTGAAATTGTATTGTTCTGACAAAATGTTTGTGTCTGGATTGGGGATACGGCCTTTAAAGTTTCCAACTTTTGATTCTGGCAATTTGTGTACAACAACTTTGTTGGAATTCTTATTCTCTGAAGCAACTAGAGATATTCATGTGCAATTTCCTTGTACATCTTTTTACTGGTTAATGATATTGATTTTCTTGGAGCAGCTGACATGGACCCTTACGCGCTTATCATTTGTCGGACTCAGGAACAGAAAAGCAGCGTTGCATCAGGTGATTTATGGTTACAATGCTTTTCTTTTCTTCCCTATCATATTTTTTTTCTTCCATTGAGGAAAATCCTAGTATCTATCTTGGATTATAGTGTAAATCTATTGAGACCCTTGGAAGCAAGAACAGAAAGGTAAGGGGAGGTGTATATCTGGTTGTCCTTTGGAACTCCGGTTCGGTTATGGATGGAGCAACACCTTCCTCAACTTAGGCCTGCAAGAGAGAACACCGTTAGTGCCTACCTAGCTGGCTGGAACTCCGATGCCTGAGTCAGCCTCAACTAGAAGAGAGAAAAGTACAGAGCTCAAGAGTGAATAGTAGCGGTGTACCTCTCTAAGGTTTAGAACAGTACTTTATATAGATTATAGAGTGACCTAACTTAGGCTACACGTAAGCTTTTGCTCGGGACATGTCTTAACCACTTCTTGGAGTGATCTCTTGCATGATGCACCGAGTGTCACGTGATGGCCATGTGAACCTCCGGTTTGCACGCGGACTATCCGTCTCCACTTGGTCCGGACCTCATCTGACCCGGCCCGGCCTAACTCATCAATCCCACGGACTTGGGCTTATAAGTGACAAGCCACATGCCCATACTAGCTGGTCGGCCCAAACACCCAATTGCTTGGGCTGCTTATCTGCTAGGCCCCGGTTTGGCCAAATTGGCATGCCAGCTCGGCCGTTTAGTGTTCTGGTTCAGCCACGCGTCCACTCCAGCGCATCGGCCCAAGCATTACCCGTTTGTCCCAATGCTCTATCAGGTTCGGCCCACTACAGTAGATTTCCTAGATATGTTTCTGTTGGTTCTCGACTTTCTTTTTCCAAATGATCTGTTCTAAATATTAGAAGAATCGTTAATTAAGGATACAAAGTATCTGCCTTGTCCTTATTTCTATTGGTACATGGTTTACACAGGTAAGGGAACTACTCCTGAATGGAACGAGACGTTTTCATTCACACTCTCGGATAGTGTTGAAGAAATCAAGATCAAAATTATGGATAGCGATAACTTCAGTGAAGATGATTTTGTTGGAGAGGCAATGTAAGTACTCTTTCGCGTTTCATTTGTCCATACTAATTCGGCACGCTAGCATCTAATAATCTATGCATTTCTTGAGATGGATCAAAAGTACCTTTACCGTCATCTTTACACAATTCACACATCCACACTTTCAGTGCACGCGGCTCTTCAAATGGAATTTACTTCCAACACTATGGTTACCTATGGGAGCATTGCTGAAAATTGGGGAAGTGACATTGAGCTTCTGATACAACACTTGAGATTAATGCAAGAACTTTGGTCGTAATTTATGACGTCCTTTTATTTGTAGTCTTTTGGAGCAATAATACTTGGGCCTGTCATTAGGCCAATAATGAAAACCCGTGGTGAGGTATTATTGGTCAACCATGCCCCTTGTAAGTCTAGGACCTATCACGATTCACCATGTGGTCAGTTTTAAGGCAATTTTTGGGCCTGCACATTAATCTCCCTCTCTTATAGGATGCTAGAGTTGTAATTGATTGTATTTTTTGAACAACAAAGAAAATTTTATACAAGGAGAGTTATAATTGATTGTGAGGTAATGGTCCTTGCAGCATTCCGTTAGGACCAGCTTTTGTAGAAGGAAGCATTCCACCAACTGCTTACAATGTTGTGAAAGACCAGGAATTTCGCGGAGAGGTTAAGGTTGGTCTGACTTTCACACCCGAGGTAATTCTTTGTTTCACTTTGTTTCTTTTATGTGTCACTTTGTTTTCCTGTCATTTCCTGGTATCTCTAAAGCAAACTCAACAACTTACCTTACCCCATGAAAATGACTACAGTGGTATCTCTTTATATCTGTGTTTCATACTTCTGTATTTTATTTATTTATTTATTTTTTTTGGGGGGGTAAATAAGCTTGAAATAAAAAAAAGGCTAACCGGATGTACAGTCTACGAGGGGCATACCCCAGGGAGGACAAAAGAAAAGAAAAGAAAAAGAAAAGAAAAATGTGAAAACCCGACACAGTCCGACGGGATAGATGGCCACAAAGGCAAAGGCAAAGCAATCAAACAAAGCTAGACTATATGGTGTTTCGCTCCCATCTAACAGAAGAGAGAGAAACACCGTACAAAACATGATTTATATTAACAAAACACAACTTGACCATGAAAATTGAATTTGCAATTGAAAGATTGATGGCCCATGAGTGGTTAAGTGACTTTCCCAGATGAATGATAGCAGCAGCTGTAGAGCCTCCGCCCAGCCTGTGAGAGGCCAACCTGCACTTCCAGCAGTAAAATGTAGCTTGATTCCTAAGAACGAGGAACACCAATATGGAGCTTGTATTTAACACATCTTAGATCATCATTTTTCATTCACCGTCCACATGTTTTCAAGTGCTCTTTTCAAATGACTACAGTGGAAAATTTGTATTTATGTTTCTACTTTAAGAACATGGTTACCCATTCCCCCCGAGTGGATTTTCTAATGTTTCACATTTGCCCTTTCTCAACCTTCAAACTACATATGATAGGCTAGATTCGGGAAGTATTGGATCGGCCTTAATGAGTTAGCGCCCTGAACTCTTAGCATATTTGCAATGGCTTTTTTGGGCCGCCGATTCATACTTGGGCACCCCAAAATTGTTGGTGTGTTTTCTACAACTTCTGCGTACGCTCTGCCTTTAGGCCGAAAATAACTCCTAGTTCTATAAGCTAATTCTGAGACTTATCGAGTTTGAGTTTTTTTTTGGATTCTGAATTGGAGAATCACAGCTTTCTAAAACTTTTTGCTGATTGTTCCAGAGAGGCTCTGAACGGGAATTCGAGGGAGAGGAGGGGAACTATGGTGGATGGAAGGAATCAGCCATGGATTAAGATTGTCAGCCATGGATTAAGGTTGTTTGCTGCAGAGAAATTTTAGTGGTTTAAAATGTGTTCAATCTTGGTATGAGCTCGGGACGATTGGTGTGTTTTCTTCTTGAGTTGACTTGCTTTAGTTTGGTGTTTTTCTTAAACAGCTGAACTTTTGCATCTTTGATTGGATGAAACTAGTATGTTGAAGTGCAATTTAGTTAGCATTCTAATTTACTACTCCCTCCGTCCTAAAAAAATTGTCCGATTTGCAAAACAAGAACTTCAAAGAATGCAATTTTATCAAGAAAACTTCGAACTTGTTTTGATAAATTTAAAACAACTCGTTGATTATAGTAATTAGTGGCAAAATTTATGATTTTTCTTGTGTGATAAAAATGCATTATTTTTAAGTTCTCATTTTGCAAACCAAACAGTCTTTTTTGGGACGGAGGTAGTACTTCTTACTAGATCAAATTACATAACTATTCTTTTGTTTTAGAATCTTGTAGCAAAACGAAGGGTTCATGCATGCATGTATATTCAATTTTTGGTTGAAAAGAAAGAACCTCATGAAAATAATGCATTACAAGAATTGTTGGTTGTTTGAGTTAAGTCAATTTTGTTTGAAAATGGAAGAATTGTTCCAATATTTTTGCGAGCTAAATATGAAACAAAAATTCATTTTAAGGATGAATGAGAATTGCATCCTTACCGGAATTGTAAAACCCAATTTTATAAAGGGAAGTAATTGTAAAACCCAATTTTATAAGGGAAGGGCATAGGGTATGTAGGCTTCGGCCTATTTCCCACCCATGGCCGGATCAGAGCGCGACCATGGGCTCGTGGGCCGGTACACTTGGGTTTGGACTGGGATTTCTTTGGGCTGAAACTGATATGTTGGTGGAGTTGGGATGCCCCAAGATTAGAACTTAAAGAGCCCAAATTGTTTTTGATTGCATAGTGGAGCAATCAGTGGGATGAAACAGTCATATTTGAGATGTTTGTTGTCCCTAAGAGCTACGGCGTCTCAAGGGCCCCACCGTTTCAGGTACAAAATTGACTGCCCCTTCGTCCTCGCTTGGCGTTCAATGGAACCTAAAAAAAGACGTGTAAAAATAAAAATTACTCAAGCCAAAAGAACTTATCTAAGCTGTCTTTGTTACATCATGACCACTATAAAACTTTCGCCAAATTATTGGCTGTTTGTTACCTTGGTCCCAATTGTTTATTTTTGTCTTTCCTGTTTTGGGTTACAGTTTTTATCATTTCAATTGGTCCTAGCGATGAAATTCGAGAACTAAAAAGTATAGACAAAAACATAGAAATCTTCACTAAAAATTGTCTTAGTCTTGAATTTCTTCAACCTTTTCTAGATCTATCATCTGAGATATCTTTTTTTCACTTCTCTTTTTGGTAATGAGATGTTTCGGGCTAATCACAAACAGAGAAATGGGCTCATCATAATCTACAACAAGAATCTAATCCCTTTTAGTGAGTGAAAACTCATCTACACATTACAAAGAGAAACTATACACAATTTGACATTCCAAGACAATTCTATACTATACTTTACAGAAGAATCCTTGATTGACTTCCGATAAAAAAAAGGGAGGTTCGGACATATTTGAATATTGTCCTCGGCACCACCTCCTTATCCCCATGCAAATTCTGGCAAATAGTAGCATTCATCATTTTCCAGATATGATCAACAGCAGCTGAAAAAACCAGCTTAAGAAGATAATTCAGAATGGACTTAACTCCACAGTGCTGGACAAACCAATGCAATTCCTGAGAAAAATCCATAGGACCTCTGTTTACCCCACATCTTTGCAGAAGATGGCTCCAGATCCAGCCTGAGATAGGGCAAGAAAAGAACAGATGGGAATGACTCTCCTCATCCCTCTCACGAAGCAAACAAGAGAAATTGGTAATAGCCCCCCACTTCAGAAGCCTGTCCTGTCCCTGGTAGTTGGTGTCTCCAAACATACTATCCCTAAAAGAATAGACCATCCGGGCTAATTGTTCTGAAACCAAACTACAGAAAAAGGACCCATATTTTTGTCATCAATTAGTGAAGGCGAGGATTTTAATGTAATACTTTGAGATGAAAGAATTTGGAAAGGCTGATTGTTAGAATAACTATCCAGATATACATGCCATAGAGAACAGATCAAACATGAGTTGAAAATGATGTTGTAAGGTTCTAACAAGTTAGAAAAGTTTCTTCACAAGAAAAAAGAAGCATAAAAAAAATCTCTGAGGGCTAAATATTTCGATCCCCTTATGAACAATTCAAAGCTGCTTCAGAGGTTTATATACACTTATCTGCCTTTGGACTTCTATGTATTTGGATTAGATGCCAGGTTTAGACAGTAACTAAACCTTCTGTGTCAAACTAGCAATTGAGCCATATGAAAAGCCCCTCATTGACCATGGCTCATTACCAACAGAGTCCATTTCATAGGCTCTACCCTATTGGTTTCAACACATAACAAGTAGTTTTTTTTTTATCGGCCACATAACAAGTAGTTTCAACAAGTGAACTCTTGGCAACACATAAAAAAGGTTTACTGTAGCGAACTTCGTATCCTCTAATGTCAGTAGTCAAGGAACTTATGCTGCAAAAAGCAAATAGACAACGAACAATTTATGTTTAAAATTGGCAACTAAAAAGTTACATAAAACATCTAGTACATGAAATAGAAAATCATGAAATGACAGCATTCTCTATTCTCATGCCAGCTAGAACATCAATCAATCAATTGATCCAACCTTCGGACTATAGCCATCAGCTATGCCACAAACTTGGACGATGAGTCAGAGAGCTCATCATCCAAGTTCAGTGGCACAGCTGAGCTCTAGAATCCATCCTGCCATAGCCTTTGAATCCATCCTCTCTCTCTCTCTCTCAAGAACATCAATCAATTGATCCAACCTTCGGACTATAGCCATCAGCTATGACACAAACTTGGACGATGAGTCAGCAATACCAACAACACATGAGAGCTCATCATCCAAGTTCAGTGGCACAGCTGAGCTCTAGAATCCATCCTGCCATAGGCTCTCTCTCTCTCTCTCTCTCTCTCTCTCTCTCTCTCTCTCTCTCTCTCTCTCTCTCTCTCTCTCTCTCTCTCTCTCTCACACACACACACACACACACACAAACTATGACAAGGTGAAAGGGTATTTATAGGTGGGGAAAGGAGAAGAGAACACAAAGAACAAGAGGCTGCGGTTAGGATTCTTGATCTATTTAGGTCATCTTCCTGGCAAGAATAGTGTGTAGCACATGAAAGGGCTCTCAATGAGAATGCTATGCTGACTAAAGGAGAGTTTCACTATGGTGTTTTCGGTATTTCAGCCAGTTAGAATGTGAGTGTAAGAACACCGAAAAATACCAAAAATATAGAAAGTATGTTTTAGTGGAAACTCAACCTGAGTTTGTCAATTTCACATAACAAAACTTACGGTGCACAACTGTGGTTAAATGACATTATTGTATCTCAAAATGATGGGTTCCGTTTACAAGGATGGTAGAACCTAATCATATAGTTATATCATTGAAATAGGTTGATATACATTGTTGAGCTCATTTCCAAATAGCTTAAGCTTTAAGGACAATTGGTAACTTAACAAATATATCTTGAGTTACCCTTCAACTAAACTAAGATATTGATATTGCAGTACGGTTAACTTGTTCTAAATTACATGTAGAGAGAGTGATGCCATTCTTATTGTGTTACAGCCCATGACCCACCTAGATGCAACTGACTTCTATGATACAAGAAAATAGATCATGCCCTAACTTGCACAAGGCCTTGTAAAGTCGTGCGGGCGTCAAAGCTCGTTGGAACTTCACAGTCAAGCGTGCTCACCTTGGAGTAATCCAGGGATGGGTGACCTACCGGGAAGTCCAAGGAGCTTGGGTGGCCAAAGCGGACAATATTGTGCAAGGTGAGAGCGGATCGTTAAAGTTGATATCATAGCACAACCTCGGACTACGGGGTGGAAGCCACCTCTAGAATCTGCAGGGACCACACCTTGAATCCTGGAGTGGGAACAAAGTGCTATGCAAAACCAAGTGCTATACCTCCGGGGGAAGGTCGCTAGGCCAATATGCAACGAAGACGTTGCATCATAAGGTGGGGAAAATGTTACAACCCATGACTCACCTCGATGCAACGGAGTTCTATGATATAAAAGAATAGATCATGCCCTAACTTGTACCAGGCCTTTTAAAGTCGTGAGGGCGTCAAAGCTCATTGGAACTTCACAGTTAAGCGTGCTCACCTTGGAGTAATCCAGGGATGGGTGACCTACCGAGAACTCGAAGGAGCTTGGGTGGCCAAAACGGACAAAATTGTGCAAGGCGGGGGCGGATCGTTACAAATTGTTTCTCATAATGATAGATATTCTTTCAATTATATACCATTGTGCCCTCACTAATAATGGCAAAATAATTTCCTGTAATGTATATCACTAGAAATGTATTGTCGATATTTATAACCATCTAGGATAGTGACAACATTTGTTTTTTCAAAATCTGATAATTTTTTTGGTGGATATTCCTCTTCCTCACCATATTGTGAATTTATCGATAAAAACTCAAAGATGTACCTAAGGAACTGTCTCTTAGAGTATATTTTTTTTCTTCACTAAAGATGATTATTTCATCAAGAGGAATTAGAAAGGTAAAATTATTAATCTTAATTTAAAAAAAAAACAAAAAAACAAATGGATTTAATTAATTTGGACCAAACTTGACTTATAGACAATCGTACTCATTACTCCAAATTACATGCATGCGTTCCACTTTTCCACCCACATCTACTATTTTGCATGAAAACAGAAGCAGGTGGTTATTTTCTATTGCTATGCATGACAACAGAAGTGAGTGGTTATTTTTTATTGCTATACATGATAACATTTCTACTATTGTATTTATTCATTCAAGGTGGTTATAACCATAAACTTCTTTTTGTCATGCATAGCAACAAAAAATAAACACCCTCTTCTATTGTCGTGCATAGCAACAACAAAAAACCACCCACTTTTGTCACGCATGGCAACAAAAATGCTTTTCAATTTATTTGTTTGGTACCTACCAGTGTTCTAAAAATCGGTCAAGTTGACCAACTAGTCGGCTCAAAGTCGCTAGTCGGAGGTCCCCCAACTTGATCGAAACTAGACTAGTTGGCCACCTAGAGAGAAGTTGGCGATTAGTCGGCCAAAAGTCGCTAGTCGGTGTTCAACATTTCTACTATTTTGTATTTATTCATTTAGGGAGGTTATAACCATACACTTCTGTTGCCATGCATAGCAAGAAAAAATAACCACGCACTTCTGTTGTCGTGCATAGCAACAAAAATATAACCACCCACTTCTATCATGCATAGGAACAAAAATGCTTTTCAATTTATTAGTTTAATACCTACTTGGATATGAATTTTGAAGTAACAGCTAGACTCCTTAAATGATAAGCCAACCTTTCTTCTTTGTTTCTCTTTTTAAACATTTCTACTATTTTGCATTTATTCATTCAAGGTGGTTATAATCACTATCTTTTGTTCTCATGCATAGCAACAAAAAATGCTTTTCAATTTGTTTGTTTGGTACCTACTCGGATTTAAAATTTTAAGTAGCACCTATACTCCTTAAATGATAAACCAACATTCTTCTTTGTTTCTCTTTTTAAACGTTCAACATATAACAGAATTTGTCTCTAAATGACATGCATGTGTTCCACATTTCTACTATTTTGTATTTATTCATTTTAATGTATAACAAAATTTGTTACTTCATTTAATGTAAAACAAAAATTTGTCATTTCCTTTGAAGTATAAAAAAAATTGTTTCTTCGTTTCATGTACAACAAAATTTGTTACTTCATTTAATGTACAACAAAATTTGTTACTTCGTTTATGTACAACAAAATTTGTTACTTCATTTATGTACAACAAAATTTGTTCCTACATATGGAGCTAATATACAATGAGAATGCTATGCTGACTAAAAGTGAGTTTCACTATGGTCTTTTCGATATTTTCACCAGTTAGAATGTGAGTGCGAGAAATACCAAAAATACATAATGTATTATTTGGTGGAAACTAACCCTAAGTTTGTCAATTACACATAACACAACTTATGGTGCATAAATATGGTTACATGACATTATTGTATCTTAAAATGATGGGTTTCGGTGGCAAGGATATGTAGAATATAATCATTTAGTTATATTGTTGAAATAGGTTGATATACATTGTTAATCTCATTTTCTAATAGCATAAGTAAACAAGTGGTAACGTAACAAATATAGATTAAGTTACCCTTCAATGGTGACAAATCAAGTAACTAGTGTCTCTAAACTAAGTAAGATATACATATTGCAGTAAGTTACGATCACCTTATTCTCAATTACACATAGAGAGAATGATGGCATTCTAATTGTTTCTCATAATGATAGATATCCTTTCAATTATTTACTGTTGTATCCTCCCTTACTAACAATGACTACAAGACAATTTCCTATAATTTATATCACTATAAATGTATTGTTAGTATTTATGACCATCCTCATATTGACAACATTTTTTTTTTTCAAAATCTAATTTCAATTTTTTGGTAGATTTTCATCATCGTATTATGAATTCTTCGATAAAACCTAAGATATACCTAAGCAACTGTCTCTTATTACTTATAGTTTTTTTCTTCACTGAAGATGATTATTTCATCAAGGGGAATTAGAAAGGTAAAATTATTAATCTTAATTTCACAAAGAAAAAATAAAAAATGGATTTAATTAATTTGGACCAAACTTAACTTAAAAAACAATTGTACTCATTACTCTAAATGACATGCATGCGTTCCACATTTCTACTTACATTTCTACTATTTTGCATCACAACAGTAATGGGTGGTTATTTTTTGTTGTTATGAAAGACAACAAAAGCAGGTGGTTATTTTAGGTTGTTATGCGTAACAATAAAAATCCATTTTTGTTGTCATGCATAGCAACAAAAAAATAACCACCTACTTCTGTCGTGCGTAGCAACAAAAATGCTTTTTAATTTGTGTTTGGTACCTACTCGGATTCAAATTTATATTAGCGCCTATATGCCTTAAATAATAAGCCAACCTTCTTGTCTTTTTTCTCTCTTTTTGAACTTTTAATGTATAAAAGAATTTGTCTCCAAATGACATGCATGCATTCCACATATATACTATTTTGTATTTATTCATTCAAGGTGTTTATAACCATACACCTCTGTTGTCATGCATCGCAACAAAAAATAAGCACCCACTTCTGTTGTCATGCATAGCACCAAAATAACAACCACCCATTTCTGTCATGCATAGCAACAAAAATTCTTTTCATTTATTTGTTTGGTGCCTGCTTGGATCGAATTTAAATTGGCACCTATACTCCTTAAATGATAAACGAACCTTCTTCTTTGTTTCTCTTTTTAAACTTCTAACATGCAACAAAATTTGTTCTTACCCTACATAGCTATATATATCCATCAACATGCATGCATACCACATTTCTAATATTTTGTATCTATTCACTCCGGGTGGTTAGAATCTATGTAGCACCGACAGTTCTAGAGTTCACCGTGTCTCATTCGACGTTTCCCACACGGGGACACATATTTGACACCACGTGGCGTGTCCCTTAAATTAAATAATTTTTTGGAGGGGGACACGTGTGTCCCATATCTACACTTTCTAACTCACGATCTTACTCTCTTTCGATGTATTTATGCATATACGACTGTAGTTATGTATGTGCATATATAACAACACACAACAATGTCAATATATTACATATCAAAAGAAAAGTGTATATATTTATAAATTGTTATCTACATACATATATTATATATTTTAATTTTTTTTCTTTTTCGTGTCACCTGCCATAACCATACACTTTTGTTGTCATGCATAGTAACAAAAAATTACATAGCTAGCTTTTCATTTCTCTCCTCCTCTCTCAATCTGATTCACACACTATAACAAGGTGAAAGGTCCTATAATATATTAATTGTTGCTAAACAAGTTATTAGCATTAACCCTGTTATTTTTTAGTTTTACCATATTTAATTGTTGCTAAACAAACTCCCGAGGGAGAGTTGTTAGCAACAACCCTTTGTTTTTTAGTTTTAATATATATAATTATTGACAACAACCCTTTTGTTTTTTAGCTTTAATATATTTAATTGTTGCTAAACTAACGCCCCAGGTACAGTTGTTGGCAACAATCCTTTTGTGTTTTAGCTTCAATACATTTAATTGTTGTTGAACAAACGTCCTAGGTACAGTTGTTAACAACAACCCATTTGTTTTTTAGCTTTAATATACTTAATTATTGGCAACAACCATTTTGTTTTTTACCTTTAATATATTTAATTGTTGCTGAACAAACGCTCCAAGTACAATTGTTAGCAACAACCCTTTTGTTTTTCACCTTCAATATGTTAAATTGTTGGCAACAATCCTTTTCTTTTTTAGCTCTAACATATTTAATTGTTGTTGAACAAACGACCACGAACAGTTGTTAGTGGCAACCCTTTTTTTTTTAGCTTTAATGTATTTAATTTTACTGAAGTGAAGATAATAAGACATTCAATTGACTAGAATCATGGTGCTTAAATGTGAAAAATTGATAGCAATATATCATCTAATACTAGTATCACGAGTTGAAGTTCGACAATTTTACTCGTTCTTCCAAAACATAGCATTAATTAACCTCAACATTCGACCTTTCAGGACATCCATTATCATATCATTCTATAAGTTTTCCGTTGATGAAACGAAACCTAATTTTTCACCATTTCCTTTGATAATGTCACATTGGTTGTCTACCTAGCATATCTCATACACTGCGCTAAACCCACTTAATTCAGTATAATGTTCAAACCTCCCAATTGATATGAGCTTCATCAAAAAGATCAGACATGTGGCTTATTGATCAACTCTTACGCTTGAGCTTGCTTGTATTCATGACTTCTCTTAAAACCTAAACCTCAAATGAACATAGACATAAACCAATAAATCAAAAATACTTTATTTACATACATTTTTCCTTCCCTTTCTAGGATTTCTTAGAAAGATTGTTGTAATGGAGTCACTACAACAAGCCTAAGACAAACGAACAATTTGGAATATCTAGTTTCACTTCTTCCTTTTCTGTTCTTTCTTTATTTGGACTATTTGGTTGGTTTAGTGATGCTGTATTGCAGTTTGGTATGCGTCGATCCATTCGGATCACTTTGTTTTCTCTCTTCAGTCAAAGCGTGGGAAAATAATGTAGATTGTGTATGTAGATGATATCATTATTACTGGAGATGATCAGAAAGGTATTGACAAGTTGAAGCAGCCCTTATAGCGTTAGTTTCATACTAAAGATTTGGGTAAACTACGGTATTTTTTGGGTATTGAGGTAGCAAGATCCAAGGATGTAATTAGTTTGTCCCAACGGAAGTATGCATTAGATATTCTCGAGGAGACAAGTTTTTTGGGAGCAAAACTTGTGGAGACCCCAATGGATCCTAATGTTTGTGTTGATTAGGGGGAGATATTTCCTCATCCAGACCGGTATCGTCGCTTAGTTGGTAAGTTGAATTACCTTAGCAATACATGTCCTGATATCTCTTTCGCTATCAGTATGGTGAGTCAGTTTATGTACTGGGAAACTTGTTTTCGTATTGTGAAATATCTTAAGGCTCACCCCGGACGTGGTCTATTTTATCAGTCTAATGGTCATTTTGAGTGTTGAAGCCTTTACTGATACTAATTGGGCAGGATCACCATTTGATAGACGGTCCACTACTGGGTACTACACTTTTGTTGGAGGTAATTTGGTCACATGGAATAGCAAGAAATAAACGGTGGTCACAAGGTCCAGTGCATAAGAGGAGTATCGAGCAATGACACATAGATTGTGTGGTTAAGAGTTTTACTCACGGAGTTAGGTTTTGATGTGGAGTTACCTATTCTTATGTATTGCGATAATCAAGCAGCAATATATATTGCTTCAAATCCGGTATTCCATGAGAGAACGAAACATATCGAAGTTGATTGTCACATTGTTCGTGAGAAGATAGATAGTGGTGTGTTATCAACTCCATTTGTTTCTACATGAGCTTAGTTGGCTAACATCTTCACCGGACTATTGTTTAAACCGTGTTTAGAATTTTTATGAAACAAAATGAGATTTTGTGATATTTATTCTCTAGCTTGAGCAAGAGTGTTAGAGCAGCTTATTAGTGCTTGTCCCACATTGGCTAGCTAAGTAATCTATCTAATTGTCTCACAATATAAATAAAGGTTTCATGTATTAGCGTTGATTAACACCCTACACACTTATTTCTCTCTCTCAAACAAAAGCACTGGACCCACCATTTAATTCAGTATAATGTTCAAACCTCCCAATTGATACAAGCTCCATCAAAAAGATCAAACACGTGGCTTATTGATCAGCTCTTACGCTTGAGCTTGCCTAAATCCATGACTTTTGAAAACCTAAACCTCAAACGTACATAGACAAATCAATAAATCAAAAATACTTTATTTATGATACATTTTTCCTTCGCTTCCTAGGAGTTCTTAGCAAGATTGTTGTGATGGAGTCACTACAACAAGCCTAAGACAAACGGACTATTTGGAATATCTAGTTTCACCTCTTCCTTTTCTGTTTTTTTTTTTTAACCAACCTTTATTTCTAGTAGGGAGCTGTTTCAGGTGCCGTACCTTAAATTTTTTGTTCGAGTTTCTCCCTCAAGTCTCTAACGTGAGCTGCAGTAGTAGAGCTGCTTTCACGAGCCATACTTTTGCATTTTCCTACATGAATATAGAGGCAGACATACATGGTGTGCATAGGATCTGCAAAGTGGAAGTGACAATTCTAAATCAACATCAAATGCAAAGAAGCTATGTAGATTACCCAATCATTTTTTGACCTCAATAAAAAAAGAAGAAGTTAATTTTATGTTAACAAAAGCTAGCTTACAAAACCATTTGATGCTAACTTTTCAAAAGTTAGGTTAGAGATTATTGTGAGCTTTTAAAGATGAAAAGGTGAATAAGCTAAAAACATGAAGGTGAAAACTGAAACCAAACATTATAGTACTAAAAAAAGCATGAAATCAAATTCCACACTAAATAAGCTGTAAAAAAAAAAAAAAAAGCGAACCTAGAAAAATAACGTTGGTCAAACGAATGGGGTGAAGCTTATACACTTAGGCCCAGTTTTCCAAAAGATTTTAGCACTCAGGTGCTAAAATCATGATATTTTAAATAAAAAAATAAAGTGGTTCCATGTATCATTTTTTAATTTTTTTTGCATCAAATTAAAGTACTCATCTTGTATTTTAATTTGGTGTGAAAAAAATCGAAAAACGATATACGAAATCACTTTATTTTTTTATTTGAAATATAATGATTTTAGCACCTGGGTGCTAAAATCTTTTGGAAAACTATTGCCTTACTAGAAGTTAAAGTGAGACACTAGTGGATCTTCATGCAGTTGTTTCTGCTTGTTCGAATCTCTATGAAACAAATTGAAAATGACAAAATCATGTCACATATTGGAAATGACAAAAGATAATCAACAACGAATCTTGTCATAGATTGCAAATGAACACTCATTTTATTTTAATTATTCTAAGGAGGGAGTGAATTGTGCAAAACCAATGCTCTGGATGCTGAATGAAAGAAGCATGATAATGTGCACATAAATCAAAATGATTCCTGGGTCTGATCTCTCTGATGCCTTTTGGCTTTGATTTGAGGGCATGATTCTGTAGCAAACTCGACAGTATAGGGGGACTACTGTTTCAGTGGTATTCTGTGAGCAGCCACTTTGTGCATTTATTGCAAAAGGTTAGGTCTGTCTCAAATCCATCTATTTCAGTGGTATTCTGGGAGCAACCACTTTATGCGTTTATTGTCAAAGGTTAGGTATGTCTCTTATCCATCCCCCGCCCATACCCCCAATTATTAGGGGCTAAATGGGTTATGTTCTTGTTGTTGTTGTTGTGTTGAGGAGGGAGTGTTGAGGAGATACACCTATCTGCTGAGACTTTAGCTAGTGTTTATGATTTGAATTAAAATGAAGCGCAAAGCCTTAATGCCCCAGAATGATTGTTTCATAAACTGGCATTAAAAAATGTGGCATCATTCTATTCAACCAATTAAATTTAGCAATAGAAAATATTGTTTGCTTCACTTAAATTTCGTGTCTTGAGAAATATACCTGGTGAAAAAAAGACACAGCACATCAAGTACATAGGTATATTCTGCACATGATCAGTGTACCATTGCAAAATTAAACTAAGGAATGGACTTTTGGAGAGAGAGAACTATGCATTCCAACAGTATCAAGATTCAAGAGCCATTGTGGTCCAGTTTTCTTTAGTTGAGTAAATAGTTTCTTTTTATAGATGGCTCAACACATACCAATAATTTGACATCCAAGGTAAATTTTATCATGTAGAATACATGCCACACATTCTCCCGTGGTCAATCAACATATATAGCTTTTTAAAGCTTGAACCATATATGTCAATGTCAGAGCACTTGAGATTTGCATGATAGAAGAAAGGGGTCATATCAACAATAAAGATTAGAATAAGAAACTAAGTTGCAGTAAGAAAGTATGCAATGCCTGTAATTGTGATAAAAAGACTTGCATCAACAATTTTTAAAGAGAAGTTAAGGTTCTAGTTTTATAACAAAGAGATGATAGTCTAGATTTTTTAACCCTCACTCATCTAGGGCCTAACAATTAGAGACAAGACTTACTTTGTTATCTATGTTTTCAGCAGTCCCCCTCATGTCTGGTCGGGAGCCTCTGCTCCTACATAGAAGGCCAACCACGTTCTAAGCATTTCAAGTACCACACAGGTGAGTTTTGAAGATAAATCCATTTATTACTGTAATATCAGATTAGATTGCTGACTACAATCTAAAATCTCAAGCTGCTACATAGTGGAGTAGCTTTATCAATTATACTTCAAACATGAAAGATAATTACACGTCAATTTGAGCAAGAAGGATTATGACAATATAAAAATGTTGGATTTCTACAACTAAAGTTTAAGGCTTTGAATCCTTCAATATAATTCTTGTTGATGGCGTTAAAGCCATTCATGTTCCACCCTTTCAAATTAGCCCACTACTCACGATGACCAACCAAATGAAACAGGTCACACGATTATAGGCTGCAGCCTGCATGTGATAGACTAACAGCACATAGAAAGCTGTACCTCTAGAGATGCTAGAGAATCCCCTATCACTAAGGAGTTAGGTAGGGTAAGATTGCCGGATCACGTATCTCTAAACCTTAATCAGTTTCATTCGATACGAAGTTTCATTACCTAAACATAGAAAGAAGCCCCAATTCACATTTTAAGGATGACTGAAGCAAATCTAAATAACTTTTTTGGTGCAATTACTAAAGTTTCAAAGTGCATTCAGAAATATGTGAACAATCAAACAAGTATACGGGGATCTTAGAGATCTAAGCCCCAATTCACATTTTGGTAGTGTTGTGCGCTTGATGGTCCTTTTTTGGATAATATCCACTAGTTGGTAACAACATAACTTACTTGCCCAAAAAAATGAAAGGTAAATGCATGTGTGAGATGGCTATGATTGGTGATAGAAATGAAAACACATGAATAGCAAGTACAAGAAAAATAGGGCTCCACTAAACCTATCTCACCCACCTTAGAAAATGCCACTCATATCACACTCTAGTAGTCTAGTGAGTTGTTCCTTTTACGAATTCGTGACCACAAAACTCTTCCTACTTTCATCCCTCTTCACTTCGAGAAAGAATTTTAAAAAGGCACAATGTAACTAACTTAGATCTATAGCAAGTAGAAAAGGCATACTTACTCAAAAGATATGGAGAGAGACAAAAGACATAGACAACGACGATGATAATGCTATAATGAGGAAAACCACAACACCAGAGGGGCGTAGTTATGAAGTACAACGATATATACCAAAATACAAAGCAAAGAAATAAATAAATAAATTGTACGATAGATTAAGAAGCATTCATCAATTGGATTAGGACTTACATCAGAATATCAAAGAAGTGCCAACAATGGAAATGGCAACAGGAAGAAGGGCGACTGCATAAGGAAACCCTACACGATGAAGTGAATCCGCAAGATGCTTATGTAAGGGGCTGAAGCAAGGGTATTTTCGAAATTAAATACAAACAACGGCAGAACTCAGAAACGGTACTAGTAGATAACTACGCGAAAGATACCCCTAAGGCCCAAAACACCATATAACCCTAAGGGCCAATTGGCCTTAGGTCCACCATAGGCATTTTGTAAAGCTTCGTGTCCACCTTGTGGTTTTAAAAGATCTCCAGTCCACCCTATAGTCAAAACTATAAGTTTACCCCTCAATATAAAATCCATCGACTGGAGGACCCTGATGTGCGCCTGGATTGGTGTAAATTTTCAACATATGAACTTATCTATTCATATTCATGTCCTGAATTAATCTTAATTTTCAACATATGAACTTATCTATTCATTTTCCATGTCCTGAATTGGTCCTAATTTTCAACATATGAACTTAGATGTTGATATAAATGGCCTGCATCGGTCCTAATTTTACATATAAACTTCTATGTTCACATTCATGGCCTGAATTTGTCTTAATGTTCAACATATGAACTTATATGTTTGTATTCATGACCTGAATTGGTCCTAATTTTCAAACATATGAACTTATCTATTCGTATTCATGGCCTAAATCGGTCTTAATTTTTCATATGAACTTATTTGTTCATAATCATGGCCTGATGGTATTAATTTTCAACAACTTATCTGTTCATATTCATTGCCTCAATCGGTCCTAGTTTTCAACATATGAACTTGTATGTTCATATTTATCCATATACATGGGTTTTATTATTGGCATTCGCAGGGACCTGCAATATACATCCGATCCTAAAGTGTATGATTATTCAACGAGGATTAATAATATGATATGTAGTATTTTGTTTCTCTTATTCTTTTGTTTGCATTGAATGAACTGTTGATGGTGGCCCCATGCTAAATTTTGATCTATGAAGCCCCAAATTGATCATGATCATATCCATTATAACTTAATATGTATTAATAGTATGAAAAAATTGTGTCATTAAACAATAGTTACTTAAAATAAGGAAACTGGTATAATACACATTTTTATTTGGATACATATGGTATTATAACCGACCCCAATTGATTGGGACATAAGGCTTGGTTTGGTTTGGTATACATATGGTATTATAATCTGCAGTCTTTCAATTATTTTCAAATTATATTTTGCATATAAAAATCTTTACATCAGTGTTAAATTCACAATTTCCAGATAGCAATCCATATAATTGATATATAAATTATTATATCAATTTTGAATATATTAACACTGGTATAGATTTGAGTTTTGTTTGTAATATGGAAAATGCTAAAAATAGCCAATTTGATAATTAGACCAATTAAAGGCATAATGTCTAGCAGTCATTACACTTCGAATTGTTTCAAACTATTTGACTACAAGGTTATATATTCGGTGATCATGCATTTCCATTACAGGTCATTATGATTGCGCACAATGGAAATGCATTACATTGCACAAACATGACCAATGATTTGACTTGTCACTAAAAAGGTGATACTCTAATGTTATTTGGATCACAGAATTCGATAAATTGCAAGAGAGGAAATTATGGTTGCGCAAAGTGGAAAAACGTTATACTGCACAGACTTGTCACTGAAAAGTAGAACATTAGGATTGCGCATGACAGCCATGACTGTAATGCACTGCTCGGAGCATACAACAAATAAGTTCATCTGGCACTGAAATGGTTGTAAGAATCTGTACTTTAGATCACACCTCGTGGAATGCTCTACTTCTAACAAAATTAAGGTCTACAAGTACACAACTTGTACGCTGTACAGTTATCATTGTCGGTTAACTTTAATGGCTGACAACAGTTCTGGTTCTTGATGGATACTTGCCTTTATTGGAAACCAATTCTGGAGAGAGAAACATTCCAGTCCTAAAGACTACTAAGCCGGTCTCCACCAGGAATGGGCTTTTAGGTTGGAAGAGCAAGAGTGATTGTACAATGACCTCCGGGAACTTAGTACGCCGGTACCCCATTGCCAAGCAATACAAATGCCCCGGGAAAACAGGATTGCTTGCGAACAAGCGGTGAAAAGAATAAGGACAGAGAATAGGAGAATGTTGTGTAGATTATGTTGTTGTGTAGATATCAATACTACATGTTTCAACTTGCAGGGGAGGTAGCCGAGGCAAGTAGAGGGTAACTTTCAGAAAGTGAGCACATGAATGTGTTGACTAACAATTATCACTAGGACTATGACATGTCTGATGAGGAAGCGTATTTCAATTAGTAAATTCGTCTAGTTCCATTTGTTGGTTGTGTTTTAATGTGGATTATTTTAAGTTTTTGGCACAATCTCCACATTGCAAAAAAAGTATAATATTTACACAAGTAATACTCAGTGCAATATATCCACGTACAAAGTTATATAAGGCAAATGGAGAAGAACAATATATTATGGTGACAATAATTGTAATTCACTAGTTTGATTAATTGAACCTTGTTTTCAAGACATTCACGAAGGTAAACATGTAATATGGACAACCAACCGCAGTTTTTGTATCCACATCCCCACAAAACCCACTGCTAGTCTCAACTGCTTCCTCTGTCAAATAGAAATTTTTGATTAGAGGAAGAAAATTTTCAGCCTACAAACTACAATCCACAATGGGTTTGATATATCCCACACCCAAACACCAATCGTTTTCTTTTGTGATGCACGGGAATGTTAATTTTACAACTTAATTTCATAATTTTCCATATTTTTTTATATCATAAATCCAGAATATGAATTTCCGGCTTTATGTTCGTCAATGACTAGGTTGGGATGAAAGACATCAATTGCCTTGTACTTTTATCGTTTTGCATCTAGTAGATGATTAGTTTGGCTCTGTCCAAGATTTTAGTAATGAATTCTCATGTAAGTGCTGCTGGCTTATATCAATATGATCTCACTATTGTCACAAAAAAAATAATTCAGGATACGGAAAGTTCGCACACACTTGTGCAGGCACCCATTGGCATGCATGGCCATCTCAGCTAACCCTCCCCAATCCAACCTATCCCCTCCCTGAATGAGTAGGGGATTCAAGGATTTTTTCAGGGACCAGGTATGATGTGGGGATTTTTTAAGAAAATTTCGGGGATCGGGTAGGGGATGGTATAGTCAATTTCCTCCCTGTTCCCCTCCCGGCCCCGCATCCCCATTAACACATTACATATACAATATAACAATACGCGTGTATTATTTTACAAGTTATAACTTATAACTAGGACTGCCACCACATAGTAGTGGTCTTGTATGTCTATTTTGTGGTACTTATATTATTTTGCGGTTTTAATTAACTTGCTAATGTTTTCTTAAACAAAAAAAGTACCTCCTTCATACACATGCTTGCATGCATGGACATTGTAAGATATCTGGGTTGTTGCGGCTTGGTTTGGTCCGATGCAAAGTTGATGTCTTTCAAATGCCCATTGAACCACTTTTGTCCTAAGGTTTGGATTTTAATACAACTTCTTTGTTATTCACTTGAATAATTTAAGTGAACTTTTGAATCCCCGATTCCCCGTGGAGATCTCTGTTCCCTGCATTGGGGTAGGGATGGAGGATAAAAAAAATCCCCAGCAGAGATTGGGGATGGGATGGGGATTGATATGGGTTTGGGGATTGGGGACAGAGATAGTGGTATCCACTCTTATTCTCCCCATGCCCATAAATAAACAAGCATATACCTAAGTAGCAATACAAATATCATATACCTATATACCTACACAGATATATATACACACCATTGATTCCATCAAGGATTTCAAGGATCCCAGATTTTCTTTCCATCCAGGACTCCCACTTTCTAATTGATTTTTGATGATCCGAACTGTTCAAAGAGTTTAAAACGTGTTTCTTAAACGGTCCTGCAAGGATTCATAGGTTATTTCATTTTTTTTTATCATTCCTACCAACAACCCTTAAAAACATGTTTTAAAACACATTGAATATCACACAAACAGCAAGTGGTGGCTAGCTCATGCAGTAGAGTTCGTAGATACCCAACACTGCATCCTGAAATCCCGAAATTGAGTCTCATTCTCCTCCCCATGTAATAGATTAGCCGATTAGGAATGACAAAAAAGGGAGAAAAAAAAAGAGGAAATATCGTACATACATAGGGAGAGGGAGGAAAATACCTGGTGGGGGAGCTACAACTGACGCCCGTCCAAGGGTGCATTGGGAGCTGTCGCATCCAGGGGGAGGGGATGCTGTGGTGCGCAGCAATGGAGGAGGAGTGGCAATGGGGTGGAATATCTGATGAGGGCTGAAGAGAGAGAGTGACGCAGAGAGTGGGGAGTCGATGGAAATCGCCATAGATGTGCTCTTGGTGAGCGCTAGGCATGTTGGTCGAATGAAAAACTGAACGTTATTGTTTTTTTTTTTTTTGAGAGAGAGAGAGAGAGGAAAAGAACTGAACGATATCTGTACTTTTAATTTGAGTTTCTCGTTTAATAAAATCGGTTAAAATCGAAATATTTGTTAAAATCACCTGTTGATTTTAGCCATGAAAAAAAATCTTTCTTGTGAAAATAAAATAAAGAACTTTAGCAGATTTTATTATCCCTATTTCTCTCATATTTTTAATTATTTCTCTTTCTAATCATTTCTTTCTATTTTCAATCATTATTCTATTTCTCTCTATATTCAAAACCCAAAACCAAATAAGACAACATGATTTTGATTTTTTGATTGTCATCTTTTGTCATTATTGTAGTAGTGTCATGACAATCTGTCATTTAACTTAACCATGCAATCTCATGAACTAAACATGCAATTTGGGGTATCTCAAAGCCAATTATGAACCATTCTCGTGCCAAGGGTAAATCTGTCATTTACCAAGTGGCACAGATAATTAGGTAATTACTCTCTCCGTCCATTTTTAAGTGATCCTTATCGGAATACGTGTAATTTTATACCCCTAAAAAACATATTTCTTTATATCATTTTTAAATTTTTATACCAAATTAAAGTGCTTATTGAATATTTTAATTTGGTGCCAAAAAAAATTCTACGGAAATTTATTTTTTAATGTCCAAAAAAATATACGTTTTTCAAATGTATCACTTAAAAAGAGAGTGACGACTATTTATTTAGGGCTAAAAGCCTAGAACATACACAATTATGGGTTCATATTTCATTCTGCAGAACGTAAAAGGGCACGTTGGACTTCCGTCCACGTCAGATCAATGTTGCAAGTTTGAACTAGTGGCAGCAAGGTTGAAATTTGTGGATGCAAGATTGTAAGCAGTGGTCGCAATTATTAAACAATATGGCCGCAAGGTAGAGTTATGCGGCCGCAAAAGTCATAATGTGACCTCAGAGAGAGGGGCAATGCTGAACTTTGTGGCTGCAAGGTCGTAATAAGTGGCCACAAGGTGGAACTATCCGGAAGGTATTTTCCAAAAATAAAAATAAACTTTGGAAGTTTAAGCAAAGCAAGAATTTTAAAAAATCTATCTATCTGTAAATTTGATTGATATAGGTAGAATGGTAATAATGGAATTTTATTAAGTTTCTATGGTTGATTTGGGAAAGTGGACAAAATGAGACGGACAGAGTATATATATACTATTTGAAACATTGAAATAAGGGCCATAACAAGTTCTAACTAGGCTGATAAACAAACCATAAAAAAAATGTACAGGGCTCATTCAAATTCGTAAAATGGTCAGTTACAAACCATAAAAAAAAAAAATGGAAAGGGTTCGTTCAAATTTTACAAAGGAAAGGTATACAGTAGGAGCAAATCACTACAAGGATGCTGTATATATGCTTGACAGTTTATTATCACAACCTACAATCTACAACAGGAATCTAACCCCTTCGGCAAGGTTTACATGAGGTAATACTCCTCTATTACACCAAGGGTTCAAGAATTAGTAACCACGATACAAACAGAAACCTACACCACCTCTATCCTACAGTTTCAGTTTGAGACAACACAAATTGAAGTGAAACAAATAAGTCCAACCACCTGGAGCAGCATTTTCGATGGGCATTCATCAGTGACCCAGTCCTGAGATCGCCAACAACTCGAGAGCCTGCTTCCTAAGGCTATGGTTGGATGAAGGATTTTTCTAAGGATTTTATCAAGGGAAAGAAAGATGACAGGAAATCAAAATAGTAACTAGCATCTTATGTGGTATTCTCATCTTTTCCGACACATATTTGTCTATCCATCACCAAATTGCTTCTTGAATCCATTGATTCAAACAACGCTTAAGGGGACACCAAACCAAGCTCTTTAATCTGATCTTTATCTGGTTGAAGCTTTAAAAACCCAGTTCCCACAAAATGCACCAATGCCGATGCATCTTCAATGTTTCTCCTAAAATCCATAGACGTGGACATAAAGAGCTTGGAAGAGCTATTTGTCAGTCTTTTTGGAGGCATCTGGTCCAGCTCAGCAGCCCTTAGAAACCTTTTCGTGGCAGCATCCCATGAAAGCTCATGCCTTTGTGAATCAGTCAAAGGGATTGGTTCTTCAGTCAATGCCTTCTGTGTAGCTTTAACAAAGCCCTCACCATCCTCATACGTTCGGCAATTGGGGAACTGCTTGAAGAAGTCATTTGAAGGATGATTGGCACATACCACTATTTTGCCCATTGCCAATGCTTCTGCTGAGGTTGTACATACCACGTCTGAGGTGCTTGGATTTATGAACACTTTATAACTGAAAGGGAGAGAAGAAAATGTCTTGAGTATCTCACATTTGCCGTAACACACTGGACAAATCTTATATTCGTGACCCACTAGACATTTCTTAGTCAAGTACATAAACAGATGAACAAAAAGGTACTATTTAGTTGACATATATGCTTCATTACTTGTCCAACCAACCAATCAGGGCCTATATAGTACTTTACAACTGATATGAACCACTAATCTCTTGGGCATCAGTGCCATCTTTATTTTGAGCCTCCAACCACAACCAAAAATATATATATACCACAGCTGACCAGCTTTGATGATTCACCAACTTCCAAATACATCAATAGATGGAGTTTCAGGTTGGGTAGGTCTCAGGCATTTTGTTTTCAAAATAAGTTGAGATTTTAATGATTTTCTGCATGAATATACTTTTTGACCTTTTCTGGAAGCAGATTTTAGTATTTCACCGAAAGGTTAATTCCATTAAAGTTACGAGGAAGTCGAAAGGAGTAGAGAGCTTACTCATGAAATAGAGGATCAGCGTGGTCACGGCCAGGATGAACCCTAACTTTCAAGTCCAATTTCTTGACCGCTTCCTGAACTTCAACAGAGTCCTCCCCACTCCCATATAAATCAACCTCAAGTCCGCTTAGATCCTTTTGATGATCACGCAGAAGTTCAAATAGCTCCTTATAGCCTTTGCTCCACAGCATCTTACCAATGTAATAGGCACCTTTGCTGAAGGCTGCGTCACCATTTTTTTGTTGTTCGTTCTTTTTCATTCCAATCTCAAGGAACTTGGGATTGACTCCGTGAATATTACATATAATTGATCTTGGAAGATCCTGGGTGGCAGCAGACAAACGTATCACCTGCCATTTCATGAAACGGAAAATCTGGTGAGTAAGCAATGCTCTTTGGGCAGGAAAACATATTCCAATGTCTGCAACTTTGTGACATTGTGTAGAGTAAATAATGTGTGCGTGCACACAAACGTACAAGTTATATAATCCCTTTGTATTTCTATGTAGCTTGGAAAACGCATACATGGCAGAGTAAATCGACAAGTTACTTCAATACAAAACCTCCAAACACCTAACCAATCATAGCCGTACAACTCTGAGATCTGAAATTCGAAACAGCATAATTTAATAAGTTGAAAGGTGTAATACCCCGACATTGAAATCCGCCTTTTATTTTCTGCAAGTTATAATACATGATATGGTATATTGTAAAAGCCAAGTATTCAATTGGAATAGTCAATAATTGCCGTAATGAAAAGAGGAACAAAAACAAGAAAAAAAGAAGGGAAGAAGACAATGGAGGATTTAACTTTACTTGTGAGGTGGCTAGATAGATTTCTAAGTTATGCATGGACGGCAATTACGCGTAAGGAGTAGAGAATCTGGGGAAGAAAGAGATGCATGAATCAAACAAAGTTCTGTTCTTTTGTCCTTGAAGACCCGTGTTTGTGTATGTGTATGTATACTACCAAGAGGTGGGTGAAAAGGGGGCTGGGGGAAGTTTGCCTGATACTGGTTACTTGGAGTTCAATTAGACAGGGTGATGGGGAAATATAGAAACAGAGAAGTCGAATAGAAGAACGGAGGGTATAAGCCTCCTACTCTAAGGAAAAGCCTGTCATAATATCAGGTAGCGGTAGTGGTTCTGGGTTAGGTGGTGGTGTGATGGGCTATATTTAGACGTGTTCTGGCTTGGGATGAGGTGTTACAAAAGGTTTAGTAGTAGTAAAAGAAGGGGGAACCACAGTGCAAAATTGTTAACTTACCTGAAGAATTCACTATTTACTTGGCAAGTTTCATCAAGAGCTATCAAGGTGAGAAACTACCTTAAATGTATCTTTTACTAAAAGTATCAGAAGGGTAGATGAATTTTAATCAAAATAGACAGTTAGTAGATTCAAAAGTATAATATACCTTATTATTGCTACATACTTTTACATCTACATCAACAAAGATAGAGAAATAAGAAACCAATGTTTTATGTGTGTGTGTGTGTGTCTATCGGTATCTTTGAGGATGATGAAACATTTGCGTTTTACTAGGGACTATAATGAACTTAATAACAGAAACCAAATGGTCCTAACCTTTTTTGCAAGTCGTGGAGAAACCAATCCTTTAAAACGTTAAGCGATAAGGAGATATACCTTATGGCAGTATATACTAACAACCCAACTATTGATGTACTTCAGCAAAAATGCTTGTACTTGTCCATTCTTCTCTCTCCTCACATATTCCAAATAATTGGTGTGAACAACCCCTACAACCAGGTGGAATTTTGTTTTCCATCTCTTCCCGTGGTGATACCACGTAAGATGCTCAGGTTCCTCGAGGACGGCAATATCTGCCTCTTCATCGGGGATGACTTCTGTAATATCCCCAATAGCAAGAATACTCCTTTTATATCTGGAGAACTGAAATGCAAACCCACCAAATAACCAAACCAACGAAGTTAAATTTAAGGCTAAAATCCGACATAAGTTATGAACTTATGATTGAACAAAATGTTACAGGTCCCCAAAAAAACTTCCAGTCAATACGGAGGTCACATTTCTAGAGGCAACATACAAGCTATTTATTGGAAATCATGCACCTTTCAGAGTCAATTTATTAAGAACTGTAACAGTAGGACAGATAATTGGAAACCAGCTTGAAGAATCAATGTTACTGTTATTCTGTACCTCTCACATTAAACACATGGCATCGCTTCTGTCATACAACAAATTACGGAATATAAAACCAGAAATGCCTCAGAATCCAACCTCCATTCAAAAGGATTTACCTTTCCCGGATAAAAACGTATAGTGAAACGAGATGGAAATCCAATTCGATCCTCAAGCCACTGGTAGATGTATTTCTCTTGATCTGAAGGCAAGTTAAATCTCATCTTGTCCGGATAAACACATTCTTGATCCTTCAAAGACAACCAAGGAATAACCAAAGTGACCTTTCTCTCCTCATCTTTCGCAAGATAGGCAGCACGGAACAGAGGGTTGACAGCTGTTCCAGTCATCCATGGAAGACTTGCAGTTGTAAATATTGAAACATGTTGCTTCTGATCCATTTAGCATCAGGCTCAACTATGATAAGTTAGATCATTCCAATTCTAGAATCAAGTAACTTCACAGCTATAGATCTCCAACGGATTTATCTGACCTGCATTTATGAAAAGGGACCAATAAGATATCCCCCATGACACTTATCCACAATATCCCTCTGAAAAACTATAATCATCCACTCCCATCAATAATGACTATGAGAAACAACCTGCTCAGAGAATCCAATTTACATGCGCTTAATGAGCATGCAAGTCCGAAAAATGATACCTTGTTTTGAAAATTTGTTATTCTCAGCATTTCCCCTCTCTTGCCCATCAGTTTTAGGTCATTGCCACTATACTATAGCTTCTCAAAGGGGATTTTTTTCTCCTTCCTTTATTTTCCCATTAACAGATGTTGTAAGATACGATCATATATGAGGAGGAAGAAGAAGATATCAACTACATTCAACTTAAGGCTGTTTGCAAACAATTAATTCCTCAGAAGCATTGTTCCGAGGATCAACTCAGATCCCCCAAATGCCTATCAACGCTCAAAGAGGAAATTTTGCTTTCCTTATCTTATCTTATAGTTAAAAACTGCAAAATTTTGCATACATCAAGTATAACCGCTGAACCAACAAGCATGTACGCAACCAATTCGTCACAAACCACCCCCGCAAGCAGAAATGGCCAAGAAAATTTCTCATCAATCAACCGCAACACATAAGGGCAAAACCCAAGAATACCGCGCACAACAAACTGAAATGCAACGATTGATAAAATCAACCCAAATACAACAGACTGATAGCATATTAATAGCCCCAACGTAAGAAAACATAAATTGCGGGTTGAATTGCACATTGGGTGGTCAAATGCGAATTGCAAAACGAAAACATGAATTTAAGAGCGTTGGGCGTGATTTATAAGAACAGCAGTACCTTTGAATTCGTTTTCCCTGCTCCTTTATGCAAGATTTCCTCGTAAAACAAACAGAGAGAATTGTTGAATTGTACTTGGATTTTCGTCAAGAAAACAATCCAGGTAAACAGGAGTTGTGAAGGCACAGGGGGTGCGCGAATATTTGGAACTTGGAAGGCATTTGTTTGGGGACCCGGGTACAGAATTTATTGTACTGAAAACGTAAAAATCGCTGTTGGGATCCATTTTTGGGTTCTATATGTGATTTAAACCGTTTAGTATTCTTAGATCGGTGTGATTTTGGTTCAAGTATTTTTAACTGTTCGATTTTTAGTATTCTTAGATCGGTGTGATTTTGGTTCAAGTATTTCTAACTGTCCGATTGATTTGAAATTTTTTGGGACCCTTCAAAAAAAATGTTCTAAGAATACTGAATAGTTTGAATCACTCTTGTGAAACTCAAAAATGGATCTCCAAGAGCGAATTTTACGTTTTCTGTACAATAAATTTTGTACCCCTAGCTGGTCCCCAATCAAACGATAATGCTACATGTACAAATTGTTTTATACAAAAAAATGTACAAAGCGCTCTCGGGGATCCCCTTTTATGTCTCACACGAGTGATCCAAACCATTCATTATTCTTAAAACATTTTTCTAAGACGCCTCAAAAAAATTTAGCTCGATCAAACGGTTAAAAGTGTTTGAACCAGAGTCTCACCATTTCAATCGTTGTGAGACCTAAAAGTGAATCCCCGATAGCGCTTTGTACATTTTCTATACAAAGCAATATGTACCCGTAGCATTATTGTTTGTTTAGTACAGATTGGCTGTAAGCAGATCAAAAAATAAAATAAAATAAAATATTGGCTGTAAGGGACCCATGTGACACCCTCTCAACTATAATTATCACTTACCACCCCCAAGTGAAAAATCTATCAACCAAACCCCCTTAACTGTTAAATATTGGAAAAACAGAATTTTGGCCTAACTCACTTAACATAATTAAGGTTGGGCTGTTTTGGCTAATAATCCGATTATGGATTATTGGATTATTCATTTTGTCTTTATTCAAAAAAATTTGTATTTGTTAGTTTTGCGTCAAAATTTTATGGTTTCTAAATTTTTCTCGACGAGGCGAATCTAACAAGTACAAAATTATAGTCAAACCAAATATTTTTTTGAATAAAGCCGAAATACTTGGATTATTGGCCAATAATCCAAGTACTTTGCCTTTATTAAAAAAATTGAGTTTTGACTATAATTTTGTACTTGTTAGATTCGTTTCGTCGAGAGGAGTCCAGAAACCATAAAATCTTGATATAAAACTAACAAATGCACAAAAAAAATTGAATAAGAACAAAATGAATTATCCAATAATTCATAATTCGAATTATTAGCTAAAAGAGGCTATTGAATGACATAAATAAACTTGAACTATATCTGTTAAATAAGGGAGACAAATCAACTATTCTTCTTGAATTATTAAAGGAAGATGAAATTAACTCAAATTGGTGAAGCTCTGAAGCTTGATAGACTTTTATTTGATCTTGTCAATTTTAGTGGAAAGTTATTTATAGAGCTTAAACTGTAAAATTGATTATCAACATATGTATGTGAGATAAAAGGAATGGTTGTTAGGATTACTACGATGAAATAAATTATGCTAGTCTACTATAGTCAAATGTCTTTGTCTCTCTTTTTTTTTTTTTCATATGTGAACGTAAATATTCTTTCTTATTCCTCATCGAGGTTCAAACTCTGCATCTATGGAAATTTTCCATGTTCCCTCGTAAAATCCCTGATGTAAATCACAAAGGCTACAACACAATTTTAAAATTTTCTTGTGTTTTAGTTGAGTTCTCAAATGAGAGAGATGATTGGAAGATTAAATGTACAATTTGAAATATATAAAAACAAATCAATTTGGTTATGAGTCGTATTTCTACGAATTTCATTTGCAAAGGACTATGGTGATGAAATGAATTTACAATATGTTACAAAATGATGTAGATCAAATCTATCTTTATCACAATCACTCTCTACGCATATACATATTAAAATATATTGCGCAGTGGCAATAGCTAAACAATGATAATGATGGAAAGTTATCGTTGGGAATAATATAGGTGACAGATAATGGTGATTAAAATTGCATTTTTTGAGAAAGGATGGTTAGGGTAGTGGAGGAAGAAAATATCTTTGGTCATTTGAGCACAATTTGTTACAATACTCTCGTGGACATTAAATAAATGGGCGGTAGCATAAATGGGTGATAGTGATAAATCTATTCTTGCATTCATTAAGCCATTATTTTCTTTGTAATCTTAAACTACGCATATGTGATGAACTTTCTCTTAATTTTAATGGAGAGTATAATGGCCCACTCAATCCCCCAAAATACCCATGTATACATATGCCATGTTTTAAAATGCCAAGAGCATCTCCAACACTTCTCTATGTATTACCTAGCAAAAAGTACAAAAAAGGGACTTTAGCTATGTACTTTTCCAGAATGAATTCCAACGTTACTATCTATTATTAATCTATACCTAAATAATTCTTTATTTTTAAATGTATACCTATAGAATTAAGTGACAAAAAGGTAAATAGGATGAAAAAGAAAGAGAGCATGTAGTCTCTTTTGCTCTCTTATAGGAGCAAGCCCAAAGACCAAAACTAGAATAACTAGCCAAGTAGAGAACCTTTGGGGACATGAAATCGGGTTTGGCTAGGTATTATAGCTTAAACGGTCCAAGAAGAAGAGAGCTTCTTGGAGATGCAGGCCTTGGAGGGTAACTTTGCACAAAGTCCAAATTGCAAGGGGTAAAGTGAATTTTTCCCATAGATCAACCGTGTGTAACAAGAAGTGCTTCTGGGTTGAACGTTTGGTGTCCCATTTCGGCGCCCACAGTCGCAACACCAGCTACCGCCTGAAATGCGAAGAAGATGATCGAACGACAGACTCACAAAAGTCAAAACCCTTCACTGCTTCTCTTAGTTTTCTGAATCCCCAATGCAAATCTTAATCGTCCATTAGTGCCATTCCGCAAAATTTCCAGGTAATTTCTCTACCAACTTTTATGTTTATTTCGTGTCGTCTGTGTTAAATTACTGAGAAAAAGCAAAGAAAATGGAGCAATTCGTGTTTTTGAGTTTTCCTCCAGTCATATTATTACTGGATAGAAATCTTTAGGATTTTCCTGGTGGGTTTATTGATTTACTGGCGTGGTACCATTTTCCTCGGCAGCCAAACGATGGACGAGATCTGACATTCGAACTCGGATATTTTTAGCGGTGCAATCGACTTAACATGCTTTATTGTTACTTAATAACGTCGTGGGTAGAGCAGTTGTGCCTCTGGGGTAGATGATTATCTGTATCCAAATGAAGCTTGTATAGGGGTGGTCGATGAGGCAAAACTTAAAAGAAAATGTCATTGTTGTAACCAAGTACATAATTCGGAGAAGCATGCGAAAAGCATGAGAAAGTTCCATCAAATTAGTTCCAAGTATGACTTTGGGGTATACTAATACTGGTACCTCTAGGGTACAACAAAAACTAAACAACCATTGTGTGGCAGTGACCGATGCAGGATTTTTACCTAGAAAGGGCTTGAACCAAAATCATTTTACATTGATATCAAAAAGTATATTTCGTAAGTGTATATGGCTACTTGCTAGGTCTGAGAAAAGGAAGAGATTGTGTGTGCATACATAATTTTTAATTTTATAAACGCGACTGAAAGATGCTTGATTGCTTAAAATTTTAGTGGGTTCTTTACACACATAGATAGGAAATTTTAAGTTTTTCTTTGTCAATCAAGGGATTTATAGGGGCCAATCCTGTAGATGTTTTCCAAAAATTAACCCGAAAAGTCAGTATAATAGGGGAGTATAATTGGAGTTGTGCAGGGGCCCGGGCACAAGCTGACACCCCCTTCTGTCCGCCCTGGTGCGTATGCATCTTATCTTAGACATACCTAGGTTTACCATGGTAAATTTATAAGTACCAGTAGACTTGTTTTCTCCATGCTTTGCAGAGCCATGTGTTGCTACCCTTTTGGTTGCTGTGGAAAACCAAGAAAAGAGAATTAGATTTTTATAACCATTTTCATTTTTCTTTGTAGTTTTGGGAAACCGAATGCTCATCCTGACTATGCCTACGAAAGTTACATTGGTTCACTTTTGTCCAAGGTCCCAAATAATGGTGTAGATGAAGATTTAATTTTTCTACATTCTTTTGTTCCTCTAACTTGTTAGCAGTCAAATTAAATACATAAATTTATTAAAATCTCTCAGGGTTCCCAAAATTGTAGAAGCAGCGACACCGCTTCGGGTTTTATGCTAATAGATTTTTATATTGTTTTTCGTTTTTAGTTATTGAAGTTGTAGAATGTTGACGGGCCGTTCAGATGTGCTGCCGGAACTTGGATCATCAAAGAATTTGCTACATTCTGGTTCTATGTCGGAGCTTAGTGAAGATGAAGAAGCTGGAACTTCTGATCAGATACTGTACACAGCCTCTTTCAAGGAACTTGCTGCAAAAAATTTGCAGTATGAAACCATTATATGGGTTGCAATATCCCTGCTACTGGTTTTAGCTTGGGGAATAGGACTCATAATGTTGCTTTATCTGCCCATCAAAAGATATGTGCTTCAGAAGGATATTTCATCGCGTAAACTTTATGTTACTCCACATGAAATTGTCTACAAGGTAATTTACTTGATTCTATGGTTATTAACTCACTATCTTACTATTTTTTGACAATTTTTTTTTTTTTTTCCTTCAAGGTGTCAAGACCGTCCTTTATACCCTTTTGGGGTGTAGTATCAATAGAAAGGCATGTACCTATGTCATTGGTGCTCGATGTTATCATTGAACAAGGTACCAAAAGAAAACTACTCCATGCCTTTGTACTAAATCATTTGTTTGCACTGAGCAATTGTTTACCTTGTCGATTTAATGACCAAATGTTATTTTTACAATGAACGGGTTCATGGAGAATTGGAGATCATATAGAACTGGAAAATCAATCAAGCGAGTATTGTCAAAAAGCCTCAAAAAACCTAATTCTGATGCATGTTACATGGATATTTCTTTTTGGTTAAATACCCGTATAGGTGTGTCCAACACTTGTATCCATTTTGTCACTCATATTCTCTAATTGCTATTATAGTTACAGAAAAAGAATATCAAACTAGCTAAGCGATATTTCTAGTCTCACCTGGACAGGAAAATAGCAAAAATATATTTTTCTTATACACTTATTCAGTTGGGAGCAGTCACTAGTCAGCCAAATGAATCTAAGTATATGGTAGTATCTGGGTTTTTATCAATGCGTGTGAAGTTCTGGTACGTTACTGTTTCCCTGAGCTTATTTGGCTTGACTTGAACTAAGCTTTAATAAGCATGTAATGGACAACTTCCCCAGCTGATGTTTAGTACATGCGCCTTTATGTTTTGTTTGTAGGCTGCTTGCAGTCAGTATATGGAATCCACACTTTTAGGGTCGAAAGTATAGCCTATGGAAAAGCCGCTCCTGTTGATGAACTGCAGGTGCAAGGGGTCTCTAACCCTGGACTTCTGAGGAAGGTACCCCCCCCTTTCAGGTTTTTTTTTTTTTCTCTTCATCTTTTATGGATCTGGTCTTGAGTTTGATCTTGGGGAAGCAATGAACCACTCTGGTCCTATGGTTAGGTGGACGGCTGTTTAGTGTTAATTGCTGTAAGATAGGTGTGATAACTTGAACATAAGAGGTTATCTGCATATTTTCAGGTCATTGTAACTGAAGCCTCCAAGGTCATACAAGAAGTTGGTAGAAGCTGGAGACCTACTTCTCAAATCGCTGAAGGGGAAACTATGGTTCGGATGGGTTCATTCGAGGGTCCAGCTGTTTTTAGATCACCATCCAAAAGTTGGAAGGTAATGATAGATCGTTGGTGTTTTTGAATACTACTGCTTGTTAGTAATTTTTGATACCCATTTTCACCTAAATGTCGCACCGAACGATTGCAAGTTGTTTCTTGCCATATGAGAGAGCATTAAATTATAAATTGCTCTTCACTATGCAGATCGTAGGTTCCCCGCGTTATGCTTCAGTTGAGCAGAGAGGTCCACTCCATGCAGATTTGCTGTTACATAAAATTGACGAGGTTAACAAATCAGTAAAGGTAACATACCTTTTCCTTTTTGCACATAGAAACTATAATAATACCCTACTCTAGGAAGCCTTGTCCAACTACTGGGGCTGGAATAATTAATCTTGGTTCCTCATTCCTTGTGATTGGAAGCCATATTTTCAAGTTTCACTCAATCGCAAACTAGCATATCTTTCTTATGATCTCATAGTGGTGTTTTCAACTGCATCCGATTGAGTGGCCTTGCAAGTTTTAAGATTCCAGTAACTTGAACAAAAAGGATATAAAGTTGACTACAAAAGAGAGAATAAATCACTTTTAGGGCTGGATGTATAAACTAGTACACTTTCACAAACTAGCATATATTTCCTCTCCAACCCAAATTATAGGTACTTGGATTCAATGATTTTGATTTTTCATCATGGTAAGACACCAATAACTCGGACAAAACAAGTGTGAAGTCAAGAAGATGGACACAGATGGGAACTTCTGCCGTGGTAAAAAGATGTGATCCTTAATTGTGTTCAAATGCCACATAACTATTCTTGATTTGGTAGGGTGCACGTCAATCATGTTTCTACTTAGTTACGTCAATCATGTTTCTACTTAGTTAAGTTATGATGCTTCTACATAATAGCTTCGTGACGTTCTTTATTGCTTTTCTCATGACCAGAAAATTGAGTCGCTTATAGAGAAGTCCCAATCCTCCCCAGAGAGCAGCAGCTCAAGTCGTATTTCCCCTGTAAAAAGACTCGAGTTCTAGTTTTCAGAAAAGCACCAACCAAAAATTGAAGTCCGTGTCTCCCCATTTCCGATGGTATGCAAACCTATGTTGACTCGGTAAACAGGACTGCAGCTGCAGATGAGGGAATTATTTTCTGGCTTTTCCTTCATCTTGTTTTATGTGCACAAGGAAAACCTGTTCTCTTTCCCTTCTTTTGTTATCACTCCCTAATTGCTTCATTGTTTTAGTGTATGTATTGGATTTTACATAGGAGGCAGCATTTTTTCTTCTTCTTGAGATTGGGATGTTGGAATGATACAATCTGGATGTGTTTTAATGTAGGTGTGTGCTCTTGTATTTTCGTGATAATGGCAAACAAAATTTTCTAGCAGCGATGAATTTAGGGGCATCGATCTTTGTCGTATATTTATACGAGACTCAATCCTATTCATGTTAAGGGAGCATCTGGCCTGATACGCGAGTGCTTTGTGGGTTAGTGAGTCAGATCAATGGGTGTGGCGCTGTTCTATCAGCTTGATTCAGAATCACCCGACATCTAAGTATTGTACGAGACATGCTCGAGGGTCAATCAGTTTTAATTTTTGTCAACATGCTATATCTTCGTTTGACCCCTCTTTACGGATACAAACACGTTAGCTTTCTTTTTGATATGTCCGAACTAGTTTATGCGTATCAACGTATTTATATGGTATGAGGTGGTGAGACGAGATGTAATTAATGATGAAGCTTAAAGACCGGATAAATTCAATGAGTCTAGGAGTTTTTGTTTGTCTCAAAGTCGAAAATAGGAAACATAAACCACCACAGTTGCAAAATTCGAAGAATAAAAAAAAGTTAGATCTGAAATTGGCAGGCAACTTTTCATAACAAAGCCCGCCCGTTTGTCCTCAAGATAGCGCTGAAAAAGTATTTCTAATTTACTACTTCCTCCATTTCAAATTAACAGTCCACTACGAAAAATCGTGTCATTTTTTAAATAAAAAAATAAAGTATTTCCGTTTATCATTTTTAGAAAATTTTTTGTACTAAATTAAAGCTCTTGATGAGTACTTTAATTCGGTGCAAAAAAAATCAAAAAATGATACACGGAAGTACTTTATTTTTTGATTTGAAAAATAGAAAAAGAGAAAGAGTGGAACTTTAAATTAGGAACGGAGCGAGTACAAAGCTAAAAAGCCACATAATAATGATGCTCTGACATCAATTTGTTTTTATTTTGGCATAGCTTGACTAGAAGTAGATTAAAATCATCTCATTTTTTGATAAAAAATAAAGAGCTTAGACGATATGACAATTTATACAGTTGCAAAATTTCATTTCGCAAAATTTGAAATGACATTATCAAAATTCGATGTTAAGTTTAACACACAAAATTTAAAAGGATTACCGTTGTTAAGTGTCAAAATTTGGGAAAAAACTTGCATGATGAACTAGTATTGGCATGTGGTACCCGTCGGCGTATTCAAATCTAATATGTTTGACGGCCCAAACTAAAGATGATATTTTTATAAATTTTAAGTGTGCCTCAACAAATTTAGACCATCTAAATTATGTTGGGATGACTCAGATGCGCAGACATATATCAAGCGGCGGTACCATCTGCATGAAAGTTTCTCCAAAATTTGACTTTCACTCAACGTGGACTTGCTCTGGTAAAAAATTTGAAGAAGCTTCCTCCTCTTTTGTTTCACCAAAACTGTATCGCGGGTACCATTTCCAACCGAAACCCCATCTTTCACAGAGAGAGAGATAGAGGGAGAGACAGAGAGATGAACAGGAAGAGAGTGTTAGTGGTAGGAGGCACAGGTTACTTAGGCCAGCATCTGCTGCAAGTCCTTTCGGAGATCCAAGGATCAACCCCTTACGATCTGGCATTCACATATCACTCAAGTCCTCCTCCTCAGCCGTTGCTCGACGCCATTCCCCAAGCGCTTCCTTTCCACCTCGATTTACGTACCGGAAATGGGTTTGATTCCATCTCACAAGCATTTGGCCAGGTCTGATTCCAAACATCCTACCCACCTCATATTTTGTTACTAGGTTTAAGGTGTCCTAATTGCTCAATAAAAATCAACCGGAAGTCTTTGATTTCTATGTCGTGATTGTAAAAAGTTGAATTTTGTCTTTGAGAAGTCTTAAGTGTTCTTTTGGAAAATGGGTTTGCTTCATGTGTTCGTCATCTTGATTTTCTTGGAGTTTTTGAATGCTGGGGCATTAGTAATTCTTTATTTTAGGATGAGGTGCTATGTGATATTGTTAGAAAGTTGGACCAGCAGCTGTAGTTGCTTACGTAGCTCTATTTTTGGTATAATGTTGTGGGATTTGCATTGTCAAAGACAAGTGCATTGGGATTTTACTTTAGCTAGTGCCGTAATGTCCATATTCTTATGCTCTATCCATATCCATGACTTGCATGTTCAAATGCTGTGTGAAACTGAAATCTAAACACCGATTTTCAGGGGAGTGCAAAAAGCTCCTTTGTTTCTATGAATTAGCGAAAAGTTAACTTTGTACATACATGTAACTCTTAGAAGGTATTTTCATAAATGTGTTAATTTACAAAGATGCGGTGTTGTTTTCGTTGGGCATACTGTCCTCCTAGTTGGTTTCAGGAATGGATTGGGAGTTGGAACACAAACAGTTATAGAGACACTGTTTAGATGCTGTATCAGTAACTTTTGAGTTGCCTTACAATTTTAGTTTCTTGTTCTCCATTATACACTGCACGCTTGAATTTTTGTTTGTCTATCAGAAGCCCTCCTTTCCATTTGAGCACAATGATCCTGATTCCTGATATTCGGTACATTTGTAGTCACTTTAGATTTGTTTTGTTTTTCCATTCAGGAAATGTTGATTCAATTGGAACCTGGTTCAAAATTATGGTCTTTGAATTAGCCTTAACCATTATATGCATGGGTTTTGCAATTTGTCATGTTACAAAATTAGGTCTTACCATGCCCTGCATGCTAACTTTGATTACAGCCTCACGTGGTGGTCAATTGTGCTGCACTCTCCGTTCCCCGTACCTGTGAAATGGACCCTACAGCTGCCATGTCAATTAATGTGCCTTCTGCTCTTGTAAAATGGTTATCAAGCTTTAGAGAGAACAATATGCTTCTTATTCATCTATCGACTGATCAAGGTACACTGAACCTGTAATTTTTAGAGAGAACAGTACGCTTCTTATTTATTGTATATGTGCATGCTACGTGGATGAAAGGGTTAACCAAAATCAAATTAATCCGAAAAGCAATTTACTTAGGTTTATGACACTGTCAATGATTCAGTTAACCAGAAAGAATATGTGCTACATACAAAGTTGCCCATTGGTAATAAATTATGCCTAGGCTGAAGGAATCGAAGCTGTTTATTATAGTCTAATTCCTATGACATTCAGTTCGCAATTTTTTGTTAGAAAATCCAATACCAAAATTTCACTATGTTATTTGATAAGAGGCAAAGAATCTTTTTTTTTTTTTTGATCGGCAAAAGAGGGGCAAAGGATCTTGATTCTCAAGCACTTTCGATTTCTTAATTAACCACCTAGATTGATTGAATTTTTGTGGGTTAACAGTTAACACTCTTTTTGGTTTAACAATGTTTCTGGTTGAACACTGTGTTTGGAGTACCTTGATAACATATGGATGAAATTTCGTTCCTCTTTTGTGTGCAGCTAAACCGAACAACTAGATTGATTGAATGTTTTTGGGCTAATAGTTAACACTCTTTTTGGTTTAACAATGTTTCTGGCTGAACACTGTGCTTGGAGTACATTGATAACATATCAATAGGGTCATTCCGTTCCTCTTTTGTATACAGCTAAACTGAACAACGGCGATGACATTACTGTCTATATTGAGACTGTTTATTTACATGTAGTTTTTTGACTTCATGTTCCATGTTTTCTTGGGGGTAAACTGAGACTGATGGAACTATCTCCACTTGCCAGTCTATGAAGGGATAAAGTCATTCTACAAGGAGGAGGATGAAACTGTTCCTGTGAACGTCTATGGGAGATCTAAAGTGGCAGCAGAGCAATTCATTTCTGAAAACTGGTCGAACTTTGCAATTTTGAGAAGCAGTATCATCTTCGGGCCACAGACCATTTCGCCTGTTCCAAAATCCCTTCCAATTCAGGTGCATATTCCCAAAGGCACTTTTTGTCTTGTACTTAATGCAAATTCATCGGCTAATAAATCCTACCAGCTAACTTAGGAAATGCGTAGATCAGCAGCAAAATTACACGTTTGAAACTGAAGGTTTTTAGTAATTGAATCATTTTCCTTCAACCATACCAAGCTGAATCTTCTTTCTAATAAAAAGGTTGCTGCCTAGATTACTTTCGTGAAATCTACTATTTTCATTGCTTCTGCTCGAAGTTGTATATGTCAAAATTCGGTTCTTAGAGAGCATGGGCTGCCATAGTCAAGACATTAATCTCTGGAAGACAATGTTGGCTGACCAACTATTTCAAACAAAAAACGTATGGTACTAGAACCATGTAGCACGAACTTATTTGTTTCCTCACTGTGGCTGGGGCAAGTAAGCTGTGATGGTTGTAATTGCCTTACTCTTGATTATGAATATGAATTGTAGGATCAGAAAAGAATCTGAAGTCAGCAGTAGAGAAGGGAGCATAAAGAGTTACTGATGCTTCATGTTTTGCTTTCTTTAGTTTTCATTCTCTGTCATTATGAAGCAAGCAATAAGCCTCTAACCTGAAGATGGTTTTGGGTATTGAAATACTTTACTGATGATAGCCTTTATAAATTGGATTCATCAGTTAGTGTGATGTTTACTGATGACCAATCTTTTAAATGATGCAGTGGATGGATAGTGTGCTCTCGAAAGGAGATCAAATGGAGTTCTTTCATGACGAGTTCCGCTGCCCTGTGTATGTCAAGGATGTTGCGACTGTCATACTGTCACTGACTAACACATGGATCTCAGGTTTGACATTTCTAATGTCCGTCACAATTCTGCTATATATGCATATTGATTTGCAGAAAGTTGATTAAGAACTTCTTGCATTACTTGGTAACTCTTATTCTGAATGTTGATTCTTGCTACTGATGAAGACTCTGATGCCCATTTGTTTGAATGGAATGATAGTGAAGGGATATATAATCCCATAGCATGTGTAAGTCCACCTGACTAATAGTCATGGTACTAAATAATACCACCTCCCTATGGTGTTATATACGCCACAATTCGTGGGATTACATATCTAATGCGTGTTTAATCAGGAGTGTGAGTTTTTATTTTTAAATCAAACACTGGATATGTAGCCCCTTGGAGATAGAATCCAATCTGATACTCATGTCCAGTCAAACGAACAGACCCTTTCTGTCATCTAGAGAAGGTATTTATTAATAGACAGAGGTATAGTCCTCTAAAGACTTTGGAAACTCAAAACTTCTCCTCCTTTCTGTTGTCTCAGAGTGTAAGCAAATGCAGTTGCTCTTAAACGTTGGTGGACCAGACAGGCTGTCCCGTGCACAGATGGCCGAAGCTGTGGCACAATTCAGAGGATATGATAGCTCAATAATCAAACCAGTGTCTGCATCATCCGTATGTGTATCTATCATATTCTTCTTAATTGATTCTACCTTCCCCGCTGCATAAATCTATTGGTCTATATTTCTCGTATCTCGTTCATGGTTAATTGCTTCCTGTTCACTCATATATTCTTAAATTTCTGGATGCCTCTTTGGATGCCCATCTCCCAAAAATGTAGGTTGATCGCGGTGTGAAGTCTCCAGCTGACATATCAATGGATATATCTAAACTGATCCAAGCACTAGGAATTTCTCCTATTCCATTCAAAGAAGGTGTCAGATTGACGCTTTGCAGCTGAAGCGGTTCTTGATGGTTAAAAACTGTGTCTTTGTATATGGTTTCCTCATTCTTTGATTAATGATCCTACTGTGACTGTTACAAGTTTATTTTTTCCCCTCTTGATTCTACCTGTTACGAGATTACAAGTTTCGAAACATTATCTTGATGCATATAGAATTCAGGGACATTGTCTCCTGTATATGGGTTGAGATGGGACTGGTTGTTGCATTTAGAGCCTGAGATGATTCATAGGGTACTGTAAGGCTGTGAGGCTGTGTTAATGACTTGATTCCATGGCATATGGTTCCCTGGAATCAATTCCATTTAGAGTGGTTTTGTAGGCCTTGTGCACCAACACCGTTCATGCTATGGAGTCTGCCTTTTTGAGTGAATTTTGACCTTACCGAAGAAGAATTATTCCAAATTTCCAATTCCTGAATTTGGTTGCCTTGTGTTGTTCCAATTCCACCCATTGATTTGTTTATGGTACATTTCTTCAAACAGTGATCGTATCACATTGATACTCTCGAGATCAATCCATTTGGCTCGGGCCATCCAGTGGGGTTTTCGTTCTCTCCCTAAAAAAAAGACGAGAAAAACCGCTCTAACTACCCGGGGCGGAAAAGGGGCATCCCTGGGTCCAAATCTCCTGCCAATATATGTTCTTTATGGGCTATTATGTAGGATTAATCTTTTAACACGTGTACTTTTTGATACTATTAAATATCTCTTCCATTCCAAAAAAAAAAAAAAAATTTGTCCGGTCAACAAACTGGGAACTGAAATAAATGCATTTTTGTTCAAAGATTTTTTTACTTTTTTCTCATAAGATAGAAATATCAATGAGTTATTTTAATTTAAAAATAAATAAATTGTACTCGTATTTGTTAAAATAAAAACATTTCCTTTATGCCTCATTATGACGGAAAGAACAATTTTTTTATTTTTTTTATTTTTTTTAAGAATGGTGGCAGCGTACTAATCATATTGAGTAGTGCTACCTTTAAGTTCAAATCTCGATTCCGTCGCTGTAGCTATTGCGAAAAAAGTTCCTTTGAAGTGAAGGAAGGACCTAAGCCAAGTTTCAATAATTTTCCCAAGCATATTCCCTCTTTTTATACTTTTCAAGGAGATGATTTGATTCTGTTTCTTATTAGACTGGGTCTAATAAGAAACGGTTTGCTGTTGCCGCGTTTTGGACTCGGAGAAAGATCTTTTCAATTTTAGCCATACAAACATCTAGAGAAGCATATATTCATATGCTTCACTCCACTGAAGTTCTAAATAGTAAATACAATTATTGTAGCAGAAAAGCCGATATCTTTGAAATTTTGCTGCCTTAGATTTTATTATGATAGCGTTTTTGATGCCCTTTGTCGGTGGGTCATGGCTCAAAAGTGATCAAAACAAAAGAGGGATTTATTTAATTATGACCAATTATTTTCGCAACCTTTAATTTTGTATTAGCAATGTTATAGGAAAATAGGCTTATATTCCGAATTTTGGAAATACATGGGGCGAAAGTTCAAAACTTTATGGGAATATATTTGACTATCACGTTGCTTTTTGAATATTAAACCCGAATAAAAGCTTCGACATGTCATAATTTTGTAAATACTTTCTAATCAATAAGTCAAACACCTTTAAACTAAATCAAGGACTATCACATTTGCAAGCTAACCCAGATGATGCGGATCTTCTTCAAGTTTTATTTATTTATTTTTTAATTCAAATTCTTGCCCATTTTAAATAGATACTCGTATTTGAGTTTATAAAATTTTCATTTTAAAAATGATTCAAGCAAAAGTAGAGTTTTCTTATTCTTTATTCTTATTTTTTAGTACTTTCGCAAATTTTAGTACAAACATAAAAGAAGAAAATATTGCATTTGATACCTGATAAAAGAATGCTTACTTCAAATCAAATTGTTTTGAAAAACATGGAAAAAATATGTTTAAAAAAAAAAGAGGGAGAGGTAAATTTCACTGGCCTCAGGAGAATAGAAACAGTACTTCAAGATCCATTACGTCTTCCAAGGCCTTTTATTCTTCTTAGCATTTGTTCTTGTGGCACAAATCTTTTTGGTTCTTAAAAAGAAACTTTCGAGAAGGTTCAATTGTTTGAAATGAATTTCTAGACTCGCGGATTTATCAACATCAAGTTTGTAAAGAGAACCTAATTTGGATTACATATAACCAATCCATCACCGAAGAATATGAACTTTGAAACTTTCTACTTAATGATCGTCACGAATTGAATTAGAATCAAATTGAGGTTTCTAAAATTACAATGGCCTCCGTTTTACTTTTAAAACTACTCCTATTATCAAGAATCCTCTTTCCCAGTAGATTATGCCTAATACAATTAGTTTTTAGTAGGTCAGTCAACGGGTTAGATCCGATCCGAGTATGACCCGATAAGATGGGACCCAAATCCGGATTTGGTATTCACAAAATGTTAATCCGGATCCAGACCTGAATTTCGGATATCAAATCCCAAAATCCGAATCCGATCCGGTAATTTATTTATTTTTATTCTTTCCAAATAGCTTGCTTGCTCACGGTTCAAGATTGATTCGGACCCGATCCGGATTTTATTAGTACAATTTGCGGTTCCGGATCCGGCCCGGATTATATTAGTACAATTTTCGGTTCTGGGTTATCAGATCTGAAAATATCAAATTCGGATAAGATTTTTTTGGATTGGATCCAGATCGGATCCGGATCAAATCTGATCCATTAACAGTCTAGTTTTGAGTACAAAATATCCAGAATACCATTAATATATTCAAAACTAGTTAACAATAAATAGAGTAAAAATTACTAACACCCCCTCCTGTATTACCATGCACGCCTCCACTGCTTAGTATATGATATGTACAAAAAAAAAAATTACGTTTTTTACAATCAGGATTTATTAATTTCACTCGCCGAGAACAATTGAAAAATCAACTACTTATGAAAAAACGAAAACTACAAATTCAAAATATCAAAATATGTTGATTTTTTTAACATAGGTCGTTGAAAAATGTCTAGTTACATGAAACGAACCGTCAAAGTGTCTAGTCTAGTTCCGACTTGGTTGGCGTCTTGAAAAGACCGGTTCAATAAATGGAGTCCAGATTGCCCGCATTTTCTTCGGGCAGCTCATTCACCACTCGATAGTCGATACCTCACTACATTCCCACCCTACCCGTAAATATCGGGCAGCTTCGCGTAACTCCTCTCTCTCTCTCTCTCTCTCTCTCTCTCGCTCAGCTTTTAACTACTCCCACTTTCAAAGACAGCGTTAAACGAAGACGACTCATTCACACAAACACGCACACACATATCCTCTCTCTCTCTCTATAATATAGACTTGAATGAAGACTACGACCATTGCTTTTTTTTCAACCATAAAGACTCAGTGGCCAAGGAAAATGGCGTTGTTTTGACACATTGTCAGAACCCTCCCTGATCTCGAGTCTTGGAATTCAGTTGCACTTTTTGGTTTTGAAGTTTAGGGCACGGAATGTGGAGGTTGGCTCGATCTGCGGCGTCGAATCTCCGCCGTTCGCGGCGGTTCTCGACGTGCATTCCTGGCCCTTGTATAGTTCACAAGCGCGGCACCGATATCCTTCATGATCCGTGGTTCAACAAGGTCCAATCTTTGTCTTTCTTTTTTAGTTCGAAGTTTAGAACTTTAGAAAGCCATCTTTTTTAGTTGATTACTATTGGAATGATCTAATAAATCTTGTCAAATTTATGCTATCTGATGGTTAAATTTTGAGCTGTTTATGTTAATGCTCAATCATATTAAAGGATTTGAGTCATGACAGTGACGGCGGTTCTCAGGTTTGAAACTTGCTATTAACTCTTTACTTAGTCAGTAAATGGGCTGCTGGTAGGTCGTTTTTCACACAAAAAATAATTAATTAAACTGAACAATTACTACTATTCTTTCGAATAGTGGCAAACATTCCAAGTATCGTCCTCAGGGATTATAAGGCTAAGCTGCAACTTTTTGAATTGATTTCTAAATCAATTTGAGGAAAAGTGATTTGAGTTTGGTTTCTAAAATTATCTAAATAATGAAAAGCAAGAAAGATTGTGAATTAAATAATATGGAAAAATGTCTTAGTGTTTTGAATCCACCCTAACTTTGCAACCAAATAATTATATTAATTTAAGGAAATCAATTATCGAAATGACAATCACTTGCTGAAAGATACGAGCCCTAGCAGTATCGACAAGAAAATAGCATGTGATTGAAAACCGGGCATAACCTATCTTCGGTTGGCATGAATTGTCTTCGATTCTAAAACTAATTAATCTAGGCACAACTCGTATTCCCTAGGCATAGACTATCCTAATTCACAATCCCATGCACTAAGAAAATTGTTGCATAACTATGTATTTCATCCACAGAAAACAAACACATAAAACTAGATAGGGAAAATAAGATTGAATCATAAAAATAGGCCTCAAAGTTATACAACCGTCGTTTCGATAAACAAAATCTAAAATTAACATAAAAACATAGTTACTTGGTTAGGGTTTCATCTACACCCTAAGAAGATGATTAGCCGGCCATCGCGACTTCCGAACGCAACAGCAGCAGTCCCTCGTTTTTTAATAAGAGAAGCTGCTGCCTGTCTTCCCTGCAAACTGATGCCCCCAGCCGTGAACGTGATGGCCCCTGCTTTGCGCGCAGCTTCCTCTTTATATAATAGTGTTAAGCGTGAGCCGACCTCCAAGCCGAATAAACCCTCCTTTTTCTTTCCTAATTCCTCTGGTAAAGGCAGCCTTGTTCTCCAATCAAGTCCCACGTTCTCATAATTAAATTGGGCCCCACGACAAACCAAGTGCAAAGCCAATTGGGTATATAATTGCACGACTTTTATTTCTTCTCCCAGGAATTCAATTGAATAGTAATGGTGGGCCCATAATTGGGTAATCATCTGACGGTTCCAAGGCCAATCTTTGAATCCAAAGGCCAAATTATCCAATTAACATGATAATCCTCCAAAATGCCTACAAGACAAAAATCAAGAATTAAGCTCCAAGTAACCATTTAAACGTACCTAACAAAGATAAATTAGGGGTCGTTAATGTGACCATTTACGCGCCTATCAGCTGCTATAATGGACGGTGGGATTGGTTCTCACGGATTGATGGAGGTGCCCGTGCACGGACAGTTTGAGATATATATTAAAAAAAAACCCCGAAAGTGACAGAATCCTATTTCTGTTTACGTGAACATGCTCAATGGTTTATTGAGTAGATAGAAATCTAAAGGAGGTTTTATTTTAGTTAATTTGGATTGTAGGTGTATTTTTCTTTTGATGATGGATTTATGTTGCCTATCTGGTTTTACGTTTGCGAATTTCGTGGATATAGCTATCCAACTGTCCAGTTTCTTTTTGTCCAATTGTACAACAACAACAATAACATAACCCATTTAGTCCGCAATAATTGGGGGTATGGGTGGGGGATGGATATGAGACAGACCTAACCTTTGGCAATAAATGCACAAAGTGTCCGCTCCCAGAATACCACTGAAACAGATGAATTTGAGACAGACCTAACCTTTGGCAATAAATGTACAAAGTGGCTGCTCACAGAATACCACTGAAACAGTGGTCCCCCTATACCATCGAGTACGCTGCGAAATCATGCCCTCAAATCAAAGCCAAAAGGCATCAGAAATGGCAGACCCAAGAATTATTTTGATTTTTGTCCAATTGTCAATTTTAAAAATTATTGGTTCTTTGAGAAATTGAACAGTGACACTTACAATAAGTAACTAAGGACAAATAAATGCAGGAAATTTGTGATGACTTACATGATGTCATGAATAATGTTTTCATCATTTTCTTGCATTGTTTCTGTCGGTTTCCAAAAGCAGGATACTGGCTTCCCTTTGACAGAAAGAGATCGGCTTGGGCTCCGTGGTCTCCTTCCTCCTCGTGTGATATCGTTTGAGCAACAATATGCTCGTTTCAGTAAGTATGATGTTCATTATGCCTTCATGTTGGGACTGCATAAATGAATATGTCATCATGCCTATCTTATTGGAACAAATGCTATAAGTTTATACTGGACTTAGGTTCTAACTCTGTGCCTAGTAGTTGCATAATCTACACGTCAGAAGTGCCTTTTGTGGGGATCTTTATTGCAAGTAAAGATGCAGGATCCATAGTATCTGAATAAATAAACATTTTTTCCTAAATGCAAGTTAAAAAATGTGGTTTGGTAAGTCTACGAAGTTTGCTATGGTGTAGGTGGCCTCATAGGATATTGTGCATTTTTTTAATTGGTATTAACCTTCTTTGAAATTCTTGGAAGCACCATTGGTAGTCAGGGACCAGTGTTCATTTATGTACGTGAGGTTGGTGATGGAGATGGTAAAGGATGAGATCATTAGAGCACATAGTCTCTGCTTGTAAACCGAAGAGAGGGCATTATTTCTGTCTGTTTTTATTTGTTATTATAAAAAATAAACTCTCCGTCTCTACGTGTGTCACAAACGGGTGAGAACAGAGAGGGCTTTATTCCTCTCAGTTTTATTTGGATTAGTAAGGTAGTTATGACTTACAACATGCCTGCCTGTGCACCCTTGCATGGTCACATACAAATGATATGGGCTATAAGGAGTTTGTCTAGGTTTCTTTACATGCATGCATTTTCTTCAATTACTCTGCTCCTGCAAAATAATTTTGGGTTATGCTTCTAGTTGCAGATTGTTGTGATGAATGTTAAGAAATCTTCTGATGGATACATTCCCCGAAACATCTGACTATTCCCTAGAAAATCTTCTGCTCTAGGTAATCAGAAATTCAGAACCATGATCTTGCAGCCCCCAACTTATCAAATCACAAGTTAATTAGCAATTTTTCTTGACATAAACTCAAATAAATCATTTTGCAATACAAAGTAGAAGGCAGATTGTTGACCCTACTGCAAATATTTTGTGGTGCTTTATTCTTTTGCGTGGTGTTTCCTACCTCTAAGCTGCCCTTCTTATTTATTTTGGTTGTCTGGTAGTTGCTCTTGCAATTGCATCCCGGTGTACAGAGAAGACATCATGATTTGATAGATTAACTTCAACAACAATAACAACAAAAACATAACCCATTTAGTCCCCAATAATTGGGGGTATGGGCGGGGGATGGATAGGAGACAGACCTAACCTTTGACAATACATGAACAAAGTGGCTGCTCCCAGAATACCACTGAAACAGATGGATTTGAGACAGACCTAACCTTTGGCAATAAATACACAAAGTGACTGCTCACAGAATACCACTGAAACAGTGGTCCCCCTATACCGTCGAGTTTGCTGCGGAATCATACCCTCAAATCAAAGCCAAAAGGCATCAAAGAGGGCAAACCCAAGAATCATTTTGATTTATGTGCACATTACCATGCTTCTTAGTTTGGGAAAATAGGTAGATGAAATGAACTTTAGTGACCCTGCAATTTGAGTTTGTTATTGTGGAGTTACAACTCTTAAGTGCAGCATTTCATTGGAAAATCATAATCTTGCATAGGAGTTAGTGGAATTATCAATATGTTCTGTATCTGAAGAACCAAACCAGGAATATTACCTGGTGCAGGTTGGCCTTCTGATGAGAAATCTCCTACTCATTGTTCCTTTCCCCCTCCCAATCTACGTGTTTGTGAAAATGATTTTGTTCCTCAAAGCACTGGCCTTGATGTTTTGTTGTTTTCATTGTCAGTGGAATCATATCACTCCCTTGAGAAGAATACTCAAGGACAACCAGAAGGTTTTGTGTCCTTAGCAAAATGGAGGATCTTGAATCGTCTGCATGACAGAAATGAGACATTGTACTATCGGGTAAGTTTGGTGGAAATTGGTCATCTTGTAATTGATAATTTATTGAAGATTTACTTTTAATCTCTCTATACCTAGGTAATCTAAATAAAATCGGAATGCAATTTTATTCTCTCCAGGTCCTTATTGATAATATCGATGATTTTGCTCCTATAATATACACTCCTACAGTTGGATTGGTATGTCAAAACTATTCCGGGTTGTTTAGACGCCCACGTGGAATGTACTTCAGTGCAAAAGATAAAGGAGAGATGATGTCAATGATCTACAACTGGCCTGCTCATCAGGTATTGCAGAAATCTTCAATATTTTATATTTTTAATGAACAGTTTTGTTCTCTTTCTGCTTTCACCTACTTGATGCAAGCACAATGACAAAGCTCTGTACTTGTGTGTTTCTCAGTAGGTCTTTCTTGTCAAGTCAAGCAGTAAAGCTAACAGATTTTTTTTTATACCGAAAGCCAGAAGTGAAATCATGGCACGGTAGTTTATATGTAATAGTATGTGCTTACTGAGGTTAGAGGCTGAATATTATAGCCTGCTTATATTTGACTCTATACCTGCAAGGCTAAAACAATAACTTGCATGCGAGTAGGGTAATCTTGAGCTTTAACTGAAACAGCATATTACAAGTTCGTTAATTTGTCAATCGGCGGTAAAGTAGACTACCGTTGAGTGGTCTTTATATGCTTAGCATTCTTTAAGCATGTGTTTGTGGTTAGCAGTAACTTACTGCACTGAAGCTTAAAGGTTAGCTGCGTTACTGGTCAACTTCAGCACTCCTTGAACCTGAATTGTTGTATTGCTCAATTTACTATTGCAGGTTGACATGATTGTCCTGACAGATGGAAGTCGTATTCTTGGTCTAGGTGATCTTGGAGTCCAGGGAATTGGAATACCTATTGGAAAACTTGATATGTATGTTGCTGCTGCTGGTATCAACCCACAGAGAGTATGCTTCACTTATCTCTCTCTTATGTACAGGTGCACATGTGATAGCACATAGACTTGTATGATGTAATTGACTGGGTTAATAGTGTGCGCCAATGTATGCATGCCTGTGAGCGATCTGGCAGCATAGATTCACATCTTCTGCTGGAACAACTCGAGGATGCTTTCCATGCATAATGTGGACTTGACCTGTTGTTCTTGGTTGTATTATGCATGGAGAAGGTTACCTATACTTGCTTCCAAGTTGGTTTTTTTTATTTTCATGCTTCACTCAGACTGTAATTAGCCCCGCAGGGAACCGCCTAAAAGCGGAACTCCTTGAATCAGGTAGCAAGTTCCTATTGGTTGCACGAGCATGTGAAATAGAATTCTAAGCTGTCTTCCTTTATTATCTTCAATTTCGTTAAGGAATTGCTGCTTTGAGTTGCTATTCCACCCCGTCGGTCCTGACCTGCGGAAGGAATGGGGTAAGGTGTGACCTTCTTAATTGATAGGCATGTGTTAAGGATAGAGATTGAAATCTCAATATGGCATCTTTCTAGGAGTGAAACGGATGCAAGGAGAATCCCTCTAAAAAAGGTAACAGAAGATTCTACACTTGAGCTTGTGGAAACTCTTGGTATAAGCTCTTCCAGAGCCCTTCTATCAAGTACAGTAATTGTTCTTCCTAACCTTCCCCCAGGGGGCGAGGGCCCTATTCTCTGTCTCACCTCCCCACTAGGTATAGAAGAAATATGTGCTATTTATCACTTATGTGCATTCCACGTTGATGAGCAAGAGTAATATCTCGTCTACCAGATTGCAAATATATATCATATAATCGCTTTGTTTGGTTGATAGTTTTGAGAAGAATATTTTGAGATAGTGTTTGGATGGGTTTTTGGAAAAAGTAATAATTAGAGAGAAGTGTAATAATTGGAGAGAGATAGAGAGAGAAATGAGAATAATGATTGGAGAGAGGGTACGAGTAGAGAGAGAAATATGATTAATGGTTGGAGATATGAGAGATGGGGAAAGAATCTTTTTGGAAATGCGAAGTGAACACAGTGAATGTATCTATGTTTGGACATTAATTGTTTTTCTTTCACCTATGCTTTCTTTTGTACCCATCTTGCTACTGTTCTTCTGTGACAGATACTTCCAGTTATGCTTGATGTTGGTACAAACAATCAGAAGCTTCTTGAAGATCGTCTTTGTGAGTCAAAATGCTAACTTGGCCTTGTTTCTTTTCTGCTCAATGTTCTTTTTATTTATTTATTTTTGAGCTCTTCTATAATTTCAGCTTGTGCTCATTATTACATGCTTCATAACTGGTTACAGTTTTGTTTGTTTTGGCTGCACACGTGGATTCATGATTATCCCTTTTGACGTTCATTTCTGCTGAATATACCATATTTCATTCTCCGTAGTCTACTTTTTGAGCTACCTAAGTAGACATGCTAGTGAACCCATTTTTGTAGTGTACTCTTTTGACATGATCTTAGTTTGGCAGATTTAGGACTGCGTCAGCCTCGGTTGGAAGGAGAAGAGTATCTATCAATCGTTGATGAATTTATGGAGGCAGTTCATACACGTTGGCCCAAGGCTATTGTGCAGGTTTATTTCTTTCAGAAATATGACACCTAGTTTAATTTGCAACCAAGATCACGCTGTTTAATTTATGTTTGGCGAATATTCTCAGTTTGAGGATTTTCAAATGAAGTGGGCTTTTGAGACATTGCAACGGTATCGAAAAAGGTTCTGCATGTTCAATGATGACATACAGGTGAGTACTTGGTGTTTTATCTGCTATTCTTCATGAATACAGTAAAAAGTATAATAAGACGCAAGTTGATATATGTCTGAAATTTATGTCACTTTTTGTCATGCTTTATATAGGGAACTGCTGGTGTTGCACTGGCAGGACTGCTTGGAACTGTAAGGACACAAGGCAAGCCATTGGGCGACTTTGTAAACCAAAAGATAGTTGTAGTTGGAGCTGGAAGGTACTGAGGAAGTTCCACTGTAACAAACAATTCTCCTGGTTTATGTGATTTCTTCATGACGTTTGGTGGTTGGTAACGGCAGCTGTGAGTTGCATCTTCTGACTCTTTTTCTGGCTTTCAGTGCAGGGCTTGGTGTCCTTAACATGGCTGTACAGGCTGTAAAAAGAATAGCAGGAACAGATGCAAATCCTCAGTTTTTCCTTCTTGACAAAGATGTATGGTGCTACAATTTACTCTCTGCCAGTTTTTGGTCATAACTTCAGTCGCTAGCTTGTTTTGTGTGTTAGTTATGACTTAATCGTATGGGCTTGGAGATGTTTTTCATCATGGACTTACAATGATATGCATCTTTTTTCTATCCTAAGTAATAAACTATGCAGCTGCATCTAACTAAATAAGATGTGGAAGGAACTGCATTGGAACGAGAAGAGAATTCATAGCCAGATTGAAACTTATCATTTCAGTTAACTTTTTTTCTGGAAGTCATTCACTTGACTTATGCTTTATTCTTATTTGAAAGTATTGGTTTAATGCAGGGTCTCGTCACAAAAGCAAGGAAGGTTATTGATCCAGCAGCTGCACCATTTGCCAGAACTCCTGTAGAGATTGAGGGATTGGGACTTAGGGAGGGGGCTAGCCTCATTGAAGTGGTAAATTTAGGGCAGTCTTGTTTAGTCAGTTGGTGCAAGGCTGTTATAAGTTGATGTTATGTGGAAAAGAGAACTGTCATTTAGCTTGCTTCTTATAATCATTCATGTTATTTCACAAAATTGTGTGTACTTCGATAATCAAGACACACCAATAATCAGGAATGCATCTTATTCAGGTTAAGAAGGTCAAGCCTCATGTGCTTCTTGGTTTGTCTGGAGTTGGTGGTGTCTTCAATGAGGAGGTGAGCTAGTCCTTCAGTTTGCTTTGTCATTTTTTGTATCGCAATTTACTTTCCTGGCTGTTATTTGGAGAAAAATAGATGTGGATTGGATGCGAGGGATTTGCTTTTCGAGCTGTTGCTTGTCTGTAAGTAATTTTTAAGTGAAGCAAACTCCATCGCCAAATAAAAGTCCAGTATTTCATTTTGGGTTGTCCCTTAACAAGTGTCCATTTTGAAAAGTTAAAAAGTTTGTACAATTATTATTTTGTCCTTTTGAAAAGTTAATGGGTGAAGAGTTTATGGGCAAAGGTGGAGGATAATTTTGGAAAGTGGAGGTAAGAGCATCCACAATGGTCTAACCAAAATCAAAAGGTCGCTAAGGTTAGCAATGTTTGTTCAAAAAAGTGCTCACATTGGAATTACCAAACATAGCAACCCCTTGGCAACTAATCAAATTTTGGCCCTTGGATAACCAAAACTAGCAACCTTTTGGCAATAACCAAATTTATCTATCCAATCAAGTACACCCACTATTACACAAAATGACAAAAACCTTCTATCTTCCCTCCTCTCTCTCTCTCTCTCTTCAAAAATTTATTTTTAAAAACTGTTTTTTTTTTTTGGAAAACCGTTTTTTAAAAATTGTTTACACAAACTTGTAAAAAATGTTATTGAATTAGGCTTTTTTATATTTTGGTTGTATGGTCGCTTAGCTCTCTTTACTCTTTGCTTAAGCTATCGGGTTTTGTGGATGGATGGGATGCGGCTCTCTCCTCCCCCGCGCTCGTGGATCTGCAATTTGATCACTCAAGAATCCACTTCTTCTTCAATTGCAGGATCTGAGGTAGTAAGGGATTGATCCGCTACTCCTGGTATTGCCTTTGAAAGCTGCCAAAGAAGTCTTTGTCTCTGATGCTGGTGGATCGGTAGAAGCAAGTACAAAACTTTTTACACAAAAACTTGTAAAAACTGTTTTTTTTTCAATAAAGTTTTTTAACACAAACTTTTTGTTCTAAAAACTGTTTTTTGGAATTTTGTTTATACAAAATATCGTTTTTTCTAAAACTCTTTTTACTAAAAAAAACTTTAAAAGAAACTGTTTTTTTCTATAAATACAGTAGGAAAAAGTTTTTTTTAAAAAACGAAAAAACTTTTTTTTGAAAAATTGTTTTGTATTAGACAAAGTTTTCAAAACATTATTTTAAAATAGAGTTTGAAAAACTATTTTTTGGAGTTTGAAAAAGTGATCTGACAAGTTTTGGCTATCCATATTTCAAAAAGTGACAGGGGTCCATTGTTTTTAGTTATGGACAAAAAACATTAATGTGGGAATTGACATTGCTAACTTTAGCAATCTCTAAATGCAAAACCAAAAGCTAATGTGGCAACTTTTGGATATCCAATTTTGGTTAGGCCATTAAGGGTGCTTTAAAAGTTGATGTGAAAGGTGTAATGATGGTGTCTCTTTAATAAGTAGGAATTATGAAGCTACATACTTAAAAAGGAACGGAGTGTATACTATTTTGTCAGTCAATGATAATGGCCATAGTTGTAGAAAATCTGTTAGCATGTCATGCCTCATCTCTGTACGCCTGACAACAATCGTTTTCTTTCTCTTGTTTACAAGACTAGCCCTCCCTGTTGAACCACCATTTTACTGCCCTACTTCTTTGTGTGTTTTCTCCTAATTTCATTATCCTCTTATGCCAAAGAGCTCAACTGTCGCTACCTACTTTTGTTTTTAACCCATTCTCTCTTAGTGCCCAACTGTAAGACACCAAGCACAACAAAGGCAGTGTGTTATCCAGTTTTAGCTGTATAGTGTATGTCATGCATTTTTTGAACTTGGTGAAGTGTCTATTGCTTTCATAATAACATACCATCCCTATTGTGCACATTTGAATCAGGTGCTCAAAGCTATGCAAGAGTCAGATTCCACTAAACCTGCCATTTTTGCCATGTCAAATCCCACAATGAATGGTTAGTTCTCACAAGAGCTCTGAGTTCCTTATTAAGATATGGAGCTTTGATTCTTCTGTTGAACATTGTCTCTCTTTGTGATTTTCAACAGCTGAATGCACTGCTGTTGATGCTTTCAAGCACGCTGGAGAAAATATAGTTTTTGCAAGCGGTAGCCCGTTCAAAAATGTTGACCTTGGTATGGTTTGTCTATACGTGGTAACTTGTGGTGGCTGTTGTTTTTTGCACCTCACTTATTAACCAGTCTAACTCGGCACTCTCATTATGTGTCCAATGCGTCCATTCCAACCACTCCATATTGTCGTCCTTGGTGCTTGTCCAATTATACTGACCTTAACAAGTGAAACACTTCTTGACAGGGAATGGAAAAGTGGGCCATGTAAATCAAGCAAATAACATGTACCTGTTTCCTGGGTTAGTGCTAATTTTCACATCACTGTGTTTGTGTTTAATTTTGTCACTACTAGCTGAAACTTTTTCTTGACTTAATTCAGGATTGGGTTGGGAGCTCTTCTCTCTGGTGCTCGTTTGATTTCAGATGGAATGTTGCAAGCAGCGTCTGAATGGTATACATTAAACCATTCAACCACTTAATTTGTTCTATCATAGCTAATTACTGTTATTTAGAAGAGAGAGAGAAAGAAGTGTGTAAGGTGTTAAATTAACCTTACTACACACAATGTTTATTTATAGTATCTCATGCTCTATTACACAACTAAATTACTCGATGTGTGACAGACTCATTTTAACACAAACTATTCTAACACTCCAACTATTCTAACACTCCCCCTCAAGCTAGAGAATAAATATCATAAAGACCCAGCTTGTTACATAACAACTCTAACCGTGGCTTAAACAATGACTTAGTAAACATATCCGTCAACTGAGCACCAGTAGACACATACGGAGTAGCTATCACACCACCGTCAGCTTCTCACGCAGTAAATGACAATCAACTTCGATATGCTTAGTCCTTTCATGGAATACCGGATTAGAAGCAATGTGGACGGCTGCTTGATTATCACAATACAAAGGCATATGTAACTGCATAGTGAACCCTATCTCGTCTAGAAGTGATCACAACCGCAAAACTTCACATGTTGTATGTGCCATTGCCCTATACTCTGCTTCTGCACTGGACCGGGCAACCACTGTTTGCTTTTTACTCTTCCAATTGACAAGATTACTGCCAAGAAAGACACAATACCCAGTAGTGGATTTCCTATCAGATGGTACTCCTGCCCAATCAGAATCAGTAAAAGCCTCAATGCGTAAATGTTCACTAGATCGATAAAACAAGCCTTGTCTTGGATGTAACTTAAGATACTTCACAATCCTGAGAACCGCCTCCCAATGTGGATGATGAGGAGCAAATATAAACTAACTCACCAAACTAACAACAAATGAAATATCCGGACGAGTAATCGTAAGATAATTGAGCTTACCAACTAACCGGCAATACTGATCAGGGTTAGGAAGTAGCTCCCCCTGATCCACATATAATTTGACATTGAGATCCATAGGAGTCTCAACAAGCCTGGTCCCCAACAACCTGGTGTCCTCAAGAATATCCAACGCATACTTCCTCTGTGATAAGCTAACACCTTCCTTGGATCGTGCCACCTCAATACCTAAGAAGTACTGAAGTGTACCCAAATCCTTGGTATGAAATTGCTGATGTAAGAAAGTATTTAACTCATCAATACCACGTTGATCATCACTAGTAATGATAATATCATCCATATAGACTATTAGTAATACTTTTCCTCGATTAGAGGTGCGAGAGAACAATGAATAGTCAGATTGACTGCGACACATTCCAAAACGAATAATTGCATCACTAAACTTTCTAAACCACGCTCGAGGAGACTGTTTAAGCCCATAGAGAGCTTTGCGAAGCCGACAGACCTGATTACGCTCCCCTTGAGCAACAAACCCTGGTGTTTGCTTCATATAAACTTCTTCCTGGAGATCCCCATGGAGAAAAGCATTCTTGACATCCAGCTGAAATAATGGCCAACCAAGATTCGCAGCAAGAGAAATAAGGATGCGAATCGAACCGAGTTTAGCAACCGGAGAGAATGTCTCCGAGTAATCAACACCATAAGTCTAAGTGTAGCCTTTGGCAACAAGGCGAGCTTTATAGCGCTCAACATTGCCATCAGAAAAATACTTGACAGTGAATACCCAACGACAACCAACAGTAGTCTTCCCAGCAGAAAGGGGAACCAACTCCCAAGTACCATTGTTATGAAGAGCGGACATCTCTTCTTCCGTAGCATGCCGCCACTCAGAGACAGACAAGGCCTCCTGAACAGTGTTAGGAACAAAAATAGAAGATACATAAGTAGTAAAAGCCCAAAGAGACGGAGAGAGATGATTATAGGAAACAAACTAAGCGATAGGATGTGTAGTACACGACTGAATACCTTTACGGAGAGCAATAAGACGATCATCTGTGACCGGATCGGGCAACAGGGGGGAAGATGGCAGAATAGGCTGAGATGGCTCTACTGGCGGATCTGGCTCTGGTGGTGATGGTTCTGGTTGAGATGGTACTAGTGGTGGTTTGGGACGACAAATATATACCTGCAAAGGTTGTGGTGGATGTGGTTGTGGTGGCTCTGCTGGCGGAGTTGGAGGAACATTACCATACGGGATTGCCATAGGGAACACAGAATCAGATGCAAACAAATCATTGGTAGTGACAGACTCCTCATAAAACGGAAGCGACTCATTAAACGTGACATCTGCATACACAAAATGACGACGCAAAGATGGAGAATAACATTTATACCCTTTCTGAGTATGAGAGTACCCTAGAAAAATACACTTAATGGAATGAGGATCGAGTTTGCTCCAGTCAGGGTCCAATTCATGAACATAACACGTGCACCCAAACACCCAGGGTGGTAATGGGTGGAGAGGCTGACCGGGAAACAAGACGTCATGAGGAACCTGACCTCCAAGAACAGTAGAAGGCATAGGGTTAATTAAATAACAAGCGGTAAGGACCGCATCGCCCTAGTAAGACTTAGGGACCTACATTTGAAATAAAATGGCACACATAACTTCAGACAAATGTCGAATCTTGCGTTCGGCAACCCCATTTTGTTGTGGAGTCTGAGCACAAGACGACTGATGAATAACACCATGATCATCAAAGAATTGAGACAAAAGAGTATGATAATATTCACGTGCATTATCAGAGCGAAACATACGAATGCAAGTATTAAACTGAGTTTTGATTTCCATATAAAAGGACTTAAAAATAGACTTTAATTCAGACCGTGCTTTCATAAGATAAAGATATGTAATACGGGAGAAATCATCAACAAAGATAACATAGTACTTGAAACCAAAAACTTTGGGCACAGAAATAGGCCCCCAAATGTCTGAATGAACTAGCTGAGGAAGAAGCGGTAGCAGCGGAAGGCTGAGTTGACATAAGACGCTGATACTGCTGGTACTCCTTTGTTGAGATAGTCACCTTATTGTTGGTTGAAGACTGAGTAAACTGTCTAGCATCCTCAGAATGAGCAACTTGATGAGCCTGGGGATAACCATGAAGCCTTTAACAATAGTCTATTGTATGGTTTGTACCCCCACAATGGGTGCACACCCGAGTACCACAACCACGATTAGAACCACTGCGACAGTAGTTGGTGGTTGGTGACGTCAGTAGTTGGTGGCTGACGACGGCTGGTGATAGGTTAGGGTTGGTGGCTGATGACGTCTGGTGGTGGGTTAAGGATGGTGATGAGTTAGGGTTGGTGATGGGTTAGGGTTTGGGTTAAGGGTGGCTTTGATACCTTGTTATTTAGAAGAGAGAGAGAGAGAGAGAGAGAGAGAGAGAGAGAGAGAGAGAGAGAGAGAGAGAGAGAGAAGTGTGTAAGGTGTTAAATTAACCTTACTACACACAATGTTTATTTATATTATCTCATGCTCTATTACACAACTAAATTACTCGATGTGGGACAGACTCATTTTAACACAAACTATTCTGACAATTACAATCATTTCAGAGAGATACCATTAAATGTTATTGTTGATTAATAGCCATGGGCAACTGGCTCTTGGAGATCACACACCATGTGCATAAATGATGTTTTGAACTCCCAAATTTGGATTGTCGTCTAGTTCCTTTTCTTCTGGTTTACGGATAAGCGTGGGACCTTGTAATTTGTTTTGACTCTGTTCTAAAGTGGTCATAGACCATCTCATACAAATCTGATGTTAGACATGAGAGACCAAAAGCCTCAATTTGGTGAGAAATTAAAATTAGAACTGCGAGAACGAACCTGACAAAGGGATACAAAGGCAAAGCTTTAGAGAGCCAAAAAAAGGTTTTGGAGTTAAGACAACATTCGGTGCATGTCTTTCCAAAATTCTCTCTTGACACAATTTTTATTGTCTCAATTATCCATTTTTCTGCAACAATCATGAGGTCTATCATGTCTGCAGGATAAGAAAGGCCTTTATCGCTAAATGCTGTAACATTTGATGTGGTTAGCTTTTATATTTACACTCTATGCGATTATAGCCTAACAATGAGTAACTTGGTGTGGCACTTGTTTAGGTTAGTGCTATCCTTGGATGAATAACAGGGTGTGTGTGCATGCACACAGCTTATACATCTACGACTCTGGGTTATCTTACTGCTCCATCCCTAAGTTATTGGTCTTCTGGTTTCTGTAGTTATTGCTGAATTATTATTTAACTTTGTGATTCTCTACTTCTTAACGGAAAATGGAAAAGAGTTTTAGGTGTTTTTTCCCCTCTGCCACCAGTATTGCTAATGTTTTCCCATTCTGCAGCCTTGCTTCATATATGACAGACGAAGAAATCCAGAGGGGCGTTCTGTATCCACCTATTGGCAGGTGGTGTTCTTATCTCATTTGGTTAATTTTTCTTTTATTTAATCCTTGAATTTTTCTCCTATAAGTTTGTAAACCTCCAAAACTTTTCCAATTACCGCAACTGTTACTCAAGTTTATTTTCTCATCGTTTGAAATGTCCAGATGAACATCGCAAAGTTTGGTTTTCTTACCCTTGGAGAAATCCCATGAAACAAGAATGATAAAGGAAAACAATCTGCACTAAATTTGTTTTCGTGGTTTATGAATGATTGCAGCATTCGAGATATAACAGCCGAGGTTGGGGCTGCTGTTATCCAAGCAGCTGTTGCTGAAGAGCTGGCAGAAGGTCATGGTGATATAGGACCCCGAGAGCTTCGGCAGATGTCAAAAGTATGGATAGATTTCGACTTTCTTTCAAGCGAATTGCATCCCCTTTCGATAAAACTGGCTGTGGCATATGACATGAACAAGAACATGTAGATGCAAAAAATCTGCTTTAATATTCGAAAATTGAAGTAACTTCACAATTTAATCTTAAAATCGACAATTGATAGCTAAGTTGAAAGTACTGCAGAAAGCAAGTTACAAGTTGGGTTACTTTTTGGGTATTAGTTTTCTTTTTTCTATTCTGAAACACAGAAGACTAGTTTCTATAAGTTTTCCGGTAAAGTTTTTGAGAAATTAGAGTTAACCCACTTCTCATGAAAAAATGGAAAGACATTCCTGAAAGTCCAAAAACTGTTTTATTCTCCAAAAATTAAAGACGCTGTTAACTTGGTTGGCGTTGCCATACATTTCATTTTGTTGGGTTATCAAAAAACAGGACAAACGAAGAAAACGAAAATAAGACCAGACACCGAGTTATTTGTGTTATTACTCATTTGTGGCTTTATAATTTTGGATGCAGGTGGAGACGGTGGAACATGTCAAACACAACATGTGGTTTCCTGTCTACAGCCCTCTTGTTCATGAGAAATAGAGTTCCTAATGTCCTATCATAATTTCTCTCCCTCCCTGAAGGATTTTTTTTGTTGCAGAATCTCCCAATTGTCTGCAACCATTTATGTATTCACGGCTAATGACTATGTAAAACAGTAGTTTTGTAGCCTAGATTGGTGAAGGCGAAATAGGTGTAACGAACTTATTGTAACCTGGTTTTTGTATCAAATGCAGCCATGGATTCTCAAATTCATCGCGCCTTTTGTCTTTCAATTGATGAGTGTTGCCTCTATAATGTGGACTCTTTCAATGAAGAGAAAAGTATCTTTAGCTCAAATAACTAAATATGGTGGATTTGGAGCAAACACTGAGGAAAACTCCCCTCTAGTCCCTGCCCTGCCCTTTCTTACTGCAAGAAAGGAGAAACATACATAATGTTGGATCCTAATACTACGAGCTTTCATCAGCTTATATAAATATTTGTATTATCTGGCACTACTGAAATTGACCCTTGACATAGATTAAAGGGTCAATTTCAGATTTTCAATAGGTGTGACGTGGGTCCACTATTTTAGTTTTTTTGATGTCATCGGTAGGTATTTTATTTGTCTTTTACATTCTTGGTTATATGAAGATGCCCCTTGGAAATTGATATTCTGGAGACTGTAAAGCGCCTAGGCCGCAACTGGATCCGCAAAAATCTGTAGACTGCAACTTTATTTATAATTTGGTTCTTGGTTTAAATGACCTAAAAGATTCTGCAGTGGTCTGGCTCAATAACAAATATATGGGTTGGTTTACATCTCAAGTGATTAAAAACCTAGCCTTTATCAGTTCCTTGGGCAAATCCCAACTCATACCTTAACAATATTAATTTAAGTTCACGTCTCAACACTATTTAATCTTACATGTAGATCTTGAACTACCTTAAACGTACAAAGAACTCAAATCAAGAGCAGAAATGAAGCCACGTGCATTACGATTAATAATGACCATCTATGGTTTGAATTGGTTCGGTTCCATAAGAATTTTGTAACCAAATCATTTCTAAATGTTTTTAAAACATAGAACCGAAACCCATTACACATGTAGAAGCTAAATATATCTAAACCGCTAATCAATCCGGTTTCAGTTTGGTTTTGGTTTTACCCTGTTAGTATCCAAACATTTCAATGAAATACTGTATGAAATTGAAGAATATAATTGCAAAATTGTTCATAAAAATAGCAACTAAGAGCCTGCAAATAGGTGTGTATATATATATATGCATGTGATATATGTGCGTGTGTGTGTTACTAGTAAATTGGTTAGGTTTTCCCAAAAAAAAAAAAAAATGCAGTAAGCAATGAAATTTACTAGTTTTTAAATTTTTAGAACTAGAACCGTTTTGACCATTAAACCATAGAACCAATCCAAAGTTTTGGGCAAAAAAAAAAAACCAATCCAAAGTTATACTATAAGAAAGAAAGGGACACCTTTTCCTTATAAATCTTATTAAATTACTCCTCAGGATTTACATGTTTTCCATTCACACTCTCTCTGTCCCACAATGTTAGATTTTTTATGAAAAGACATGTAATTTTCTAATAAAAAGTAAAATATATACTTTTGTCTGTTCGTTATTTTTCAAATTTATTTGCATCAAACTGAAGAACTAATGAAGATTTTTAAGTTGGGTTCACTGGTTTTCATATTTTTTGAGACCCCTAAATCAAGTAATATATAAGAAAGAAAGGGACACCTTTTTCCTAATAAATCTTGTTAAATTACTCCTCAGGATTTGCATGTTTCCACTCTATACTCCCTCCATCCCACAATGTTGGACCTTTACGAAATGACGTGTAATTTTTTGATAAAAATTAATATATATACTTCCGCGTGTTATTTTTTAATTTTATTTGCATCAAAGTAAAGAACTAATGAAGATTTTTAAGTCGATGCAAAGAAATTTAAAAAATTATGCATGAAAGTGCCGTATTTTTTTTATCCGAAAAAGGAGTAGTATACATGACTTTCATACAAATGATTCAGTTGGAACATAACAATCAAGAAAGGGACTCCTATTAGTAGAAAATTAATCTCACATTAAATAAAGTGAACCTGAAGCTAACTGAACTGCAATCCTCAACTGACTTTACACACTCTCTCTCTCATCAACCATGGAAGAAACATCCACTTTTCTTGCAACACAGAGGTAGTTGATGCCTTCCAATTACCTTTGCCAATATTAAGTGTCCATTTTCTTTCAAATACTCTATACATAAAATTTCTTTACCTATAGAATTGCTAACATGTTTTTTTTGCCTTTTAACTTTTTTGGGGTTTCAGGTATGCAGTTGTAACTGGAGCAAATAGAGGGATAGGATTTGAAATATGCAGGCAGTTGGCATGTAAAGGGGTGATGGTGGCGCTAACTGCAAGAGATGAGAAAAAGGGAACTGAAGCTATTGAGAAACTCAAGGGCTTTGGTCTTTCTGAGAATGTGGTGTTCCATAAGCTTGATGTGGGGGAGCCATCTAGTGCTTATTCCCTTGCTGATTTCATCAAAAGCCAATTTGGAAAGCTAGATATCCTTGTATGGTCTCTAGATCATCACTTCATATGTTTTAGAGCAGCATATGGTCCCGGGACAGATGGACACGTGGGCCCCACACGATGCATGTGTGACACACATGGATTGGCCATTGCGGACACATTTGTGCCCGGATTTGTGTCTGAAAATTGGTGTCCAAAGTATTTTCCTATTTTTTACTCTATATTATGTTGATGATATCAAAAACATTTGTCCTGAACATATTTGAGAAGCTTTTTCTGAAATTATAAAAACTCATCAATTTCAGATTTTATAAATCTTATAGTAAAACAGATTTTTCAAGAAATTTAATATCTTTTTGGAATATAAGTGTTCTAAACAGTTTCATTTTGTCTTGAATTCTCTTATCTACCAAACAATAAGTACCAAAGGAAAAAAGAAACAGGATTAGGGTGTTTTTGCCATCAATTGGGCTTCCCATATATCTGTTAATTGAGTTTTGGTATCCTTTCAGTCATTTTGTGATTGAATTTGACTCAAAAAGTGAAACTGAATGGATGGGATCCTGTGCAGGTGAACAATGCAGCTATAACTGGAGTTAAAATGGACAGTGATGCTGTTAGAGCATCTGCAAGTAATGGGGTAAGTTTTCAAGACCTGATAGGCTTTGTTTGGATGATGCAATTGTTAGAGGAGGGATAGAAATGAACATCATAGGTAAATTATCTGAAGATACAAAAGTTTTGAAGGATTGATCTAGTTCCCTTTCCTTGATACAGCAAATAAATTGGAATGAGGTAGTGACTCAGACTTACAACTTAGCAGAAGAATGCTTAGAAATAAACTACTACGGAGCGAAAAGAATCACAGAAGCACTCATCCCGCTCCTCCAGTTATCTGATTCTGCTCGGATTGTTAACATATCATCCAGCACTGGGAAGTTAAAGGTATACCCAAAAAGCTGTTAGGAATTGTTTTTAGTTTTTTGAAACAAAAACAATGAAAAGGTAATAAATGTATGCAGATTCATATGCTTTGAATTTGGTTAAAAAAATATGAAAAGTTGAAACAAACAATGAAAAGTTTTATGTGTTTTCTGGAACATGAAAACCGAAATCACAAAAGGAAAATGACATCAAACATGAAGCTCAACAAATGGTTGACTGTAGTTTTTTTTTTTGCTTCAGTTTATTCCCAGTGAATGGGCCAAAGAAGTGTTTCTTGACGACGAAAGGCTCACTGAAGAGAGACTGGATGAGGTGTTGAACAAGTTTCTAAAAGATTTCAATGAAGGTGACGAGGTGTCATTAGAACCAATGGGGTGGCCTTCTCAATTTTCTGCTTACACATTATCAAAAGCAGCCCTCAATGCCTTCACAAGAATACTAGCTAAAAGATACCCACATTTCACTGTCAACTCTGTGTGCCCTGGCTATGTACAAACTGATATGAATTGCAATACCGGCATTTTAACTGTCGAAGAAGGTGCTGAAAATGCTGTGAGATTAGCCCTTTTGCCTGAGGGTGCGCCATCCGGCTTGTTTTTCTCTCGGAAGGAAGTGTCACCTCTGTAACAACCCGGAACAGTAATTATGAAAAGAAATGTAAAGGGATCCTACACTTTAGAAGTGCCACATAAAGACATCCAAGTTGTCTCGACTTTAATTAGGACTCCTACTAAAGACAGCGAGATTAGTTTCTCGTAGACTAGTACAATGTTGATAAACTGCTCCAGATGAACCTGGAGGCTGTGTTGTCCCTTAGGGACGGCAAGCCCTATCAATTCATCTAGGTTGTCCACCTCGACAATCAGCAGTTTAGATTCGCAGTTGCTTTCTTACTGGTCAAAAAATCAATTGTTTTCTTACCGGTCAATTTATTTTACCGATAAGAAAGCAATTGCAAATCTGAAACGTTAATTACAGAGATGAACGGCTGTGATCATGGTTGGCATGGCCTGCAGTACCTTAAGGGACAACATAGCCCCTGAGTTTGCTCCAGACATCCCCAATTATCGAAAATGTGATATTTGTTTTGTGTTGATTTGGGAGAACATTGAACAGGCATACAACGACTTAAGTGGGAAGATGGTGGCCGGATAGCAACGTCGAGTGGCCTCTGTAATTTCAAGGCCGAGTCTCCAATTATGTTAGAGAATAGTGGAAGGGTAGTGTAGTCTTTTCCAACTGAAAAATTTGTCTTTTGAGGGTGGGTGAACAAAATTGAAGTCGTGGGACAATGCACAAATTCCATATAAGAGCGTTTGTACCATTACTTTTTACAAGAGTTAAGAGACTTATTTTTTTCTCAAAATGCGTTGTAAATGATTCAAATCCAAACTGTTGAATGCTTAGATGGACGACACGGAGGGGTGAGACATGGAGGTCAGACAAGGTTGCATTAGACCGAGGATCTTCCACCAAACGCTTGTGATCAGAATCAGCAAACTGATGTTAGCCTTTAACTAACTTTATGTTGTAATGCTTCAAAGTACACGGCACACCACAGACTTTAGAACACCTTATAATTTCCAGTCGTCCTCTGACAATTCCAAGTCTGCTGCGCGTCAATTGGGGTTTACAAGACCTTAGTTACATCAGAGTTTTTTTTGTTTTTTTACCGAATGCTTGAGTCAGATTACGCGCACCTCGACTAATTCTCGGGGAAAGAGATGAACACAACCCACCGACATAGCCCCCCACTTAAGTCATGGTAATTGCATCTAATGGGAATCGAATTGATGTTATGTTGCAAGGACGTGTTGGAGGACTTGCTGGACGTGTTGGAGGACGAGGCCGTGGCGGGCGGAAATCTACACAAGTTTGCATCGGGAAGAGCAGGAGAATTCACTATCAATGGGGAGAAATACAAAGAGCCCGCTATACCCGTAACTCAACTTGATATCTCAAATCTCTGAGGCACGACCTACAGAGCATCAAATGTCTCACACACACACACGAAAGAGACACACACAAATCCTAGATATTTCAAATCCCAACTCAAGTAGAACAACCAAAGAAACCGTAACACACTATGGGGAAGCCCATGGGGGCTCCCTCAAAGGGCTTCACTTAAGAAATCCAAACCCTAATAGCCCCCAAGGCCTCTATTTATAAGAAAGTACAAAAAATTAGGTCAAAACCCTCTTTAAAACGAGTAGTTGCACAAAATTGTGCATCGGTGGTCCAGACCAAGATTCGTTGATCCGGACTAGAGAGGCAGAACTTCCCAAAACATCTCAGACTCGGTGGTCCAGACCAGAGATCCAAGCAAACAACTTTTCGCACCAAATTTCGCAATTTTCTTTGAACGTCTTGAATTCAAGGCATATCTCCAACAACGGCGAGATTAGTTTTCCATAGATTATTACAAATGTTGATAAACTGCTCCAGACAAATCCGGAGGCTCTGTTGTCCCTTAGGGACGGCATACCCTATCAACTTATCCAGATTATCCCTCTTGACAATCAATGATTTAGATTCACAGTTGCTTTCTTACTAGTCAAAAAAATTAGTTACTTTTTTACTGGTTTGACCAGTAAGAAAGCAACTACGAATCTAAACCGTTAATTACAGAGATGGACGGTTGTGATTATGGTTGGCAGGACTTTCCGTCCCCTTAAGGAACAATGGAGCCCCTGAGATCCGCTCCAGACATCCTCAGTTATGGAAAATGTGATATTTGTTTCTAATTATGTTAGAGGAGCGGAAGGGTGGTGTAGTCTTTTTCAACTGAAATTTAACTTTTGAGGGTAGGTGAATAAGAAGTCGTGGGACGATGCACAAATTCCACAATATAAGATAATTTGTACAATTATTATTATAAGAGTTAAGAGTTTGTCTTTTCTCAAAATACCTTGTAAAAGATTGGAATCAGAGTCGTTAATTGTTCAAATGGACGACGCAGATGAATGAGATAGGAAAGTCAGACAGGGCTGTGTGGCACCGAGTATCTTCAACCAAACGCATGTTATTAGAATTAGCAAACAGATGTTAGCCTTTAACTAACTTTACGTTGTAATTATGCTTCACAGTACACGGCACACCACAGACTTTACAACACCTTATAATTTCTAGTCCAAGTCTACTGCTTCAATGGGGGTTCACAAGACCTAGTTACATCAGATTTTTTTGTTTTTTTGTTTTTATGACTGACAATTCCAAGTCTATTGCGTCAATCGGGTTTCACAAGACCTTGGTTACATCAGATTTTTTTCGTTTTTATGATTGAATGTCTGGGTCATATTACACGCACCTCGACTAAATTCTCTGAAAAAGAGACGAACACTATCCCACTGACATAGCTCCCCACTTAAGTCATGGTAATTGCCATCTAGTCGGAATCGAATTGTTGCTACTCCCTCCGTCCGTCTATGTTTGTCCATTTTCGCTATTTCGCACTTCTTAAAAAATCATACATTATTTTTAATACAAATCTCTAAAAATATTCAATATAGATTTTGTTTGATAGATCTCAATTAGCTCTATTATACGAAATTTTCAAAATCATGAAACTCATTATAAATTGAACGATATGGACAATTTAAAACATGACACGAATACCGAAAATAGACAAATAAAGACGGACGGGGGAGTATGTTACAAGCAGGCATATATTTGTCCTTACTCCTTAGCACTGGGACAACCCATGGTTGTCTTCACACTTGCTTTCTTATTTCCACGAAGACCTTATCTTATCTTACTACTATTAAGTATTTAACTTTCCCCAAATATCTTTGTACCATTCCAGAGGAACTTTGCTTCTCTCAGCCACTAGATTGGTCATTGTATATCTACCTAAGTTTAGTCGATAAAAGGATTAAAATACGGAGAAAGGGCATCACAACTAAAGGAGAAATCCCACCTATGTAAGCACCCCAATCAAGAATCTAATTTTTTTACTCTTCTTATAAGAGGGTGAACAAAATCCTCCATGCACCTCGCCTTTAAACAATCAAGAATTTAATTTTGTTTATTTTCCTTTAAAAGAGGTGGAACTAAATTCTCACTCCTATTGGTTTAAATGGTATGAATTGCAAAACAAAGTAATGTCATGCTTATCAAAAAGAGTATTGCATAGGTGGGACCTCCTATTGGTTGAAATAGAATACTCCAGGAATCAGGTAAATGGACTTCAGAATACTCTAAAGTCTATATATGAAGTCCTCCACTGAGTACTTATCCCCTTTTTTTTATAAGAGATTTTTAACTTCTAACTCCTCGTCGAGACAAAACAATAATCGAAAAAGTTTGACAAAAACTAACAAATGCAATTATTTTTATTTTTATTTTAAATAAAGAAAAAAGTGCTAAACGCTGGTCTATCAAAGTGTAATAGAATTGGAAGGTGGGTGGAAAACTCCATAGACTAGGCCACGAACTGGCTATGTAGTATGTAACTCATAGAACCAATGCAACATTGCATTACACATTGCTCATACCATTCAATTCAATCCATAATTTATTGAAAGAAAAAAGGGTTTTCCGAGAACACTCTTCCTTCATCACATAGTTCTCATAAAGCATTTTTTACTTCCTCCGGTTCATTTTGGTTGCTTGGTCTTCTATTTTGAGATCAGGGAATGTACCACATTGATTACTTCGTTTGAAAAGTCAAAGAAAAATTGAGTAAATTTCCAGAGATTAACCCTCATAAATAATTAAAAGTAGCTTTAAAGGTAGATAATAAGGGGTAATATAGGATATCTCATAGGGGAGATTCATTAATGAAAATGCAAATCTTACAATGTGATTCCACTTTTTTTTTTAAAATTACTTTATTATACATCATGGTAGAATGCTTTATATAATTGACTCCCAAACACTTAGAAATGCAAATTGAACAGGGAAAGTCTAGTCAATTATAGGTTCAATTACTATGATCACCGGAAAGTTTATATTACAGAGCACGTCGAAAATAATAAGAGTAACAGGTTTATAGGACGTCGATAAATGCATGATTGGAAAAGGAAAAAAACACTTTATCGAACAAAACACAAATGTGTTATGATCATGCATTTATGCGCCTCTTATAAACCTAAATTTCGGTATTGCCTTGATGCAGCTAGTCTCTTTTTCCAAGGATAGCTCAAGTCTATCCACTTCAGTCCCCGCAATGAAGTTGTGTGTGGCTCCCGTATCAACCAACGCACAAATAGACTTGCCATTCACCTTGACATCCACAAGCTAGTTCTGGATGACTTGCCACAAGATTTCTTCACCACATCTTGCTCCTTAGGAGGCACCAACCATTTTAGTCTAGTATCCTTGCCCTTGGTGCTAGGGCGCTTCTTCTCCATAGCATTCACCAAGTGGAAGGCACCAACCCTTGATCCGCTTGCTTTAGAACCCTTGTCACTGTGCCTACTGGTCTAGTGTGATGAAAAGTTAAACATGATCAGTAAGTGAAACAAGTGGGTTCTCAGCAGCCCAAACAAAAAACGTGGGTTACTATTGAAATATCAGGCGAAGACTTTTTGTGCTTCCGTGATACGTTTTGTGATTGCATAATAAATATGAGTTTATCATGTATTTGTTTTTTCCTCTTGTAATACCTATAAATAGGTGTGTAATCTATTAAGTTTTTCATCAAGTGTGGAGTAAGAGAACATAAATAAAAATTGTGAGTATTTGTTCAAATCTCTTAGTGAGTTTCATACATGAAAAGTGTGTGATCTATACTCCTCCACTCAACAAATTGGTATCAGAGCCCCCAGGCTCATCTGAAAAAAATTCTCTCTAAAAAAAAACCTTTTGGCATTTGGTGCTCAACTGCCTTTGTTGCCCAGAAACCAATTCACTCAAAATTAGATTTTTGAGTGCTGATTGAAGATTGTCTCAGCTGGAAAGCGACGATCCGCTTTCTGGAGTTCCTGCGTAACCACTTTGAAATTGAAGGTTAGGGAGTGAGATTTGCTCTCACCGACGCTCCCACGGGTTGTTTCTTCTTTAGCTTCGGCGAGCCAAAGCCGTTTCATCCAACACCAGACGTGGGGTCTCACGTTGCCGTACGCAGCTCAAAGTTTCTGCGTTTGAAAGGAAGCATTATCTCTCTGTCTTTGGGTTCAACAGAAAAGGAAGAGGTATCTTTGATCTTACCAAAAAAAAAAAGGAGGTCATTTTGTTTTTATCATTTAAGATCTGCAAGTACACCTATCATTTAAGGCAAATTTTATTGTTGCCGACAAAAACCTAAGAAGTTGTTGAGATCTTATTTACTACCCCAAGGCTAGTTTCAAGTGGTGATTACACATCAGACAAGCATTGAATTTATTTCTCTATCAATCAGACGTGATTTTGGAAGTATCTTGATTAAAACTAGTCCATTCAATTTGGTGTGGCCAAGTGGGCCCATTCAATTGAAGACTCACTAGGCGACTTACACTGCAAAGCTTTGGAAGCAATTTTTTCAAAGGCGGTGATTATTGATAACAGCCAACTTGACATTTTTAAGTGGGGTCGTGCCATTTTTTTTTTCCGAGAGCAAACTTACATTTTAAATACCAATGGCCAACGGAACTTGACCAGCACTTATTCCAAAGCTCACCGAGGACAATTATGATAATTGGTCCATCCAAATGAGAGCATTATTGGGTGCTCAAGAAGTCATGGAGATAGTCGAAAATGGGTACGAGGAACCTGTCTCAAAAGAAGCCGAAGCAGCTTTGAAGGAGGAACAAAAAACAGCGCTCCGTGCTGAGCGAAAGAAGGATTGCAAAGCTAGGTCCATCATCTACCAAGGACTTGATGAGATGACGTTCGAGATCATCGCTTCCGCTACATCTTCTAAAGAAATTTGGGAGAGATTTGCTGCAGTAAAAAACATACAAAGGTGTTGGCAAAAAAAAAGAGGATTCGCCTTCAATCTCTACGAGGCGAATTCGAGTCTTTACGGATGAAACCCTCAGAATCTATTTCTAAGTATTATGGTCGAATCATGACGGTTGCAAACCAAATGAGAAGAAACGGAGAAGCTCTCACAGATACGAGAGTTATAGAGAAGATTCTTCGATCGTTGGATCCGAGATTCAACTTCATTGTTGTTACGTTGGAAGAACTTAAAGACGTAACAACCATGTCTATCAAAGAACTTATGGGCTCGCTGCAAGCCCATGAACAGAAGTTGCATAGTGATGATGATAGAACCGTAGAGCAAGCTCTACAGACGAAGTTGTCCCTCAATAAAGACAGGCACGAGCAAGGGGGGACATCACAGAGAGGACGTAGCTATGGTTCTCATGGAAGAGGTTCTGAAAGTTCAAATTTCAGAGGTAAATGAGGCAAAGGATTTTCCAAAGGAGGAAATCAAAACCATGCTCCAAAAGGAGGTGGTCATGGACAACAAAGCAGCAACAGAGGTGGAAAACAAGGAATAAGAGGTGGTTACAACAACCGACCGAACATTGACAAAAGCAACGTTCAATGTTACAACTGCCAGAAGTATGGTCACTACATGAAAGAATGCAGAGGAAGGCCAACATCAAATCAAGTTGGCGAAATAGCCAACTATGCAGACAAGTATGGTCACAACGTGAAAGAATGCAGAGGAAGGCCAACATCAAATCAAGTTGGCGAAACAGCCAACTATGCAGACAAGGAGCCAGCAGGAGGAGATTCAATGAGTCTCATGGCGCATAGTTCCACCGAACGGGATCAAGGTACATGGTTCCTTGATTCCGGAGCTAGTAATCATATGACTGGCTCAAGGCATCTATTTACTAAACTTGATGAAAAGGTTCAGGGAAATATCTCTTTTGGCGACCTCTCCAAAGTCCCAGTTCAAGGGAGAGGAAATATTGTGATTAAACGGAAGAATGGAGATCATGCATTCATTTCCAATGTCTACTATGTTCCAGACATGAAGACTAACATACTTAGTTTTGGGCAACTCCTGGAGAAAGGCTATCAAATTAGCCTAAAGGATATGCAACTGACGATCACAGATGCTCGAGGGAAGTTGGTTACTCGCGTAAAGATGGCGAAGAACAGGATGTTTCCGCTAACTATTCTTCATGACACTCCAAAGTGCCTCAATGCAATTATCAACGACAAAGACTGGATATGGCATCTCAGATATGGACATCTCAACTTTGAAAGCTTGAAGATGTTGGCGAATAAAAAGATGGTCAAAGGCCTACCTCATATCCAACATCCAAATGAGGTATGCGAAAATTGTGTTCTTAGCAAACAACACCGCAACAGTTTTGGGAAGCAAGTTGATTGGAAAGCAAGCATGCCGCTCGAGCTAGTACACACAGATGTGTGTGGTCTGTTGAAGCCAATCTCAAACGGACAGAACAGATACTTCCTCACGTTCACCGATGACTATAGCAGGAAGACGTGGGTATACTTTCTCAAATGGAAGTCAGAAGTATTCGAGAAGTTCATAGACTTCAAAGCTCTTGTGGAGAAAGAAAGCGGCTACTACATCAAAATGTTGAGATCAGACCAAGGAGGAGAATACACTGGAGATCAGTTCGATGGATTCCTTAGACAGCAAGGAATCAGACACCAGTGTACACCAGCATACACTCCTCAGCTAAATGATGTATCTGAAAGGAAGAATCGTCCCATCCTCAACATGGTGAGAAACATGCTGAAGCATAAAGATCTGCCCAAGAGATTTTGGGCTGAAGCAGTTCAATGTGTGGTCTATCTACTCAACAGATGTCCTACTAGGAGTCTGAAGCTAAAGCTTCTTTCTCTCACCATTGCCCAGCCGGACTTCCTAGGCAACTTCTGCAATTACACAAGTACTAGTGCGTACAAGACGAACCGCGCGACACTCTACTCTCCTCTCTCGCCTCCAAGACCGATCAATACGGCTTCTACAATTCCTCAGCCGGCAAAAATCCTGACACGGTTTACGCACTCGTGGTTTGCAGAGGCGACGTTAAGTTGGACGCCTGTCGCAAGTGCATTAGCAACTCCGTCACTAAGCTCACGCAACTTTGTCCTGACGAGAAGGAAGCGATTGGATGGTAGGATGATTGTATGTTGCGATACTCGAACGAGTCGATGAAGGGGATCATGTCAGGGGATCCCAGAATCGTTGTTTGGAACGACAAACAAAACGTCACGAGCTGGGAGCAATACAAGGACGTGTTGGAGAAATTGCTGGAAAGTCTTCGGGATGAGGCCGCGGCGGGCGGGAGCCTATGCAAGTATGCATCGGAAGCGCGACCGGACCCGACTCCCAAAGTGTTTATGCACTCGCGCAGTGTACGCCGGATTTGTCCGAAAACGATTGCAGCAGTTGCCTTGAGCGTGCTATTGATAATATCCCGAAATGCTATTGATAATATTAGACCCCAGTTGCCATTTTCGATATGAGCTTACACCTTTCTTCGCTGAAATTCCAGGTAGTAACATCGATTCCGGATTTTCCGACAGCTAACAGCATACATTTAATTTGAGTTTGGTCTGTCTTAGTTTGCGATAAATTTGTTAGCACAGATAGTCTATGACGGGCCCACTTTGGGGTGTCACACGGATAATCCAAGTTGTTCATCGATTTCAAGACATGTTTTTCAGTAGTCCCGATATAAATCAGCTCCATCGAATACCCCTAAGTGCTCGATCTACTCATTCGTTTTTTTTATTCAGTTTTAAGACTTTGATAATTTGTGTGAGGCCAAGAAATGGGCCTCACAGACTGTTTGTGCACGCAGACTATTAGTGCTAATAGCATGGTCCCTTATCTTGTGTTTAGTAAATTTTTTAAATGGCGTTGGTTGTTTTTTTTCGCAATGAGAAGAATTGAACGAGTAATTATAGGGATCAATTTTAAATTGAAAAAAGTCATGAGAAGGATAAAAGTTTAGCCTTTTGACTTGTTTTCGTATTAAGTGATCTTTTTATCTTCCGGTAAATTTGTTTTTACTTTTCAAATTCCACTCGCCGAGAAAAAGACCTTGACAATAGTTAATTTTGTTGTCCACGTTCTATTCAGCTTCTTTCTCTTGATTTTGCAATCTCTTGATATAGGTTCGCAGGCTCCAACAGAAGCAACTTCTCCTCCAACCAGCATCACTCCTAGTTCTCTGACCGGTGGGTGTCGCGGTGTGAATGGCAGGGCCGTGCAGAGCCGGCTCTGGGCTAAAGCCCGTAAAGCAACTGTTTTAGGCCCTCAAATTTTGTTTAATTTTGGAGGCCCCAAATAATATAGGTTCATATAGTTATTAGGTATATATAAAAAAAATTAAGTTTAATTTGTCCAATAATTTTTGAGGGCCTAATTTAAAATAGGGCCCAAATGAAATATGATTGGGCTCCTATTTCATTGTTTTGAAAAATTAAGGGTCCTAAGTATCAATAAAGGAGTTAAAAATCATGGGGAGTTAAGATCATGAGCAGCACGCCGTTAGTCTGCTCGAAAAAATTAAAAACCCCACAACCATCCCTTCTTTATTCCACCAACCGATGAGTTGCCTAATCGACAAAAAAAAAGCGCAACAATCATTGAAGGTTCGTGATTTCTTTATGGGTATTTTTTTTCCTGTTTCTTGTTTTGCTAAATTTTATTGGATGTGTTTGGTTAGATAGTTTAGTTTTGATGATGTCATTACGTGTAATGAGTGGAGAGAGATTGAGAGAGAAATGATGATGTCATCAAAACTAAAACTAAAATTAAAACGAAACTGAGAAATGAACAGGGCCTTATTTTCTCTACATGGTTTCCATTTTCTTTGGAAGCCGATTTTTCTTGTCGTGCACAATACTTTTTACTGATGCTCTTCCTTTGATTTACTCGTCTACAGAAGTTGTTTTTGTTTGGGTTTGTGGATTGCCAATGACTAGAGATTCCCGTATTCGTAGCCCTTGAAAAAGGAAAAAGCAAATGATGTTTTGATGCCTCGGTAACTTTACTTGAACCTTGAACTCTTTAAATTTGGGATTGATCTTGAATCTTGCTTGTTCGGTAATTAATAGAGTTGTGTTTTCGATTCTAGGTACTTGTGGTCTCAAATTATTGTATTGCCTTCCGTATAAGTGTTTTTTTCTTTCTCTTATTGTTCACTATGCAAAAAAAGATTGAAGACCCATTTTTTTTTTCCTTTAAAAGGTTCGCTTTAAGCCTCACAAAACTCAGAGCCGGCCCTGGGGCCGTGACTGGGGCGGCGGTGGCTTTGGGGAATTTAATTGGGTTGGCTGTGGTACTAATGTAATGAAAGAGATACCAAGAGATAGATAAGGTCATCAGCGAAAAATTGTGCTGGATTTTTTTTTTTACTACTAATAAAGTTGTTTGATTGGTCTGTCTGTTGCTTTCGTGGTTTCGGTGTTCTTGAATAATATGGGTCTGTTTCAAATTGTTGTTTTCTCCATCTGCATCCTTCCGGGAGTGAAGTTCGGTTGGATCGGTTCAGTTGCGGATTAGTCGGCTTGAATGGTTCGAAGTTATGTACCATCCCTTAGACAGCCCTAATACTAATGTTGCTAAATTTTTAGTATTTTTCTGGAGGCCAAGACAAAAACATATTTGGCATGGGCTTGATGTGTTTGATATAAATAAATAAATGAAAATCACAATACCAAATTTGAATGTAAAAAGGATTCACCTTGTTCTTCTTTTTCGCACGTATACTCTTTCATGAATCTGAGAATGTTATCACATTGTCTGTTTTCCATAATTTTTCGCTTTCTTGGTATATTTCTCCTTTAAATTCATGATTCAAATGCAAACTCAAGGCAGGCATTTGCTGATGTGATTGGCTTTAAGGAATTATTATTATTATTATTATTATTATTATGAAGTGTGAGATGTTATAAGAGTGTAGAAATGGCCCATCCGAACCACCAACTCACCAAGTGGTTAATTTCATGGGTAATTGCTGTATTAATTTCGTGGGCAATTGTTTAATTTTACCATTGTATGGTTAAATTCAAGTCTCCTGTAGTCGTTTGTTGTAGCTAAATTTACATTATTAGAGTATGTTGTAGGACTTGAGGGCTCGTTTGGATGACGTATTAAGCATCCGGATGATAACTTGCCTGGATGAGTAAATTTGGGCCCCTCTTAACCCATGGTGCTAGTTCGAAATCCCTCCACAAACCAGAGGTTTTATTTAGTGAACGTTTTTCGTGAGCATAAACTAACTTTCTCTTAATGCGCTATTTTCTTCGTCTTCGTGCTGGTTGAAACCCCACAAACCATCACTAGACGGTGATGTCAGTGGTGGGAGGCGATGGCGTAGGTGGTGGACAGGCCCGGCCCTGGGGCCTCCCGATTTTTAGGGCCCCGTCTCGTAGAAAAAAATGTATATGTATATATATATATATGAAGGGCCTCAAATTGAGAATAGATCTGGGACCTCGCGAAATACAAGGCCGGGCCTGGTGGTGGAAGGCAAGGGTAGTTTTGTCTGTATAATTAGATAAGGGTGTAGGGCACCACGTGGCGTTGCCCTACGACCACCAAATAATTACTTCTCTTGTTGAGTTTTATGATATCCACCCTGTAACACTTACAAAAAATGTACGTAACATTCACCAAAAACAAGGCACACCATTTTAACCAAAAGAGATGTAAAAGGACAACATTTAATCATAAAGAGGCGTAGCATTTTACAAAAAAGAGACATTACATTTTACTGCAACAGGAGTAAATCTGTATATATAAGGTGCACACGCTATAAACCTCAAATCATAAAAACCACGAAACATTCACTAAAAAATTCCCCTCCCACCCCTCTCCGTGGTCCTATCGGACAGAGAACAGTCACCTTTTCCGCCATGGCAGGAACAGTCACCGGCTCAGCAACAAACAGGTACTTCAGGATACTCCCTCCAGGTCCCTCTGTCCCATTATATTTTTAAAGGGAAAGTGGTTCAATTTTAGAGATAAAAAATAAAATATTTTCGTTCATAATTTTTTAATTTTTTCGCACCAAACTAAAGAACCAAATTAAAGAAGTACTCAAGATCTTGTGAAGAAACTTGAAAAATCATGCACATAAGTAATTTATTTTTTATCTGAAAATTGAGGGACTATCATTTGGGACGGGACGGAGGGAGTATTTCATAGGGATATGAAAAAACCTCACTAGCTAATGCTTACAAGCAGAATTCAACGAACACCCACCTTTTGGTTTCTTCTTGTTTGTGTAGGTATGCAGTGGTTACAGGGGCAAATAAAGGAATAGGATTTGAAATCTGCAGGCAGTTAGCCTCAAATGGAATCATGGTGATTTTGACAGCCAGAGATGAGAAGAGGGGAACTGAAGCTCTTGAGAAACTCAAAGGGTCCGGACTATCTGATCTTGTGGTGTTTCATCAGCTTGATGTGGCTAACCCTTCTAGTATTGCTTCTCTTGCTGATTTTGTCAAGACCCAGTTTGGGAGGCTTGATATCTTGGTATTGTTGAACTCACAATTCTCTGTTTTTTTTTTTGGGTTGCTTTTTCTGGTTTTCTTTGTTCTTCAATAGTCCACTTAAAGGGGGAAGTTTCCCAAAAGTGCTAAAAGAGTTAATACGGATTTCGAGACAAGTTTCACGTGTTTCAACTATTTTTAACACTTCTAGCCCTTTTACTCGATTGCAAAAATCCGATCCCCACATGTTTCCCCTTTTCTCAAAGCGTCTGGACTCTCTGATCTTGTGGTGTTTCATCAGCTGGATGTGGCTAAACCTTCTAGTATTGCTTCTCTTGCTGATTTTGTAGAGACCCGGTTTGGGGGGCTTGATATCTTGGTATTGTTGAAATCACAATTCTCAGTTTTTTTTTTTGTGTGTGTGTGTGTGCCTTTTCTGGTTTTTCTTTGTTCTTTCATACACCACTTTCCCAAATCCACTAAAAGTGCTAAAAGGGCTATTACAGATTTTGAGACATGTCATTTTCCTCACATACATCTACTATTTTAGTACTTCTAGCGCTTTTATTCAATGGCAAAAATCCGAGTGATTCCCCACATGTTTCCCCTTTTTTCTTTTTAGGCGTCTAGGCCAGCTTGTGTGCAGCTCGTCTAATCTGAGGGCCAAACCCATTCTACACTAGCGGGGGCCTAGTTTAAAGCAAAACAAAGCTCCGTATGGATTGGTCCCAAAGAATTTGATAGCATCTTAGAGGTTTTGAACTTGAGACTTTAGGAATGAGCAAACCCTAAGTCCCAAGCCTTGACATCTGGGCCAACCCTTGGTTCATGTTTCCCCATATTTGGGTCTTATTGGATTTAAAAAACAATTTTTTTCTGCTTAAGTTCAGTTGCTGTTCCTTCTAAATGGTGCATAATTCAGTTAAAAAGTTTCTTGAAGAAGCAAGAGATAATAAAAAATATCACTAAAAAACTCTGATTCTTCTAATTAGGAAGCTTGAACTGTGGCAGGTGAACAATGCTGGGATTATTGGGGGCGTGGTGGATTGGGATGCTTTCAAAGCTTTATATGCTGGTGCTGGTACTGGTGCTGGGGTGAGTCTTACAGATTTTCCACATCTCTTCTGATATTGAATGGTGTGAGGGATAGGCACTTAGTGTTCATTTGTTTGATTATATTAGCATTGGATTGGATTATACATATTCTTTACGGCTTGGATTACATATTCAGAAAATAATCATTGGCTGTAGAAAATTTATATCCAACCCCAAAGCTTAAGCTATTAGGTTGGGGAGGTCCGAAAATTATATTTCTTAGCAGTTTTTAATTCCTTCATTAGTAATGTGATGCAATTACATTTGATCCGATGATATATCCCTTCACTATTGTTCCCGTTAACAAACGTGCCCTTACAGAATTGTCTCACTCTATGCAGTCAAGCGACAAAATCAACTGGAATGAGGTGATGACTCAGACTTATGAGTTGGCGAAAGAATGCTTGGAAACAAACTACTATGGAGCAAAAAGGATGATTGAAGCATTTTTTCCTCTACTTCAGTTATCCAATTCGCCAAGGATTGTAAATGTTTCTTCTAGCGCAGGGCAGTTAAAGGTATAAAAGTTGCCTAACCCTCATCCAAAATGAGTTCAAGATTTCCTCTGCCAATGAACTCATGTACAGGCATCACTAGCTTTCAGTTTTAACTCGAGAAATTGAGCTGTTGAAGTTGATAGCAGAAGATTAACTTCGTAATTGAAAAAAAACCAGGCTTGAGTGGGTAATTAGGAAGAACTTTCACTTTTGAATTTGTTTCAAGCTATGGTGTCATAAAAACTCGGTATCACATTTCCACTCCCCTCCGAAGATTCCTGTATGGTTATGATGATTGTTTACTAATCAATAAAATGCATATGAATAGCAATATCAAAAAAAACAAAAGCCACTGGAAGGATTTTTGCTGTCAAAAGTTTCTAACTTATTAAACCAATTGTACACGCCCTAAGTAGAGCTTTTTTTTTTTTTTTTTGAATCGCCTTTCCAGAATATACCAAGTGAGCTGGTTAAAGGAGTTTTGAATGATGCTGAAACCGTCACTGAAGATAAAATGGATGAGTTACTGAATGAGTTTCTCGAAGATTTCAAGGAGAAATCATTAGAAACCAAAGGTTGGCCCACCTTTCTCTCTGCTTATGTTGTATCCAAGGCAGCTATGAACGCGTATACAAGAATTCTGGCCAAGAAGTACCCAACTTTCCGCATCAACTGTGTATGCCCTGGTTATGTCAAAACAGAAATAAACGACAACACTGGTATTTTCAGTGTAGAAGAAGGTGCTGAACATCCAGTGAGATTAGCCCTGCTTCCTGATGATGGTCCCACTGGCCTCTTCTTTGTTCGGAAAGAAGTATCTTCTTTTGTTGGGTCTGGTGATCATTTTTAGCTCCATTCTCTCAGATGAGGGGGAAGATGGAAGCAAATCCACATGTGTGATTTGCCTAAAAAACTCGTGATATTTACGTACCAATGCAAGAAAGTAGAAACAATGCCTTGGGGTGATTAAACAATATGGTGATAGTATTGTCCAAATGAATGTAAAATAAATAAGTTATGATTGTTAATGTCATACTGTTATGGTTTGAGCTAGAAAATCTTTAACTTTTCAATGGTTTTTGTGCCAGTGAACTCCGGACAAATTCACACGCTCAATAAAAAAGTTCTCATCTAGATAGTTTATTAGGTTAGTCAACAGGCTCAATGAAACCAATGGATCTTGGCACATCGTCTAGTAATGATTGGAGTAAGATGAGATATCAATTCTGGGATTGACTTATATTGGTTCTTGGCATGATTGATCTTGCTAATATAGTTGAATTATTTCAGCAGCACTGGCCTGGTTTTGCTCACCTCTCACTATTTGTACTTCTTGGATGAGGAGAATTTTGTATTTGAAGAGCTGTTTGGCTAATAAGTCGTTGAGTGTGTATGAACAACAGAACAAAACACTAGTCTCAGAAAGTGCAGCAGATACAAGACTACATGGTGGATTGATAAATAATGCTCTTTTTGACCTTGTGTAGATGTATGGTTGGCGATGCAACCTTTTTGATATTATGAATGACTAAAGTGTTCTACTTCTTTTGGGTGCCACCTCCGATTTTAAATCCTGGCCCGCCTTTGTTTTCGATCCATTGATGTAGCATTTTTTACTTCCTCCGGTTCATTTTGGTTGCTTGGTCTTCTATTTTGAGATCAGGGAATGTACCACATTGATTACTTCGTTTGAAAAGTCAAAGAAAAATTGAGTAAATTTCCAGAGATTAACCCTCATAAATAATTAAAAGTAGCTTTAAAGGTAGATAATAAGGGGTAATATAGGATATCTCATAGGGGAGATGCATTAATGAAAATGCAAATCTTACAATGTGATTCCACTTTTTTTTTTTAAATTACTTTATTATACATCATGGTAGAATGCTTTATATAATTGACTCCCAAACACTTAGAAATGCAAATTGAACAGGGAAAGTCTAGTCAATTATAGGTTCAATTACTACGATCACCGGAAAGTTTATATTACAGAGCACGTCGAAAATAATAAGAGTAACAGGTTTATAGGACGTCGATAAATGCATGATTGGAAAAGGAAAAAAACACTTTATCGAACAAAACACAAATGTGTTATGATCATGCATTTATGCGCCTCTTATAAACCTAAATTTCGGTATTGCCTTGATGCAGCTAGTCTCTTTTTCCAAGGATAGCTCAAGTCTATCCACTTCAGTCCCCGCAATGAAGTTGTGCGTGGCTCCCGTATCAACCAACGCACAAATAGACTTGCCATTCACCTTGACATCCACAAGCTAGTTGTGGATGACTTGCCACAAGATTTCTTCACCACATCTTGCTCCTTAGGAGGCACCAACCATTTTGGTCTAGTATCCTTGCCCTTGGGATTGTGCAACGCCAATGCTCTGGATGTGGAATGAAAGAAGCTTGGTAATGTGCACATAAATCAAAATGATTCTTGGGTCTGCCCTCTCTGATGCTTTTTGGCTTTGATTTGAGGGCATGATTCCATAGCAAACTCGATGGTATAGGGGGACCACTGTTTCAGTGGTATTTTGTGAGCAACCACTTTGTGCACTTATTGCCAAAGGTTAGGTCTGTCTCAAATCCATCTGTTTCAGTGGTATTCTGGGAGTAGCCACTTTGTGCATTTATTGCCAAAGGTTAGGTCTGTCTCCTATCCATCCCCTGCCCATACCCCCAATTATTGGGGACTAAATGGGTTATGTTATTGTTGTTGTATCCTTGCCCTTGGTGCTAGGGCGCTTCTTCTCCATAGCATTCACCAAGTGGAAGGCACCAACCCTGGATCCGCTTGCTTTAGAACCCTTGTCACTGTGCCTACGGGTCTAGTGTGATGAAAAGTTAAACATGATCAATAAGTGAAACAAGTGGGTTCTCAGCAGCCCAAACAAAAAACATGGGTTACTATTGAAATATCAGGCGAAGACTTTTTGTGCTTCCGTGATACGTTTTGTGATTGCATAATAAATATGAGTTTATCATGTATTTGTTTTTTCCTCTTGTAATACCTATAAATAGGTGTGTAATCTATTAAGTTTTTCATCAAGTGTGGAGTAAGAGAACATCAATAAAAATTGTGAGTGTTTGTTCAAATCTCTTAATGAGTTTCATACATGAAAAGTGTGTGATCTATACTCCTCCACTCAACAAATTGGTATCAGAGCCCCCAGGCTCATCTGAAAAAAATTCTCTCTAAAAAAAAAAACCTTTTGGCATTTGGTGCTCAACTGCCTTTGTTGCCCAGAAACCAATTCACTCAAAATCAGATTTTTGAGTGCTGATTGAAGATTGTCTCAGCTGGAAACGACGATCCGTTTACGGATTCCTACGTAGCCTACACTGAAATTGAAGGTTGGGGAGTGAGATTTTCTCTCACCGACGCTCCCACGGGTTGTTTCTTCTTTAGCTTCGGCGAGCCAATGCCGTTTCATCCAACACCAGACGTGGGGTCTCACGTTGCCGTACACAGCTCAAAGTTTCTGCGTTTGAAAGGAAGCATTATCTCTCTGTCTTTGGGTTCAACAGAAAAGGAAGAGGTATCTTTGATCTTACCAAAAAAAAAAGGAGGTCATTTTGTTTTTATCATTTAAGATCTGCAAGTACACCTATTATTTAAGGCAAATTTTATTGTTGCCGACAAAAACCTAAGAAGTTGTTGAGATCTTATTTACTACCCCAAGGCTAGTTTCAAGTGGTGATTACACATCAGACAAGCATTGAATTTATTTCTCTATCAATAAGACGTGATTTTGGAAGTATCTTGATTAAAACTAGTCCATTCAATTTGGTGTGGCCAAGTGGGCCCATTCAATTGAAGTCTCACTAGGCGACTTACACTGCAAAGCTTTGGAAGCAATTTTTTCAAAAGCGGTGATTATTGATAACATCCAACTTGACATTTTTAAGTGGGGTCGTGCCATTTTTTTTTTCCGAGAGCAAACTTACGTTTTAAATACCAATGGCCAACGGAACTTCACCAGCACTTATTCCAAAGCTCACCGAGGACAATTATGATAATTGGTCCATCCAAATGAGAGCATTATTGGGTGCTCAAGAAGTCATGGAGATAGTGAAAATGGAGTGAGGAAACACGTCATCTCAAAAAGAAGAAGCGAGCTTTGAAGGAGGAACAAAAAAAAATTCCGTCTTTGCGAAAAGAAGGATTGCAAAGCTAGGTCCATCATCTACCAAGGACTTGATGAGATGACGTTCGAGATCATCGCTTCCGCTACATCTTCTAAAGAAATTTGGGAGACGCTGCAGAAAACATACAAAGGTGTTGGCAAAGTAAAGAGGATTCGCCTTCAATCTCTACGAGGCGAATTCGAGTCTTTACGGATGAAACCCTCAGAATATATTTCTAAGTATTATGGTCGAATCATGACGGTTGCAAACCAAATGAGAAGAAACGGAGAAGCTTTCACAGATACGAGAGTTATAGAGAAGCTTCTTCGATCGTTGGATCCGAGATTCAACTTCATTGTTGTTACGCTGGAAGAACTTAAAGACGTAACAACCATGTCTATCAAAGAACTTATGGGCTCGCTGCAAGCCCATGAACAGAAGTTGCATAGTGATGATGATAGAACCGTAGAGCAAGCTCTACAGACGAAGTTGTCCCTCAATAAAGACAGGCACAAGCAAGGGGGGACATCACAGAGAGGACGTAGCTATGGTTCTCATGGAAGAGGTTCTGGAAGTTCAAATTTCAGAGGTAAATGAGGCAAAGGATTTTCCAAAGGAGGAAATCAAAACCATGCTCCAAAAGGAGGTGGTCATGGACAGCAAAGCAGTAACAGAGGTGGAAAACAAGGAAAAAGAGGTGGTTACAACAACCGACCGAACATTGACAAAAGCAACGTTCAATGTTACAACTGCCAGAAGTATGGTCACTACATGAAAGAATGCAGAGGAAGGCCAGCATCAAATCAAGTTGGCGAAACAGCCAACTATGCAGACAAGTATGGTCACTACGTGAAAGAATGCAGAGGAAGGCAAACATCAAATCAAGTTGGCGAAACAGTCAACTATGCAGACAAGGAGCCAGCAGGAGGAGATTCAATGAGTCTCATGGCGCATAGTTCCACCGAACGGGATCAAGGTACATGGTTCCTTGATTCCGGAGCTAGTAATCATATGACTGGCTCAAGGCATCTATTTACTAAACTTGATAAAAAGGTTCAGGGAAATATCTCTTTTGGCGACCTCTCCAAAGTCTCAGTTCAAGGGAGAGGAAATATTGTGATTAAACGGAAGAATGGAGATCATGCATTCATTTCCAATGTCTACTATGTTCCAGACATGAAGACTAACATACTTAGTCTTGGGCAACTCCTGGAGAAAGGCTATCAAATTAGCTTTGAAGGATATACAGCCCGGCGATCCGCAGATGCTCGAGGGAAGTTGGTTACTCGCGTAAAGATTGCGAAGAACAGGATGTTTCCGCTAACTATTCTTCATGACACGCCAAAGTGCCTCAATGCAATTATCAACGACAAAGACTAAATATGACATCTCAGTTATGGACATCTCAACTTTGAAAGCTTGAAGATGTTGGCGAATAAAAAGATGGTCAAAGGCCTACCTCATATCCAACATCCAAATGAGGTATGCGAAAATTGTGTTCTTAGCAAACAACACATACTTGATTTTGGGAAGCAAGTTGATTGGAAAGCAAGCATGCCGCTCGAGCTAGTACACACAGATGTGTGTGGTCTGTTGAAGCCAATCTCAAACGGACAGAACAAATACTTCCTCATGTTCACCGATGACTATAGCAGGAAGACGTGGGTATACTTTCTCAAACGGAAGTCAGAAGTATTCGAGAAGTTCATAGACTTCAAAGCTCTTGTGGAGAAAGAAAGCGGCTACTACATCAAAATGTTGAGATCAGACCAAGGAGGAGAATACACTGGAGATCAGTTCGATGGATTCCTTAGACAGCAAGGAATCAGACACCAGTGTACACCAGCATACACTCCTCAGCTAAATGTTGTATCTGAAAGGAAGAATCGTACCATCCTCAACATGGCGAGAAACATGCTGAAGGATAAAGATCTGCCCAAGAGATTTTGGGCTGAAGCAGTTCAATGTGCGGTCTATCTACTCAACAGATGTCCTACGAGGAGTTTGAAGTTAAAGACACCACAAGAAGCATGGACTGCGTACAAGTCAGGCATGGCCCATCTCAGAGTGTTTGGTTGTATTGCCTACGCAAAAGTTCCAGAGGCAAACAAAACCAAACTTGAAGACAAATGAGTGAAGTGTATCCTTATTATTGGATACGGTGACTGGACGATGGGATACAAGCTATACAATCCCGTCATTCAGAAGGTAATATACAACAGAGATGTCATTTTCAAGGAAAATGAATCCTGGAGTTGGGATCAGACAGAAGTTACCAGGAATATGGAGCTGACTGTTGAAGATGAAGAACAGGTACAAACTAGGGAGGTACTTAGAAGATTAGAAGAGCAGCCATCACCGTCTCGTGGTTTCCCTTCACCACAAAGAGGTGAACCATCCTCACCAGCTACAAAAGAGCTTTCCAACATGAGGCCTAGAGGAACGCGAAGCCTGGATGATCTATATCGTAATATAGATCCGTTGGATGCAGACTTCACTATGTTCTGTATAGAAATGACTTGTGATCTAGTTAGCTTCGATGAGGCTAACCAAGAAGACAAATGGAGGAAGGCTATGGATGAAGAGATTCAATCCATAGAGAAAAACAAAACCTGGGAGCTGACAAATCTTCCAGAAGGCTATAAGACCATTGGTGTGAAATGGATCTATAAAGCAAAGAAGAATGCTCAAGGAGAAGTTTAGAGATACAAGGCCAAACTCGTAGCTAAAGGCTACAAACAGAGGGAAGGTATAGACTATGGCGAAGTCTTTGCCCCTGTTGCCAGGATGGAGACGATCAGGATGATGATCTCATTAGCTGCTCAACACAGATGGAAGATCTACCAATTAGACGTCAAGACTGGATTTCTAAATGGATTTCTGGAGGAGGAAATCTATGTCGATCAACCACCTGGATATGTGAAGGAAGGACATTATGACAATGTGTACAAGTTGAAGAAGGCGCTGTATGGATTGAAACAAGCGCCACGTGCATGGAATACAAGGATCGATGCATACTTCCAGAAGAATGAATTTGAGATGTGCTCTTACAAGCATGCACTCTATATGAAGAAGGAAGCTGATGGAAGCTTACTGTATGTATGCCTATATGTTGATGACTTGATTTTCACAGGCAACAATCCAGCTATGTTTGATTCTTTCAAACAGAGTATGGTCCGAGAGTTCAAGATGACAGATATCGGATTGATGACACACTTTCTTGGAATAGAAGTGATGCAGGGAGATAATGGTATATTTATCTCTCAAGTTGGATACGCCAAAAGCATCCTCTAGCGTTTTGGCATGGAGAAAAGTAATCCAATGACTACTCCAGTTGAAAGTGGAGTGGAACTCAAAAAGAGCGAGGTCGGTAACGTTGATCCGACATATTTCAAGAGTCTGGTAGGAAGCCTTTGCTACCTGATGTGCACAAGACCAGACATACTATATGGTGTTGGTCTTATCAACCGATACATGGAGATACCTGACCAATCCCATCTGAATGCAGCCAAACGGATTTTGCGCTATGTCAAGGGTACAGTCACTGAGGGACTGTTTTATACAAGTACTGAAAACTTCAAACTTGTCGGCTATTCAGATAGTTATTGGGGAAAAGATTTGGATGAGAGAAAAAGTACTACCGGATTGACTTTCTTTCTCGGAGATACAACCTTCACATGGTCATTGAAGAAACAAGCAATAGTGACACTATCATCTTGTGAAGCTGAGTATGTAGCAGCTTGCTCAGCTGTTTGTCATGCTATATGGGTCCGGAATATGCTGAATCACTTGGGAATTTCTCAAGAAAATCTCACGGAGATCTATGTCGATAACCGCTCCGCAATCACATTAGCCAAGAATCTGGTGCATCATGAAAGAAGCAAGCATATCAGCACACGCTTCCATTTCATCAGAGAGCATGTGAAAGCAAAAGAAGTGGAGCTAGTTTCTTGCCGGACATATGACCAAGTTGCTGATATTTTCACGAAGCCCCCTAAGCATGAAACCTTCATCAAAATGAAGACAATGCTTGGAATGAAGAAACCCCCAGACTCAAGTTTAAGGGGGATGATGAAAAGTTAAACTTGATCAATAAGTGAAACAAGTGGGTTCTCAGCAGCCCAAACAAAAAACGTGGGTTACTATTGAAATATTAGGCGAAGACTTTTTGTGCTTCCGTGATACTTTTTGTGATTGCATAATAAATATGAGTTTATCATGTATTTATTTTTTTCTCTTGTAATACCTATAAATAGGTGTGTAATCTGTTAAGTTTTTCATCAAGTGTGGAGTAAGAAAACATCAATAAAAATTGTGAGTGTTTGTTCAAATCTCTTAGTGAGTTTCATACATGAAAAGTGTGTGATCTATACTCCTCCACTTAACATAGTGGACTTTCTATTTCTACATATGGATGATAGAGATTAGAGAGAGTAGGGAATGGACGCAAAGAAGGAAAGTCTATGTTAATAGTTTCCGGCCCATCTATTATTGTTCATTTCCAGACTCAATTAACATAGCTTTTTCTTTAGTTGTTCGGAGGAGACGATAGATTAGTTAAAGGTGGTATTTCTTATGTGCAGGCCTTGAAGGAACGAAAAGTTCGCTTTTTCATGGCTATATACTAATATCCTTTTTGTAGGTAATGTCAATAGAATAGAATCACCATAGACTAAGGGAAGAGCATCAAGCAATGATATGCTTTGCAAGCAAATGGATCAATGACTAGTTCTCATGGTAAGATGGGCTACTCAGACTAGAAGACACTAGGAGATACCTTCCCACTAGGATAGGAAGTTGCTCACCTTGGAGCAATCCAGGAATAAGTAACCTTTTGGGAAGTCCTTGGAGCTTAGGTGACCAAAGCGGACAATATTGTGCAAGGTAGGGGCAGGTTGTTACAATTGGTATCAAAGCACAACCCCGGACTACGGGGTAGGAGCCACCTCTTGAATCCTTGAGTGGGAACAAAGTGCTATGCAGAACTAAGTGATATACCTCCTGGGGGAAGGTCGTTGGGCCAATATGCAACGAGGACGTTGCATCATAAAGTGGGGAGAATGTGACAGCCCATGATCCACCTGGATGCAACAAAGCTATGCGATATAAGAGAATAGATCATGCCACCAAAGTTGAGCAGGCTTTTTAAAGCGATGCGAACATCGAAAACTTCGTTGGTGCTTCCGGTTAAAGTGTGTCACCCGGAAGCGATCAGGGGATGAGGTGACACTTGAGGAAGTCGCCGGAGCTTGGGTGGCCAGCGGATAATTTTATGCGAGGTAAGGGCTGATTAAGATTCTAATCGAAGCGAAAAAGCTATTGATTTGGTTATAAAAGTAGGTACATGACGAATTTTTCCAATTTTACAGGAGTCCTTCTACTTTCCTTGCGTCTGAGAATTGTACATACCGTATGCCAAACTGGCGTCGCCGACGCCGATTATTGGGTTCCAAGCGGCCGATCCGAGGCGTTGATCACGTTCTCAGAATCAAATTCCAAGTTGGTGCTAGCGAGGGGTCGAGGCAATCGGGCGGCTTTATGAGCTCGATCAAAAATCACCCCATTTCATTCAAAAATTTCAAATGAAATGGGGTAATTTTGGATCGACTCATATCCCGATTGCCCTCGATTCCCATCACCGCCCACTCACCTGCATTCAGAACGATCCATCAACCCGGAATCGGGCTTTTTCCAAACCCATTATCGCGTCGGCGGCACTGACGCCGGCCGGGCATACTGGCCTGTACACTTGCATCGGTCCCTTTAGATTTATCGATTTTACAGTATGATGATGAGGGCTCCAGACACTCCCTTTCAATAGTCTCTCAAGAATAAATGTAGTTCGATTGGCTGAGTTGGCAGTGAACCCACAAATGAAAACTACTTGACCGCAGACAAGCTAACCGTCCATAATACTGTCAAGATAAGAACCAATGCTAGAGAGCAGAAACAGAGGCGAAGCATTCCTTTGTCACTGTGGCACATCCCACCTTTTCAGCTATGGCAGAAACACGCACAGCAACAAACAGGTTTGCAGTTGTTACAGGGGCAAACAAAGGAATAGGATTTGAAATCTGCAGGCAATTAGCTTCGAAAGGAATAATGGTGGTTTTGACAGCCAGAGATGAGAAGAGGGGTACTGAAGCTCTTGAGAAGCTCAAAGGGTCTGGACTCTCTGATCTTGTGGTGTTTCATCAGCTTGATGTGGCTAACCCTTCTAGTATTGTTTCTCTTGCTGATTTTGTCAAGACCCAGTTTGGAAGGCTTGATATCTTGGTATTGTTGAAATCCCTTCTCAGTTCCCCCTTCTTTTTCTGGGTTTTCTTTGTTTTTGGATAACGTAGTGAAATTCATAATACTGTATTCAATTTAAAATTTTTGAGTAATTCCCTATTTGTTTCGCCTTATTAGGAGCTTATTGAGCTTAAAAAGTAAATTTTTGCCTACTTCAGCTGAGTAGAATTTCCAATCTTTTTGGGTTTTTGTTGTTTGCCTTTTCAACACCAAGAAAGAAACTCAGAATAACCTCAAAAAAATTTCTTTAGGATTTTTCCTCAACAAAACTAGGTTTTAAATTTTTTTTTTTAAGTGGAAAAAAAAATATGGGAATACCTAGTCGTTACTCACTTCTAGTTATTTTTTAGGTAAATAAACCGGATTTATGACCAGAAAATGAAGCATTCCATGATTTGATGCTCATTATTGGTTATATTGATGGAACATTTTTCTTTCTACATGGTGCATAATTCACTTCAATTACTTCAAGAAGCATGAGAAAATGAAGTGAAATTTAGTGATTTCTTCAAGAACTGTGGCAGGTGAACAATGCAGGGATCATTGGGGCCATGATAAATTGGGATGCTTTCAAAGCTACAGGGGCGCCTGCTGCTGCTGGGGTGAGACTCACCTATTTTTTATTTCCCTTCTCTCATATTTTTTATTTCCCTTCTCTCGTAGAAAGCATTATGAAGTGCTCATGCCTTCTGATATAGAATTCTGGTTAGTCATCCATTTGATAAAAAATATTTGCTAAAATTAACAGTTGATTTTAGCAAATGAGGAAGCCATTTGCTAAAATCAAAGATTATTATCCGTTGTTTGACTACATATGAGCACCAGATTAGACTATTATATATCTGAGGAGACTACATCAGTTAAAATCTTTACAGCTTGGATTATATACTCATCGGAAAAATTGTCCTTTGTCAATACCATGGGGTGTGGTATTATTAATCCAATCACTATTGATCTGATGGGATTTCATCTAATCAGATTATAAATACCTTCACTATCAGAGCCGTCAAACAAAGTTGTCTTTACTGAATAGTCTCACTCTATGCAGTCTAGAGACCAAATAAACTGGAATGAGTTGATGACTCAAACTTATGAGTTGGTGAAAGAATGCTTGGAAACAAACTACTATGGAGCAAAAGGGATGATTGAAGCATTTATTCCTCTCCTCCAGTTATCCGATTCGCCGAGGATTGTCAATGTTTCTTCTGGCATGGGGAAGTTAAAGGTACAAAAGTTGCCTAAGCCTCATCCAAGTGTGTAAGATTTCCACTGCTAATGAACTTATATACAGGCATTACTACCTTTCTGTTTTGACTTGAGAAAATGAACTGTTGAAGTTGATAGAACAAGATTAATCACAATTGCTCTGAATCTCGTATCAAATCAAATGGAATTTTCTCGTGTTAGAAGAGGGTGCTTTTATCTTCGGCTAGAACCAAAAGTAGCTATGTTTGGATGGAAAAAATCAGAGTGAAGGGACGTACATCAAAGCTGCTACTGTCAGTTATTCAAGCTGCTGCTTTCATGAGGAATTCTAGCTCTAGGGGAAACGTATCATACTTTAAAATTATGTGAATCTCATCTACTTTAGGAAAATAATTAATTTTAAGCAGGTGGTTAAAATTCATGGAAGAATAGTATTCCAGCTTGAGCAGGTAATCAGGAGTCTTTTCCTGTTCCAAAATCTTCACTCCTTTTTTAAACGGTAGAATCATGAAGACCCAAAAGAATGATGATAGACTAAAACAAAAATGGAGATGGTTTGCGTTACCATACGGAGGATATGGCTGAAAGTTGAAACACCCCATATTTTCCTGCCATGATGGTAAACTTATTGTAGCCTTTTGTAGTTAATCTTAGTTTGTTTTAAATTGGTGTTTCAAATAAATAGATGCAGTGAATTAATTACTGTTAACGATTACATTCTTAGCCATGTGAGACTCCCATGGGTGATGTGGGATTCAATTCTTACGTAGTCTGGAGAAGTGATTCCTGCTTGAGTTGGTAATTTGGAAGAATTTTCACATTTCCATTCAGTTCAAGCTAATGGAGTCATAAATTCTCAGAACATTCTCATTCCTCAAAGGATTACTGCCATACGAACCTATGGTTATGATGATGGTAAACTAATCAACGTGGTGCATAATGCATATGAATCTTATGCATAGCTATCTCCAAAACCACTGGCAGGATTTTGCTGTTGGAAATTCATACTCATTAAACCATCTGTGCACGTCCTAATTAGTTTTTTTTCTTCTTCTCATCTTGCTGCTTCAGAATATACCAAGTGAACGGGTTAAAGGAGTATTAAATGATGCTGAAACCCTCACAGAAGAAAAAATAGATGAGTTACTAAACGAGTTTCTCGAAGATTTCAAGGAGAAATCATTAGAAGCCAAAGGTTGGCCTACCTTTTCCTCTGCTTATATAGTATCCAAAGCAGCTATGAATGCGTATACAAGAATTCTGGCGAAGAAGTATCCAACTTTCCGTATCAACTGTGTATGCCCTGGTTATGTCAAAACAGATATAAATAACCACACTGGTATTTATTGTGTAGAAGAAGGTGCTGAACATCCAGTGAGATTAGCCCTGCTTCCTGATGATGGTCCCACAGGTGTCTTCTTTGTTCAGAAAGAAGTATGTTCTTTTTTTGGGTGAGTGTTACTTCCAATCTCTAAGATGAAGGTGGAAGTAAATCATGTGTAATAAGCCAAAAAAACGCTTGTGATAGACAACTTGAGCCTCAGGGTGGTTAAACTATATGGTGAATAGAACAGTCAGTTGGCATGTAAAAACATAAGAGTTGTGACTTACAAAGTCATTCTTCTCGTTTGCACTATAAAAGTTAGAGCCTGTTTGGCCGCTGGTTTTTCCCATTTTTGCATTCTGTTTTTTCACTTCTTGGTGTTTGGAGCAAACCACCCAGAACACATTCTGCCATAACTCGTTTTCCAATTTTGTGTTTCCAAGCCAGAAGTGAAAAAGAGATGAGGAGCTACTTTTCCATTTTTCATTCTCTTTTTCATTTTCCCCTCATTTCGCTCGTTAATCCTCTGTCACCTTTTGTCTCTATAAAAAAAAAATGATCGACGGCGAAAACTTGAGCGCCAACGGGAGATTTTGAATGGACGGTGTCTGGTTTCAAACCTTCCATGATATGGGAGTCCCGATCTAACTTTGGGGGATTTGGAGTTTGGATGTGGTAGAAAAAGGGAGGAGTGGAAGAAAAAAATAATCCTGATGGGATTTGGGGCGTGAATGGGTTTGGTGCGGATTTTGATTTGTGTTCATCAAATTGAAGTACAATAGAGAGAGTGATTTGTGTTTATGGAAAAAAATTGATTTGTGTTCATGAAAAGCGTTGATTTTGGGTTTTTGGTTGATTTCACTATGTTGAGATTGAGAGAGAGAGGGAGAGGGAGGATATACTATTTTAATAGACAGCGGTTTTAAAATTAAACTGCCTCAGTTTTTCCATTTTATAGTACATTATTTATATTAATGGGAGACTTTCAGTTAAAAAAGTAAAATTGAAGAGCAAAATTTTTTTCTTCAAAAAACAAATAAATAATTGGACGGGACACGTCGACAAAAATATTTTCCAACATAACTTTAAAAAGCTTCCTAAAAAAAATTATCCGTACACATTTTGAATGCAATAAGAAATAAACAAGAGCAAAATAGTAAACAATCAATTCATAATTCATTTTCATCATTATTTTCTCAAACACTACACTTGTTGCAAAATGAATTCGCACATTTTCCCAAACACTTCTCTATCATAATCCAAAAAGCCAAAAAATTAAAAATAAAAAGTTAAAAAATGGACTCCCAAACACTCCCTTACTATATTAGTGTTTTTGATGAGTCGCATTTCTTTTCCAATCTCATTGCTGGACATGCCCACCAACTTTATCATCGACGGTCATGAATACACCATAGGATATCTGGCAACTTTATTGCAGGATGTTGACGATGATATTTATTGGAACAATCGCCCAAACGATCTCTTAGCCACATGGAGAGAACAAGAAGGTATTTTCGAAGATGCAATAAGCATGTTGAAAAGACGTGGAAAGGACATTTGGCGTGCTACTAGAGGGTTTTTGGCTTAAAAACTATAATCCAGATTATTGGATTATTTGTTTTGTCTTTATTCAAAAAAAATTTCATTTATTAGTTTTGCGTCAAGATTTTATGGTTTCTGGATTCCTCTCGACGAAACGAATCTAACAAGTATAAAATTATGGTTAAAACCAAATATGTTTTTGAATAAAGCCAAAATACTTGGATTGGCTAATAATCCAAGTATTTTGGCTTTATTCAAAAAAATATTTGGTTTAACCATAAATTTATACTTGTTAGATTCGTCTTACTGAGAGGAATCCGAAAACCACAAAATCTTGACGTAAAAGTAACAAATGCAAAAAAAAATTGAATAAAGATAAAACGAAAAAACCAAAAAATCATAATCTACTTTTTAGCCAAAGCACCCCTAGCTCGTTTTGCAATAGTATGGGCTGGGCCGGCATTATTTTTGTATTAATAAGAGTTGGCGGCCAGTTTGGAGCAAAGAAAAAAGAAAAGGAAACTAAATCCATACCAAATAGTATATGTATGGATTTTTTCCCCCTTTTTTTATTTTTTGTGTTGGTTTCTATAGACGAAAATTTAGTAGTACTTATATAATTTGAGTTTTTGAAAATTCATTCAATTCAATTTGAATATTCTGCTTTTATTCTCCCGGGAAAGATATGGATAGGGATCAATTGGTGATTGCGTTCATGTGACATTTTGACTTTACCCTCCTCCAATTATCAAATTCTCCAAGAATCGTTAATGTTACTTCTGCTCGGGGAAAGTTAAAGGCACTTTAGTAGCACCCCTTGTGGTTGGAAACATTGACATTGCAGAATTTTGTTGGTTTTCAACTTTATTGTACCCAAGTGTTTGTTAATCTTAGTTTGTGTCGTACCGTTTTCAGTATATACCTAGTGAATGGCCTAAAGGAGAGTTGAACGACGCCGAAGGCCTTACAGAAGAGAGAATCGAAGAGGTATTGAAAGTGTTTCTCAAAGATGTCAAATTAAGACGGTTAATTAGAAACCAAAGGCTCTGGTCTGCCGATACAGTATCCAAAGCCGCAATGAACTCGTATACAAGGATTTTAGCCAAGAAATAGCCAACTTTTCACATCAACTGTGTGTGCCCTGGCCCCTGGCTCTGTGAAAACAGATATAAACAGCAACAACGGTAAATTTGGTGCAGAAGAAGGCGCGCCAAGTGTTGTGACGCTAGCCCTGGTGCCTAAGGACAGTCTTTCTGGCCTCTTCTTTGATCAGAAAGAAGTAGTATCTTTTGTTGGATGAGTATTGTTTGTTGCAGGATTTTCGTCGTTGATTATGGCCCAGATGGTATAAACACCCTGAGTTAATTAAACAAGGGTCCGTTTTTGGAGAGGACATAGTAAATGGGTATTTACTTCCAGAAGGACAATAACTTTTTCTTAAATGTCAAAAGGACAAATCATCTACACATTTCAAAAATGCCCCCATTAGCCAATGAAAGTGCCTAAACCCCCAAACCTAATGAAAGTGCCTAAACCTAAACTCTAGGGTACTCTATGAAAGTGCCTAAATACTAGGGTACCCTATGAAAGTGCCTAAACAGCTAAAACCCTATTATCGGAAAGTGCAACATAAGTGCCTAAACCCAAAATGCCTAAACTCACTATACCCTACCCCAAAGAGCCTAAACTTCCTAAAATTGAACCCCAAAATTGAACTCATCCCCAAAATTGAAGAGAGAAAAATTAATTTTGTCCCACCAATTAAACTTGTCTCATCCTTGTGTGTGAGAGAAAGAGGGGTTTGACAGCGACGGGACGAGAGAGAGAGAGAGAGAGTGAGTGAGTGAGTGATGGGTCTTGAAAGTGACGGGCTACAGTGCTAATGGGAAAGTTACGGGCAGTAATAGCATTAATAAGTGTCACTTTCATGGAATAGTGGCGTGACCAATGCCAACTTTTTCTTTTGTCCGCTGGATATTTCTCCTCACAGTGAGCGTGAGTGGTGTGGGTCATTAAGGGTATTTTTGTCTAGTATTGTACTTAAGATATGAAAAATTACCTATCAATGTATTAGATGTCTTAAAATAAGTTAAGTTGGACTAAACATCATTTAAAGCCCCAAATTTGTCCTTTAGACTAATTTTCTGATTAAGGGGATGTGGTGAAATTTCTTGTCAGTGTGAATGTAAAATAAAATGGCTTCCAGAGTTCCAGCGTTATACCTGAATTTTCGTGTGATTTTTGTGATGAAATCCTACCATTCCTGTAAGCCCGGACAAATGCTCACGTACGCAGCTAAATGTCTTCAGAAGCCCCCAGCAGTAGGGATGTCAATGGATCGGTTTGGTCCGGGTTTTGCGATTACCATACCCAAACCCAAAGTATTTATCTATACCCAAATTCAAACCGATATCCGATGGGTATGAATTTTAGTGCACCATAACCAAACCATATGGATTTGGATTTTATCCAAATCGCACCAAACCCGCATTAATATTCATTTCATTAATGAACATATGAAGCAAAAAGATTATATATTAAAATAAAAAGATAATATATCATATGATTTTTCTATTAAACATCTAAATTTCGACATAATCAAAGAAAATAACTACTAAATAATAAACTTTTCTTAAGAGGTTTCTATGGAGACTCTTGAGATTTTTAAAGGATTTGAAAAGAATAAGGATAGAGATAAAATAAAAAGTCTCTGAAAGTTATGGATTGAAAAATAAAAATTACATGTACATAAAAAATAATATTTATATATATATATATATATATATATATCCTATAAATAATATTATATGGATCGGTTTGGGTTTGGGTTTGGCCGAATACTTGCTAAGATCAAACCCAAATTCAAACCCGCTGGGTATTATGTTTTCAAAACCAAACCCACTTCATGAGTAGAAAAAAATATAAAAAACCTCACCAATTAGGTCGGTTTGGCTTGGGTATCCATTGATTTTGGGTGAAATTGTCATCCCTACCCAGCAGCATTATGTTAAGGAGATATGTTATTTTTCAACAAACTGTTTTTTTATCGGAATTTTCCTGGTATGGTAGACATTGGACCCCACAGGTACTAGAATAAAATAGTTTTGTCATTATCATTTCCCGTATAACATATAGACTTCAAAATAATGCAGGCCTTGTTCGGTTATTTAGTTTAGTTTAGTTTTGATGATGTAAGTAGATGTAATAAGTGGAGAGAGATAGAGATAAATAATGATGTAAGTAAAATTAAAACAGGGCCGAAACTGGCCCAAAACTCCCAACCGAACACGGCCGCAAGAATTTTAGGTGGGATTCGTGGGAAGATTCTGTCCTGTTCTTTTGTGAGGAGGAGGTGCATGTTAATTTTGATTCTTGTAAGAGAGCTATAATAATGCAGATGAGGTGTCATCTTTTATTGATCCAAAAAAAAAAAAGTGTCATCTCCTACGAGAATGAGGTATCGAGTGGGAACAACACTAGACCATTAACAAGATCAATTTTGGCATTAGCATTATTCTTTCATTTTAAAAGTTGGGTTAATGGCCTAGACACCCCTTGTACGTATACATTTCCCCCCAAACACTCCATGTACCTAAAAAATCTACAATGACACCACATCTATCTTCCAAACTTTACCTAAACACCCCTTATCATCACTATTTCATCTAAAATCGTCTCAAATCTCAAAGTTCTGGGTCATATTTTGATGATCCAACCCATTCAAGTTGTTTAAAACATGATTTTAAGGGTACATGCGGGAAATCGGCCCAAAATTTGATCGGAAAGTGCTTGATCCAAACAATTTTTCATACATGAAAAATTGTTTGGATCAAACACTTTCCAATCATATTTTGAGCCGATTTCTCCACAATTATACTTAAAACCATGTTTTAAATAAATTGAAGCTTTGGATCATAAAAAAAAACCGATGGTTCTAGATGATTTTAGATGAAAGAGCGACGGAATGGGTGTTAAAGTAAAGTTTGAAAGATAGAAGGGGTGTCGTCGTAAATTTTTTGGGTGCAAGGGGTGTTTGGGGGAAATTTATATGTACCGGGGTGTATAAGTCATTAACCCTTAAAAGTTTTCAATCATACACTTTGATTTGGAAAAGTAAGGAAAGATATGGTGGAAGTGACGTACTTATGGTTGTTAAGCGGTGGATCAGAAGGGTTTTAGGGATATTTTCATATGTATTAAGATAGCTTATGGTTAAATGCTGGCCGCATAATCTCATGAATGTTCAGTTTCTACATTTGGTCCCTGTAATCCCAATGAAAGAAAGAAAAGTCTACATGACAGCAGTTCAACATATGTGGACCGGAAAACCTATGGGTTCAGACAATGCACAGAGTTGTTTGGGTCCCCACTTTTGGGTCTCACACGGATAATCTGAACCGTTCATTCATTTAGAATGATCTTTCGAAAGGCTCAACGATAAATCAGCTCGATCCGACGCTCGTAAGTGGTTGATCCGAAATCTTCCCATTTCATTCGAACGAAAATCATTCTAAGATAATTGAACAGTTTAGATCATCCGTGTGGGACCCAAAAGTGGGTCCCCGAACAACTTTGTGCATTTTCTGTGCTTCCTCTGTATGCCTAGAACTCCCGTGGATTAGACAATTTCGGATACAGTTGTGTCTTTAGTTGTGTTTAATTGCTTATTAAAGAATGAGGTGGAAAAGAAACAAAATGAAGGGTAGGAAATACTATATTAGGTGTGAAATAAAATGAAGTAAAAGGGAAATGAAATTTATTTTCCTACTGTTCATTTCAGTTCTTGGGAGGTAGGAAATACTACTCCATATCTTTAGGAATGGTACTTTTAGGAAGGGTAGTGATTTTTACACTCTTTTTTTTAGTCCATCCGTCTCATATTGTTAGGTCTCTTTCCTTTTTTAGACGTGTCAAAGAATTGTCTATAATTCTAAATTTAATAAGTTTTTTTTATATCCAATATGGATCTTGTTTGATAGATCTCAATTAGTTTCATTAAACAAAGTTGTTAGAATGACAAACAATATTATAGATTATGAGATATAAACAATTGTATGAGACGTTCAAAAAGGTAAATTGGCCCAACAATATGGAACAGAAGGAGGAATAACAATCACTCGCACCCCCTTTTTTGTCACGTTTTCATAGGATTACTACTATTTCAAACATGAAGGGGCAATATAATTAAGGCAAATACTAAAGGCTGCCCTGGGCAGTTGTGTGTAGATGCAATAAATATAGTGGTTGTATTTATGGAAAATATCACTTGTCGCTATTATATTTCATATTAGACAAAAATACTCAATGTAACTATAGGAGTTGTTTTTATGGGAATGATTTGATTCTCGTTGTGGTAACGACTAAATCTTGGAATGATAATAACTACATGTATTATATGTAATTATATGTTTAGGAGTCAAAGAGTGACCCAGGGGGTTGTTAGCTAGACCGTATATTAAATTTATTAGTTGTTAGCTAGACCATATATTAAATTCAGACTAATAAAGACAAAAAAAAATAAGTGTGGATTGTAAAAAATAGATTTTTTCTGTGTGTAAAAGCAACCAATCTAAACTAACCTAATCTAACAACACCACACGCTCTAATGAGGCTTGAACCTGGCCACCAGTAAGGGAGGCATTGAGCCACAAGGTTGAGCTAATTCTTATATATATATATATATATTGATGTAAATTGTTACCCCTTGAGAATTTTATAGAAAAACTCTTCCATCACGAGAAAATTGATTTTTCCCATTCTTCCTGGCCAACCGAACGGCCCCAGAGTGGGCTAATTAACCGATTTTGCGTTTTTTTAAAACTTAAATAAATAAAACGCGTGTTTTTGAACTTTATTCCCAAAGTATGTTAAAACGTTATTACAAAACACGTTTTCTAAAAAGCGTGTTTGCTGAACACGCTTTTGTAGTTGGTTAAGCCGGATTAAGCAAAAAATTAAATTAATGGGTAAATCATCTACTTACCCCTTAAAACTATTTGAAAAATGTTTAATTCCCCATTTAACTATCAATTGCATTTACTTGTCCCTTTAACTATGCAAAAACTACTTAGTTCATCCATTTCATCAATTCCATCCATTTCAAAGTTACCAAAGAGGATATTAAGGCCATTCACCTACTCCTATATCTATGTATATGTATAATACTTCTCCTCTGTTCTCTCCCATTATCTCTTTGATTTCTCTCTCCCGTACCCCTGTCTCTCACTTCCTCGCACTCCTATATGCAATATCACCGCACCTTATCACTTTCTCTCTTTAGAAACAATTTACTCCCATAACTAATTCAATTGAACCCACTCCTTGTTTATTTTCAATTGGGATTCTAAAACATGACGGTTGATTTAAAAACTATTGAAAAGCCAATAGAAACGAGAAGTGAGAGCTAATCGTCTTCTTTAAGGTCGCTATCAAAATCCATTTCATTGAACTCTGACACAACGGCGTTGAGGAAACAGTCCAAGACTCCAAGACCCTCGAGCTAGCAAGGATCATGTTCTTGATAAGCTCTTCAAGCATGGGTATTTAGATGCCGCTGTGTGGGGCAAAGGAAATCTAGTTGAGGAAATAGTTCAGACGATGGACCACACATCGAGAACAATGCTGTAGTCCAAGACCAAGGCTAGGCTTTTTAATTTTCTTAAAGTAGTTGCAACAATGTTGCAATTTTGGAGAGCAAGAAGAAAAACAAGTGTTGAAGATCAAGTTTATGAATATACTCCGTTAATAGTATACTCTTTTCTATCTCTCTCTCTGATTGAGTAGAGTGAAGTTAAGGTTTTCTGATTTCCACCAAACCAAGAGTTGAGTAGGGTTTCGGAGGAAATTTATATTTTACCCTTCAGTTGGCTTTCCTTTTTTGATTTTCCATCCAACTAACGTCAAAATTGGATGGAATTGACAAAATGAGTAATTTTTACATAGTTGAAGGGACAAGTAAATGCAATTAATAGTTGAATGGGGAATTAAACATTTTTCGAATAATTTAAGGGGCAAGTAGATGCTTTACCCTTAAATTAATCATAGAACACCTCAAAAGCGTGTGTAGTAACCACGCTTTATAAAATCGTGTTATGGAAACAAGCCTCTGGGACGAACCTTCTCACGCTTTGCCTTGGTGAAGTAGCAGATGCTAGTAGGCGAAGGAGCAGATCGGCGTCACTGGTTGCTAAAGGTCCAATTATCCAAAACTCTCTCATTATGCTCAGCTATTCTCTCTTTCTCTCTCTTTGGTCCAAACCCAGAACCTAGATACCGACGTACGCGAAATGACTCCAATCAATTAAACTGATCTTGGAAATTGGATGAGTTGGGTTGATTCAATCTAAGGGGAAATTGATGATTTAGGCTTTTATCATTCTTGAGTGTGCAAATAATAGTGTGTAGATATATACACACACACCCACATATATACACATACATATCAGAGCAGGGCCGGCCCCAACATTTGGGTTGCCCTAGCTGACTCTGATTTTAGTTGCCCACTTATTCTTAATGCAAAAAAATAAAATAACATAAAAGTGAAAAAAAATTCAAGTTTGCATTGGACTTTTTAAATTCTTATGAAGAAAATAATTTTGGTCAATATTTTAAATATGACTTGTTTGAAACAAATAATAATAAACCGTGTTAGTTCACTCATTTTTTAAAATTTTCCAAGATTAGAATTTTTTTAAATTAAATGTAAGAAAAAATATCACTTCTAGATTATTTTTGTGTTTGTTAAATGTAGTTTTTTCAACAAAGTGTAATTGAGTAGTGTGATATTTGTAAAATTGTGGATTGAGTGGAAAAAAAGAGAGCCAAAAATGAAAAGGAGAAAAAAGGGGGGAAAAACATGAAAGATTCCAAAGTTAGAAAAAATGATCACTTCTACATTATTGTTGTGTTTGTTAAATGTAAAATTTTTAACCAAGTATAATTTTTTGTTTTTTGTTTTTGTCAATCGTCATTCCTAATCTATTACATGGGGAGAGGGGACAATGAAACTCGATACCGAGATGTAGTATTTGACATTTAAAAGCTTTACCGTATGAGTTAGCCACCACTTGCAAACTGTAATTGAGTAATGTTATTTTTGTAAAATTGTGGATTAGGTGGAAAAGAAAGAGCAAAAATAATAAAAAAAATAAAAGAAAGAAACAAGGATGTAAGGAATGATAGTCTGATGATTCCAAAATCAAAAGAATGGTACTCCGAGGATTCGAAACCGTGGTATCACGGATGAAAACAATCAGCCGGGAACCACCTATGCAACAAATTGGTTTGCGTCAGGTGTCAAAGCTTAATTAAATTTATTTATAACCTGTTTTTTATTTTTCTTTTTCTTTTTTTGGAGGGGGTTGCCCTTACCCAAGTGGGTTGTCCAAGCCCGTGGACTTGCTGGGCTTACCCCAGGGCCGGGCCTGTATCAGAGAGAGAGATGATGAGGATTTTCAAATTAAGGGATGGTTAGCAGAATCACCTTGTTCACTTCACATTTCTAAAAAAAAGTTCAAAAAAATTATTTTCCTATCTTTCAGCTCTTCAATCATTAATCACATTTCTCTACTTATTCATACCCCTCTCTTCAATCATTATTCTCATTTCTTTCTATCTCTTTCCAATTATTACACATCTATCTAATTATTATTTTTTCCAAAAACCCATCCAAACACTATCCCAAAAATATTTCTCAAAATATTCTTCTAAAAACTCTAAACCAAATTAACAAAGCATAGATTTTGGATTAATCCATCGTTATCCCCGGCAGCGAAGAAGGGAAAGAAAGGGTTGCCTTCCCAGCAAACATGGCTACTCAAGCTCTGGTCGGAATAAATCCATTGTAAAAGCGTGGTTCCCAACCACGATTAGTAAAGTGTAAACACATAAGTCATAAGTGTAAACACATTTTTAGAAAGCCTATTTACCAATCAAGTTTTCAAGTCGAATTAGGATTATCTTCCTTTTTTTTTTTTTTGTGTTAATCCATCTTAACTAGTGGTGAAAGGGAAAAATAGAAACACGTTTTTCAAAAAGCGTGCACGTTTTTACGTATTTTAGGAATAAAGTTAAAAAATATGTGTTTTATTTAATAATTTTTTTTTGAAAACGTAAATCTGTTAATGGGTCCCAGAGTGAGACCGCAGAAGCCACGATTGGCTATAATGTGAAGCTGGTTTAGCGAAGCAAGCATTCCTCTGCAGATCCCAACCTGTCAGCTATGGCAGAAAAAATCTCCAACACTGCAACCAAAAGGTTCTTGTCCTTCGAGTAGAATACAAGTTTTCTTCAGTATCTAAAAGCTGCAACTTCCGAGTCCATCTTCCTCTTTTCTTGTTTGTGCAGGTATGCCATTGTTACAGGGGCAAACAAGGGAATAGGATTTGAAATCTGCAGGCAATTTGCTTCAAATGGAATCATGGTGGTATTGACAGCCAGAGATGAGAAAAGGGGTACTGAAGCTCTTGAAAAACTCAAAGGGTTTGGCCTCTCTGATCTTGTGGTGTTTCATCAACTTGATGTAGCAGATCCCTCTAGCATTGCTGCTCTTGCTGATTTTATCAAGACCCTGTTTGGAAGGCTTGATATCTTGGTATGATTGAAAACCCACTTCTCAAATTTTCTTTGTTCTTGTTTCAAAACCTATTCCAGTTTATTGTATAGGAAAATTGTGTGTTATTATTGATTATGGCTGCCATATGCTCGTACTCCTTTGCATTTAAGTCTAAAATTGGAGATATGGGTTGTGTTTCGATTATTGTTTTGTGGAGAAGTAATGTGTTCCAATGCATAATGTCCCCTGCCTTGAGTTCCTCAATTTATGGAGGCACAGGGAGCTGGTATTTTGGGAAAATTTTATTGGCATATGTTGTCGAAGGTCAGATGTGTCCCATCGGATGGGAAATTATTGTTTTTATTTCTTTGTTCGGAGGATTTGTAAAGGGAAACAATTAGGATACGAAAAAGGATAAATTTAACTTCTTCATTTCATTGTGTTATATTTCCCTTGTATTACATGTGGTCCACTATTAGATTCAAGGTTTATGTGATTAGCTTGATAGAATTATATCAGTTCAGGGTTTTATCATGTTTGTAACTTTGTATACAAGAAAAAGGATGTTTGACGTCATTCCATGTTTTTTTTTGGTAACTAGTTCAAGTTATTCAAGTGAGTTATGCATAATTTATTAGTTGCGGATGGCCTCCAAATCTTTTTAGTGATGCCTTGACTTTTCCTTCTTTTTTTTTTTGTTTCCGCAACTCAGTGAGCCAGTGAGGTATGTGCATAGATGATAATGAGCAATCTCAATTTCTGCAGGTGAACAATGCCGGGATTGGTGGGATCAGGATGAATTGGGATGCTGCAAAAACTCCAGGGGCTGGTGGTGGTGGGGTGAGTCTTTGTAAATGATTGGTTTATTTGCTTGAAAAGTTTACAACATATTCCTAATCTTTGCTGTTAAGACGGTCACAAATTAGACGCAGTGACATATTTCTTCATTCAAAGTTCCAACTTAATTTAACTTGTTAGTTTCAACTTTCATTGCTTTGAAAATCATTAATGCTTACAGCCACGGCGAAGGTAGGTGTAAAGATTACTTTTCCAAATAGGTGTCATGGCTGGATTTTGTTCAACTAAGGCCCCATTCAGTTGCAATGGAATTGGTGAAAAATGATGGGAAAATTAACTTTTCTCCAACTTTCTTTGTGTTCAGTTACCATGAGGGTTGTGGGACCCTTAATTTCAACTTTTCTACTGGGAAACACTTGTCCTACAAAATATACATCTTTTTTCCTGTAAAACTCTTCGTCAACATAACACATCAGAGAAAATAAATTTCTTTTTTCTTCAATTCACTTGATTTCACTTTTCCCGGGAATACTTTTGTCACAAAACATTCCCAACAACTGAATGGAGCCTGATGGATTTGTGTGGAGAAATGGCGAAGTACAATTTCCTTCTATAATAGAACTGTGAATTTGAGTAACAGGAAAGATCTACCAGCCTATCAAACTGACTTTACTGAACTGTCTTGCTCATGCAGTCAGGAGGCCAAACTAATAGGAAAGAAATGATGATTCAGACTATTGAGCTGGCCAAAGAATGCTTGGAAATAAACTACTATGGAGCAAAACGGATGATCGAGGCTTGTATTCCCCTCCTCCAGTTATCTGATTTGCCAAGGATTGTCAATGTTTCATCCGAGATGGGCAAACTAAAGGTACAAAATCCTTGAGAACAAGCTATGCACCCTCCTAACAAACTTGTACTGGCATTACTAGCTTGTAGTTCTGACTTGAAGTAAAAAATTTGAGTTGAAAGCATAAGATTAAGTTCTCATTGCTTTTGAATCTCTTAGTAAAAGGATTATCATTGTTCTTAGATGAGGGTGGTTATATTTTCCTGTATACTTAGAAATGGGCCAAATGGCAATGTTTGGATGGCAAGATTTAACTAGAAGGTATGCGAAAACACATTACCAATTACGTAATACACATCTATGTTATTCAAATGATTGGTTTAGATGGGATTTCGCTGGGGGCAGACCTACAAAGTTTCAAAAAAGCATGAGCCCGTCTATACTTTTACTCTCAAGTGATTTACATCAATCAAGAAATGAGCGGTTGTGGTGGAGTATGAACGTGTTCATGAGTGATTCCACTTCCAGCATGAGTCGATAGTTATCATGTATCAGGACTCACTTCCCTATTCCACTCCATTCCAAGCGATGGAATCATGGAGACTTGGAATGGCTTTGCTATTTTCTCCTGCAAGATTTATGCCATCCAAACTTTTGGGTTATAAACAAAAAAAAAGTTTTTTTTCTTATGTAAGATATGTTTGTCCTGTAAGATATACTTGTCCTTGTCTTAGCTGTAGAGCAATGCTTATGCTTTGCCAATGTAAAGCAAGGTTTCTCGTTATGCCTATAAAAGGAGAAGCCCTTCAAGGTTGTAACTTGTAAACAGACTCCCTAAAGCAATAATATCCCTTTGTGTTTGTTCTAAGATCCCTTTCCCTACTTTGTGTTTGTATATACTTTGTGTTTGCATTTGTGATATTAGAGCCATGATGCTCTTAGCTTAAAACTCTTCGTGGGAACTTCTTTTCCAAAACTACTTCAAATTTTTTTCATTGATATAGAAGCGTATGCTCTGTGGTTGCCTTCAAAGGATCCTCCACAATAGAAACTTCATACTCAAAGAACTACTTTGTGTTGTTGTCTCCCTCGACAATTTTGGTTACGAAAATCTTGTGTAACATGGTTAAAGTACCTTGAGACTTTGGCTTATGAGGAAGCAGTGTCTTAGTTTAATTACCCTTGTATATAATATTTAAATAACTAAAATAGGTTAAGAAACAAACTTTTTTGATAATAAAGTAAAAGATTTGTCGTATGAGGAAAGGAAGAACCCAGGTCTTTATATATTCTCAATGGATCGTCCTTCTACCAGCACTGCTCGTACTCCTCGTTCCCACGAAGAGTTTTCAGCTAAGAGCATCATGGCTCTGATACCACAAATGCAAACACAAAGTATGGAAAAGGATCTTCGAACAAGTACACAAGGAGTATTATTACTCTGGGAAGTCTGTTTACAACCTTGGATTCTCCTTTTATAGGCATAAGGATACACCTTTGCTTTACAATAGGCCAATCATAAGCATTGCTTTAGAACACAGATAAGGACAAACATATTTTACCGGACAGACAAACATGTCTTACAGAACAACAGATCTTACATAAGAAAAACAACTTTGACCACCACTTATGGAAAAGTAGAGGAATATGCATTGAGTATAGATAAAGCACCAATAATGTTAACTTTACGTCACTTTAGATGAATACATTGTACATAGCCATATTCGACCCACTTGGTGGAGATTTTGTTGTCATAATCTCATATTTTACTATGTGGCCCACGTCTTAATTTTCTGTTTCAGAATATACCCAGTGCATGGGCTAAAGGAGTGTTGAGTGATGCCGAAAGCCTTACAGAAGATAAAATAGATGAAGTACTAAATAAGTTTCTGAAAGATTTCAAAGAGGGTTCAATAGAATCCAGAGGATGGCCTTCTTTTTTGTCTGCCTACACAGTATCCAAAGCAGCCATGAATGCATATACAAGAGTCGTGGCCAAGGAGTATCCAACTTTCCGCATCAACTGTGTCTGCCCTGGCTTTGTCAAAACAGATATCAACAACAATACTGGCATACTGAGTGTAGAGGAAGGCGCTGCAAGTCCTGTGAGGCTAGCCCTGCTTCCTGATGATGGTCCCACTGGCTTCTTCTTCGTTCGAAAAGAAGTATCACTTTTTGAATGAGTATTATTTGTTTCCATCTCTCAGGTGAAAGTACATACAACCTGTGTGATATGAAAGAAAACCGTCATGTTATTAATGTAACCATTGTCATAAACAGCAAGATTATTAAATTATATCTTAGGTTAGTAAATAAGCATTGGATTGGCTATGTACTCATACTGCATCTGCAATTCCATTATCTGGAGACCAACAGGTCTGGTTCCGCTCATTTGTCCCTTTCCTTACTTCAGGGGAGGATGAGTGCATATTCGAAGAGTAGCTTGGCCTCTTGAATCGCTTTTTGTTACTGGCATATCTTTATCCATCTCAGCTCATATTGCATGGATCATGGTCAACAACTGCAAATGTTTCGCTTAGTTGTTTTTTTTCAGAATTAGTTTTGCAGATAAATGGTTCTAATGTAGTGTACGATGCACAAACCCTTGTAGCTGAGAGTGGATGATGGGTTATTTTCTTCTTGTAGGATTTTGTTTTTTCTGCAACCAAATCTTGAATTTCTGTTGTGCAACCATGGGTTTGGTGAATGCACCCAAGATTTGTGAACAGATTGCCTATGCCTGTTGTGGTTCTTTATTTTCCCTCTACCAGTGCATTGATATGGTTTTTTCACCTTTCAATTTTTATCATCCTCTAGTTGATCAGAGTTCACTTCAAATATTTGACAGAACTGGAGATCTGATGGCTTGTAATGAATCAAAACTCAACTATTTTGAACTCAAACTGCACGAATTACACTTTTAGTAAGTGAAGAAAAGATAGGAGGGGTGATCAATTGCATGACCGTCTTTTAGGAGCATGATAAAAGGAGTCCCTTGTTAAAAAGTGCGGCGCCTGATAGGATTCTATATAACATCACGTGTGCCGTGGGTTCTCAAAACAAAGGAGACCCAGAGCACTATTATGTCAGGTTACTTTCGATATTTTTTGAGCCTTTATTATTATGTTTTGTTATCTTCTGCATTTGTCTCCCCTGAACCTGTGTTAATGTCCAGGAATTCCTAGCACCCCTTGCCCAGTGAAAGTTGGACAAGAGAGGCCTGACTTTTTGCTGTATGTTTCAGTAGTTTTACGTGAGTTTCTTTAATTATTTATTCGTCTCGACAACCTAAGTAAGTTAGTTAAAGTTGGAAAAAAATGGCGATGTTGAAGTGTAGTAGTTGCATGACATGGCCCCCATTATGATTGCATCAAAGGCTTCCACAAATCTATACCAACATATAGGTATTTACCCTGCAAAAACTCAACCTCAAAGACTGAGCATCCCTGAGCCACATGAGGAGACGGGTCAATCTAGGACCCATATGCAAAGTCCAAAACTCAACTTCATATGCAAAGTCCAAAACTCAACTTCATTCTAATGTATAGATTCATTTAGTTCTTCAAAATTGTTTGAAACCTTCGTCAATTTAGAATACATATTATCTCAGCTCGATCTGTATAGTTGGGGTCCGATAGGGGCTTTTGGAATCTTCAATTGGATATAAAGCACATAGCGCAATACTTCTTATTGAATCTCACTTATTTGAATATTGCCGTTCTTGAGTGAAAGGGGTTCTAACGATATGTAATAGTAGAACTGAAAATGTTGAAATCTTGTATCGGGGCTAGCTATAATAACATGGTTATAATACTTCTTCTTTTTGGGTAAATCTGGGTTCTCAGACTAGTTTTCTCTTACCTCCACTAGTTAGAGCAGTTGGGGTTTCTTTGGGAGAGGTGGCTTCTCTTCTTCTCTTTTCTTCTCCTCCCTCCATCTCTCCTCCAGTCCTCCTTTCTTTCACAATTTCACTCCTCTCTTGTTTTTCAAATTTTCAGTTTTAGTTGTTGTTCCAATAAGTTCGTTTTACACCACATCCACATAGGGCAACCGCGGCTGAAGGAGAGCTCGATGTTGCAGGCAGTGTGTGTTGTTCTTAGGGTTTGAAGGAGATCTCGTTGCTGCAGGTGGAGTACTTTGTAGATTTCACTGAAAAGGGACATTTGGGGTTATTTAGAGGCAGATTTAGAGCTGATTGTAGGAGCTCATTTGGGGGCTGTTTGTGGCAATGACATGGCAGCAAGTCCGAGCTGCTTTTAAGTCCCAGATAACAATATGCAAAGCAGGTAGTTGTAAAAAAATTATTAAACTATTAAAATTTATGACAATTTTGCTAAGAATTCGAGTCTAATCTTATGGAATAATGCTAGAGCGTCTTTTTGTTGATCCTCTTCTCTAGTGATTATGCAGTGTAGTTTAATGCCAATTCAAAGATGGAGGACACAAAACTGACCTCTGCAATGAAGTGTTCTCCTCTGTCCTTATTAGTCTTGAGTCTTTATCTAGCCTGAATTGCACCATTGACTAGTGCCTCACTCATCCAGTGTTTCGGGCTCAAATCCGAAGGAAAAATTCCATCAAAATACTGAAACTATAAACATTGCAATTCGTAGTCACTAATCTTTCTTGTCTGTATTCTGCATCCAACGAGGAGACTCATTACGACAAATACTAGTGTTTGTGATAGCTGTCAGGATGAGTTTTTGATTGTCTTTAAATTTTGCTTTAGGTCATATATTTTGGATTTTAGTAAAAGCAGATAAACATGCTAACTAAACTGTGATATTATGATTAATCTACTGCAAAGGTGGTAGCGTTTTATCATGCCCACTCGGCCAAACTGTGATATTATGATATAATGACTTAGGATGGCTACTGTGTTACTACTATGTACCCTTTATGATACTGTTTGGAGATGCAACTTGAACTGGGTTATTGTTCTACTTGATGCAAGGATAGTGCTGCTTTTTTTCCTACAAAAAAGATTGCCGCTGTGAGCCTATGTCATAAAATTCCTTTTGCTGCAGCTGTGATGATATCATGGATGCTATGCCAAACCTGCCTTGCCATGTTGAAGCTCTTTCCATTGTTGGTCCTACTTCACCGCTACTGGGGTCATCATCAGGCATTCAGAACAGCTTCCAGTTTGTGGATTTTGGTGTACTTCATGTTGTTGTTGGGATCGGTTTCACATTTTGGTCTTGCATTTGGAATTTTGGATTACTGCTATACTTGTTTTTTTTCCGTTGGGCTTGGTTGATTTCTTATCATTCATGCTTTTCAGGGCTCAAGTGGCTTATGATTGCCAAGTGCGTAAGGTGGCAGCCTCGTTGGCTGCTATGCTCTTGTTCTTTCCATCTTTTGTATCACTCACTACTTTCAATTAATAAAATATCTTTTGTGCCATTCAAAAAAAAAAAAAGTGATACTAACCCAATCACAAACCGAAGAGGGAGTATTGGTCGTCCAATTCCTCCCAAGTGATGTATGGTTTCAAGGCAAGAAAAGAGAATTGATCTGTTGTGACATTTGGTGGTGGCACCCCCGTAGCTAAACAAAAAGCTGCTGCAAACTCTAGCAGAAACAACATTGTGACAAAAATATGGGAAGCAAGTTACCCCGTTTTTGAATATAGAAGATAGAGAGTTTTTGACAAAATGGACTATTTAACAATGTTTTCCATTTAGAGTGAACTATTGGGAACATTTTACAGATGATCAGTCTGTCTCGTGTTGAGAATCGTGAAAGATTTGCAAGAAATTCGAGTCTAATCTTCTTGTTTAGTACCGTTGAAGCAATTCTTATTAAGGAATGGATGAGTTTTTTCTTTATTAAGAATAAAAAAAATTATATAAATTTACAAATCAAAGTTCAAAACTAGACAAGACAGACAAAAAACCGAAAGATGAAAAATATGATTTAATGTTTTCATCGATAACTAGTACTAAAAATTAGGAGAAAACAACCAAAAAGACAATGCAAAAAATCCCTAAAGAAGCTAGGTCAAATGGAATCGACCATCATCAAACAAATATAACCTATCGAGCATGTACAAGCACCACGATAGCAGCCATGTACCGGTGTAGTAAACTTGTCCAAGATTCATTTTGCTTCTCGGAACACTTTTTTGGACACGTATCCCATACTTACATTCGGCTCTAAGTTAAAATTTATGTTTATAGTGATTTCTTCTATTCAAGATTTTAAGTCCAGCGGGGTACCCAAACTATCAGAGCAGAGAAATTGAAGAACGAAAGACGAATAAGCATTCAAAGCAAAAAATTTAACAGGAACATTATTGTGCTTGATGAATTCAATTTTGCCTTTGCAAACTGCATTAAGGCCCAGAGCAAGAAGGAACAATGAATTGAACTGCAATTAAGAGGCTGGAATCTGCAAGAATTTCCTTAAAAATCACATGCACGTAAAAACACTGCAGCTTCATAGCGTACTCTGAAAGTGGCTCATAACATTTATCTAGCCATGTGCTCAGTTATTCATCAATGAGCTCCTCATACAAACTTCTAAAGGTGACTCCTAGCACATTAGTTAAATTACTTTTTAATATGAAATTTTCAAGGAAGAGGAAGAATATTATTTAATATGAATTATCAATGTATGGATCCCACACTTTTTGACTTTTTTTTCACCAAATTGAGAAGAGAATGATCTTGCTAGCCCATTGAGTGTACACATCATCTCTAAATTTAGCAAGCTTTATGAGTGAAAAGTGGATCCCAATTATAATTATGTGGACACCTTAGAGCATTACTAGTGGTATACTCAAATATGGATACTCAAATATTGCTACATCACACTTTGAGTATTCATTTAATGGGTTTATAAGTTTGAGTATCTATCCTTCTATAATGATTCATTTGTGTCTATAATTGAAAAAAGTATTATTCACTCTATTTTTATTCATGAAATGGGCAAAAACTTTAAATTTGTACATATATATTTTTATAATATTAGTACCATTTAAAAGATATTCATAATACGTTTAAAATGAGATCAATTTTGAACATATTTTGGTAAAGTTTAAAAATTGATAATTTCAATTTTTGAGAGAGTGCAAAAAAATTGAGTTTTGAATTAAGTATTTGAAAAATGGAGAGAGAATGTTTTTACATTGGGTAAATTACACCGACCTCCCTTGAGGTTTTTGACTTGTACACTGACCACCCCTACTTTATCTGAAATAGCACTAACCTCCCCTGAGTTTTATATTTTAGCATCAAAAGCATCCTTCAACAGTACCGACGGGTTCTAACGGCGCGGGGACCCCCTTGTGGGTGCCCACCGATCGATCTGAGTCGTTTGTTCATTCCAAAATCGAATTCTGAGTGGGTCTACATGAGAATCACCTCAATCGGACAGTCTTAAGTGCTCGATCCAAAATTTTTGAATGAAATGGGGTGATTTTGGATCGAGCACTTAGGACTGTCCGATTGAGGTGATTCTCGCGTAGACCCACTCAGAATTCGATTCTGGAATGAATGGACGGCTCGGATTGACCATTGGGAACCCACAAGGGGGTCCCCGGCGCCGTCAGTACTGTTGAAGAGTGCTTTATACTAAAATATAAAACTCAGGGGAGGTCAGTGTTATTTCAGATAAAGTATGGGTGATCAGTGTACAAGTCAGAAACCTCAGGGGAGGTCAATGTAATTTACCCTTTTACATTTGATAGGGTGTGGTCTCCAAAATTTGGTTATTGAGATTTGATTATTGAGAATGATTGGTAGTTTTGAGTATCCAAATGCTAAAAGTTAAGTATTTATAACAAATGTTGTTAACTTTGAGTATTTATCCAAATACCATTGTGAGTCTCTTTTGTGTATCAAAATACTCATCTTTGAGTATTTTTATGTTTAGTATACTACTAGCGATGCTTTTAGAATACAACTTAGGAGGAATTTTTAGGAAGCTCACTACGGATGTCGTGGGAATCTAAAATTTGAGTAAGTCGAGATCGATTTGTATAATGATTTATTGTCATGGGATCAAGTTCCTTGTTCTCTTTCCTTTTTTTCTATTTTCAAAAATTCTTTTTAAAAAGATTCCTTCTTTTCAAAAAGAATATCTCTATACTCATTATTTTATTTCTCTCTCTAATCATTATCTCATTATTTTCATTTTAAAAAACCCAATCAAGTATTATCTAAAACATTATTCTCAAAAATTTCTTTTCAATACCCATCCAAACATAATCTTTAAAAGATTTTTTCTAGGGTGAAGCTATGTGGTGAAAATTTTTAAAACGAGTATACTTAACTTTTGTAATTTAAAAAAAAAGAAAAAAAATCAAAAACAAAATAGTACTAATAGATTTGTAATTTTGCTAATTGCACGCCGAACACCCTTTCATAACCCCGTCTCCTCTGCTATATATAAAACAACCCGACGAGAGGCATCCACGGCAAAAACTCCATGGCGGAGGTGGAACCAGCTGATCGGAACCCTAGGTTCTTTGTGGCGGTCCACGTTGGCGCGGGATTTCACGCGCCATCGAACGAGAAAGCTCTCAGGTCCGCCATGAAACGTGCCTGCCTCGCTGCTGCTTCTGTTCTCCGCAAGGTACTTCATTCGGATCTTACTTCTTCCCCTTTAGTCTCCAGAAATATGGAGGACAATGAAAGAAGACAAAAAATAAAATAAATTTATAGTATCCCCATTTGGCGTTATTATTTCCGTAAACTAGACGGTGGGAGTAGAGTAATGCACATTGTTTCACATTTTGGTAGAATGGTGAAAATGCGGTTTTGTTGTTTGTAGAATATCATGTAAAAAAGTGCAGTGAGAATTTAGTTTTCCAGTTCAAATTGTGAGAATAAAGGTTGAATCCCAAAGTGCACTTTTTGTTTTTCAGTTTAAAATTTGCAGTGATAATTTGAACTCCTCTGCTGAGAGTACAATGAGTCCTAAAGTCCACTTTTTAGTTTTGAACCCTCAAGTCCACTTTTTAGTTTTTTAGTTCAAAATGTGCAGTGCGAGTTTAACTCCCTCTGCTGAGAGTTGATAAGCTTGAATACTCGAGTTCACTTTTTTAATTTTTCGGTTCAAAACGTGAACGTAATACCTCTTTCCGTACTGTTTACTTGAGAAAATTTAAATCATTTTATGACAACCTTCCAAAATGGGCTTCTAAGGATGAAATTGATATCTGTATCCAAACGGAGATGCGATGGTATTCGCTACCATCCATTTATGACCAATAAGAGGAGAAGTAAAGGTTGGGCAATGGGTGCTTTGCAATAAGGTTTATGCCCTCTCTGACGCACATGCTTGTTTCTAATTTTCTAGGGTCCTGGTGGATGTGTAGATGCTGTTTTAGCTGCATTACAAGTCTTAGAGGTATGTTGCTAGTCTCTTATCTTTCAGATCTCACTTGCTTGAAATACCACTGAAGTTTCAAGCAACAAAGCTGAAAAGTAGTAGTCCTAGATGGTAAGAAGCATTCCTTTAGGCCTTTTGTATCAGATACTAACGGGCGACCTGGATTACATTGGAAAAATGGAGAATGATACATTATGAACTCAAGAATCATGATAAGAGTTAACTGAAACTCATTGATTGCTCTTACTATTAGGTTGTAAACTTTCGTTATGTATATGTTTGATCAAGCCTTTGAAACTACTCCCTCCGTTCCTAAATAAGAGCCCCACTTTCTCTCTCTTGCCATTTTTCAAATAAAAAAATGAAGTACTTTCGTGTATCATTTTTCGAATTTTTCTGCACCGAATTAAAGTACTCGTCAAGTACTTTAATTTGGTGCAAAAAATTTGAAAAATGATTTATGGAAGTACTTCATTTTTTATTTGAAAAATGACGCGACTTTTTGTAATGGAACATTATTTTAGAACGGAGGGAGTACATGGTAGTTCCAGGACTAATTAAATTATGGCTTTCGATGGATATAAAATGTTGCTTGGTGGGCCATCTGGGATATGGTGGGTTCACAATTCTTGGGCTTTGGATCCTCTTCAAGCAATGGAACCCTTTGGAATGATCCCATATCAAGGGATGTCCCCAGGCTGGACCAAGAGGGTGGTTAGGCTATGATGTTGTTAGCTTTGTTACTTAGATATGTTTATAGAAACTTCATGCAGTGGAAATTCTCTTTTTTTTTTGTAATCCTTCTTAGCTCTGTATGACCGCTATGAATTTCGTCATTGATCAAGTTTGTCTCTTTAAAGGATGATCCGAGCACAAATGCTGGGCGTGGTTCAAATTTGACTGAAGATGGTCATGTGGAATGTGATGCCAGTATCATGGATGGTAATTCTGGAGCATTTGGGGCTGTTGGAGGAGTGCCAGGTAATCTGGAAGTATAATGGACGTCACCATTGAAATAATCCAAGCTTTTATGCTATGAACTGCTGTTTCTTTTCATCTTTGGTTTTATGAATTTTCTGGGAATTCTATTTTCATTTTGTGCTATGCATTTTTTGTGAAGTTAATAATTAGCAGGTGTCCGGAATGCCAGCCAAATTGCTGCTTTGTTGGCAAAGGAACAAATGTTGGGGTCATCACTGCTGGGTCGAATACCTCCCATGTATGATCACTCCTCTGTCTTTGTCTTTGAATTCTTAAGGAAGTAGCTCTTTGTGTCAGCATTCACAGTATTTGATAATATAAATTTGTGTCCGGATTTAGATCTCTCTTGTATATTGTGGCCTTGACTTCGGAGTCATGAAGATACATAGGAATTATTAGTAGTTAAAGTATCAACTTTGTCCGAGTAAAGACATTTTATGTGTTTTGGGCTAACTCTGGAGATTGGAGATGTGCTATATTGTGTTAGATGACCTATTGTTCTAAAGTTTAAGCTATTAGGACATGGGCCAAAAAGTGTCTCACGTGATCTATCTCATACATGTAGAGGCAATTGGGTGGAATTGACTACACATTAATTGGGATAACAGTCACAAGACTTGAATCTGGGACTTCCTTGAACCAAAGCTCTGATACCATATGAACTTGTCTATCAAGTCTTTGAAAAACTTAAGCTATTAGATTGCAGTAACTTTATTACTTTTATCTCTGAACTGTTGAATTCTTATAAATCACCAGGGGCAGCTGTAATGTTTGTATTTCAAGGTGTGACCACCAGCATATCTACAACTTAGGCCGTTAGAGAGATGGTCACTTCAATGAGCCGTGTCCTTAGCAAGGCCCCTCATGTGTGGTGAAACGCACCTCCATAAGCAGGCCAAATATGTTTTGTTGGTTTGCAGTGAGGTTCTAGATCACCAGTTGTTCCAAAAGCTTAGCTATTCGGAAATTGGCCGAACATCGTTTATCAAGCTAATAACATAGTGCATAGTGCATACTGTATGTAAATAGCTACTAGACTTGTAACATGGATAATTGAAATTTTGAGAACAAATGGCTTCTTCTGGAATCAATTCCCAAGTTTCTGATAAATTTGTTTCTCAGATTCTTGGTTGGTGAAGGTGCACGTGTATGGGCGAAATCAAAGGGCATTTCTCTGCCAGAGAGTATAGCAGAGGCTGATGATGTAAACCTTCCTAGTTTTATCTGTCATACTGTTCTACTTCTATGCTACTGTATACCATTATTTTCTTGAAATGTTGGTTTCAAGTTTTTCGATTCATTTATTGTCCTTTAATATGGAACTAGCTATCTGCTGTGAACAGTGGCTGGTTACAGAGAGGGCAAAAAGACAATGGGAAAAATTCAAAGCAATGCTTGATGATGCAAAAGCAATGACCAGAAGAATTGATGTTGAACCTTCTGGCTCCCTAGAGAATGCTACTATATCAGGTACCCATCATGTCTCTCTAAGCTGGCCGCACATTTAGCTGGACATTTCCTGTTCCTTTACCTTGTCTGGGAAGTGAAATTGCCATTTGTCTAGGTTTGTTCTTTCTTTTAATTCATCCATGTTCATAAATGACCGCAAAGTAACGTAAAACGAACGGTTAAGGTTTAATCCACTGAATTGATTGTACATGCCCCACCTTCCACTGATTGGAAATTCCCCCTACTTCATTGCTCACTTGTTCTTTGTAGTTTGCCTGCATTGTAAAGTTCGTTCTGTTGTTAATTCACTTGTTCAATGATTAGAAGGTCAACCATGTGACTTTTCAAAGGCAAATGGGGATTGTGGTCTATCTTCTACTTTGAAAGCGCCAGAAGATGATTGCATTATGGACACTGTTGGGGTTATATGTGTTGACACAGAAGGACATGTAGCATCTGGAGCTTCAAGTGGTGGCATTGCATTAAAGGTGGTATTCTGAATTGTTTTTCTATCTGTTTCTTGTTGTATGTCCAGGTAGAATTGATTTCATTAGTGTCAGCCTCAAATTTTTCCATTCGCTGTAAAACTTCTATGAAATGGGATTTAGTACCATTACGTAAATTTATTTGAGGACATCTTTTGCCTTTTATTCATATTATATATAGACATTGATCCATATTCACATCTTTAAAAATTCCGTACATCATGTTAAGATGGGCTTTAAAATTTGTTATTCAATTTTCAATAGGTAAGTGGACGTGTGGGATTAGCAGCAATGTATGGTTCAGGTTGTTGGGCATCCACAAAAGGCCCCTTTGGTGCTCCATTTATAGTTGGTGGTTGTGTTAGTGGTGCTGGAGAGTATTTGATAAAAGGATTTGCTGCTCGGGAGTGCTGTGTCTCATCATCACTGTATGTATCCTCAGTTGTTCAGAAACATTTTTTATGTATTTTTGTATTATCTTAGGATACATACCTAGCAGCCGAGCAGAATAAGTAACAAAAATAAAACAAATACCACATCTTAGAAAGATCCAATATTTCCTACCATGTTATGTTTTCACTTTAAGGGACATCTGTTTTCTTGTTGCAATCTAAAGCTGGGTGATTTGATGGGATCATCTCTAACGTTATAAGTTTTCTGGAATTGTGAGGCAAGGAAGAAAAGACTCTATAGTAAGAAGATTAATCCCTTTGCTAGAGGGATTTCAATTCGTGCAGGTCCCTATTTTTACGACAAGGAATTCTTGTCAAATGTTCCATGCCATCATTCGGAATGGTACACAGGACACGCATAGACCAATCATCGGTAGGTCTGCCAGAAGTGCTGTAAATAACTTCATGCAACTCGGTTAGGTTTCGCCGGGACATGGTAGCTAGTAGAGTTGTGGAATTCTACTGGTTTTCATGAAGGAGAAACCATCAGGAAACCATCAAAGTTAGCGGTTTCCATTGTCTGGGACATATTTGTGTTAACGACTAACAAGGAGTCACACTGTTACCCTCAAATAGGTTGCTTGCACAGTGCGTTGTGCTAGTGTTGTTTTCCTTTTGCCTGCCCTTTACAGTAAGCAAATCCAGTAGAAGCTTGGAAGGGGATTTAACTCAAGTGCACTAAAGGCGTTCAAAGGATGGAAAAGAAAAAAGTATAGAAGAAGAAATTGCTTCTTTGTATGCAAGGGTACACTTACTTGTTACATTTGTTTGCCAAACAAGTTACCTACTTCAATTCCTGGTATAACAGATTTTTGTATTGAGAGCCTTATTAACTACATAATATAAGTAGCTACGGAAGTTGAGTGTAGGGAACAAGTGATGGTAATCAGAGAGTAGTAGATACTTGATTTGAAGTCAAAACCCCTATTCTCGTGTAAGATGAATTCAATAGACCAGCTCACTAAACAACACTTGTTCTCCGATGCAATGTGTTGTAGTGCCGAATAGAAACATCTTTCTTGTACTAAAATGTCCAATACGATTCAACACAGCTCTTTTCTAAAGTCAGATCAATTTGACCAACTGTTAGATCTGTGACCATCTTTCCCTGCTAAAAGATATGAATCAGAAGCTTAGACTTGTCACGAAGGTTTTCATGTATTGCTAGCTTTTTACTGTAGGTATTTTGCTGATTATCGCATCGTATGGTTCTTTATTCTTTTTTTTCTTTTTCTTTTTTTCTCTTTTCTATGTATTATAACCAATTTTTTTGAAACAACATTGTCTTTGTTGCACAGTTCACAGGCAGGTCCAGCCTCTGCTTGTGTGAAAGTTTTGCGGTCTGTCATAAAAGACAACAGCCAACATTGTACTGATAAAAGTGCCGGAGTTCTAATTGTTCAAGCTGAGGCTCCTGTAAATGTAAGCTTCTAGTTCTCTACCATTATGATTTCTGGTAAGGATTATGGAAAAACAACTTAGTGTTTGTTTGTTGCTATTTAGCTTCCGGGAATTGCACCTAAGCTGAAGGCTATAGAGATGGCAGCTGCCTACAGTTCCCTGTCTTTTGGAATAGGTTACTTTGGAAGCTCTATGGACAGACCCAAGGTAATCTGAACTTCTATCCAGCTAGACCAGACATGAATTCAGTTAATCCATGCAGATCATTATTTTGCCGAATTATTTTAGTTAAAATAAGACATTAAGTTATGTATTAATTATTTGATATTATTTACCGCATAAAGTGTTCTTGCATCTTTTACATGGACAACGTATGTTTCATGGAAGAGCTTATTGCGATATCATAAACGTACAGGAATGGTGAGTATTTCATAATGGTCATATTGTTATGATTCTCAGTTGATGCTTTTCCTTTTCAGTTCATCCTCTTTCTTCTATTATCTTTTCCCTTGTTTGTCTCATAGTTACTCACCTGACGTTGGCTATGTTGTTCCTCTCGTCTCTCGGTCTTTGTTTAGAACTTGGTATGCTCATTTTTTCTGCAGTCCTTCGGACATAGTTTTTCTACTTTTCCAGTTAGTTAGTACCATACTTGCATTGAATTGCTCTGTGAACATACTAACGGGACATCCAAAAACCTGCTTTAGAATTCATATTGTACCACTACACTAATATGCACTCGTATCAATATGCTTCTAAGATCAAGTAGCTCAGCTACGCTATAGCCTCGTCATTGCTTCTATGTTCTTTATCTTATCACATACGCAAGTTTATAATTCGTCAATTATTATCATGTTAATTATTTCTTTTTTGTTTTTCTGCAGGTCTCAATTCTTAGGAGTGCAAGACAGCAAACCAGGATAGATATTGACCAGTTTGCCACCCGAATCGATCTAAGTGTTGAGAAAATGTTGTAATTGGGAACCAATTTGGTGGCTCTGGACCTCACACAAGTTTCCTGGTTTAGTGGAAGTTTAACATAAGTAAATTTGTTCACTATCACTTCTAAAAAGAGAAATTTATTAGATTTTTATCCGTTCGACAACTACCATTTTTATTCTCTTTTAATGCAATTCCCGTGTTCCGGTTTGGGACACCGGTGATTTATGCTTATTGAGTTGGCACATTTTTTTTTAATGTGATTGCCATGCTTCAGAATTGGACACAGGTTGTTTATGCTCCTGGATTCGATACATTTTCCTTGTACCGGAATTTCGCCATGCGAGAAACGTAAGATGAAATTATCATACCTGTGGTTCCCACGTTCCATCAAAGAGAATACAGTTTTCTCATGTAAAGGGGAAATCCACTGCATCTGTGATTTGTGTTCATCCTTACGTTAGGTTCTCTTGCGATACACGCCAACCGTATTCCCTGTCCCATTACAACTCTAGTTGACAACATACTCATGACTCACCAGAATGTGCCGAACAACTCATGAGGTGAGACTGTTTTGTACTTGTGGCCTCTCGAACATGACTGAAGTCTGCCTCCATTGTAGTCGTTAACCCGAAGAGAAGCTGATCTAACTGTTGCCATTCATGGTTTATCACCTGGCCTTGCTCTGCAGCAAAAGAAAGCTTGACATACAGAATGGTTTTTACATCCTCATTTGTGAAAGATTGAGATACAGAATGCTGGTGCAAGACACATGGATATAGTGATAAATGTAGTCTTAACAACGCACATACTTATGACCAGGCCTTGCCAATAATTCAAATTTTCGGGAAATTCCAAGCCGGTCCCCTTTTTAGTATTTTGTCCCATCTAAGCACTTTAATGTATTGTACTTCCAAAAAAACCCACCCTACGCGCGCGAGAACCCTAGACCCACTCACCCCTCTCTTGCGTCCCTACACGCTCGCGACCCTAGTCGCTCACTTGCTCTATCTTCGTCCTTTTCTTCTCTCTCTCTCTCTCTCTCTCTCTCTCTCTCTCTCTCTCTCTCCTCTTTTTTATTTTATATTTAAAATAAAATAAATTTTATTATACACATTTATTTTTCATAAAAATTATATATTTGAAATCTCCTCGATGAGATTTTCAAACAAGATCCATTGTGAATATGAAATTATATTCATGAAAAAAATGTTTTTTTTATACCCATTAATTAAGAATTCATACCTTTAATTCACATCCCCAAAAAATAAAAATAAAAAAACTCACATCCTTTGAATGTAAAATTCACATGTCACAACTCACTCTCAATAATATACAATTCACACCTCAAAAGAAAAGATTCACATACCCAAAAAACAGAATTCACACATCATAACTCATTCTCCAAAATACAAAATTCACACCAAAAAAGGAAGTGTGTTATTAAGGGTGTGAATTGTTGCAATGGTGTTAATTGTGTGCTATTGGGGGCGTGAATTGTGTGATTTTTGGAGGTGTGAATTGTGTGCATTTGTGGGTTGTGAATTATTTAAAATGGGTGTGAATTTTGCATTTGCGGGGTATGAATTGTGTATTTTGGAGAGTAAATTGTGATGTGTGAATTCTGCATTTCATGTCGTGAATTCTTTTTTTACAGGGTGTGAATTATTTAGAAGTGGTGTAAATTAGTATTAATTAATGAATATAAAATAACTTTTTTTTAATGTACACAATTTCATATTCAAATGAGATCTTATTTGAAAGATCTCATCAAGTATATTTCAAATATATAATTTTTATAAAAAAAAAATGTGTAACAAAAATTATTTTATTTTAAATCTAAAATAAAAAAGAGGGAGAGAGAGAGAGAGAGAGTTAAAATGGCGAGTAAAGACCCTGTCATTTGTCGCCAAAGTAATGATGTGATCAATGCACAAGAAAATTATCATCCACGCGCGTGGGGAGGACTGGGGTGGAATGTGTTTGACATTGGGGTGGGCTTGGATGGGATGCTCCAGACAAAATAGGACTGGCCTGTCACTGGCCCTCAAATTTTAGACCTTTCCATTTTGCAAAGCTAAAATTCATGAGCTCATAAATTTCATGACGTCATAAATTTCACTAGCTAAATATCACAAGCTCGTAAAATTGCATGAGCTTGTAAATTTCACGAGCTACGTCTCATGAGGTTGTAAGCTCATAAATTTTCACAAGCTAAATTTCTTGAGCTCGTAAATTTCACGAGCTAAATTTCATAAACCTACGTAGAATAGTGTGTTTGTATTGTATGTAGTTGTCTGTACTTGCTTTAGACTTGTACTGCCTATGTTGTTGGTCGGTATACTAGTGGCTTGATAAAAATCAAGGTTCTAAAACTCGCTAGGCACTCCCAAGGCAGTTGGGTACCTTCTAGCTTCCAGGGCCGAGCATCCGGCGCCTAGTCGGGCAATTAGTCGGTCTAGTTGGGCTAGTCGGCGAGGAACCTTCTACCGCCTAAGCAGCGAGTACTCGACCTTCCAAACCTTCTTTTAGAGCACTGATAAAAATGCAACAAGGACTTAGCTGTCAAAAATGCAGACAGAAGTGTCGGCTTGCAGATGGATTAGCCGGCCGGTTAATCAAAGTAACAGCCGTAACACTAATTCCTTTTGAATTGAAAACAAAATTACATGCTCTATTATTCCCTTACAAAATGTAAAACTTTTACTGAATGCTCTATGATTCCCTCAGAAGCTGCTCCTGTTGCCCAAGTACATGCAATTAGCACAAAGTCATCATATGGTGATGATACTATCATAAGGCACTGGCCCCATGGGTCACCCCAAGTAGAGCCGAAGGCAAGCCCTACATGGATGCGTTCTAATAATTTTCAGAAGGAAAGCGCTCCCTGATGTTGCCACAACAAGATCTCAATATAATACGAAAACTTATCAGAACTAAATAAAGAAGGTTGGCCGGCGGTAACTAAAGATCTTCTCATGGCAAATGTGTGCCAGCTCAAAAGTACCGAGTCATAGCCAGCCAAGTGACTGTCATCACACAATATTTTCAACATAGAATTGACAAAAAACAATGAGCTCAACTAACAATAGAATGGGAACCATGCCTCGGAGTAACAATGTGGAAAACTACATCTCACATAGCCAAATTCTTATTTTTGATTACTTCTGTGATAGCTGAATCTTCAGAAACGTCCCATGAGGAAACGTAATCCCCTCCTCATCTGAAAGTTCTAACTCTTTTTAGTCCATGAATATCTTTATCTTGAGCCAAAATATTGTTCTCACTGAACAAGTACTGATTCAAGACCACCTTTTTGTAGAAGACAATATTTAACCACCAATCCTAACCAGAGCAAGTTTCACTTAACCGAAAAGCTGCTCATTAGTCATTTCTTTTACCTAAAGGACAACAACAGTGGAAGATAATGACAGGCCATTCCCAACAATGAGTGCAGCAGGACCGGGCTGCCCAGCAATAAAGCAAGCCAGTATGGCAACCACCACTGCTGTCACCAAGACCTGCATTTGTTAGGCACATTAGATCAATTGCATATAAAAAGTGCTAGATTGAGGCAAACAAGGAGTGGCAATATTTGGATAATAATCCACCACCTGAGCAGAGCCCAAACCAAAAACAAATTTCTTCATAGAACTTGGTCTTTCAACAAAAAGCTGCATGACTATGACGTAATCCTCAGATTTTGGAATGAGCTGATTCAATGTGCAAAGAAATAACTGTCCAAAAGAAGAAGAATCCAAGATTTTATGATTCTAGCTCCAGGCCTATGTTAAACAGCAAGCAAACAACTCCAAATTCAGCTATTGCCTTTGTTCCATGTATATTATGAATAAGAGAGAAACCATAAGGTCCAATCAAGATGCCAGCAGCCAAATATCCAAGAACAGCACTGCCTAAAAATTGCAAATGGATATAAGACTCCAGATCAATGAAACAAGCACCAAAATATATTCAAATGAAATGACCAGAACAAATGTATATGCAGATGATGGCTGAGTCCAGGAACAACATGATTTGCTATCAAATCCATTTGCTAATAATCCTAAACTTGAAGCTCTACCTCTAGAACAAGATTACAACAGGTTAACCAGTTGAGAAGATACATGAGCTATACAAAGCACCAAGCATTTCAGGTAGTGCATATAATTCTTGTGCAAGGACCATACAAATCCTCTTTCTATCATCCCAAATTTAACTGCTACCACATTGAGACATTAAAGGAGTGAAATCTTGAATTAAATATACCTAATGAAACCAAAGCATGCCATATGATGCAACCATTGAAAACTAAAGAACAATGTTCCCAACTGAAAGACAAATCTGAGATTCAGTTACCTCCGGGGATTTTCTGGAACATGGGCACGAATATGACGCTTGCAAGAAGCAACCACAACACGTCAAAGAGAAGTTTCGTCCTCAGTCACCTGCAAAAGAAAAAAAGGACTGCTTTATTACATAAACCAAAATCGTAAAAAATATATATCTATTGGGTGTTTTAACACATAAAAACCGTGGAATACTAGGTTTTGAGTGCAAAGTAGAGTAACTTAGGGAAGTCCATCACATGCCTCTTGACGCGGAATCATTGCTATTAGTTTCTTGAGTCTCTTGGGAATTTTTCGCATTTGATGGACCAAAGGCTTTGTATTTGATGAGACTTCGTCGATACTAGTTGTAATGATGTCTGGCTGTAGAAATAGCTGGCTAATCCCGTCTGCCTTCTTGCAATAGAAGGCAATCCTGTAGTACATCAAGGAGGGCAGATTTTGCATCATATTTCGGGGAAGTGCATGTCATAACGACATAACAAAAAGGAAGCACACACAGAAGTTCCATCTTTTAAGATATTGCATACCCAGCTCCAATGAGAAATGACCCAAGAACTAGCTTAGCCAATTGCTTTCTTGCAGACTCAAAAAGATCACGGAAAATGGATGCTGGTGTGAACTGGATAACATCTGAAGAGAAACAAGATGCAGAGAAGAAACAAGAAGATTTTTGCAATAATGGTTTTGAAGAATTAAATTGGGCACCGTCCTTCATCAAATCCTTCTGTAAGTCCTGTTCTGCTGTTAGAGCCAAGTTCTTTGCATTTTCTGACTAAATTTTGGTGTCCTTTGATGATTTTGAATTTAATTCTCCCTTACCATGAGCCAAATTAGAAGATAAACTTGTCTCTTCAATACTCTAGCCAGGTCCATCATACTGGCTACCCATTAATCGCTCGCTAACCGAAGAAGTTCCCTCAATAGGTACAACTGTCATTTTCATCAACGATATCACCACAATTTCCCTGACTCACGTTTCTATCCTCAACCAACTCCTCCTCATCATCAAAATGAGGAACAAACAGATCTTTTTCTGCTCCTGATAACGAAATCTCTGCATCACTCATATGTTGTGCAGCCTCGAGTTCAAAGTCAACAACTTGCTCTGCTAAGAGCATCGCATTCGCCACATCTTCATCCGCTTTCAAAGCATCCACTTGCCCCTTCTCTACAACGTCATTTAGCCTGTCCACTTCCTTTTGCAACTCCTCTTTTCTGTTTTGCAACTGTCTCAGCTTTCCTCACATTTGTCCAAAGTAGCTCTACACTCTTTAACCTCGTCTTGAGCAACCAAGAGTGCTTCCTCCTCTTTCCCTTGAATACTCATGTCTTCCCCTCCCCTTTCATGTTTTGAATCACCCTCACTCGAAGCTTCAAGTGAATCATTTCTTCTTTTTGCAGTTTCTAATAACTCCATTGCCACGTGAAGGTTCGCTTCGGCCAAAGAAAGGGTTGTTGTTGCTTTCTGAACAGCTTCTTTAGCAACAGTTTCTTCATTCATAATCTCTTGGTTGGCATTGCGGGTAGAATAAACATTGTCCCAAGCATTTTCTTCATCTTTTAAAGCTATAGCAGCTTCTGGATATTCTCGAGCCTTTTCCTCAAACATGGAACTGTTCTGCTGCACTAACTCTAATTCCTCGGTTGCCTTCAGCAACAATTCCCTCAAATCATCCAAAGTAGGTCCCTCCTTGAATTCTCCATCCTCTGCCTCTTCTCCTAACTAGTAGTACAATTTCAACACCTTCTAAGCATATTCACAAACTCTAGTTGGCCTTAAATCTAACACAAAAATGTTGGACAAACACTTAAAACATGACATAATCGAATCGAATCGAATTGACGTCAATTAAACCTACAAATCACAGAAGCATATGAACATACCAAGGAAAAGCTTAATGACCCTTCAGTCTACACATAGTTTCAGACATACATCCGTGTATCAGCAAATAGAAACAGATTATACAGTTGTATATGCAGTGCAAAGTGTATATCAGTATATGCAAAACTACATCAATGTAATCCAATTTTGACGAATCAAAGAAGCTTACGAACATCTAATGGAGAGATTAGTGATCCTTTAGCATAAAACCTGTATAAAAAAACAGACCGTTGTCGGAGATGATTCTGATCGGACGGGAAAGATACAGTTAAATGGGAGAGGGAGACGACGACGTATTCTGGCCAGAGCTTCGTCTTCGTTTCAACGTCGTCGGTTTTAAGGAAACGCGTGATTACGTGTAATCTCGGTTATTATGGTTTTGATTCAGTATATCCGAACCTATTTTAAGAAACATAAATTCATTAAGATCAAATAGTAATTCGTTTTCAATTAATATGAAATTTTTACATGATTTGTATTTGTTTACGTTCTACAACATGAATGTCTCAGATCATTAAAACATCACCGAGATAGATAGAAAATGTACTTAAAGTCTCATAAGAGTTATTGATATGGAAAGAGATATGATTCAATGTATCTAAATGTATTTTAACATAAAGAAATTCATTTAGATTAAGTACTCATATGTACTTTATTTACGATATATTCGTGCATCATATGTGTTATAATCATATTTACGAGAGGAATGTCTTGGATCATTAAATTATGGTCGATACAAGTAGAAATCGTCATTGTAGTAGGCAAGAGGTTTTAGAACCAAACGGGGTCGTTTTTGGAACATGACATAGGTTGGACCTATGTCATGGCGAGGAAATTAATTTTTGTAAAAAAAATATCCTCCTTACAGGAAAGTGGAGTCGTTGCAAACCGGGAAAAATGAATGGAGAAATCACTACAGCGCTTCCTATCCTAGGCCCTATACATTTCGATCGATCACCTCTTTTGCCACCGTCGTTTGCCGTTTTCCCCGACCATTTCTCTCTTTCCCTCTCTCACCTGCCATTTTCCCCCCTCTTGTAAGTCCCTGCTCTCTCTCTCTCTCTCCGTATGTACAGTTATACGTGTATGTATGTTGGTATATATCACATTGTACTTGAATATGTATATGTGTAAGTTCAGTGGTAATTTTCATTAGAAGCTTGAATTTATTGCTAATTCAGTTGTAATTAGGTTATGGAATGCTAATTTATTGCTAATACATAAACATTGTCCTAATTAAGTAGCAATAGATCAAGATGATCTTAATTTAGTTCTAATTGAATTTGGCCGAGGTCGATAAATGAGACCACACTATTCGATGTACACCAAATATACGCCAGGTTATGAATAGAGGGGCCTTTTAGCAGTGAGAAAGTGGGAGTGTGGCTGTGTGGGGTGTTCCTCTATTTCTAGTGCATTAGGTAGAGTAGCTGCAGGTCTTTCTAGATAAATAAGTAGGGACGGTAGGCACTACTGCAGTAAGTGATAGACTCCATATTTTTATCCATCTAGGTGTTTTGAGATACACCCCGATTTTATTTTTTTATTATATAGACGGGTAAAGAATAGATTCTATAAAGGAAAGCAAAAAATTTAGACTGTATTTCCTCTTCATTTTACATTTCTTTGTACTTTCGTTCCTATTTATTTCTTCATTACCTCCTAGATTCATTTATAGAACCGTAAATTTGGGGGAAATGATTGGAACTCAAAAGAAGTAAAAATGCCATTTTGTTATTTCCTTGGTATCCTTTTTTGGTACAAGGCTTGACCCTAACCCTTATGTTTTTCAGTTGGTTCTAGGTTTCATGATCTTTTTATTGGCATTTAAAACTCAGGTTTTTTTTTTTCGTTTCTTTTTGACCTTCCGGACTCGACTTTTTGTGCACTCTCTTTGTGGTAGGTTATTCAAAAGGATTCTCAGTCTTATTTTGGTAATACGAATCATCCATCATTGGCGTTGATTTTTTAACTTATGTATGTTACAAATCAAGTTGATGGGTCATCGGTTGGTAGCCTTTTGAATGAGTTTTAAGTGTTTGACTGTCCATTTCTTTCACGATAATCTACTATGACCAGCCACTTATCAAGATTCGATTAACATGATTTTTAACAAGGATAATTTTGCAAGCCAATGCTGATAATGAATTGCTTTAATCAGCAAAATGAGACTGGAATGGATTTTGTTTTGAATCATATAAGTTGGATGTGATCGGTTTGGTGACTTGTTTGCAACAATATGTACTTTATTTGTGACTGAAGATGGTCATGTGGAATGTGAAGCCAGTATCATGGATGGTAATTCTGGAGCATTTGGGGCTGTTGGAGGAGTGCCAGCTAATCCGTATAATTAATGGACGTCATCACTGAAATATTCCAACAAGCTTTTATGATGTGAACTGTTGTTTCTTTGCATCTTTGGTTTTAGGAATTTTGTGGGAATTCCATTTTCATTTTGTTCTACGCATTTTCTGTGAAGTTAATAATTAGCTGGTGTTCGGAATACCAACCAAATTGCTGCTTTGTTGGCAAAGGAACAAATGTTGGGGTCATCACTGCTGGGGAGGTTCCTCCCAATTCCCAACTCCCATGTATGATCACTCTTTGAATCCTTATGGAAGTCACTCTTTGTGTCAACATTCACAGTATTTGATGATATAACTTTTGCGTCGGGATTTGGATCTCTTCTTGTATATCGTGGCCTTGACTCCAGAGTTATGAAGATAAGTAGGAATTATGAGCAGTTGTCAGTTGAAGTTTCGATGTTGTCCGAGTAAAGACATTTTATGTGTTTCGGGCAAACTCTGGATATTGGAGATGTGCTATATTGTGTTGATGACCTATTGTTCTAAAGTTTAAGCTACTTGGAAATGGGCCAAAAAGTGTCTTGTGTGATCTGTCTCATTCATGGAGGGGCAGATGGGCGGAATTGAATGCACAATAATGGGGATAACAGGCACAAGACTTGAATCTGTGACCTACTTGAACAAAAGCTTTGATACCATATTAACTTGTCAATCAAGTCTTTGGAAAAATTACGCTATTATATTGCTGCAACTTTATTACTTGTATGTCAAAACTGTTGAATTCTTAAATCGCCAGGTGCAGCTTAATTGTTTGTATTTCAAGGTGCGACCACCAGCATATCTAAAACTTAGGTTGTTAGAGAGATGGTCACTTCAATGAGTTGTGTCTTTAACAAGGCCTCTCATGTGTGGTGAAATGAACCTCCAAAAGCTTAACTGTTTGGAAAATTTTGTTTTGTTGGTTGGCAGTGAGGTTTTAGATCACCAATTGTTCCAAAAGCTTAACTGTTCAGAAATTGGGCCCAACATCATTTATCAAGCTAACATAGTGCATACTGTAAGTCAATACAAACTAATCTTAACATGGATAATTGAAATTTTGAGAAGAAATGGCTTCTTCTGGAATCAATTCCCAAGTTTCTAATAAATTTGTTTCTCAGATTCTTGGTTGGTGAAGGTGCACGTACATGGGTGAAATTAAAGGGCATTTCCCTGCCAGACAGTATATAGCGGAGGCTGATGATGTATACTTTCCTAGTTTTTTCTGTCATACTGTTCTACTTCTATGATACAGGATACCATTATCTTTCTTGAAATTTTTGTTCAAGTTCTTCGATTCATTTATTCTCCTTTAATATGGGACTAGCTATCTTCTGTGAATGGTGGCTGGTTACAGAGAGGGCGAAAAGACAGTGGAAAAAATTCAAAGCAATGCTTGATGATGCAAAAGCCATGACAAGAATAATTGATGTTGAAACTTCTGGCCCTCTAGAGAACGCTACTAGATTAGATACTCCATCCTGTCTCTCTAAGCTGGCCACACATTTAGCTAGACATTTCCTGTTCCTTTTCCTTGTCTGGGAAGTGAAATTGTCATTTGTCTAGGTTTGTTCTTTCCTTCCTTGTTCATAATGACCGCATAGTAACGTAAAATCAACGGTTAAGGTTTAATCCAACTGAATTGATTATACATGCCCCACTTTCCACTGATTGGAAATTTCCCCTGCTCTTTGTGGTTTGCCCGCTTTGTAAAGTTTGTTTTGTTGTTATTTCACTTGTTCGATGCATAGAAGCTCAACCATGTGACTTTTCGAAGGCAAGTGAGGATTGTGGTCTATCTTCTTCTTTGAAAGCGCCAGAACATGATTGCATTATGGACACTGTTGGGGTTACATGTGTATGGTGCGTCAAGCGATGGCATTGCATTGAATGAGGTAGTCTGCATTGTTTTTCTATCTGTTGCTTGTTGTATTTTTAGGGAGAGTATATTTCAATAATGTCGGCCTCAAATTTTTCCATTCGTTGGTAAAACTTCTTCTATGGAATTATTACTGTGGTTTAGTAGCATTATGGAAATTTATCAGAGGACGTTCGTATTATATGGATGTTGATCCATACTCACAACTGAATGTTAGAATTTTTCACACATATTGTGTAGATGGGGTTTAAAATTTGTTATTCAATTTTCAATAAGTGGACATGTGGGATTAGCGGCAATGTATGGTTCAGGCTGTTGGGCTTCCACAAAAGGCACCTTTGGTGCTCCGTTTATAGTTGGTGGTTGTGCTAGTGGTGCTGGAGTAAAAAGATTTGTTGCTCGGGAGTGCTGTGTCTCATCGTCACTGTACGTATCCTCAGTCGTTCAGAATATTTTTTTACTTCTTTTTGTACAAAGTATTATCTTAGGAGACATACCTAGCAGGCTAGTAGAATAAGTAACAAAAATAAAACATATACCACATCTTAGAAAGATCTGATATTGCCTACTGAGTTATATTTTCACTTTAAGTCACATCTGTTTTCTTGTTATGATCTAATACTGGTCAATTTGGTGGGATTATCTCCAACATATAATATTTCTGGAATTTTGAGGCAAGGAAGAAAAGACTCTATAGTACGAAGATTAATCCCTTTGCTAGAGCCATAGATATAAGGATTTCAATTCGCTCAGGTCCCTACTTTTACGACAAGGAGTTATGGTCAAATGTTCCATTCCATCATTAGGAACGGGATGCAGAACCTGTATAGACCAATCATCGGTAGGTCTGCTAGAAGTGCCTCAACTGTAAGTAACTTAGTTTGGGTCAGGTTTCGCAAGTATTTGGTAGCTCGTAGAGGTGTGGAATTCTACTGGCTTTCCTGAGGAGAAACTATCAGGAGACCGTCAAAGTTAGTGCAACTAACAAGGGAATCACTCTGTTACCCTTAAATAGGTTGCCTTCACAGTGCATTGTGCTAGTGTTGTTTTCCTTTTGCCTGCCCTTTACGGGAAGCAAATCCTGTAGAAGCTTAGAAGGGGATTTAACTCACGTGCACTAAAGGTGTTCAAATGGTGGAAAAGAAAAAAGTATAGAAGAAGAAATTGCTTCTTTGTATGCAAGGGTACACTTGCTTGTTACACGTGTTTTCCAAACAGGTTACCAACTTGAATTCCTGATTAAGCAATTTATGTATTGAGATCCTTGTTAAGTACGTGATATAAGTAGTTACGGAAGTTGAGTGTAGGGATGGTAATCAGGGAGGAGTAGATACTTGATTTGAAGTTAAAACCCCTACCTCGTGTAAGATGAATTCAGGAGACCAGCTCACCAAACACTTGTGCTCCAATGTGTTGTATTACCAAATAGAAACATCTTTCTTGTACTAAAATGTCTAATACGAGTCAACACTGCTCTTTTCTCAAGTCAGATCAATTTGACCAACTGTTGGATCTCAACTATCTTTCCCTGCTAAAAGATATGAATCAGAAGCTTAGAACTCTTCACAAAGTTTTTCATATATTGCTAGCTTTTTTCTGTTGGTATTTTGCTGATTATCGTATGGTGCTTTATTCTTCTTTTTCTCTTTTCTATGTACTATGAACGATTTTTTTAAACAAGATTATCTTTGTTGCTCAGTTCACAGGCAGGTCCAGCCTCTGCTTGTGCGAAAGTTTTGCAGTTTGTCATAAAAGACAACAGCCAACATTGTACGGGTAAAAGTCCCGGAGTTCTAATTATTCAAGCTGAGGCTCCTATAAATGTGAGCTTCTAGTCCTCAACCATTATGATTTATGGAAAGGTAAAAATAGAAAAACAACTTAATATTCGTTTGTTGCTATTTAGCTTCCTGGAATTGCACTTAAGCTGAAGGCTATAGAGATGGCAGCTGCCTACAGTTCCCTGTCTTTTGGAATTGGTCACTTTGGAAGCTCTATGGACAGACCCAAGTTAATCTGAACTAATATCCAGCTGACCTGACATGAATTCAGTTGATCTATGTAGATCATTATTTTGCCGAATCATTTCAGGGAAAATAAAACATTAAGTTATGTATCAATTATTGGATATTATTTACTGCACAGTGTTCTTGCATCTTTTAGATGGACATATGTTTCATGGAAGAGCTTATTGCGGTATCATAAACGTACAGGAATGCTCTTACTTCTATTACTTTTTTCCTCGTTTGTCTCGTAGTTACTCACCTGACGTTGGCTATGTTGTTCCTCTTGTGTCTCGGTCTTTGCTTACAACTTGCTATGCTCATTTTTGCTGTAGTCCTTCGGACATAGTTTTTCAACTTTTCCAGTTAGTTAGTACCATACTTGCATTGAATTACTCTGTGAACATACTAAGGGGACATCCAAAAACCTGCTTTAGAATTCATATTGTACCAGTACACTAATATGCACTCGTATCAATATGCTTCTAAGATCAAGTAGCTCAGCTACGCTAAAGACTCGTCATTGCTTCTATGTTCTTTTTCTTATCACATACGCAAGTTTATAATTTGTCAATTATTATCATGGTAATTATTTCTTTTTTGTTTTTCTGCAGGTCTCAATTCTTAGGAGTGCAAGACATGAACTAAGTGCTGAGAAAATGTTGTAATTGGGAACCAATTTGGTGGCTCTGGACCTCACACAAGTTTCCTGGTTTAGTGGAAGTGAAACATAAGTAAATTTGTTCACTATCACTTCTGAAAGAGAAATTTATTTTTTATTCGTAGGACAACTACCATTTTTATTTTCTTTTAATGCAATTCCCGTGTTCCGGTTTGAGACACCGATGATTTCTGCTTATTGAGTTGGCACATTTTTTTTTCATGTGATTGCCATGCTTTGGAATTGGACACAGGTTGTTTATGCTCCTGGATTCAATACATTTTTCTTGTACTGGAATTTCTCCATGCGAGAAACGTATTAAGGGCTTGTTCGGATGATCAGATAATTGCATCCAACTTTCTGTTGCCTTGAACAATACAATTGTAGATGAAATTATCATAACTGTGGCTCCCACGTTCCATCAAAGAAAATACAGTTTTCTCGTGTAAAGGGGAAACAACGGCATCTGTGATCTCTGCTCATCCTTACATTAGGTTCTCTTGTGATACACACCAACTGTATGCATGTGCGGAACAACTCATGAGGCGAGACTGTTTTGTACTTTGTGGCCTCTCGAACATGACTGAAGTCTGCCTCCAATGTAACCTTCAACACAGTGAAAACTACCCTTGAGCAATCATACTCTTAATTAATCTCAATACTCTACTCATCTCATTGTTCAACTTTCTTTCCAAATTATTGTTGTCTTACTATGATCGATAGATTTTTGTTTCCCAAATTAGCACGGAATTCCATTTTCATTTCTCACAAGTTTCGAATTCCACTATCTCATGGATCAATCTCCAAATCAACACAACATTCAATTGTTCATCATTTCAAATTGACTGGTTGATCGAGGTACCAGCTGTGATACTGATTCCTTTCGAATTGAAAACAAAAATACATGCTTTATGATTCCCTCACAAAATGTAAAACTTTTACTAATTCCCATAGAAAATGTAAAATTTTTACATGCTCTATGATTCCCTCAGAAGCTGCTCTTGTTGCCCAAGTATATGCTATTAGCACAAAGTCGTCATATGGTGATGATACTATCATAAGGCATTGGCCCCACAGGTCACCCCAAGTAAAGCCGAAGGCAAGCCCTACATGGATGCCTTGTAATAATTTTCAGAAGAGCTAGGCCTATAAGGAGAAAATAAAGCGCTCCCCGATGTTGCCACAACAAGATCTCAATACAACACGAAAACTTATCAAAACTAAATAAAGAGGTTTGGCCAATGGTAAGTAAAGATCTTCACAGCCAGCTCGAAAGTACCAAGTCATAGCCCTCCAGATGACTGTCATCACATAATATTTTGTACATAGAATTGATAGAAAACAAATGAGCTCAAATAACAAGAGAATGGGAACCATGCCTTGGAGTAACAATGTGGAAAACTACATCTTGCATAGCCAAATTCTTATTATTGATTACCTCTTTGATAGCTGAATCTCCAAAAACGTCCCATGAGGAAACATAATCCCCTCCTCATCTCAAAGTACCAACTCTTTCTAGTCCATGAAGATCTTTATCTTGAGCCAAAATGTTGTTCTCAGTGAACAAGTACTGATTCAAGACCAGCTTTTTTTAGAAGACAATATTTTACTACCAATCCTAACTAGAGCAAGATTCACTTAACCGAAAAGCTGCTCATAAGTCATTGCTTTTACCTAAAGGACAACAGCAGTGGAAGATAAAGCCAGGCCATTCCCAATGACGAGTGCAGCAGGACCGGGCTGCCTAGCAATAAAGTGAGCCAGCATGCCAGCCACCACTGCCGTCACCAAGACCTGCATTTGTTAGGCACATGTAAAAAGTGCTGGAATGAGGCAAACAAGGAGTGGCATTCTTTGGATAATAATCCACTCAACTGAGCAGAGCCCAAACCAAAAATATATTTCTTCATACAACTTAGTCTTTCAAAAGAAGGCTGCATGACGAAGACGTAATCCTCAGATTTTGAAATGAGCTGATTGAATGTGCAAAGAAATAACTGTCCAAAAGAAGAAGAATCCTAGATTTTATGATTCTACCTCCAGGCCTATATTATATGGCAAGAAAACAACTCCAAACTCAGCTATCGCTTTTGTTGCATGTACATTATGAATAGAGAGACCATAAGGTCCAATCAAGATGCCAGCAGCCAAATATCCAAGAACAGGACTGCCTAAAAATTGCAAATGGATAAAAACCACCACATCAATGAAACAAGCACTAAAATATATTCAAATGAAATGACCAGAACAAATGTGTATGCAGATGATGGCCGAGTCCAGGAACAACATAATTGTTGCTGTCAAATCCATTAGATTATAATCCTAAACTTGAAGCTCTACTTCTAGAACCAGATTACAACATGCTGACCAGTTAAAAAGATACATGAGCTATACAAAACACCAAGCATTTCAAGTAGAGCATATAATTCTTGTGCAAGGAACATAAAAATCCTCTTTCTATAATCCCAAGTTTATCTACTACTGCATACATTAAAGGAGTGAAATCTTGAATTAAATATACCTAATGAACCCAAACAAACAAGCAAGCATGCCATATGATGCAACTGTTGAAAACTAAAGAAGAATGTCCCAACTGCAAGACAAATCTGCGATTCAGTTACCTCTGGGTTTTTTCTGGAACATAGGCACAAATATGACTTGCAAGAAGCAACCACAACACGTCAAAGAGAGAAGTTTCCTCCTCGGTCACCTGCAAAAGAAAAAGGACTTCTTTATTACATAGACCAAAATTGTAAAATACACACACACACACACACACACACACATTGGATGTTTAACACATAAAAACCATGGAATACTAGGTTTTGAGTGCCAAGTAGAGTTACTTAGGGAATTCCAGCACATGCCTCTTGATGCAGAATCATCGCTATTAGTTTCTTGAGTCTCTTGGGAATTTTGTGCATTTGACAAACCAAAGGCTTTGCATTTGATGAGACTTCGTCGATACTTGTTGTAATGATGTCTGGCTGTAGAAATAGCTGGCTAATCCTGCCTACCCTCTTGGCTCTTGCAATAGAAGGCAATCCTGTAGTACATCAAGGAGGGAAGACTTTGTGTCATATTTCGGGGAAGTGCTTGTCATAACGACGTAACAAAAAGGAAGTATACATAGAACTACCATCTTTTAAGATATTGCATACCCAGCTGCAATGAGAAACGACCCAAGAACTAGCTTAGGCAATTGTTTACTTGCCGTCCTTCGTCAAATCCTTTTGTAAGTCGTGTTCTGCTGTTTGAGCCAAGTTCTATGCGTTTTCTGACTCAATTTTGGTGTCCTTTGAAATAAACTTCAAATCTGAATAAAAAGTCTCTGAAGTCCAGCTAGTTATAACCTCACTGCTATGAAATATATTCACAAACTCTAGTTGGCCTTAAATCTAACACCAGGCACTGCACAAGAAAATGTTGGACAAACACTTAAAACATGACATAATCGAATCGAATAGACATACCAAGGAAAAGCTTAATGATCCTTCAGTAGAAATAACAGTACACATAGTTTCAGACAGAAATAACAGTACTTGTATCGGCAAATGGAAACAGATGAATATATACAGTTGTATATCAGTATATGCATAACTACATCAATGCAATCCAAGTTTGACGAATCAAAGAAGCTTAAGAACATCTAATGAAGAGATTAGTGATCCTTTACAAAAATGGACCGTCATCGGAGAAGATTCCGATCGGACGGGAAAAGGTACAGGTAGATGGGAGAAGAATGCGACGGCGATTCATTCTGATTGGCCGGAGCTTCATTTTCGTTTCGACGACGTCGGTTTTAAGGAAACGCGCGATTATGTGTAGTCGCGGTTATTATGGTTTTGATTCAGTATATCCAAACCTATTTTAAGAAACATAAATTCATTAAGATCAAGTACTAATTAATTTCCAATTAATATGAAATTTTTACATGATATGTATTTTTCTACGGTCTACTATATGAATGTTCCAGATCGTTAAAATATTACCAAGATAGATAGAAAACATACTTAAAGCCTCCTAAGAGTTATTGATATAGAAGGAGATATGATTCAATGTATCTAAATGTATTTTAAGATATAGAAATTCATTTAGATTAAGTACGCATAGGTATTTTATGTACAAGATATTCATACATCATATGTGCTATAATAATTTGTACGAGAAGAATGTCTCGGATCATTAAATAATAGTCAATACTAGTAGAAATCGTCTCTAGAGTTCTTAGAACCAAACGGGGTCGTTTTGGGAGATGACATAGGTTGAACCTATGTCATGACGTGGAAAATAATTTTTTTTAAAAAAAAAAATCCTCCAAAGCGGAGTTGTTGCCAACCAGGGAAAATGAATGGAGAAATCGCATATTGCTACGGCACCATTCCGCCCGACCATCTCTCTCTCTCTCTCTCTCTCACCCGCCATTTTCTCGCTCTTGTAAGTTCCTGCTATCTCTCGCCCTTGTAATTCTGGAGCAATTGAGGCTGTTGGAGGGCCAAGTAATCCAAAATTAGAATTAATGGATGTCATCACTGAAATAATCCAGCAAGCTTTTATGATGTGAACTTTTGTTTCTTTGCATCTTTGGTTTTAGGAATTTTGTGGGAATTCCATTTTCATTTTGTGCTATGCATTTTCTGTGAAGTTAATAATTAGGTGGTGTTCGGAATGCCAGCCAAATGGCTGCTTTGTTGGCAAAGGAACAAATGTTGAGGTCATCACTGCTGGGGAGGTACCTCCCATGTATGATCACTCCTCTGTTTTTGTCTTTGAATCCTTACGGAAGTCACTCTTTATGTGTATATGATGACATAACTTTTGCGTCTGGATTTAGATCTCTTCTCATATATCGTGGCCTTGACTTCGGAGTTATGAAGATAAATAGGAATTATGAGCAGTGAAGTTTCGACGTTGTCCGAGAAAAGACATTTTATGTGTTTCGGGCGAACTCTGGAGATTGGAGATGTGCTATATTGTGTTGATGACATATTGCTCTAAAATTTAAGCTACTAGGAAATGGGCCAAAAAGTGTCTTGTGTGATCTGTCTCATACATGGAGAGGCAAATGGGTGGAATTGAATGCACAATAATGGGGATAATAGGCACAAAACTTGAACAAAAGCTCTGATACCATATTAACTTGTCAATCAAGTCTGTGAAAAACTTAAGCTATTAGATTGCTACAACTTTATGTCTTGTGTGTCAAAACTGTTGAATTCTTAAATCACTAGGGGCAGCTTTATTGTTTGTATTTCAAGGTGTGACCACCAGCATATCGAAAACTTAGGCTTTTAGAGAGATGGTCACTTCAATGAGTTGTGTCTTTAACAAGGGCTCTCATGTGTGGTGAAACGCGGGCCAAATTTGTTTTGTTGGTTGGCAGTGAGGTTTTAGATCACCAATTATTCCGAAAGCTTAACTATTCGGAAATTGGCCTAACATCGTTTATCAAGCTAACATGGTACATACCCGTAAGTAAATACAAACTAATCGTGTAACATGGATAACTGAAATTTTGAGAAGAAATGGCTTCTTCTGGAATCAATTGTCTAGTTTCTGATAAATTTGTTTCTTAGATTCTTGGTTAGTGAAGGTGCACGTACATGGGCGAAAAGAGCATTTCCCTGCCAGACAGTATAGCAGAGGCTGATGATGTAAACTTTCCTAGTTTTTTCTGTCATACTGTTCTACTTCGTTGCTCACTTCTTCTTTGTGGTTTTCCTGCGTTGTAAAGTTTGTTTTGTTGTTATTTCACTTGTTTGATGAATAGAAGCTCAACCGTGTGACTTTTCGAAGGCAAATGGGGATTGTGGTCTATCTTCTACTTTGAAAGTGCCGGAAGATGATTGCATTATGACACCATTGGGGTTATATGTGTTGACACAGAAGGACATGTAGCATCTGGAGCTTCAAGTGGTGGCATTGCATTGAAGGTGGTATTCTGCCTTGTTTTTCTTCCTGTTTCTTGTTTTATTTTCAGGGAGAGTTGATTTCAATAGTGTCGGCCTCAAATTTTGCCATTCCTTGTAAAACTTCTTCTATGAAATTATTCCTGTGGTTTAGTAGCATTATGTAAATTTATGAGAGGACTTCTTGCCGTTTATTCATATTGTATAGATGTTGATCAATATTCATAACTGAATGTTAGAATTTTGCACACATATTGTTTAGATGGGGTTTAAAAATTTTTTATTCAATTTTCAATAGGTAAGCGGACATGTGGGATCAGCGGCAATGTGTGGTTCAGGTTGTTGGGCATCCACAAAAGGCACCTTTGATGCTCCGTTTATAGTTGGTGGTTGTGTTAGTGGTGCTGGAGTAAAAGGATTTTCTGCTCGGGAGTGCTGTGTCTCATCGTCACTGTACGTATCCTCAGTTGTTCAGAACATTTTTCTTCTTCTTTTTGTGCAGAGTATTATCTTAGGAGACATACCTAGCAGGCTAGCAGAATAAGTAACAAAAATTAAATATATACCACATCTTAGAAAGATCCAATATTGCCTACTGAGTTATATTTTCACTTTAAGTCACATCCGTTTTCTTGTTATGATCTAATACTGGTCAATTTGTTGGGATTATCTCTAACATATAAGATTTCTAGAATTTTGAGGCAAGGAAGAAAAGACTCTATAGTAAGAAGATTAATCCATTTGCTAGAGCCATGGATATTAGGATTTCAATTCGTGCAGGTCCCTACTTTTGCGACAAGGAATTCTGGTCAAATGTTCCATTCCATCATCAGGAACGGGACGAAGGACCCACATAGACCAATCATTGGTAGGTCAGCTAGAAGTGCCTCAACTGTAACTTAGTTTGGGTCAGGTTTTGCAAGCATGTGGTAGCTAGTAGAAGGGTGGAATTCTACTGGCTTTCGTGAAAGAGAAACTATCAGGACCATCAAAGTTGGTGGTTACCATCTTCTGGGACATTTATGTTAATGACTAACAAGGAAGTCACTCTGTTACCCTCAAATAGGTTGCTTGCACAGTGCGTTGTGCTAGTTTTGTTTTCATTTTGACTGCCCTTTACAGGAAGCAAATCCAGTAGAAACTTGGAAGGGGATTTAACTCAAGTGCACTCAAGGTGTTCAAAGGGTGGGGGAAAAAGTATAAAAGAAGAAATTGCTTCTTTGTATGCAAGGGTACACTTGCTTGTTACACGTGTTTTCCAAACAGGTTACCAACTTAAATTCCTGTATAAGCAATTTATGTATTGAGAGCCTTATTAACTACGTGATATAAGTAGCTATGGAAGTTGAGTGTAGGGATGGTACTCCTGGAGGAGTAGATACTTGATTTGAAGTTAAAACCCCTACCTCGTGTGAGATGAATTCAGGAGACCAGCTCACCAAACAACACTTGTGCTCCAATGTTTTGTTTGACCGCATAGAAACATCTTTCTCATACTACTAAAATGTCTAATGCGAGTCAACACTGCTCTTTTCTCAAGTCATCGATTTGACCAACTGTTGGATCTTGAATAGAAACATCTTTCTTGTACTGAAATATCTAATACAAGTCAACACCGCTCTTTTCTCAAGTCAGATCAAGTTGACCAACTGTTGGATCTTGACTTTCTTTCCCTGCTAAAAGATATGAATCAAAAGCTTAGACTCTTCTCTAAGTTTTTCATGTATTGCTAGCTTTTTTCTGTTGGCATTTTGCTGATTATCGTATGGAGCTTTATTCTTCTCTTTCTCTTTTCTATGTATTATGACCGAGTTTTTTAAACAACATTATCTTTGTTGGTCAGTTCACAGGCAGGTCTAGCCTCTGATTGTGTGCAAGTTTTGCAGTCTGTTATAAAAGACAATAGCCAACATTGTACGGATAAAAGTGCTGGAGTTCTAATTGTTTGAGCTGAGGCTCCTGTAAATGTGGGCTTCTAGTCCTCAACCATTATGATTTATGGAAAGGAAAAAATATAAAAACAAATTAGTATTCATTTGTTGATATTTAGCTTCCTCGAATTCCACCTAAGCTTCAGGCTGTAAAGATGGCAGCTGCCTACAGTTCCCTGTTTTTTGGAATAGGTTACTTTGGAAGCTCTATGGACAGACCCAAGGTAATATAATCTGAACTAATATCCCAAAGCTGTTGTCATTGCAGAAGTTTGTTTCGTTAGTTAGACCAGTCATGAATTCAGTTGATCCATGCAGATGTCATTAATTTGCCAAATCATTTCATGGAAAATATAATGTTAAGGCAGTTAAGCTATTAATCACTTGGTATTATTTACGGCACAGAATGTTCTTGGATCTGTTAGATGGAATATGTTTCATGGAAGAGCTTATTGTGGTTATCATAAACATATAGGAATAGAGAGCTTCATAACGGTCGTATGGTTATGATTCTCAATTGATGCTTTTCCTTTTCAGTCCATCCTCTTTCTTTCTTCTGTTATTTTTTTCCTTGTTTATCTCGTAGTTACTCTCCTGACGTTGGCTATCTTGTTCATTTTGTCTCTCGGTCCTTGTTTACACCTCTCTATGCTCATTTTTGTTGCAGTCGTTCGGACTTAGTTTTCCTGGAAAACTTAAATTGAATTGCTCTGTGAACATACTCACGGGACATCCAAAAACCTGCTTTAGAATTCATATTGTACCACTTTACTATTGCGCTCGTATCAATATGCTTCTAAGATCAAGTAGCTCAGCTACTCTATGGACTCTTCATCGCTTCTACGCCGTAATTTGTCAATTATTATCATGGTGTTTATTTCTTTTTTTTTGTTTTTGTGCAGGTCTCAATTCTTAGGAGTACAAGACAGCAAAGCAGGACAGATATTGAGTAGTTTGCCACAAGAATAAAAAATTGAGTGCTAAGAAAATGTTGTAGTCCGGAACCAATTTGGTGGCAAGTTATAAATCAATGATCATAACAAAGAAAAAAAAATTACCCTACCTTATTCTATTTTGTGTTGATTTCAGAAGCATTAGTGAGAAACCATTAAAGTTACTTTCCCATTATCTGCTTCTCTCTTTGAAATTCATTACTGACGAACTTATCTCCTTAATTAGCTTTCCATTGTTTTTTTGGCTTTGTCATATATAATTGTTATGATTCCAGTTAAACCTATCTTCTCCTATGCATTTGTTATTTCTAAACCTTAACAAGGAACTTTATGAGGATTATCACATCATTCTCTTTTTATTTTTGTTTTTCTATTCTCTGTTTGTTTTTTCTATTATATTCTCGGTTAACCTTTTTTCCTTTTTCGCCTAATGTGTTTAATGTATTTTTATTTCCTGATAGAGGCTCTAAACACATTAGGTGAAAAAGGAAAAATGTTAACCGAACAGAATAGAAAAACAAACAGAGAACAAGAAAACAAGAATAAAAAGAGAATGATATGGGCTGTGTTCGTTTTCCAGTTTAGTTTAATTTTAGTTTTGATGACATCATTATTTCTCTCATTTGTCTCTCTATCTCTCTCCACTCATTACACATATTTCCAAAACTAAACTACACTAAAACTACTAAACAAACACAGCCATGATAATCCTTATAAAGTTCCTTTTAATTAAGGTTTAGAAATAGCAAATGCATAGGAGAAGATAGAAGGTTTAACTATAATCATAACAATTATATATGTCAAAGCCAAAAAGGCATTGGAAAGCCTAATTAAGGAGAGAAGTTCTTCAGTAATGAATTTATTTCAAAGAGAAGCTAATATTGGGAATAGTACCTTTAATGGTTTCTCACTAATACTTCTGAAATCAACACAAAATAAAAATAAGGTAGGGTAATTTTTTTTTTTTCTTTGTTATGACGCTTAATTTATACCTGCTACCACTTTACAGAATCTGCGTAGGAGAACTCAGAATATCAAGTGGAAGACACCAAGACTGAGTGAGGAGAGAAGAAAACTTCTTATAATTCATCCAATAATTGAAGAATTTTAAAAAAGGCTTTTTCTCTCCCCTATAAGGTAATACCGAAATTAGCACTGGACAATGATCAAAAATCCCAAGCACTACAATTGCAGCCTCAAATTCGGTGAATAAACGCTGCCACTGAGAGTTTACAAGAGCTCTATCGAGCCTACTACTGCTGTGATCTTAACCAACTCGTTTATTCGACCAAGTAAACCAAAGACCTTTAGACCTATTACCAGCTCAAAATTCTGTTACTAGCTCAAAAACTCATCCCATAACTGTCTTCTACCAGTAGCTTGGTTAAAAACCATAAACCGCAAAGATCACAGAAAGCTTCATATCACTATCTACAGAAAGCTCATCCCATAACTGTCTTCTCGCAATTGCAACACGAATTCGAGATTAATCAAGCAAGCTCGTAAGAATATGGAGTTGGGTGCTTTGTGGGGTGTAAAATATTTTGGGAGGAAGAGCTATAATATAAAGAAATATTTAGAATTGGAGGGAGTTGAAATTTCAGAACAGGAAATTGAAACTCTTGATGAATTAGAGGAAGGTGTCTCCATTTCAATGAAGTTCTGATTTAGTTTTCGTTATTTGTGGGAGCTCTCTGGTGCCTATCCCGTTATCGATAGTTTGTTGTTTAGATGTTTTGGTGTTTTGAATATTTGCATCTTTGGTTGGGTTTTTGGTGTTTCTGGTTTTGCTTTTTTCATAGCTAGTTCAAGGGGACGAGTTTCTAGGACGGTTTTTTTCTTGCTTTAGTTTTTTACGGGTGGTTTTGTGGGGTACATGTGGTTTTACGGGTGGTTTTTTTCTTGATTCGTCATAAACTCTTTGGCATTTTTATTCTTGGGCCTATTTAATGTTTGTAATTTGTTTTCAAAGATTAATAAATTTTTTGCCGATCAAAAACAAAAAGAAACAAAAAATTATTTATCCCGGTAGGGTCCATGATACAATGCAGGCTCTTCAGCAACCATACTAGGACCAGGGGAATTGTCAATACAAGCATTCCCCTTATCAACACCTACTAACTCTTCATGTCTAGAACCTCTTTAGAGCTTTCAACAAAAATTACTGGACCCTTGTCTCCCTGCAATGCTATAAACTGATTGACACAAAAGGGAGATCCACCACAGGTACATAAGGAAATTGGTAACAAATTCCCAGATTCTTCTACAGTTGGAATGGGGACAATATTTGCCCAACCTGCCTTTACCACCCAAGCCTTATTCTTGGAGAGACCAGGAGCTTTCAAAGGAAAAACCTCGACCATATGCACATGCTCCATCCTTCTCTGAATGTCCAAAGACATTACAAGTAACACATTTGCAAGGCCTCCAAGAGTATTTGATTTCAACAGAACCACTTTCCCAGTTGCAATAAGAAGATCAACAGAATGGGACAAAACAGACTTAAACATCCACCTCACAGATTTTTGCATAACTAATCCAATGTGCTTACCCCCGTCAAGTGTGTTCCGATTTAAAGTGACGGAAAGCCCCTATCGTGTTTGACTGTTTGGAAATTCATTTATAGAGAGGAATTTCATAAAGAAAACAAAAATGACAACCAAAAAAAAAAAAAATTCTTTATCTCCCCTTTCACTCCAATAATCCATGAACCAAAGAAAGTCAAAATACCCGGTAGAGTCCGACATGCAAATTTAACAAAGGTTTAGCCTCTAACGGAAAGAGTAAACAAATCCGTCAAAATAAACGGATGTAGCCATTATTTCTTGGAACAAAATCTTAGGTAACTGTTCAGACCATTTGCATAATAAAGCATGACAAGAAAGAAGCAATAGCACAGAACCGGCACAAGATCACTGAGGTACAAAATCTCTGATATGCGATTACAAAACAAGAAAATCCTCTCAACATTTACCAAAATCTATCAATTAAAAAGTTGTGCTACCGCCACTAATTCAACTATATTTTTCTATAGTTCATATCAGGGATTGAAACAAACAGTCGTATTCTTTGTTTCATTTCAATTACTTCTACATCTATGTTTAGCATGGGTGATAAGTTATACGGCCAGTGTTCCTTCGGTGATTTGATTCTCATCAGAAGAATCGGATGGCTGAGATTTGGGTTAAGTCATGACCCGAGAGTATCCATAACCAAGCAAACTTCCACTTATTTCACAAAGCTGCAGGCAATAGATGATTAAGGTAAATCAGTCAAAGCCCAGGTACATATCAGAGAAAACATAATCAATCCATTATTAGAATGGGAATAACAAAACTCTGGAAAGCTGCAGTGTGTGTGTGTCTATATATATATATATATATATATATATATATATATATATATATATATATATATATATATATAAGATGCAAAAACAAAGTACCTCGGTAAGCTCAGAAAGATGGCGGGACCTATAGTCATTGATTGTCGCTGCTATTTCTGACATTGGCAGCTTAGCCTAATAGCAAAAACAAGATAAATTGAGAAACATGGGGAGATCACACTGATGCAGGAGCATTATTGGCATGAAAGTCTATTTAGATTTATTTAGTTTTCTTGTGTTTCCTATGTCTTGTTATTTTGTGTTGACTGTCTTGGAAATGTTGTTTGCTTTGGAAAGGTTTGAAGCAATAAGTGTCTAGGGAATAGTCTAAGAGTTATGTGGGTAGTCTAAGAGTCATCTATCTTTTGTAATCTCTATATATATCCATTTTAATGAAATCTAAAGTAGTTTTTGAGAGTCTAAAAATTATTTACAAGTTCTCTTCTTGCTTGTGAGTGAGAGAGTCCTAACATCAAGCGTGTGGCTTGGTCGCGTGAGTGACATCCGCGATTAGCAACGTTGAGTGACATCCGTTGCCCCCGGTGAGTGGCATCCTGGGACTATCCCCAGTCTCCTAGTTCGGACCTTTCAGTTTCAGCTACTCTAACAGGTGTTGGCCTGCATCACAGACAAAGCACATAAGGATTTGGAGTAGAAACAGCCTTTTCAGGTTTGCAATCAGAGAACCACCCGGGACATAAACACGTGCTTTTTACCGTGAAGAATGTGTCACAACCAATTAAAATTAAACACACAGCAAGTCATTCATTCATCCTTTTTTGGTAAGTCATTAGTTTAAATTACTTTCCACATAAACACCACAAGAATCGAAACTACCAATAAGATCCTGTAATAATTACAATTAAAGCAAGAAGAGACTAGTTTTAAATCCCAAATGCTATGTAAAATTATTTTGTGAAAAGGAGGCAATGGTCTAATCCAGATAATAAACAAAACAAATGGAAACTTATCTTCGGCTTTCTTATAAATGGAAGTTTTCACTATTGTAACTTATGCAGAAGAAAGTAATATACAGTCAAATTTCAACAGTGGCCCTACTGATTTTTACCTGTGCTAGAACAGCAGCCGCTAGCTGAAGACTCGGTTCCAAGCTCTCAAGGACGACCTGCAAAAGCTTCTATTAAAAACTTGAGAAATGAAGTAGCAACTTCTCAAATTCTATAAGAGGCAAATCTCTACAAATAGAAGGTCAAAAAGATTTCAACTAGTCTTGTAGAATCGTGAGCACCGAGAACATATCCCTCAAAGATAAAGAAATTTCAACTAGTCTTGTATTCGGATGCAGATTTGAGTAAGGCATTTGATGTTGAACATAATAGAAATGTGGGGATGTAGTCCCTCGAATGGAAATGTAGGATGTTGTCCCTTGAAGGCAGATTAATAATTCTGAGGTGGACTGAACAGAGAGGGCAAAGACTGTTCTGTCGAAATTCATGTATGAGTAGCATCAAATCTGGAAAGATAGGGAAAGAAGTGACAAAGTCGTTTCAATTCCAGCAATCAAAAGCTCTCAATCCCACACTTGAAATATAAATTGAACTAAAGAGTATATTTCCTAAATAGGCGATGCCAAATCCATCCATTAAAATCCACAAGTCCAAATGCCTTAATGTAGATTTTCCATGCCATACCTATATGGAGTTGGGAGAAAGAAAGGGAAAAAATAATGAAAATGGTAACAGAAAGTACCACTGTTGCCCCCACCTTTTTCAAATTGAGACCATGATCAACATCATGGGCACGGACAAATGTCTTGACATTAGGGAAGTACTTGCACAAAGCCCAAACAGTTCTATAGTTTGCACCAGGGGTATCCGAAATTATCGCTGCTGCACATGCTCTTTCAGCACCAACTTTATGAAGCACCTGATGGCCACATGTACAAGAAGCACATCAGAGATCAAACCTTTTAAAATCATATTTACCGAGCACAATCTACTATACCTCCCGGCTGCCGGAGTCTCCGAAATAGACTGGGAGATCAAGTCCCCGCAAAACTGCTACTCGGTCACTGCAATATGGAAAATAAAAAATCAGGTATTTGAAGCTGCTACTAATTATTTCCACTCACGTAGATAAGTAGGAATGGTAAATACTTAGTTTGAGCAATCAAGAACAATAACATAACCCATTTAGTCCCCAATAATTGAGAGTATGGGCGGGGGATGGATAGGAGACAGACCTAACCTTCGGCAATAAATGCACAAAGTGGCTGCTCCCAGAATACCACTGAAACAGATGGATTTGAGATGGACCTAACCTTTGGCAATAAATGCACAAAGTGGCTGCTCCCAGAATACCACTGAAACAGATGGATTTGAGATGGACCTAACCTTTGGCAATAAATGCACAAAGTGGCTGCTCACAGAATACCATTGAAACAGTGGTCCCCCTATACCGTCGAGTTTGCTGCGGAATCATGCCCTCAAATCAAAGCCAAAAGGCATTAGAGAGGGCAGACCCAAGAATCATTTTGATTTATGTGCACATTACCATGCTTCTTTCATTCATCATCCAGAGCATTGGCGTTGCACAATTACGATAATGAAAATTAACAAGTTCATAATTATCACAATCTTAGTATCAGAGGGTCAGAGGGAATTCCAAGAAAAGTCCAAAGTCAGATATAAAAATTCATGAGATCAGTAAGAATCTGACAGTTTTGTTTCATCTAAACGAAGATTGACATTCAAAGGGATGTATTACAGTAAACACATAAGCACATGTAAGTTGTTCTTAAGCCAAAGATGCCAATCTACAAGATTCCAGCTTTAAGAAGGAATGTAGTACAGTAAAAGAAGCTGAGCTTAATTCATTTGGCAAAATTGTTACAAAACAGTGGAATGGGAACTCAGATTAGACAATTCAAATCAACTTGATCATCGTAAACAAATCAAAGAAATTTAACGATGAGGTTATTAACAGAACGAGGTCTGGAATCATTTTGTCTCAAACGATCTCAATAACAATCGTGCGCAACCCCTAGAATGACGACAAGAACAATAACAGTACCACCCAGGTAATCCCAAAACAACATGGGTAGGGCGGGGAGGACTAACGACAGACCCAACTTTGGTAATATATGCACAAGTGGTTGCTCTCAGAAACTTTTAACACCGAAGATTGGAGAAAAAGAACATTTTTAGTCAAGAATTCTTGCTAACAAAAAGAAAAAGAAACACCACTCAAACATATGAAATAAGCAATTCCAGCATCTAAAAGACAAACATGAAACTTTGGCATGCATGTCCTAAACATAAAGAGCATTGAGAAAAGAGGCAAAGGCAGATAAAAAGTTTACCAGAGGCGGCTGAATCATCCTGTCCATTTCTTAAACTTAGTTTGAGCAATGAATACCAAATAATGAAAATCCTAGAAACAAGGCCGGATAATCCTGGATATTCACTTTAGGGATAACAGAGTTAAAACAACCACACCAAATTGGTCAACTCACTTTTTCCCTTTTTCCTTGGCAAGTAATCCAATATTTTATCATGAAAATTTAATCATATATGGAAACAGATAAGGAAAATGCCCATAACAGAAGTTACAAGACTACATGAAAGGCCTTCAAAATAGCATGAAACATTCAGAAAGAAATAGATAAAACTCGCAGGCTCACAGAAATATATCATCTGAATGCTATGCAACCATACCTCCTCACATCAAAAGCAACAAATGGAATAAGTCGTTGTGGGGGCCAAATATCATACTGTTTGGTACGTGTCTTATATTATATGGCCGACTGTTATGACTTCATAGAGCCGACGTGGCACTCATAAAGGATCAGCATAATTGGGCCGAAGGTACATAGTACCAATGTGCCGCATGGTATGATGGCGTCGTTCCAAGTCTTCGGATGATGCAATATTTGGGTGGGTGAATTAGGCCCAACCTGTGAACATGACCCGGATGGTCCATAAAGGCAGTTACAAAGGGCACGTGCCAAGGAACACCTAGCAGCGGGGAGGAAGCTTCTCGAAGCTTCTCAACGATGGCGTGGCAGCTTGTTATTGGGCACGTCACGTGATGCCAACATGACGAGTAACGTCACGTAACTTGGAGAGCGAGTACATGGATATCTATAAAAGCAAGGGATAAACCCTAGAGGTATAGACAACCTCAAATCTATTCTTTTGTATTCTCTCTCTACTGACTTGATCGTCGGAGTGTCCTTGGGCAAGAGGCCCAAGTGACTCTCTGGTGCAGGATCATTTAGTAGAAGGTGTGAGTACATTATAGGAAGATTGTACCCTCTGTCAGAATCTTCCCACCACAGACATTCTGAAAGAAGCTGAGCAATGATTTGAAAGAGCCACAAAACGAAATACTCCTCAGGAAAAAAAAAACATGGTAATCACATCCATACATACAATGTATAAGTAGTAGATCCTCCGAATTGACTGATTTGACACTAATTCATCAAAAAAAATCCAAAAAGTGGCAACACCTGCCCAACGCGTCCAAATCCACAGATAATGATATGATCCTGCAGATCATCTGTCTGGAAACAGCACAAACCAAAGGATATCGACAATCACTACCGTCAGAAGATATTTCAATGTAATAGCAATATTAGCCCTATAAAACAGACAGATATAATTCATCTCATGGACACGGAATACAGAAACATCCAGCATTAAACACAACTTAAAACCATTGGAAAAACACTTAGTAGATCCCAGGTATAATTTTAAGCACTGTTAATAGCATCTTTATCCATCATCATCAACTGTTTCAGCAAATTCTAAGCAAGTCAGGGACAGTTTACCAAAGACTTTGCAAGGGCATAAATATATAACCAGCACATTAGAATCTTCCAAAGTTCATACATTTGCTGTGGTTTAAAAGCAAAACCAGTCTTCCAATGTTGCAAAGAGAGACTTTTGAGAGCATATACAAAAAAATTCCCATGTTTTAGAGGAATAACTAATTGATGCGCTTATGATTTACATGGGTGTTCTTGATCTGCTCCTTGCATGACATAGTTAATCTGTTCCTTAAATAAATCTATGCTCCATTCTTCTGAAAGTCACATTTTCAGAGTATGAGCTCCTAATTAAGGAAATATATCATCAGCTAAGCTCGGACAACGTCGTCCCCAGGTCATCCTGTCCAAAACCATGTCCATTAACTTATGCTGTACTCGTGAAAAAAGATTGTGTAAACACAAACATAAATGCTTGCTCAGAGAACAATATCAGTAAGAACTTGAAATTGTGGATTCTACCTGTCCGAAACCAGAGATTATTTCAACGTGAAAAAGATTGTGTAAACACAAACATAAATGCTTGCTCAGAGAACAGCATCAGTAAGAACTTGAAATTGTAGATTCTACCTCACTCTCTACAGGTAACAAACTTCGCACATCATGCAGCTCAAAACGAGAGGCTGTTAACTGGCCTCCAGCAGATAACCATGGGGTAAGGGCAATTGAAATCCCTACCACAAGAAACAGCAAAGATGACATCTGGGAAAACATTTTACCCTGTAAACAAGGCCAATTAGTTGTGTTTGCAATAACTAAGGCTCTCGTGACAATTTAATGATTTATACTGCTTAATTTTACTTATCTAGTTTTGCAACACCAGTCTGCCATGGGCCTGAGCTCTAAGAATTAAGAAACATGTAGCAAATTTTCAATGACCAATGGGCATCATTACTACTAGGAAGGAATACCTGATTAACGGCTTCACCGAAAGCCACAATGGCAAATTCCCCGCCAGGAGCAAGTAGAAGAGCAACTCTTATTGCAGATATCAGTGAAATGCCAAAAATTCTGCCAAGTACAACAACCAATATGGTCTTCCCACCAATTAAAAGAGCTAATGTCCCCATAATGACGTGAAAGTGTGCAACAAGCAGCTTTGGATCAATGGACATTCCAACCTGAAACCACCACAATGCTGTTACTCAGACGTATCATATTAACCATTCATGTTCATCAACGAGTGTCTTCTTCTCATTGCTTCAGATATTATAGAACTACAATTAACGAAAGCATGAAAGTGTCTAAAAGATGAAACAGCGTGGGACTAGTGATTGATAAACTGGAAGACTGCCAGAGGCAAGGATCTTTTATATTCTCAACTGATGAATAATGAATATTGATAACCGCAAATAACATACATGTACTCAGTTAGAAAATAAGTGGGTTTTGTACAATGATGTAAGCACATACCATCATAAAGAGGAGACCCAATAGAAGGCCTTGATATGGAGCAATATCTGGTTCAACCTGTAAAGAAAATTCTGTTTCTGCAAGAAGCAAACCAGTCAAAAAAGCTCCCAACGACATGGAAAGACCAGCCTGTTCCAGTCATAATTAGAGATGCAACACTTTTTTTTTTTTTTTGAACTGCGAGATGCAAACTTAGCACTACATAATAAAAGAGGAAAACTCAATAATCATTGGCATACCCTGGCTGTAAGGAGACTAGTCCCATGGATATTCGCAGAGAATATCTCAGCATTTTGATTCTCAGCAACTTGCTTATAAATTGGCCGAAGCAGCTGCAAATTGGCACAAGAATTTGGAATAGTATGAACTTCATTAATCATCAATAACCTATTTCCACAGCCAAAATTAATTCCACAATCAAGTTTTTCAAATCTGCATCCAAAAAAAAAAAAAGAAAACTTCAACAAAATTTACATCTCTACACAAACGTGTACAAGAGAAGGTAATGCCGGCTTTTTGTTCAGAGCCACAATAGCAAAAATCACGATGACCTTAAAATCATTCAGAGAAGAAAAATAAAATATTTACCAAAATTATAGATTTTACTAAGCATGTAAAACCCAAAAAAAATAATAAAGTACTAACTGGTAAAATCATAAAAAGAGAGAAATCTTCCTGAAGATATGTTAGCTACCGAAATGATAAATTTATTAGATAAGTAAATACAGAAAAATGATGAATTAAAATATTGAGTATGATACATCAAAATTGATAAATTTAGCACAATTGAAACATTAATTAAGCATCTAAGAATTAAATGTGCGAACTATTAAAAAAATAAGAAAAGATCGATATTGGTAAATGTAATATACTTACCCAAATGCCAAAAAAAATTAGAAAATGTTGGTTCTTTTGCTTCAAAGCTAAGCAACAGTTTAGTTTAGACTCACGAAGATACTTTGAATCATTCAAATCTAGACTAATACTAGTCTCTTCTTTATCATTGAATTCTACCTTTCGACCAGCATCATCAACATAATCTACTGAATCATCGCCCTGACACCACAATCTAACTACTCCCCTTGAATCCTTAAAATAAGTAACAAAATCACAAGTCAAAGATCCAAGCGAATTATAACCCAACAAACGGCTACTATATTCTCCTTTAACAAGTATACGTGGATGGATACTACTGTTAGTGATTGACAAGACAATTCTCTTCAACTTCTTCCTCCCATAAGCTTTTGAAGAAAATTACAACTGAAATCTCTATGCCTAAACTTCAAATATGAATAAAAAGTCTCTGAAGTCCAGCTAGTTGCAACCTCACTCCGACAAATCACAGAAGCATATGAACATACCAAGGAAAAGCTTAATGACCCTTCATTAGAAAGAGCAGTACACGTAGTTTCAGACATACATCCGTGTAATTACTTGTATCGGCAAATAGAAACAGATGAATATATACAGTTGTATATGCAGTGCAAAGTGTATCTCGCTGTATGCATAACTACATCATTGCAATCCAAGTTTGGCGAATCAAATTAAGAAGCTTGCGAACATCTAATGGAGAGATTACTGATCCTTTAGCATAAAACATACATACAAAAACGGACCGTGGTCGGAGATGATTCCGATCGGACGAGAAAGGTACAGGTAAATGGGAGATGGAGAAGACGACGATGTATTATGACCGTAAGTATTCTGATTGACCGGAGCTTCGTTTTCGTCTCGACGACGTCGGTTTTAAGGAAACGCGCGATTATGAGTAATAGCGGTAATTATGGTTTTGATTCAATATATCCAAGCCTATTTTAAAAAACATAAATTTATTAAGATCAAGTACTAATTTATTTTCAATTAATATGAAATTTTTATATAATTAGTATTTTTCTGTGTTCTACAATATGAATGTATCAGATCATTAAAATATCATTAAGATAGATAAAAAAACTTACCTAAAGTCCTCTAAGAGTAGTTGGTATGGAAGAGATATGATTCAATGTATCTAAATGTATTTTAAGAAATTGAAATTCATTTAGATTAACTACTCATATGTAAATTATTTACGAGATATTCGTACATCACATGTGTTATAATAATTTTTATGAGAAGAATGTTTCGGATTATTAAATAATGGTCGATAAAAGTAGAAATCGTCTTTGTAGTATCCAAGAGGTTTTAGAACCAAACGGAGTCGTTTTGATGGCATGACATAGGTTCAACCTATGTCATGACGGGGAGAATAATTAAAAAAAAAAATCCACCTTAAAGTAAAGTCATGTTGTTGGTGCCGATCGGAAAATTTCGAACGGAGAAATCGCATACGCTACGGCGCTTCCTATACATTTCGAGCAACCACCGTCGTCTGCCATTCTCCCCAACCATTTCTCTCTCTCTCTCTCTCTCTCTCTCTCTCTCTCTCTCTCTCTCTCTCTCCAGTCGTTTGTCTCGCTCTTGTAAGTCTCTGCTCTCTCTCTTCGTTGTATGTACTGATGTACATATGTACATGTATGTACAGTAATACGTGTATGTACGCTGGGGTGTTCCTCGCTTTATAGTGCATTAGGCAGAGTAGCTGCAGGTCTTTCTAGATAAATAAGTAAGGACAATGGGCACTACTATAGTAAGTGATAGACTCCATATTTTTATCCATCTAGGTGTTTCAAGATATACCCCGATTATGTTTGTTTATTATATATTTATATAGATGGGGTAAAGAATAGATTCTATAAAGGAAAGTAAAAAATTTAGACAGTATTTCTGATTCATTTTACATTTCTTTGTAGTTTCGTTCCTATTTATTTCTTCATTCCCTCCTAGATTAATTTATAGAACCGTAAATTTGAGGGAAATGATTGGAACTCAAAAGAAGTAAAAATGCCAATTTGCCATTTTCTTGGTATCCTTTTTTGGTACAAGGCTTGACACTAACCATTATGTTTTTCAGTTTGTTCTAGGTTTCATGATCTTTATATTGGCATTTAGAACTCAGGTTTTTTTTCTTTTCTTTTTAACCTTTTGGACTCAACTTGTTGTTCACTCTTTTTGTGGTAGGTTATTCAATAGGAGTCTCAGTCTTATTTTGGTAATTCGAGTCATCCATCATTAGCATTGATTTTTAACTTATGTATGTTGCAAATCAAGTTGATGGGTCATCGGTCGGTAGCCTTTTGAATGAGTTTAAGTGTTTAACTGTCCATTTCTTTCACGATAATGTACTATGACCAGCCACTTATTGAGATTCGATTAACATGATTTTTAACAAGGATAATTTTGAAAGCCAATGCTAATAAATGAATTGCTCTAATCAGCAAAATGAGACTGGAATAGATTTTGTTTTGAATCGTATAAGTTGGATGTGATCAGTTTGGTGACTTGTTTGCAACAATATGTACTTTATTTGCTGATTAAAAAAAACCTAACCAGGTAATCCAAAAGTTTGACTGAAGATGGTCATGTGGAATGCGATGCCAATAACATGGATGGTAATTCTGGAGCATTTGGGGCTGTTGGAGGAGTGCCAGGTAATCCAAAAGTATAATTAATGGACGTCATCACTGAATTAATCCAGCAAGCTTTTATGATGCGAACTGTTGTTTCTTTGCATCTTTGGTTTTAGGAATTTTTTGCGAATTCCATTTTCATTTTGTGCTATGCATTTTCTGTGAAGTGAATAATTAGCAGGTGTTCGGAATGCCAGCCAAATTGCTGCTTTGTTGGTACAGGAACAAAGGTTGGGGTCATCACTCCTGGGTCGAATACCTCCCATGTATGATCACTCCTCTGTTTTTGTCTTTGAACCCTTATGGAAGTAGCTCATTATGTCAGCATTCACAGTATTTGATGATATAACTTTTGCGTCCGGATTTAGATCTCTTCTTGTACTTCATGGCCTTGACTTCGGAGTTATGAAGATAATAGGAATTATGAGCAATTGAAGTTTCGACGTTGTCCGAGTAAAGACATTTTATGTTTTTCGAGCAAACTCTGGAGATTGGAGATGTGCTATATTGTGTTGATGACCTATTGTTTTAAAGTTTAAGCTATTAGGAAATGGGCTAAAAAGTGGCTCATGTGCTCTGTCTCATACATGTAGAGGCAAATGCGTCGAATTGAATGCACAATAATGGGGATAACAGGCACAAGACTTGAATCTGTGACCTACTTGAACAAAAGCTCTGATACCATCTTGTCAATCAAGTCTTTGAAAAACTTAAGATATTAGATTGTTGCAACTTTATTACTGGTATCTCAAAACTTTTGAATTCTTAAATCACCAGGGGCAGATTTATTGATTGTATTTCAAGGTGTGACCACAGCATATCGAAAACTTAGGCTATAGAGAGATTGCCACTTCAATGAGGTGTGTCTTTAACAAGGCCTCTGATGTGTGGTGAAACCCACCTCCATAAGGGGGCCAATTTTTTTTTTGTTGGTTGGCAATGAGGTTTGGAAGTTATTAGTGTTTTAAGGAATATCAATTTTTGATGGGTTTTGAATGAGGATCATAACATGATTAGTATGTGAAGCTGAATTGATTGTTTCCGAGCTGCACAGATTCTACGGGGACTCTTCAAGATTCGCTGGCTGTTTTCTTCCAAATTATGCTATAGGGATTGGTTGTGAGTATTCTAAACTCACAACATGTTGTGGTGATTCGAAACTAGATGGTGCAATACTTGAAGTATCGAAAGTTGGTATGTGGAACTGTGACTTATGTTTCAATTTTGGTGACAAGGGACAACATTCAATAGTTTCTATGTTTGTTTGGCAGAAAAGGAGGAGAAAAGCGAAGTTGGTGATGTGCCCGCATTTTGCCAATACACTGTCAAACAACTGAGGAAGGCGACATATGGATTTGCATCAGAGAACATAGTCTCGGAACACGGGGAAAAGGCTCCCAATGTTGTTTATAAAGGCAAGCTGGATAATCAAAGGCAAATTGCTATGAAATGTTTTAATAGATCTGCTTGGCCCGATTCTCGGTAGTTCTTGGTAAGTCTATGGTCTTACTCTAAAGCATCCTTTGGCTAAGCAAACTTAACCAGCTTGGCATTTCCTCTCTGTTGTAGTCGTAGGTTATTCTGTGCATCCTCATGTGTCAGCTTGGTTTTGAGATTCATCATTCATCAAAAAATTTGGCCTCTTAGACGTAGGCTCTTACTTAGGTCTCAATTTGCGTGTACCAACAGAAATGCAAACCATTTGTAATCTGTTGAAGTAATGTTAATTTGGGGGTTTAGGGTTTAAGTAATTTTCTTAAGAAACGGAAAATTCGAAAATGAATTAAGTTATTGAGCTTCTTTTACTAGATTTGACATGGTGATTTTTGTGATGGGTTTCCAAATTCAAAAGCTGATAGGTAAGACAACCCGCGTTGGGGATTTTGCATATGAATGGATAAAAAAGCTATTTTGATTAGTGAGAGATGATTTATTGGGTTTTAAGTAATTTTCGTGGTTAGCAGTATTTCTTTTATGAATACTAATATATGTACTCTCTTTTCTAAAGATGTACTCAAGACTTGGCGATGTGGGTATTGCTATCAAATATAATTATCTCTAAGCTTGTCTTCTATAGTCTTAATTCTTAAAGCAAGAATTCACCGACTGTACGTGCATAATTATTTGCTTGTCATTCTTCAGTCTTGATATATATTTAGCTTTGGAATTCAATAATGTTGTATCACCTGTGATTTAACTAAAGAATATATGATCTTTGATAGTCTGTTAGGCTTTATAGATTCATGAAAGTCTCCAGGATACATTTGGGTTTAAAATAGGATGCTTAACATGGACGCATCACACAAGATATAACTAACTAGGTTGTTTTACTAAGGTTAGGGTGCACTGGATTACTATTGTTTTCATTTACAACTTGATATTCAACAAGGATTACTATGCTATTTGGCGAAATATTGTAGAAAAATCAACTGGGCACATTAAATAACTGATTTTCTTCTTTGTGGCTTAAAGGAAGTATGGAGGTCGTGGATAAGTGCAGTCCAAAGTCCTCTTTTCACTTTAGTATTATTATTTTGTTGATCAGCTTTTCGCTTTAGCATGTTGATATTGTTTCTAAAATAATAAACCAAAACGACATTGGCATTTTGGCCTGCATGTGGAGGAACATTGTTGATGCAGAAATACCCAAGGAAAGTGTGATTTCACTTTAGCATATTGCTTGGTTTCTTATCCATCCAAAGAGCAGGGTTTTGTGCGTAACAATGTACATAAAACTGCAAAACACTATGGATGGAAGAGGCATGACTCTTACTCACCACTCAGCTCTTTCAAAACTATGTTTCTCTTTTTTACTTCATTGCCCAAAATAATGTCGTCTGCATATTGGTTGTATCTGCTTAGCTTACCAGGTGAATTGACAGGTTCTCAAATGGAGAGTCAATTTTTGAACTGTTTGATCTTTCAACTTTCAAGTCCCACTGCAAAATCTTTCCTGAGGTACTTCAGCTACCTCATGTATAGGTCTTCATTACTGGTAGCCTCTACGTAATACATTAGGCCAGTGGAAATGATTATGCAAAATTTATTGTTTACAGGAGATTCTTGCGAGTAGCACAGGCCTCTTACAAGGTACTATTGATGGTTTAGGCCCTATTTCAGCAGTGTTGGTAATTGAAGGATTGTTGATTTACTTAATGATTTTTTTTCCCTTTTTTGTAGAGGTTTAATGGGTGAAATTCAAATTCTGTTGTGCAGTTGCAATTTCATGTTTCTTTCGTTCTCTCTTCTTTTTATTTGCAAGGGAGGTAGATTTCTGGGGTAATTACAAATTAACGTTTTGTTTCGTACAATTGCAGTCTACGTTAGGTTAAAATGGAGGCTTGTAGAGATTTCATCCAATAGCTTGAACCCGAGATGGCTATAAGGATCCTAACATGTTTGGAGGACACGACTGACCTTGGCTGTGTTTTTTCAGTTTCAAATTCTTGGCGCCAGTTTCGTGAGCTAACACTTCTAACTTTGTGAACTTTACTTCGATAATCATTTATGTTAAGTTACTAAATTTGTTTACTAAATGGCTCGATGAAGATTTGGAGTCAGTACTGCCCTTGCCTTAAAATCTTTGGTGCTCAAGTTTTCCAAATGCTTAGTGTAAAATACGATAGCTTTTTTATAAACTTTATCAACTTATCCAAGTTCTAGATGTTATTTTGAAACAAAAGGGAGCAAACAATGTGAACTTACGTTAGTGTCCTGTGCATGCAGTATTATAACTTCTCATTTGAGTACCTGAAACATGTTTTTGTGATGTTTCTGATGGTGGAGGTGCTGCAGCTACTGTATTTAAGTAAAAATAAAGACCTATGGTTATTGAGGCTGAAATGGACCCAAATTGGGGTGGATGCAAATCTGGTGTCGACACTAGGATTTTTTCTTTCTTTCTTTTTTTTTGTCAGTTTGGTAGGCTTTTGTTTATACAAGTATAATGTGATATTGATTGGGTTTTGGGGAGTTTCTTGGATGTAATTTTCACTGCTCCATTGGCAAGTTGCCAACCAAGTGTTTCGTTATATTTTTTTAGGTTCTAGGCGATATATAATTGTCAAGAAGCGGCAGTGCTAATATGGTTGGGATGCTTGCTCCATTATCATACCATGGTTCTTAGTGCTCGTTTCAATATTGAATACCAATTCAAGAAGTCCTCTTTCACTTGAAAACCAACAGGTGTCAATTTTCGTATTATGTACGCATCTTTGGTTATCATCCTTTCATTTCTATCATGCACACAATTAAACTCCACTCTGTTGGACTGTTTACTTGAAAGATAATGCAATATACAACAACATATAAAAGGGTGGTGTTTGCAATAGATTTATATATATGTTTGAATTCTGCAGTAATAATGAAAACCTGCAGTCGATGACATTTACCATGTTCAAAAACCAAACAATCTTACTGTGGTTGTAACAAATCTATTCATAACCTACTTCGGCTCCTTTAATAACAGGCATTAACTTCATATGAAGCACATTGCCACGTACCTAGTCTATGTATCATGACCGATTTTTTTAAACAACATTATCTTTGTTGCTCAGTTCACAAGCAGGTCCAGCCTCTGATTGTGTGAAAATTTGCGGTCTGTTATAAAAGACAATAGCCCACATTGTACGGATAAAAGTGCTGGAGTTCTAATTGTTCAAGCTGAGGCTTCTGTAAATGTGAGCTTCTAGTCCTCAACCATTATGATTTATGGAAACGAAAAAATATAATAACAAATTAGTATTCGTTTGTTGCTATTTAGCTTCCTGGAATTCCACCTAAGCTGACGGCTATAGAGATGGCAGCTGCCTACAGTTCCCTGTCTTTTTGAATAGGTTACTTTGGAAGCTCTATGGACAGACCCAAGGTAATTTAATCTGAGCTAATATCCCGAAGCTGTTATCGTAGCATATGAAGTTTGTTTCTTTAGTTAGACTAGACATGCATTCGGTAGATCCATGCAGCTATCATTAATTTGCCGAATCATTTCAGAAAATATAATGCTAATCTTTTAATCATTTGGTATGTTTAACGCACAGAGTGTTCTTGGATCTGTTAGATGGACATGTTTCATGGAAGAGCTTATTGAGGTATCATAAACGTACAGGAATGGAGAGCATTTCATAACGGTCATATGGTTATGATTCTCAGTTGATGCTTTTCCTTTTCAGTTCATCCTCTTCTTTCTTCTATTATTTTTTTCCTTGTTTATCTCATAGTTACTCACCTGATGTTGGCTATCTTGTTCACCTCGTCTCTCGGTCTTTGTTTACACCTCTCTATGCTCATTTTGTTGCAGTCCTTTGGACTTAGTTTTCCTACTTTTCCACTTAAGAAGTACCATACTTGAATTGCTCTGTGAACACACTCGGGATATCCAAAAACCTGCTTTAGAATTCATGTTGTACCACTTTACTAATTTGCGCTCGTATCAATATGCTTCTAAGATCAAGTAGCTCAACTACTCTATGGACTCTTCATTGCTTCTATGCCGTAATTTGTCAATTATTATCATGGTATTTATTTCTTTTCTTTTCTTTTCTTTTTTTGTGCAGGTCTCAATTCTTAGGAGTACAAGACAACTAAGTAGGTGCTTTGTGGGGGGTAAAATATTTTGGGAGGAAGAGCTATAATATAAAGAAATATTTAGAATTGGAGGGAGTTGAAATTTCAGAACAGGAAATTGAAACTCTTGATGAATTAGAGGAAGGTGTCTCCATTTCGATGAAGTTCTGATTTAATTTTCGTTATTTGTGGGAGCTCTCTAGTGCTGATCCCGTTGTAGATAGTCTGTTTGGATGTTTCGGTGTTTTGGGTCTTTGCTTCTTTGGTTGGGTTTTCAGAGCTTCTGGTTTTGCTTCTTCTTTTTTTTATGGCTAGTTTAAGGGGAGGAGCTTCTATGATGGTTTTATTCTTGCCTATAGTTTTTTGGGGCGGTTTTGTGGTCTTTCCTGTTGTTTGTGTATCTAAATCAAGAGTTTTGGTCCATGACGTGTCTTGTTTTTTCCATTTTGGGTCCTTAAGGGTTTTAGTCTCCAGACCCATTTAGTCTTTGTAATTTGTTTTCAAAAATCAATCAACAAATTTTTCGGCCAATCAAAAAACAAAAAACAGCATCAGGATCTGTCGTACCCAACCCAAGCTTATTTGGAAGAAAATCATACAATGCAGGCTCTTCAGCAACCATTCTAGGACTAGGGGAATTGTCAATGCAAGCATTCCCCTTATCCCAGTTCTAGCAACAGAATGGGGCAAAACAAGCTTAACATCCACCTCTACACAGATTTTTGCATTAACTAATCCAATGTGCTTACGCCATCAATAAATTTGTTCGGATTTAATGTGATGGAATTCATTGAGGGGCAACATTTTGCAACCGCTATCAGAAACTGTGAGGAAAGCCCACATCATGTGCGACTGTTTGGACATTGATTTATAGAGGAATTTGGAATTTCGTAAAGAACACAAAAACAACGAAACCCAAAAAAAAAAAATTATTTATCTCCCCTTTCGCTCCGATAATCTATGAACCAAAGAAAGTCGAAATACCCGGAAGAGCCCGACATGCAAATTTAAAGACAGTTTAACCTCTAACGCAAAAAAGTAAACAAATCCGTCTCATCCATGGATGTAGCTATTATTTCTTTGATCAAAATCCTCACAAGAAAGATTCACTCTATAGGTAGCATTGTTCAGACCATTTGCATAATACAGAATGACAAGAAAGAAGCAATAGCACAGAACCGGCACCAAATCACTCATTACAAATCTCTGATATGCGATTATGAATCAAGATAATTCTCTCGACATTTTTACGTGGAAAGGCATACCAAAATCTATCAATTAAAAAGTTGTGCTACCGCCACTAATTCAGCTATATTTCTCTATAGTTCATATCAGGGATTGAAACAAACAGTTGTATTCTTTGTTTCCTTTTCAGTTTCTTCTACATCTATGTTTAGCAATGGGTGATGAGTTATGCGGCCAGTGTTCCTTCGGTAATTTGATTGTCATCAGAAGAATCGGATGGCTGAGATTTGGGTTTAGTCATGACCCGAGAGTATCCATAACCAAGCGAACTTCCACTTATTTCACAAAGCTGCAGGCAACAGATGATTGTGGTAACTCAGTCAAAGCCCAGGTACAAAGCAGAGAAAACATAATCAATCCGTTATTAGCATGGGAATAACAAAACTTTAGAAATATATGAAAAATAGCCAAAACTAAGTACCTCGGTGAGCTCAGAAAGATGACGGGACCTAAAGTCATTGATTGTCGCTGCTATTTCCGACATTGGTAGCTTAGCCTAATAGCAAAAACAAGATAAATTGAGAAACATGGGGATCACACAAAGCACATAAGGATTTGGAGTAGAAACAGCCTTTTCAGGTTTGCAATCGGAGAACCACCCGGGACATAAACAAGTGCTTTTTACCATGAAGAATGTGTCACAACCGATCAAAATTAAACACACAGCAAGTCATTCACTCATCCTTTTTTGGTAAGTCATTAGTTTAAATTACTTTCCACATAAACAACACAAGAATCGAAACTACCATTAAAATCTTGTAATAATTACAATTAAAGCAAGAAGAGACTAGTTTTAAATCCCAAATGCTATGTAGAATTATTTTGTGAAAAGGTGGCAATGGTCTAATCCAGATAATAAACAAAACAAATGGAAACTTATCTTGGGCTTTCTTATAAATGGAAGCTTTCACTACGGTAACTTATGCAGAAGAAAGTAATATACAGTCAAATTTCAACAGTGGCCCTACTGAATTTTACCTGTGCTAGAACAGCAGCCGCTAGCTGAAGACTCGGTTCCAAGCTCTCAGGGACGACCTGCAAAAGCTTCTATTAAAAACTCGAGAAATGAAGTAGCAACTTCTCAAATTCCATAAGAGGCAAATCTCTACAAATAGAAGGTCAAAAAGATTTCAACTAGTCTTGTAGAATCATGAGCACCAAGAACATATCCCTCAAAGATAAAGAAATTTCAACTAGTCTTGTATTCGGATGCAAATTTGAGTAAGGCATTTGATGTTGAACATAATAGAAATGTGGGGATGTAGTCCCTCGAATGGAAATGTAGGATGTTGTCCCTTGAAGGCAGATTAATAATTCTGAGGTGGACTGAACAGAGAGGGCAAAGACTGTTCTGTCGAAATTCATGTACGAGTAGCATCAAATCTGGAAAGATAGGGAAAGAAGTGACAAAGTCTTTTCAATTCCAGCAATCAAAAGCTCTCAATCCCACACTTGAAATATAAATTGAACTAAAGAGTATATTTCCTACATAGGCGATGCCAAATCCATCCATTAAAATCCACAATTCCAAATGTCTTAATGTAGATTTTCCATGCCATACCTATATGGAGTTGGGAGAAAGAAAGGGAAGAAATAATGAAAATGGTAACAGAAAGTACCGCTGTTGCCCCCGCCTTTTCCAAATTGAGACCATGATCAACATCATGGGCACGGACAAATGTCTTGACATTAGGGAAGTACTTGCTCAAAGCCCAAACAGTTCTATAGTTTGCACCAGGGGTATCCAAAGTTATCGCTGCTGCACATGCTCTTTCAGCACCAACTTTATGAAGCACCTGATGGCCACATGTACAAGAAGCACATCAGAGATCAAACCTTTTAAAATCATATTTACGGAGCACAATCTACTATACCTCCCGGCTGCCGGAGTCTCCGAAATAGACTGGGAGATCAAGTCCCCGCCCAACTGCTACTCGGTCACTGCAATATGGAAAATAAAAAATCAGGTATTTGAAGCTGCTACTAACTATTTCCACTCACGTAGTTAAGTAGGAATTGTAAATACATAGGTTAAGCAATGAACACCAAATAATGAAAGTCCTGGAAACAAGGCCGGATAATCGTGGATATTCACTTTAGGGATAACAAAGTTAAAACCACCACACCAAATTAGTCAACTCACTTTTTCCCTTTTTCCTTGACAAGTAATCCAAGATTTTATCATGAAAATTTAATCATATACGGAAACAGATAAGGAAAATGCCCATAACAGAAGTTACAAGACTACATGAAAGGCCTTCAAAATAGCATGAAACATTCAGAAATAAACAGAAAACTCGCAGGCTCGCAGAAATATATATAATCTGAATGCTATGCAACCATACCTCCTCACATCAAGAGCAACAAATGGAATAAGTCGTTCTGAAAGAAGTTGAGCAATGATCTGAAAGAGCCACAAAACAAAACACTATTCAGGAAAAAAAAAAACATGGTAAGCAAATCAATACATACTATGTATAAGTAGTAGATCCTCCAAATTGACTGATTTGACACTTATTCATCAAAAAAAAAAATTCAAAAAGTGGCAACACCTGCCCAACACGTCCAAATCCACAGATAATGATATGATCCTGCAGATCATCTGTCTGGAAACAGCACAAACCAAAGGAAATCGACAATCACTACCGTCAAAAGATATTTCAATGTAATAGCAATATCAGCCCTATAAAACAGACATATAAATTATCTCATGGACACGGAATACAGCCACATCCGGCATTAAACACAACGTATAGCCATTGGAAAAACACTTAGTAGATCCCAGGTATAATTTTAAGCAATGTTAATAGCATCTTTATCCATCATCATCAAATGTTTCAGCAAAATTCTAAGCAAGTCAGGGATGGTTTACCAAAGACTTTGCAAGGGCATAAACATAACCAGCACATTAGAATCTTCCAAAGTTCATACATTTGTTGTGGTTTAAAAGCAATAACAGGCTTCCAATGTTGCAAAGAGAGACTTTTGAGAGCATATACAACAAATTTCCCATGTTTTAGACGAACTAATTGATGTGCTTATTATTTACATGGGTGTTCTTGATCTGCTCCTTGCATGACATAGTTAATCTGTTCCTTAAATAAATCTATGCCCCATTCTTCTGAAAGTCACATTTTCAGAGTATGCGCTCCTAATTAAGGATATATATCATCAGCTAAGCTCGGACAACGATGTCCCCAGGTCATCCTGTCCAAAACCATGTCCATTAACTTATGTAGTACTCGTAAATCAGAGATTATTTCAACGTGAAAAAGATTGTGTAAACACAAACATAAATGCTTGCTCAGAGAACAGTATCAGTAAGAACTTGAAATTGTGGATTCTACCTCACTCTCTACAGGTAACAAACTTCGCACATCATGCAGCTCAAAACGAGAGGCTATTAACTGGCCTCCAGCAGCTAACCATGGGGTAAGGGCCATTGAAATCCCTACCACAAGAAACAGCAAAGATGACATCTGGGAAGACATTATACCCTGCAAACAAGGCCAATTGGCAAAGAAATTAGTTGTGTTTGCAACAACTAAGGCTCTCGTGACAATTTATACTGCTTAATTTTACTCATCTAGTTTTGCAACACCAGTCCGCCATGGACCTGAGCTCTAAGAATTAAGAAACATGTTGCAAATTATCAATGACCAATGGGCATCATTACTGCTAGGAAGGAATACCTGATTAACGGCTTCACCGAAAGCCACAAAGGCAAATTCTCCGCCAGGAGCAAGTAGAAGAGCAACTCTTATTGCAGATATCAGTGAAATACCAAAAATTCTGCCAAGTACAACAACCAATATGGTCTTCCCACCAATTAAAAGAGCTAATGTCCCCATAATGACTGGAAAGTGTGCAACAAGCAGCTTTGGATCAATGGACATTCCAACCTGAAACCACCACAATGCCGTTTCTCAGAGGTATCATAGTAACCCTTCATGTTCATCAACTAGTGTCTTCTTCTCATTGCTTCAGATATTATAGAAGTACAATTAGCAAAAGCATGAAAGTGTATGAAAGATGAAACAACGTGGGACCGGTGACTGAAAAACTGGAAGACTACCTGGCAAGGATTTTTTATATTCTCAGCTGATGAATAATGAACATTGATAACCACAAATAACATACATGCACTCAGTTAGAAAATAAGTGCGTTTTGTACAATGATGTAAGCGCTTACCGTCATAAAGAAGAGACCCAATAGAAGGCCTCGATATGGAGCAATATCTGATTCAACCTGTAAAGAAAATTCGGTTTCTGCAAGAAGCAAACCAGCCAAAAACGCTCCCAATGCCATGGAAAGACCAGCCTGTTCCAGTCATAATTAGAGATGCAACAATTTTATTTTTTTTTTTGAACTGCGAGATGCAAACTTAGCACTACATACTACCTCCGTCCCAATTTTATAGTCCATCGTTCTATTCTAATCGGATAAAAAAACGACTATATCTTTCAATCGGTAATACATTTTATATGCAATATGGATCTTGTTTGATAGATCTTGATTTAATCTAATAAACAAAGTGTTCAAAATCACCTAAAACATTATAGATTACAAGATATAACATTTTGAAAAGTGGCACGAACTCCCATAAGGGACTATAAAATTGGGACGGAGGGAGTAATAAAAAAGGAAAACTCAATAATCATCAGCATACCCTGGCTGTAAGGAGACTAGTCCCAAGGATAACAAGGAGTGTATTCGCAGAGAATATCTCAGCATTTTGATTCTCAGCAACTTGCTTATAAATCGGCCGAAGCAGCTGCGAATTGGCACAAGAATGTGTAATAGTATGAACTTCATTAATCATCAATTACCTATTTCCACAGCCAAAAATTAATTACACAATCAAGTTTTTCAAATCTGCATCAAAAAAAAAAAGAAAAAAAAAGGTAAACTTCAATAAAAATTTACATCTCCACACAAAAATGTACAAGAGAAGGTAATGCCGGCTTTTTGTTCAGAGCCACAATAGTAAAAATCACGATAACCAAAAAATCATTCACAGAAGAAAAAATAAAATATTTACCAAAATTATAGATTTTACTCAGCACGTAAAAAAGGTACTAAAGTAGTAAAATAAAATATTTACCAAAAAAAAAAAAAAGTACTGGCTGGTAAAATCATAAAAAGAGATAAATCTTCCTAAAGATATTTTACTTACCGAAATGATAAATTTATTAGATAAGTAAATAAAGAAAAATTATGAATTAAAATATTGAGTATTATACATCAAAATTGATAAATTTAGCACAACTCAAACACTAATTAAGCATGTAAAGAATCAAAAGGGCGAACTGTTAGAATTATAAAAAAAAAGATAGATATTGCTAAATGTAATATACTTACCCAAATGACAACACAAATGCCAACAAAATTAGAAAATGTTGGTTCGTTTGCTTCAAAGCTAAGCAACAGTTTAATTTAGACTCACAAAGATACTGTTATGTATCTCATATGGTAAAGCACCATAACAAGGTACATGAAATGTTTTCCAAAATTTATTGTGTGGAAGAAAACTAGAGGAAGTTAATGATAAAAACGTCACCACAAGAAGAATAATATGTACAGACATGGTAATGTTGTTTCCTACTTGCAACATATTTGACTCACCAACCGTCCTCCGGCAATTATGGCAGTAATTGCAATGACAGCCTTCACAGCAGCCAAGCCAAGAGCTTCAGCAATTGCTAGGAAACCAACCTAAAAAGTGTAGGAAATCACAGATAGTAATTATAGGGGCAGCAGCAATAGCACTGGAAGAAAGAAAGACCAATAGTTGCAGTTAAAACTACCCTATCCAAGCTAAAACCTAAGAAGCACTGGGGAAAAAACAAAACTATGGGGATTGATAAGAAATTTACCCCTCCTTTTGATGAATTCGGTGAAATAAGAGGTATAAGTATCAGCAAAACCACAACAGCCAAATCCTGGAGGAAATGGAGAAAAAATGGGCAGCCAATAAAAATCGATAGAATCCAAAATAGACAGAAATCTAGAATAACATATAGAAGAATATTCAAGAAATCAGTATGGAGGTGCAGTCACATATGAGTCAAGATAATGAATGAACAAATACAGATCAAAACACTTACCTTAGGTGCATGTAGGATTATAAAACCCAATGGGTGGAAATGCTGCGAAAACGGGATAAAAATTGTATTCCACATTTCAAGTACTACAGACATTAGCTCCAAAATGCCCACCTTATGGACTATAAATTGTGACAGTTTTGCATCGAAAACAGAGAAAATGGAAGTCACTTGGTAACAGGTTTTACGTCCAGTATGCGATTATGTAGGAACTACCAGATTTTGAGCATTTTTTTGTTAATCAAAAGGGTGGAGGAGGGGGCGACTAGCTATAGCAACCTACCCTAAGGACTCCAGACCTACGGTGGGGCCCTCATGAGGCCCAATTACCGATAAGTTTCTACCACCCAACTGAGGGCCACTGGACCACAGCCGGGCTTGCAAGAGGGAAAGGCACATGAGGAGTGTCTGCATGCCTCGAACTGTGACCTCCTGGGCCAAAACCACAGGGTTTAAGTCATTTACCTCTAAGGTTTTGTCCATACAATCACTTCATAACAACCAAGACCAGCATAACTTCTTCAACCATACAGATACCTGGAAGAGTAACACAGAAAATGTAGCTCGTCCATGGCGTGACGTGCTATCACCTCGTTCCTGCAGGACCTGCGGAAGAAGTAGAAGGAAAAATAAATGTATTTCCAAGGAAGTGCAAAGAAATCAGAAGGTGCTCTTGTTGCCCAAGTATATGCAATTAGCACAAAGTCAAGATATGGTGATGATACTATCATAAGGCAATGGCCCCGCGGGTCACCCCAAGTAAAGCCGAAGGCAAGCCCTATGTGTATGCCTTTAATAATTTTCAGAAGAGCTAGGCCTGTAGGGAGAAAAGAAAGCGCTCCCTGATGTTGCCACAACAATATCTCAATATACTACGAAAACTTATCAAAACTAAATAAAGAGGTTTGGCCAGAGGCAACTAAAGATCTTCTCGTGGCAAACTTGCGTGTGCCAGTTCAAAGGCACCAAGTCATTATTAATTCACGGTCTTGGGTAGAACTCAACCCCAAAAGCTAGCTCATGAAGTGAGGATTCCCTCACACTTATATACTTCATATTACTTTGGTATCCAGGCAATGTGGGACTTCGCTTCACACCATCCCTCACGCGCAGCGTGCTCACTCGACAGCACCTACCACGTGCAAGCGAGAGACACACGCCCTACCCATCTCTGGTACCGAGCTCTAATACCATGTTACACAGTATTGGGTAGAATGCAACCCCAAAAGCTAGCTCATGAATTGAGGGTTAGAATTGACAGATGACAATGACCTCAAATAACAAGAGTGGGAACCATGCCTTGGAGCAACAATGTGGAAAAGTACATCTCGCATAGCCAAATTCTTATTATTGATTACCTCCATGATAGCTGAATCTCCAGAAACGTCCCACAAGGAAACATAATCCCCTCCTCATCTCAAAGTATTAACTCTTTTTAGTCCTTGAACTTTTTTCTTGAGCCAAAAAGTGTACAAGTACTGATTCAAGACCACCTTTTTGTAGAAGACAACATTTTACCACCAATCCTAACCAAAGCGAGATTCACTTAACTGAAAAGCTGCTAATAAGTCATTGCTTTTACCTGAAGGACAACAGCAGTGGAAGATAACGCCAGGCCATTCCCAATGACAAGTGCAGCGGGACCGGGCTGCCCAGCAATCAAGCGAGCCAATAAGCCAACCACAACTGCTGTTACCAAGACCTGCATTTGTTAGGCACATTAAATCAATTGCATGAAAAAAGTACTGGATTGAGGCCAACAAGGAGTGGTGATATGTGGACAATAATCCAGTCACCTGAGCAGAGCCCAATCCAAAAACATATTTCTTCATAGAACTTAGTCTTTCAACAGAAAGCTGCATGACGAAGACGTAATGCTCAGATTTTGAATTGAGCAGATTGAATGTGCAGAGTAATAACGGTCCAAAAGAAGAAGAATCCAAGATTTTATGATTCTACCTCCAGGCCTATGTTAAACAGCAAGAAAACCACTCCAAATTCAGCTATCGCCTTTGTTCCATGTACATTATGAATAATAGAGAGACCATAAGGTCCAATCAAGATGCCAGCAGCCAAATATCCAAGAACAGGACTGCCTAAAAATTGCAAATGGATAAAAGACACCACATCAATGAAACAAGCACCGTAAATCTATTTAAATGAAATGACCAGAACAAATGTATATGCAGATGATGTCCCAAGTCCAGGAACAGCATGACTGTGCTGTCAAATCGATTAAATTATAATCCTAAACTTGAAGCTCTACTTCTAGAACAAGATTACAACAGGCTAACCAATTGAAAAGATACATGAGCTATGCAAAACATCAAGCATTTCAGGTAGTGCATATAATTCTTGTGCTAGGACCATAAAAATCCTCTCTATCATTCCAAGTCTGCTATTGCTTTGAGACTTAAAGGAGTGAAATCTTGGCTTAAATATACCTTACATACCCAAACAAACAAGCAAGCATGCCATATGATGCAACCATGAAAACTAAAGAAGAATGTTATTGTTAGAATAGTTTTTGTTAAAATGAGTCTGTCCGACATTGAGTAATTTAGTTGTGTAATAGAGCATGAGATAATATAAATAAACATTGTGTGTGGTAAGGTTAATTTAACACCTTACACACTTCTTTCTCTCTCTCTTTTAAATAACATGGTATTAGAGCCACCCTTAACCCAAACCCTAACCCATCACCAACCCTAACTCATCACCATCCTTAACCCACCACCAGACATCATTAGCCACCAACCCTAACCTATCACCAGCCGTCGTCAGCCACCAATTACTGACATCATCAACCCTACATCATCATCACACTCATCGTTTTCACCCATACAAACCCTAATCGATCTCACCCAATTCGTTATACTTCTGAAACACCTAAAAACGAGACCTAAGCCCCTCATATCGACCCTCCATTCGACCTTAAACTCATAATCGACCCTCAATCCCACCTGTTAACCCAAAACCGACATCCATACCACCATAAAAATAAAATAAAAAAACACCTAACCTGACCAAAATCGACCCTAAATCGATCTTCTATCTAAATCGAAACCCTAGTTGAACTTGTTCTATCACTTTCGAGTCTCACAAAGTAGATTTCAAACTTGTTTGCTTGATTTCGAGCTCCACAAAGTGGTTCCTAACTGTCCTTTGCTGCTCGATCTACATCCAACTGATTTCGCGTTCAATCAGACTCGAAATTGGACTGTTGCTGCTCGAGTCCATCATGTCTCTACTGCCAATTGATGCTCTCTGGATGATATCGATGTTCTCTCACTTTGTAGCTATCGATTTCCTTCGTCTAGTATGATTTTTTGATTGGTGTTTGATTGGGATATTTGATGTCAGCAGTGGCAGAGGCAGATATTTCGTTATTTGATTACCCCCAGATTTGTTTCATTTAGTTTGATGAAGTTGTTTTTCTCAGTTTAGAAGATTAATAATTTGTTGATTGATTTGGTTGTTGGTGATTGGTTCTCTGTGATTTGTTGGCAACATGTCTAAAGAAAAATCTACTTCTGCAATTGGTTCTAGTTCTGGCTCTATCATTTTTGGTAGTTCTTCTTAGCGTTGTGAGAAGGATTCCATTAGCTCCATTCTGTTGAATGGAAACAATTATAATATTTGGTCTCGTGCTGTCAAAGTCTATTATATGGGTGAGAGAAAATTTAGTTATTTGACAGATGGTCCTCCAAAGAAAGATGCTACGAATTATAGTGACTGGGAAGCAAAGGACTGTCATATTCGTGTTGAGTTATAGAATAGAATGGAACCTCAGATCAGTAGCCCTTTGTTTTATCTTGATACTGCCAAGGAAGTGTGGGATCGGGTTGCTAGGATGTATTCAGGTATTAATAACCTTCGTCATATATATGATCTCCATCATCAGTTCTTTTCTCTATCATTTGGTACTGGATCGTTGGAGGACTACTATGCCAAGTTTCGTGGTACCTGTGAGGAACTTTGGGTTTATGAGTCTATTTCCAATGATCCTCAGGTTATGGTGCGTCAGCATGAGGGGTTAGAGGTCGCTCGATTTCTATATGGCTTGCCGCCACTTTATAATCCAGTTCGGTCTCAGATACTAGGATAGCGGGAGCTGCCCTCTCTTGATGAGGTATTTAGTCGACTTCGCCAAGTTTCTACCTCAGATGTTGGTTCTATTTCTCAGTCACCATCTAATCGTTCTGCTCTAGTGTCAGCGGGTTTTGGTGTTTTTGGGATGAGTAATGGTCGTGGTTGTGGTCGTGGCCATAATTCTCGGTTTAGTAGTCGAGGCTGTGGTGATCAAAATTCTGGTAATACCAGTTATGGTGGTCGTGGTGATTCTACATTGAGTAATTTAGTTGTGTAATAGAGCATGAGATAATATAAATAAACATTGTGTGTAGTAAGGTTAATTTAACACCTTACACACTTCTTTCTCTCTCTCTTCTAAATAACAGTTACCAACTGCAAGACAAATCTGAGATTCAGTTACCTCCGGGGATTTTCTGGAACATAGGCACAAATATGACGCTTGCAAGAAGCAACCACAACACGTCCAAGAGAGAAGCTTCCTCCTCAGTCACCTGCAAAAGGAGGACTGCTTTATTACATAGACCAACATCACAAAAAAAGGATGTTTAACACATAAAAACCATGGAATACTAGGTTTGAGTGCAAAGCAAAGTAACTTAGGGAATTTCAAGCACATGCCTCTTGACGCGGGATCATCGCTATTAGTTTCTTGACTTTCTTGGGAATTTTTTGAATTTGACGGACCAAAGGCTTTGCATTTGATGAGACTTCGTCGATACTAGTGGTAATGATGTCTGGCTGTAGAAATAGCTGGCTAATCCTGTCTGCCCTCTTGCAATAAAAGGCAATCCTGTAGCACATCAAGGAGGGCAGACTTTGTATCATATTTCAAGGAAGTGCATGTCATAACCACATAACAAAAAGAAAGCATACACAGAAGTTCCATCTTTTAAGATATTGCATACCCAGCTCCAATGAGAAACGACCCAAGAACTAGCTTGGGCAATTGTTTCCTTGCCGACTCAATAAGATCATGGAAAAGGGATGCTGGAGTGAACTGGGTACCTTCTGAGGAGAAAAAAGATGCAGAGAAGAAACGAGAAGATCTCTTCAATAATGGTTTTGAAGAATTAAATAGCACACCGTCCTTCATCAAATCCTTCTGTAAGTCGTGTTCTGCTGTTTGAGCCAAGTTCTTTGCGTTTTCTGACTCAATCTTGGTGTCCTTTGATGATTCTGAGTTTAATTCTCCATTACCATGAGCCAAATCAGAAGATAAACTTGTCTCTTCAATACTCTGGCCAGGACCATCATACTGGCTAACTATTAATCGCTCACTAACCGAAGAAGTTCCCTCGATAGGAATGACTATGTCACTTTCAACAACAATATCGCCAGCATTTCCCTGACCCACCTTTCTATCCTCAACCAATACATCCTCATCATCAAAATGAGGAACAAACAGATCTTTTTCTGCTCTTGATAAGGTAATCTCTGCATCACTCACACGTTGTGCAGCCTCAAGTTCAAGAGCAACAGCTTGCTCTGCTAAGAGCATCACATTCGCCACATCTTCATCCGCTTTCAAAGCATCCTCTTGCGCCTTCTCTGCAATGTCATTTAGCCTGTCCATTTGCTTTTGCAACTCCTCTTTCCTGTTTTGCAACTGTCTCAGGTCATCCTCACATTTTTCCAAAGTAACTCTGCACTCTTCAACTTCATCTTGAGCAACCAAGAGTGCTTCCTCCTCTTTCCCTTGAATACTGATTTGTTCCCCTCCACTTTCATGTCTTAAATCACCCTCACTCGAAGCTTCAAGTGAATCATTTCTTCTTTTTGCAGTTTCTAATAACTCCATTGCCATGTGGAGGTTTGCTTCGGCCAAAGAAAGGGTTATTGTTGCTTTCTGAACAGCTTCTTTAGCAACATTTTCTTCATTCAAAATCTCTTGGATGGCATGGCGGGTAGAATAAACATTGTCCCAAGCATTTTCTTCTTCATCTTTTAAAGCTATAGCAGTTTCTGATATTCTCTGAGCCTTTTCCTCAAACATGAAACTGTTTCGCTGCGCTAACTCGAATTCCTCAGTTGCCTTCCGCAACAATTCCCTCAAATCATCCAAAGTAGGACCCTCCTTGAATTCTCCATTCCCTGCCTCTTCCTCTGATTCATTCAAATCTGGACTAATACTAGTCTCTTCTTTATCATCAAATTCTACCTTACGACTGGTATCATCAACATAAGCTACTGAATCATCGCCCTGACAAAGCAATCTAACTACTCCCCTTGAAGCCTTAAAAACACTAACAAAATCACAAGTCAAAGATCCAAGTGAATTATAACCCAACAAACGGCTACCATATTCTCCTTTAACAAGTATACGTGGATGGATACTACTGTTAGTGGTTGACAAAACTATTCTCTTCAACTTCACCCTTGAGTAAGCTTTTGAGACAAGCCTTTGACATCGAAGAAAATTACAACTGAAATCTCTATGCCTAAACTTCAAATCTGAATAAAAAGAGTCTGAAGGCCGGCTAGATGTAACCTCACTGCTATGAAACAAGTTTGACTGCTGCAAACTACATGCAAAGTCCATATCTCTTGTCACAGATTTTCTAACTGATAGAATGCACAATTTCAACACCTTCTATGCATATTCACAAACTCTAGTTGGCCTTAAATCAAACACCTGGCACCACACCAAAAAAAAATGTTGGACAAACATTTAAAACATGACATAATCGAATCAAATTGATGTCAATTAAACCTACAAATAACAGAACCATATGAAAATACAAAGGAAAAGCTTAATGATCCTGCAGCAGAGAAAACATTACGCATAGTTTCAGACATACAGCCGTGTAAATAACGTGTATCGGCAAATAGAAACAGATGAATATATACAGTTGTATATGCAGTGCAAAGTGTATATCAGTATATGCATAACTACATCAATCCAATCCAAGTTTGACGAATCAAAGAAACTTACGAACATCTAAATGGAGAGATTAGTGATCCGTTAGCATAAAACATATACTATATTAAAAAAATGGATATGTGAGTAGATAAGCGAATATAAGAGAGAGAAAAGTATAAATACATGCATACGTATATATGGAAGTAGCAGATGTGCAGAGTGTATATTTATAACCAAATGGTGTACATTAATTGAAAGGAGTAACATTTGCAATGAGGAACATAGTTTTTATTCCACGCATAACTACATCAAAGGGATCCAAGCTTAACGATCAAAGAAGCATGGGAACATATAAATGGAGATACCAGTGATCCTTCAGCAGAAGAAAAGGGGGGGAAATTTTGAAAAAACACTCTGTAATACAATCCTTCAGCATATTCACAAACTCTAGTTTGGCCTTAAATCAAACACCTGGTGCCCCAAAAATTTTGGACAAAAGCTTAAACACATCATTTCATAGCGTATTGATCCTTATCCTTTGTTAGGGGGGAAAAAAACACATTAATACAAACATAAAATCGTTTGCATACCTGTATCTGCAAAGAGAAACCGTTGTACATATACAGAAGTATATATATGTATTATGCACGTAATATATGTGCAAAGTGTATATCAGTATATGCATAACCACATCAGCGCAATTCAAGTTTAACGAATTAAAGAAGCTTACAAACATATAAATGGAGATAATAGCGATCCTTCAGCAGAATGTTGGGAACATGCGTGAAAGATTGGAGTCCCACATTGGATAATCAGAAAACGAGTTGGACCTTAATATACAATTGAATGACTCACCACTTACAAGGCTTAGCCTTTTAAGTGGATATGGGTTATTCGATGTATATTGGGTCCATGTGATGTGGTGGACTCTGTGGATGGGCCTTCGCGCACACAAGAAGAACCTCAGGCAGATTAGACTCCTACCAAGTGGTATCAGAGCCGATGGCAGACGATCTATGGGCGGACTCTCCTGGAAGCATCGGTGGTTGTGGGCTTGCACGGAGACTCTCGAAGGAGCAGGAAAAATCCATTGTAACTCTCGATTGAGTAAGAAAATTCCTAGTGCGTGCAATAGGTGGCTGGCAACAAGGTGGCTCTCGATGGAGCAGGAAAGATTCCTAGTGCGTGCGGCACCTAGCTGGCTAGCAAAGGTGGCTCTCAAGGAGTATGGTGGCTCTCAAGTAGTATGGTGGCTCATGATGGAGTGGGTGCGGTAAATAAACCCGGGTTCGAACAAGGTGTTGGAGAGATAGATCAAGATTTAAGAGGGAGTCAAGTCAATCAAATTGAAGGGGAGCTAGGCCCAATGCATGGTTCACACATGAGGGGGAGATTGTTGGGAACATGTGTGAAAGATTGGAGTCCCACATTGGATAATCAGAAAAAGAGTTGGACCTTAATATACAATTGGATGACTCACCACTTACAAGGCTTAGCCTTTTAAGTGGATATGGGTCATTCAATGTATATTGGGTCCACATGATGTGGTGGACTCTGTGGATAGACCCCAACGGATTGAGTCTACGCGCACACGGGAAGAACCTCAGACAAATCAGACTCCCAACAAGAATTGTTGGGATTCCACCCCGCGTGGGCTAGTTGGGCTTAGGCCCAGAAGGGAGGGGGCTAGGGTTTTAATGTGTACTCTATAAATACTTCTCATGTCTTGTATTATTAAATGTGGTAGCACAATGTAGAGAGAGAGAGGCAGAGAGTGTGAGAGGGGGGCCGGTTGTGGCTCCTCAGAGAGAGAGAGATACATGAGAGACTTGGTGAGATTTCATTATTGTGAGATGAGAGTGTGAGTGTAACAACAAAGTCACAGATTTCCTCCGGATTATAGTGAAACCCCCCTCCCCGTGGATGTAGGTCTGATTTGGCCGAACCACGTATATTGTGTGTCGTGTTTTTCTCTTGATTTTACTGTTTCTGTGCAAGAGGTGCGCATTTGGGCACAACAAATTGGTATCAGAGCTTGGGTTGAAGCATCGGAGAGCACAGAGCAGTCGGAAAAATCACTCGAAGGCCATTGGAGCACTGTTTGAAGCTTTGGTCGGACAAAACAGGTGACAAAACTTGTTTTTTATCAAAAGGAAAGGTGCTACTCTCAGAGACGATCACAACGGTGTGTTGGTGGTCAATTTTTGTCACCGGATAAAGGAACACGGTCGGTTTGAACACCTACGGACATAGGCGAGTAGTTGAGTGCATTGGGGCCAGATAAAAAGTGATCGGATTTGAAGTTTGAGCACATGATTGTGTGGGGTTTTTTGAGATGATTACGGTGGTACCAAGCACGACGCCGGAAACGGCCTAGGGACGCCTCATGCGCCAGTCAAAGGTGGCGCGTGCAAAGCGAGTCAGATCTACTCGCGAGGTTGTGACGCACGCGCGGCAGTGGGATAACAAAGCTAGGGCTGACATCATCAACTACTAGGGCTGACGTCATCAAGGTCAGATGGGTCAAGCCAGAGGTCCAAAAGGTTCATAAGTTCAACCGAAAAGGTCAATGAGGACAAATAGGTCAAAGTCCAAGTCAAAGGGATCAGAGGTCAGGTCAAAGGGGTCAGACCGTCGATCAAAGAGGTCAAACCAGTTCAGACCGGTGGTTCAGAGTATTTTCAGACCGAGATCAGACCGGATAACGGTCCAGAGCAAACCAGATTATGTTATTTGACCGGTTCAGTGGGATTTTGACCGGTTCTTGGCCGGTTCATACCGGTTTACCACTCGGTTCGATGTTCAAGATCCAACCGTGCGCTCTGTTTTTTGAGAAGAGGCTCGGAAGCAAGTTTTGTTGCTGGATTTGAGTGTTTGGAGGCGTTTTGGGTTGTGTGGAGGCTTGTCCTTAGCTAATTGGACAGTTTTGGATTCAATGGCGGGCTTGTTTTTGTGTGATTCAGGCCGGATGTTGCAGTCCTAGATACATCTGAGAGATTGTGGAGGATCTGACGCAGTCAAATCAATCGTATGGGTTGATGTTGAGTCGGAGGCAGTCCATGGGAGATCCGATACGAGTCCAGGGGGTGCTAGGAAGGCCGGGAATGGAACTTGGATGAACCAAAGTAGCAGAAAGGTGATAAAAAGGAGAGTAGAATTGAAGAGCTACACCAGGAGTATTGGATAGACTTTGCAGAAATCGGAGGTTAACCAGGGCAATCGGATGATTGCAGATTCACGGCGATGAAGCCGTGGTGATCAGTCGGAGGAGCTAGCGAGTAAGGATACATTCTTTCAAGTGTTGCATCTCGGTTTGGTGGGTGCGGATACACTTGTTTGGTAATGACACAGGCGCTTACTGGAGTGACAGGTCGGAGTTGGTCAACAGTGATCGGAGGCAGTCTGGTTCAATTGGGTTTGAAAACCAATCATCACAATTTGCAATTGTGATTCGAGCTGCATTGGATTGGATGATGGGCCACCATACAGGCTTGTGGGAGTGCAGTGACAATTAGAGCTGATGTCAGGCATAGTCAAGCAATATAGGTGTTGAGACATGAGCAGGGATGACGACCATTGCGAATGCACACAGGATAAGTGCGAGATTGTACCAAGGTGTCGCAACCAGAATGGTACTAGATGCGCTGGAAGTCGAATCAGGAGTGTGCAGGATGCTGGCCAGCAACGATGATGTGATAAGTTGTTCAAGATATGTTCACGGGAGCTCCGGACAGAGGGATTGAGATGGAGATTAGATGATGCATACTGGTATTCTCTTTCTTCTGTGGTTTTTTGTGGCGGATTATCTTTCCAGTTATGAGCCCTTGTTGGTGTGGAAAGATGGAGTCACGGATTATGTCCTATGATTGGGCATGAGCATTTGGGTTTTGGATGCCTGGATGCAGGCATTCCAGTTAAGGGGTGCAGGATTGTGATCAACCACGAAAGATATGGCTTGCAGGGATATATTCATTCGAGTGGTGTGCCTGATTGTGGTGCGGAGATACTTGTTTGGGAATGACACAGGCGCCTGTCAAAGCGGTAGATCAGTTTGAGCCACGGAGATCTAGCAGGATTTGTTCACATCCCGGATTCACGAGAGGTGCATCCCGATTTTGGGGGTGCGAAGGTGCTCGGTGGGGGATGCAGTGTCAGAGAAAGAGTCAGCCTCATCGCAGATAATGTGTGAGATCATTTAGAGTGAGCCTCTGGTGTGGGCAGAGGGTTACAACATTCTCTTGACAGGACAAGATGCTAGAATGGCAGAGCGCGACGATGAAGTTATGGGCACTCGATGAGTGGGTGTGAGCGCTTCTATTGGTGAGCGTGGGCGCTTCTGTTGGTGAGCACATAAATCTCGGGTTTGAGATGTGCGAGTGGAGACATCCTAGTTGAGGGGGTGCGATACTCGGACGAGTGGAGACATTCTTTTCGAGAAGGTGCGGTACTCGGATTTTCTGATTGGCTGCGGAGTTTGGTTTTGCAAGGATACACTCTTTCGGAATTTGTGTACTCTGTTTGGTGGTGCATGGATGTTCTTGCCAGAGTTAGTTGATTGGAGGAGGCGAAATGGGGGTGTTACAGACACCATTGCCTACTTGAGTTAGAGGGGGTGATTGTTGGGATTCCACCCCGCGTGGGCCATTTGGGCTTAGGCCCAGAAGGGAGGGGGCTAGGATTTTAATGTGTACTCTATAAATACTTTTCATGTCTTATATTATTAAGTGTGGTAGCACAATGTAGAGAGAGGCAGAGAGTGTGAGAGAGGGCCGGTTGTGACTCCCCCGAGAGATACACGAGAGACTTGGTGAGGTTTCATTATTGTGAGATGAGAGTGTGAGTGTGAGTGTGTAACACAAAAGTCACGGATTTCCTCCGGATTATAATGAAATCCCCCTCCCAGGATATAGGCCTATAGGCCTGATTTGGCCGAACCGTGTGTCGTGTTTTTCTCTTTATTTTACTGTTTCTATGCGAGAGGTGCGCGTTTGGGCACACACAGAAAAAAACAAAAAAAATTGTATGTAACTAAGGAAGCGAATATGCAGAGAGAGACAAATGTGTATATACGTATATGTATATGTGTATATGCACGATGTAGATGTGCAGATTGTGTGTATGTATAACTACCTGGCGTGCATTCATCGAAGTGAAACGAGGAATACAGTTGAACTGAGCGATCACGGCATGGGAAGGGAAAATGAAGCTCGAAGTGAGAGAAGCTATGGCGGACTTCCCACTGGGAAATTGAGGGCAGAGAAAAAGACAGAAACGGGTGAACGGATCGACGTGGCTTTGGGTCAAATTAATTTGTCCCATATATAATGAGGCCAAAAGCCCATGTAAAATGGGAAAATTATTAAGGTAGTTGGCTTGTATTTTTTAGCAAACGGAAACATATATTCATAACCAAACAATAACGGGGGGCACGTTTTGGTTTTCTATTTTTTGTTTTTGTTTTCAATTTTTTTAAAACTAAAAACAAAAATGTGTTTGGTAATTTATTTATATTTTTTGTTTATTATAAAAGTTTTCAAAATTTCTGAAAATTTTTAAAACACAAAAAAGGTAACTTGCCTTGATTTTAAAACAGGGCCGTTTAAAAACAAAAAAACAAAAAACAAAAATGTTATTACCAAACATGTTTTTTTGTTTTTATAAATACTGTAATAAATATGATTCTACTTTTAGTTTTTTAGAAATAAAAAACATAAAACAAAAACATTATCAAATGCCCCCTAAAAAGTTATAAGGGACCCAAAAGATCCGAACAAACAACAATAACAATAACAATAAGAAAAAGAAAAAAGAAAGAAGGAAAAATCTAACCAAAATTGACAACCACGATAATGGAGACCACCGATTTGTAGTTGACTTGTATTGATTACATATAAATTTTACTGATTTGGGGAGCTTATAGTGCCTCAGGATTGTAGCTCCCGATTTGATCGTTCAAGTATACTCTTACAGGTTAGAATACAAGCTCCCCCAATTCATTTAATGGATGTCTGGGCCGCTGCACTAGTCTCAATATTCTCAGGTATTTTACTTTCTTTTTTTGAGATAATTTGAATTTTTTTATGGGATTAGCCCCTGCAATTTGTGAGGGTGAAAAAAATCTCTTAAAACTCTTATGTACATGTTGGAAAAAATCCTTAGAATTTGAAGGTATCAAGCATTTTTTGGTCACGTGTATAAAATTACATAGCAACTAAATGTACTCACAATCTAGTCCCTTACTCTGACATAACAAGTAACAATATACATACTAATGGAATATACTTTTGTTGTCAATGTGGATATATATGGTTGAGGCCTCTATTACGTACAAATACTACGTCCGTCACCGATCAATTCTACGTTTAAATGAAAATATGCAGAGGAAACTATTTGAGGTGCTAGACAAAAATAAATAATTTGACTAATTACAATATACCCGAAGTAGGTCTACAAGGGTTTTACCTTCCAGTACATTATGTGGGCTAAAGAGGATCCTCTCTCAAGTCTCAACTAAGATTTAAGAAAAAGAAAAAAATCAATTAAAATAGGTATAAGAAAACTGAAATTAACATAATTACCTCTTGCGTTGGCATAGGCCCCGTGAGGCCTGATGCATGGTATTGATTCGCACAGTGAGGTTCTTTGGGCCTGTGTTATCAAGGTTGACTCCCACATTGGGAGTTTGGGTTATGCGTGCTGTGTTTAAAAGGTCCACTCCACGTCTCCCTAGTCAGGAATAGCCTAGGTTAGTTTGGCGTGTGAAAATACCCTTTTGCCCTCATCCAAAAATAATATTAAAAAAAAACCTCCAAACCTCACACAATCAAGGATATCCCGAGAATAATTTGGTTCCATTAAGCTTTTGGCAAATACATCAACAACAAAAAATATTGTATAACATGACAATGTACAAACAAAATTCAGATAGAAAGGAATTATTATTTATCAGTTTACAATGGAGAATTCATCAATTGTGGGGAAACTCATTCATTCATGTGCCTCATCTTCTTCTTTGGGGGCATCCTCCCCTACCTCCTCTGCTGATTCTGGATGCTCAACTGGTGCCACAGCACTCTTCTTGTGAGTAGCAGCCTTGAGGACATGGCTGTAATTTCCCTTCTCCATGAACAGTTGAGCAAAGTGTATGTTGCAGTAGAGGACCCCATCCAAGGAAGCATAGGATGAGTGTGTGAGGGGGCAACCTCCATGAGCACACTTGAAGCATGACTTGTGGAAAGACTCTCCCTCCATTGTCACCTGTTTGGGGATTCAAATCAAATGGATATTTCATTTTCAAGTTTAAGCTAGGAGTCCAGGCGTAATGTAACGTTACGCCTAGAGTCCTAGACTAATTTTTCAAGTTACACGTACGTCAGTCTCTATTCGTTACCCATAGGTGCATTTCGGTCAATTTTTTTATCATTTCCGGTAGGGCGTGATTACACTTGGCATCGAAACCAAAATGCCAAGCACATGCCTTGTGGGCATGCCAAAGTAGTGCCATGGCAGCTGGCAATGGCTTGGCGTGGCACCATTTATGTGCTCTTCAATGTAAAAAGTATCGGTATTGTGAAAAGAGTAGGATTTAGACTGCATCAGAAAACAATTCCTGTGGAAGAATATAATGCAAACCTTCTCTAAGGGGTACACGGTTTTGTTACAAGCCGGACACTTGTCTTGAGTTCCACAGAATAGCGCGGAGAGTTTGCTTGGGGTTCTTGGCTGCAAAACGATAATCCATTTTCATGTTTAATAGTCGTTGAAAGCATCCCTGTCTGTTGCCACCGTTCAAAAATACTTTTGCAAAAAAAAAAAAAAAAAAAGATGAGGTGATTGGTTTCAGAAATCTGCTCAACGAACAATTTTATTTTATTTATATAAAAAAAAAAAAGAGAGAACACGAAAATGAAATAGAATTGGGATAGGCAGTTGAACAGTTTTAAATGATTGGTGAGAGAAAACAATGGTAATTTGTAGAGATATTTTTTAATTGCACCATTAGCATGAAGAATAAGAACATACCAGTGAATTTTCCTTCTCAGACTTCCCAGCTGAAATGTTCATCAAGAAACAACAATTAGTAAGCCAAGATAATGAGGTAAAGAAATCTTAATAATGAAAAAGAAAATCACGAATAATTTTACGTGCATAGACACCCAACACAAATTCAAAAGCAAATATCTCAAGAGCAATGGACCCCACACGTGTTGTGGGACGACGTCTCGTGAGAGGTTTGTGCCCGATGACTCTGTAGTCTGTACGGTAGACATTTTAGAATGTTAAAATAAAACAAAAAAACTCACAAGTTTGGAAGTTCTTGCTGAAATTGCCCGACTCCTTGAAAAGTTGTTCAAAATGAGTCTTGCAGTAGAGGACTCCATCCATGGAGGAGTAGTTGCTCATCTGTCATGCAAGCAAAACAGATTTGGTCATAATAATACTTCAAATAAACCCGTGATCATTATGTGAAACAAAATTGATTTAGGATCATTTCGCATTCAGGACACATAAAGGTCAAGGAAAATGCGATGGGTACACTACTAACGCACACCAAGTTGACTCTTCTGGGCAAGAGTTAGACTCACTATTTCTTGTAAGAGTAAAACTCTTTATTTCGTCTAAGAGTAGAACTCTTCCGTGTAAGAGTTGTAAGAGACAGCTTCGTGTGCATTTGGTGTGCGTGAGTGGTGTACCTAGGAGTGGGCATCGTGTCGTGTCATATTCGTGTTTCGTGTCAGAAATAGCCAACCCTAACTCGCTAGTTTCGTGTCAAGTTATCGTGTCCTTTCATAAATTCCTGCGTTGTGTTCATATCGTGTCATCTCATGTTCGTGTCAGAATTCTCTCAACCTTAACCGATGTTTAATTTTTCATGTTATCATGTCATGTTACATTCATGTTCGTTTCGTGTTAGAAATTCCAACCCTAGGTGTACCCATATCCTTGTTGAAATGTCAATTTGGCAAAGAAAGACATGGACCAAAAGAAAATGGCAGAGAAAAGACACTCACGACAAGGGTTCCTTTGCAGTGGGTGCATTTGAAGCAGGATTTGTGATAGATAATTCCATCAGCAGTTAACAAATCCACAAAGTAAACTGTCTTATCACAAGCCTTGCATTTGTCCAAAGTCCCGGTGAACGCCATTTTTCCCCCCTTTTCTCCCCGGAAAACAACTTTTCTGCAAAAAAAAAAGAACCCGATCGAGTAATCGGGTTGTTTTGCCGAGGATCACAGTGGATTTCAATTAGAAATGTACAAGTGAATCTTTTTCTCTCCGCCGGCGATCGAGACTAAACCAATTCTTTGTTTCAGTCTGATGAAAAAATGCTTAATATCACATTCAAATAGGATTCCAACTTTTTCTTGCAACCGTCTAAACTGATCATTGGAATTGGACCGGTAAACTACCGACACGTGGTTGGATATCCCCATTTTAATAAGGTAAAAATTGGAAAGCTCGGGGAGAAAAATGTGGGGTTGATCTGATTGGAATGGAGTGAAAGAAGGACGATGTTTTGACTCATTCCATGAGAAAAGGAAAAGAAACAAACATGGTTACTGTTTCTGTCGTCATAGTTATGTTAGTTACAAAGTTAGTTATATCCTCTGAACACAACAAATTATACTGTACCAATTAGTATTCCATAGTAATATGGTCGTCTGTTCAGCAATCAACGGATCGGATTATCTCACATAAAAGATAAGTGTCTTACACATAGAATAATTGCATTTAATCCGGACCGTTGATTGCCGAACAAACAGCCGTGATTGCTCACTACAATCTACACTATAGGGGTGTAGCACTACAAGCCTCCTGAATCCTCCTCTTTAGAGCACCCCCGAATCCTTCTCTTTAGAGCACCCCCACACTGCAGGACTATAGTGCACGATCTAAGCCATTTATCTCTACAATTAATGGTCCAGATTTCAAAAAGTAAAGTTAGGCATGCCCATGGGCTAGACTAGGCGGAGCTATTCTAAAATGGGTCGGCATAGCACAACACGACTAATAAATGAGCCGGGCTAAGCACGACACGAAACACATTGGACACAAAACTGGGCCGGCACAACACAGCTCATTTGACACCTCTAAATAGAGCCCAACTTTTCATTTATCAAAAAGACTATACTTCTTTAGAATGTAAATTTCGAATAGCTAAGATTTATGGTCTCACTTATCTGAAATGAAAAGACAAGTGAATAGACCTTCACTAAAATTGCTGATCGGCCATTCAAAGAGAGTTCAAATGCCACGAGACATTACTGAAATAGCACATTCCATTGGATTAATCTTAAAATCATAATACATAGGCTTGTATGGAAACGTTTATTCTTCTAGTTGGTATACAACATGCCAAACAAAGAGGATGAGTACAACAAATCAGGGAGGTAATACCACTTGCTGGGACAATATCAGGTCGGATATCGTCTTTCCGTGCCTGTCAATTCTCCTAGAACAGTTGACACCGCCATCTAGAATGTTGTGAACCACGACATTCAAAGAATGAATTCCTCTAGCTTCGTATATTTCCACCTTCACGTGTTCATTGACCCATCGGTCTCTCTTTCTGATGGCATCCGAGTCAGGAAACGAAGAAGGATTCAAAAGAACCGACACTACCTCCTTTACCCATTCAGGTGTAATAATCACCTTCAGCTTATCGATATCCGGTGGATAATGCGGGATGATGGAAAAGTTCATGTCATTTCCTTTGTCACCCGCCCTGCTGTGGGCTACTTCATAAAGAGGAATCTTTTGGCCAGAAGGTGCAGGAGAAACTTCAATTTCTGGTAATAGAAATTCTGGGTGGGAATTGCTTGAAGTTTCCTGTTTGGCTGCCGTCAAGAAGGGCTTCTTGGGGGAATGGGGTTTCGATTCATCTTCTTCTTCAAGACCAGTGCTCTGATTACTTGGGCTAGCTATTTCGTTTTCCTTCGCACAAATATATACTTCAACATCTTCCCGCATGATCTGAACAACCGAATTCATTATAGTTAGCAGTGTTGTCAATGAAAGTTTAGGGAGTTGACAACACAATAAACAAGCACTAACATTGACGAATATCATTCAACATTTAGATCCAAGGTTTTGATACAGTATCAAAAATATATTGCAATAGACAAGGAGCTGAGAAGGGAAAAAGGAGAGGGCTGAAAAGCAACACACAATTGTTCGTCTTTATAACAAAACACAAGTTCATTGGACTGATCACATCCTCACTAGGATTACTTGTTTGAGAAATTCTACTCGTACACCAAGTGAACATAGTCTTGTAGAATTAGGTTGATTGGACATTGGTAGCAATGTCAAAAGTATATATATTTGAAAAAAATGGATCGTTAAAATCCGTCCCCTTCATTAATTGTTTTGTATCAAGCACATATCAACATCCGATCAATCTGATTTTGGGGATTGCCTGATATACACGTTTGGAGCTACAAAATGAATGACTTAAATTGTTAATAGATTATAAGACCCCACGTTATGGGATAGTGTGTTTTTAAGGTGTGTTCAAAATGGTGTGTACATTGCAATGCTCTTAATCATTATAAATTCAAAAGTACACTCACATATGCACAAAGCTCACCCACACACACACACAGAGAGAGTTAGAGAGAGAGAGAGAGAGAGAGATGACATACAAATCCTTTTTCCAGAACAATCTCTTTCTTGTGTCCAGTACTGCAATTTTACCAACAGGAATATCAGCATTGAGAGATATACTAAGGAATCTTGTTTAACCAAAAAATTGAAGTACACTAGAACTGTATTGAGCTGTTAAAATAAACTTTCAATTTGTTAAAGGAAAATGTTAATCACAGCCCAGTGGACAGTTGTTAATGTGCCAAAAGTGCATTGATATATGTGAAAGAGGTATAGATATCCATGAAAAGTGTATTGATACTTGTGAAAAGTGCATTGAAAATTTGAAACTATTTTTTGGCATTTTTTGGGTATTATCTACTGCCTAGTGGGCTGTGATTAGCAAAAACCATTTGTTAAAATAACTGGAACCATTTCTATGAAAAATACATTAACTCACAGGAAATAGAGGACCATATCTTGAAGATTGAGTAGAAAAATAAGCTCTACGGAAGAACAGTTCCAACACTAACAGAGAAGCCAAGTAAAAACTATCCTTTTGAGTTTAGAATGCCTCAGAAATAGTGCTATAGTCCCCATTTAGATCATCCATCAGCTCTTAATGAAAGAAGCCAAAATGAAACCAATAAAATGAAATGAAATGAAAAGACCTGATACCGCCACCTCCAGCTGGTCCATTTGTGTACAAAGCTGTAAACTCTTTCGTAAATTGGACTGCATGTTCCTCGGTCTCAAATAGCCCATCCATTCGTAGCCTAATATCTTCACCAGCTGCCCGCAAAGTGGTGCTGTTATGAATGCTGGTTGCCTTAAGGCTATCCAAACCAATTATGTAAGAAATTATCCGGCCGTTAATACCAGGATACACTTCTTCCACCCATGACCTTACCTAATAATATAAGAACAATATATTACACCACAAACGTACGAGAAAAATATACGAGAAAATTAGTTCAAGGCTTCTCTTCCAAAAAAAAAACAATACAGAAGCAACAGCTGTCATTAATTCATTATTTTTGTTAAGTAGATGGATCTTGGCCTAACCAACTCAACCTCTGAACATCGAAATAATGAAGCAGAAGACTGACTTCCTGTACCAAGTACCAACGAAACCAAAAGTTGCCTGATATTTTCCTCATTTGACTAGAACATCAACCTATGCTAAGTGGACCTGTGTCAAGTACCAGTAAATAAATGTACGGGACACGCATCCAACTACATCTAGTTGTATATGGACAAAGAAAGCATGTCTAGATATTATAGTATTCAATATAGTTGAATATAGTGCTACATTTTGTGGCATCTGCAACTTATTGGCTTCAAAAAGTACTCTTGTTTTAAGCTCCATATTAACTAAACACGCTACTATTTTATTTAGGGTCAGGGTGAAACAAAACAAGATTTATCTACAAACACAATCATCAAACTGTATCGCGATTCCCCTGGGCTTGGGAATGAGACAAATCCTACACCAAACAAATAATTGTGTTGGATACATGGTCCCCAGCCCATCCAACATAGTATACAACACAGATTTAGGTATTACCCAGCCTCAACAGATTAAATGGCCCACCCTTATCTAGCCTTCCACTATCCCGGTCAATAGCACTATCATATGACCTACGCAGCACATGAACCCCATGCTTCTATGCTTAAGAGCAACTTCTTGTATGAAAGAACGAAAAGAGAGAAATTTGAGGCCACAACACTCTCTCTCCAAAAAAAAATCCCCCAAAAGCCATGTTTACGCCATTGTTATGGATATGCTAACTCCACCTACGCTCTCTCTCCCCAAAAAAAAGGCCCCCAAAGCCGTGTTTATGCAAAATACCTTTGACGCCATTGTTATTGATATGCCAAGCCCACCTACGACGCCATTGTTTAGGACTATCACTTTTAGACTGCACCACAAGTTTGGTGAATGAAAAACTATCTAAGAACATCTTCCCACTCCAAAATTTTACTCTAACCCAGCTCACTTACGAGCCTTCACCTTATAAGTTATAACTAGTCCTCACTTCAACAACCATTATTTACACCAACACTTTGAAGAAGCCCAACCCCCGGCTGCAGCCCGGCTGAAGCAGGCCTCCAAAGCCGTGTTTATGCAAATGAAGTTTGGCGAATGGACAAATATCTAAAGACAGAAAAATCTAAGAATTACATGAAGACAATCAGATTTGATACCAGAAATTCAGCAGCTTCAGCACGTTTTACACACATATATCCTCCATACGATATCTCTCCCCATCCTCTCCATCCACAGTCCTGAAAGTAGAACAATAGTTAAATTTACAACGAAAGATACTTAACGCTACGGCAACAGAAAATAGGAGTTGGCCATAGTGGTGAACATGCTCATTAGACACAAAGTGCCCTTAATGCAAAAAAGAGCACAATCATACCAACACCAAACAGATGTTGACACTAAATAGTTTGGTATCAACACTGCTACGACAAAATCATAGGTCACCAAATTAAAATACCACAAGAATCCAAACTGAGTATCTTGCCTTGTATTCTCAGACAGGATCGCAATATTAGCATCAGAGGTCCAAAATCCAGTAACACATCGGCCCAAACAATTAAGTAACGAGCATTATTAGAACCCTGCCTGACACTTTCCGGTCCAAAAAGAGAATATCAGACACTAGAAACCACTGGTAAGAACGTTCATTCTCAGAAGAGGGCTATAATAGCACAAAAACCGGTGGAAATGGATAGAAATATTAAAAAGTGCATTTCTCAGTGTTGATCCAGAGAATAGGGGATTCTATGAGGGGCAGCCTAGGTACAGACCTATCCTCTAGTGTGATCCACAATGAGTAAATCTACGTATCTCAAAACTAGGGTGTTTGTGCTTGTCAGTTCACCATTGCACCAAACAATAGTCCATGACAGGGAAACAAAATGGTACTAACAAAAACGTTCTTAAAGTACTTGCGACAACTGGTCGGAAGAATAATTGAATCCAGAATTCGAGAGTACGTAGAGCAAACCCATTTGCCACCGATCTTTTGCATTCAATTGTTGCAGTCATTCATCTATAACTCACTTATAGATCTATGATTTGAGAACTTGGAACTCATCCCAATATCAAAAAATGCACATTGAAAGAATAATAGCCCACCAGCCTGAACATAAACAATCGCATCAAAATAAATATGATTGTAATGCTTAGATTCTAAAATCAAGATGCATGCAGGTCACCCTATTAATTGTAAAGTCGGAATACATGCAAACATTGTACATAACAAGAATTTCAGCTGTACTTGAATGTGGTGCTGCCAAGATGAATAAGCATTAGGAGCGAACAGAGAGAAAGAAAACCAGGAGGGGGATGGATGACATGAAATCAATTCTGCCCATTATATAAATAGGTTGTAGATTACCTTCGGAGCCAAAAACAACAGTTTCTCAGGTACTAACAACGCAGATGGTTTTGCTCCAGAACATATAACTTTACTGCTTGATAGTGGTTGAAATGAAACTTCTCTAAAATCTACTATCTGCATCAATGAGGAATCCTTAGAAGCTAATTAATTTTTTCCTTATAGAACGGCCAAATATTCTGAGTGATTTGGAAAGAGGTCAAGAATATACTTATATAACTCACCACATCTGGGGTTATGTAAGCACCCAGATCCCCAACCTCATAAAGGAGTTGTTCAGCACAAGTGCCAAGACTCAAAGCCCCACCACTGCCATCAGCCTTTGCCACACATAATTTCCCATCACAACCCACTTCAGCATACGGAAGTGACAAATCAAGTAGACATGGGAAAGGAATGTCTCGGTATTTATCTCCTAAAGTAGGAAAAAATTGAAACAAATGATGTTTAACAATGTGAACGAGGTAACCAATAGAGAGCAAAGAAAAATTGAGGAAAAGCAGCAATCCACCTCTCTCTTAATTTTTGATGCATGAGAGCCCCACCTCTCTTGTGATTATGTGTGTAAGTCTTTTTTTTACGTACGCCAAAATAATCTATAAAGTCATAATTAAGAAACAAAAGGAGCTACACCTATTTTTTATCAACACAAAAAAAGAGAATTCATTTGGGGAGAAAGAAGGAATACTGAAATAAACTGTTTATTATTTAACAACTCTTATTTGGGGGAAGGTAATTAAGTTGCTTTTACAATGACGACGTGAATTGACATTCTTGGGCACTGTTCAGTTAGTAAAACTTTATTTGGTATTCACCCATTTCCCAATCCAGAGGTGGGACACCTGTTTGGGAAAGGCAATAAAGTTTGAACAAAAATGAGTACATGATTTGACACTGTTGGGAACTGTTCAGTTGATAAAACTGAAATCTCCAGTTCTGCATTTCTACTTTTATATCATTAAAAGATCTGGCAATATAATCTTGAAAGAGAGTTGTTAGCACCACACACAAACACAAAAACACTTGCACAAACTCACAATAGAGGTGGGACTCACACGCCTCAACAATTCTAAAACCACACACAATCTCTTACAAACACACTATACTTGCTCTTTTTTTTCTTTTCTATTCTTTTTTTTTTTTTTTTGTGGAAGAACGACACTATGCTTGCTAGATTGGTTTTTTCTAAACAATGTTGCAGGTGTTCAACAACAACAATAACATAACTCATATAGTCCCCAACCATTGTGGGTATGAGCGGGGGATGATCGGAGACAGACCTAACCTTTGGCAATATGCCCAAAGTGGTTGCTCTCAAAATACCACTGATACAGTTCCCACCACCCCCCAAAAGCTACATGGACGTTTTGCTGCAGAACCATAACCCCAAATCAAAGCCGAAAGGCATCTGAGAGGTCAGGCCTAGAGACCCAAATCAATTTTTGTGCTCATAGTCATGCTTCCTTCATTCATGGTTCACAGCATCGGCAGGTGTTCAGGGGACAAAAAAACTAAAATTCAGATAAAGGCACACCTGGATGCATAAAATATCCTCCTGTAAGTTGACAACCACACTCTAGCAAGTGACCAGCCAAAGAACCTTGGGCTAGCAACTCGAACTCATCCCAGTTCCAACCTAGTTCATATACCTAATCATGACAAATGGGATTACTGAGATTCTTTTCATAAGAGAATAAACAATAACCTAAATTTAGGCATGCTCGGTGGGTAAACAACATTAGAATCCGGAAAACATAAATATGTGGGCCCATATGTATGAAACTGCTTAACATAAATAGCGGAGAAATAGAAGTTAACAAACAAAGTATATAGGACTGCACAAATGTACCAAAGAACTTGAACAAATCACAAGGATTTTGGACAATGAATGTGAATTGAAACAAAGGGATGAAATAGAAGTTCATACCATAGGAGCTAAGAATAAGGCAGCATCGGCCACCCTAGATGTAATAATGACATTTGGGTTATAGTTCTCCAAGCATTCAACAATAGGGGCAGCTCCCAAATATACGCTAATTGGCTGCAAAAATAAGCGCATTTTATAGAGAGATGATCCCAACATGATAAAGAGAATAAGGGAGTTGAGGGGATTACCACCCCAATTATAAAGATGGCCATGAACTTAGAAGCAAGATGCTTCTAAAATGGGTGCGCTCCCTCGTGCGCTCCCTAGACGGGAGCTTGCTCCCATCCAGACAGGAACCCACTCCTAAATAGGATGGGAGATTGCACACTAATCTTAAGCACGAAATTCTCAATCCTCTTTCCAAATATATGCAAAGGAAGAAGAAAAATAAAAAAGAAGTGAGAAAGAATTAAGCCTCTCTTTCTGGTCTTGTATTCTACTACTTATCTACATATAGTATTCTACTACTTATCTACGTATTTAGTCCATATAATTGGCATAAAAATTTATTGGGATGTCATTTCTCTCTCTCTCTCTCTCTCTCTCTCTCTCTCTCTAGGAAGAACTTCCAATAAGGAACCCTTATATAAAAATACCATACGGACCTAGCCTTTTTTTGTGTTTTCAGACCAAATTTTGACGATCCGAACCGTTCAATGTTTTTAAAATGCATTTTTAAGGGCCTCCGCGAGGATTCGTCAAAAAAAAATACGCGGAAGGGCTTCATCCGATCAATTTTGGTTAAAAACACTATATAAAACTTTGGCTCGGAAAGGTGAGGTCCGCATTTTAACTTGTATATATATATATATATATATATATATATATAGTCCCGTTCTCCTAAGGGATCCCGCATACAAAATTTGGTGCGGACCAAGGCATTTTTCAACTTTCCGGATCAAATTTTGACGATCCGAACCGCTCAATGTTTTCAAAATGCATTTTCCAAGGTGCACGCAGTTATGTACAGTTTTATCGAAAACTGTTTAGATCAAGCCCTTCCGGGTATTTTTTTTTAAGATTTTCCGCGTGGACCCTTAAAAATGCATTTTAAAAACATTGAGCGGTTCGGATCGTCAAAATTTGATCCGGAAAGGCCAAGTCCGCAACAAATTTTGGTGCAGGATCCCTTAGGAGAATATTTTTGTATACATACACACACGCGCGCGCGTGCTCCCTTTGCAACTATAAAACAAATCCTTTAAAAATCTGGTACTTCCTCCACTAAATCTGCTTGGGAGGGCATTAGACCTTCAGCTCTGGTGCAGCCTTGGTGGAAGCTAGTGTTGTACGGGCAAATGTACCTCGGTGGAGTTTCATTCTCTGGTTATCCATATGGAAGGTTGACCACTAGAGCTAGGCTCAACAAATGGGGGATTATGCGATATATTCATCGTGTAATGGGTTCTAATGGAGTGGAATCTCGTGATCATTTATTTTTTCACCTGTCCCATGGCTGAGATTGTTTGGCAAGAAGTGCTGGCCTTGAACAACAGAACAAGGCCTTTGGTAGAGCTGAGAAATGAGATTATCTGGGGCTTGCTGGTCAAGAAAAGGTATTCTTTGGTTGATACCATTTATAAATTGTCTTTGGCTTCTACAGTTTATTGCTTACGGAGAGAAAGGACTTCAAGGATTTTCCAGTCATATGGTGTTGATGCTTCTACTCTTGCTTGCAAAGTGAGAGAGGAGATTAGGGCCAGACTTTGGTCTTGGTTGATGAAGAGTCTGAGGAGCCCAGAAAGATTTGCTGTGCTTGGTGGATCCCCTTTAAACCTTCATTTGTTTAATTTTCGCTGTTGTAGCTAGATAGTTGATAGCTTCTGTAGGTTTATGTCTGTTTTGTTGCTTTCATAGCTGTTGTAGCTAGGTTGATGGTTTTGGGTTTTTGTCTTTCCATGAGGATTTGTGTTTGTAGACTTGTTTGAAGTGTTCGATTTTTCATAATAAATGATTAATTACCAAATATATATATATATATATATATATATATATATATATATATATATATATATATATATATATACACCGGCAATCCTGTCAAGGATCCCGGATTTTGCCGGATGGGAGCTTTTTTGGTGTTTTTGATGCTTTTAAAAATTGTTTTTGGGAAATCCGAGCCGTCCAATGTGTTCAAAAGGTGTTTTCCAAGGTTCTTGAGAGAAATCTTCAAAAAAAAATACCGGAAAGGGCTTGATCCAAGCAGTTTTTCACAAAAATTGTATATATACGGTTTTATGAAAAAACCGCTTGGATCAAGCCCTTTCCAAATATTGTTTTTTTGATGATTTCTTTCATGAGGACCCTTAAAAAACGACTTTTAAACACATTGGATGATTGGATCGTGAAAATTTGATCCGGAACTAAGAGTCCCGGATCCGGGATCCCTAACTGGATATATATATATATATATATATATATATATATATATATATATATATATATATATCATATGTACAATACATGTAAATATATATAAGTTTATTCATATATTATTATTCGTCAAATATTCTCGCGCCGCTCCCACCCTAGGGAGCTTCTACATACCCCCGCCCTCACCCCTGTCCCCACTCCCAATTTGTGCAACTAAGGCCAAGAAATGCACTGCGACATAAAAGAGAATAAACGCAAACGCTAAGGCAGATTTGCACTTTGCAGACATAATACTTAAAATGAGTGCCAGATTCTTACCGTGTCCAGCATGCCAGGATCCAAACCTGCATATAAAAAAAAAATTGAGATGATTGTGAGATAAACAAAAGAATCTTCCAAAAACAAATAAAAAAAGAAATGGAGATGATTGTGAGATAAAGAATCTTCCAGATTCACTAGTATCCTGCATTATGATTGTTCTATTTGTGTAAACAAATTATGCAAATAGAACATATTAGTTACCCTTGTTGAATAAGAATAATACCAACTCATACAGTCATACTCATGGGAGCTGGATACTAGTGAATACCTGCTTTTCTGATCGCAAATTGATGGACCACACCAACTCTAATCGTAACGCCCAGGCTGCTTGCAATCTCTAAAACTTTTTGCTGAGCATTAAGCGGGTTTGCTTCAATGGAAAAAGAAATAAGATGCATACTTAATTAGACAAGTAAAAGGACAAAGTAACACAGCATCACCAATCAATAGCATTATGAGACTTTTCAGAAATGCCCTTCTTACTTGCACCCATGTTTGTTATTATACAAGTTCCTTTCTCTACAGCCAAAGGCAAGAGCAAACGCATCCACTCTTCAACTGCACAACCATAGGAAAATATCACGCACAGAGAGAGAGAGAGAGAGAGAGAGAGATTAATACTTGAGCATTAGAACATGAAGGGGATTGACTTAAATCCAATGTCTCTAGTACACGGGACTTGGATGCTCATCTTATAGACAACATAGCCATCTACAAAATACAGCAACAGCTCTAGTGGAGCCTATGGGGTATTTAGGAGTCTATATGCCTAACTAAGACATCAAATCATTAATTTCTAGTCTATCAATAGTTTCCAAGCATAATGTCAGGAAAACAACCCCAAATTCGCAGCCTGAGAGGAAGAGAATAGAGAAAGATATATTCTGAGAGTATAAACTCGAGCACATGTTGGTCTAAAACCCTTTCAACTTCGAAGACTGAAAAGTTGAATATGGTTCTTTCCGTGGCTAGATAGGTAGCAAACGAAATAACCAATAATGCATGTGAGAGGTAGAAACATACTACGAGGATCGTAACCCACGCCACCAGCCTCCTTTGCATGGAACCGGTCCGCAAGGGTGCGCTCTGCTAGGCATTCAAGGACTATGTAGTTCAAGTCCACTCTCTGAAGTAACTTGAGAGCTCCCAAAGGTCTGTCCCCCCCAAACCCAGCTCCACAACCTACGTAAACCTTCTCCCTTCGCCGTTGAGGATTTTCCCTCTACAAGTCAGTAAATTGTATTGAGCTCTTTCGTTCTCTTGATTTGGATATGTAACAAAACAATAGGGAAACCAACGTAAAAAACCTTCAATAATGGATAAGGACGGAAATCGGGACCCTCAAGGGATTCTTCCATCTCCTGAAATCAAGCATCGGATATCAGGACACATGTAATCATGCTAGTGTGGAACCTACTAGGAAGTGCATTATCAATCTAAGCAATGCAATACATGACAATAAGATGAGCCTTTCAAAACACAGACAATATATGTAACCGTGTTGTTGAGTTAGAAAGTGCATCACCATGTGCATATGCAACATATCGCTGAAAACAATGTTTTTTCTACTCCTAACGACTGGAAAGAGAAAGAAATGCCATTGGAGTAGTGGCATCTTGTAAAAGGACACGGTATCAGTAGGCCTGTCAAATTTCTACATTTGAATGTGTATAAATCGCCTAATGCATTCATATTTATTCACATATTCTGAATGAACGTATAAGAAACTCCGTGATTCTAAAACATATCAATGGTAAAACTGGGTGATAAGGTAATTATCAATATTCTCGGATGACTGAGTTTGTGTTGGTTAATGTTGCTGGTAACTGAAACACTCAGAGTCAGTTACACGTCTATATATGAGTGTAATTTTGTTCCCTCTCACTAAATGAGGGTGAACATTGCGCTGATTGGTGGAAAAAGTGTGGGACCCCACAAACTAACCCTATTATTGCCAAAAAGTGTATTAAACCATTGGACCCACACTTTTCCATCAACCAAAAGCGAATCTAGTGAACAAAATTGCACTCCATATACGTAGTAGTACTTGGAGAGCAATTAGCACATACATAATATCAAACACCAAAGTAGATAATTTAAAAAACACCTCCATTACTGTTAATTGATCAGCAATCAGCCAACTAAACATTCGTTGGTTCTTGCGCAACGTATTAATCCACCTTCACGAATGCGTCAAGAAGATCAACACAGCTTTATATGTATTCAAACATGCATAATTATATTATAACATAAATTTACATGTATACACACAAACGTGTTTGTATTTTGAAATGGAATCATTCAATCGGTAAGTAAACGAGATGAGAATAGAGCGTTACATTACTTTCGATTCAGCGGAAGAGGCCTCAGGGGAAGAGGCTTCTGGGGAAGCTGCCATAACCATACTATCCACGCCAACGGCCAGAGTGTTTACTCAGTGAAGCCCTTGTGGTACATGCGAAAGTGGAACTGGGCGACGGAGGTCGAGGCGCCAGCGGGAAGACATAAGGGAAATTTTCAGAAAATACCCTGTGTATTTTGACTCAATGTCCCGTGCACACCTGAACTTCGGTTAATGTTAATTGAACCCCCTTTATCTCGACACTCCTCCAATTTCCCCGGTACATGTCCCATCCAATACTTAACTGAGAGGCCTAGTTGGCGCTTACATGGATGCATGTGGGACCAGGGCTATCAATACCGTTCCGTATGAGGATTGCATAAAACCGCTACCAACCTATAATTTTGTCCCACCCAATACCGGGACATACCGGTCAGCACCGGCCGAGATAAACTTACCGGAAATTTCGTCCGAAAAATTGTAAAGGGGTCGAGTTGTAAATTTCATGAAATCCAACCCACTTTAATATGAGTTCCCTTTTCCATTCCATCATCTCACTCCCATATGCCCTATTGTGCCTCCCCTCTACTAACCTACTCATCAATCTCTCTCTCCGACGACCGGGCACCTGTTTTTCTGCTATCGATTTTGGTTGTCGGAAATTCTTAATCTCAACCTCACCATGTAAAGTTGTCTCGCTGGGAAATTCGTACTAGGGATGCTTAAGCTCACGAAATGCGAGTTGTACAGTAAATGTTTTGAAAGATAGAGTTTGTGTTTGTAGAGCTTTGTGTTTGTGGAGCTCCGTGTTTGTGTTCACAAAGGATGGGAGGAGAGAGAGTGGAGAGGAGAGAGAGAGGAAGGGTTTGGGAGAGAAAGTAAAGTCTTTGTCTCTAGTAGCTCTGTATGATTTTGTCTACCTTTTTCTCTCCTATTTAATTTTAGTACTCCCCTGGCAGGCTAGGCCACCATGACCATTTAGACCAAATAAACCACCTTAGTGGCGCATTAAAATGATTAAAATGATGTTGTTAATAGGTTAAGATAAAAAAATATATATAGTTAACCTAAAAAAAAATTTAATAACTTAGATGTCTAAGGATTCAAAACCTTGTGTGGACCTCAAGCCATTAGTTGGCCTCTGCATGTGCAGGGGTTTACCGCTAAAAGAGTCGTGTGAACCTCACGCCTCGTAAAAAAAACACCCAATTCCCTTCATTCTAAACTATAACTTCAAAAGATAATTCTTTAATCATCGTTTGAGTGAAATAGGGTTCTTAGATCGTTTGAGTGAAATAGGGTTCCAAAATCGTTAGTTTAGAGAGATCGCATGCGTGTGGTTGTTCATGAGAGTTGTTGCTTGCATTATGACAATGGTGTGGAATTTAAGAAGCCAAAAGCGGGACCACCGCACTACAGTAACTATGAGATGGAATATTCAATATATTTTTTTACACAATAATGGTGTTTTGTTTACTTATTTCCAAGTCTCAGCATTATCTTACTCTTGCTCCTTCACTCGATATTGTATTATTGTAGCTTAATCGAGATTTTTCAATGGATCAGGGAAATTGATGAATAAGTGTCAAGGGTTTAATTAACATTTATTAAAGATCAGGTATGGGTGGGACATTGGGTCAAAAGGTTAATGTTTCTTTTGAAATTTTCCCAAGACATAATTACCAAATTAACCTATTGAAAGTATTATCTTATCCCAAATGCTATAATGATTTGTAATCAACACATCGCAAATAATTAAAGGGGTCTCAAGGGTTGAAGTTGAAGTTGTAGTGGACATGGGTGTCTCAATCAATGCGGGGCTAGAGGGAACAAGCAATATGGTCAATCAAGGGTAGTGGTACTATTGACACTGGTAAAGCTGTAAATAATGGAAAGTCTTAAAGTTATTTTATTTTGTGATATGTGCGTACTGCGTAAGTAGTATTTGCCTTTACTTGTAAAATATTGTTGATGTGGCAATTTTTGAGTGGTTGCTACAATAAGAACTATATAACAAAGGAGACGTGAATAAGTTAATCTCGTTATAGGGTGAGTTTTCACTACAGTATTTTTGGTATTCTTATACAAGTTGTCAAATTAGTTGATGTATGCGAAGGGAATGATTGTTTGATTTGATAACTTGAAGTTAAAGAATATTGAAAATATCAAAAATACTGAGCGAAAACTGTTATGTTTTATTCCTCCCCTCTACCTTCTCCTTTGTCGATTGTCTTCATCAGCTCTCTTGTTATTTGCCGATTTCCCTACTGGGTGAAACCGGTACTGGCTTAGCGGAGTTGGGGTTGGGGGGTGTTGTTTGTTGCCTTTGATGCTATTATATTTGGTGTCTGCTTTTCGTCGGTTTCTTTGCTAATATTGACTGGTTTTTGCCTAATGGCTAGGTTGGCGGTGGCTATGGATGGTTGACGGTGGTGTGTTACAACGAAGTTTTCTGGTCAGCGAGGGTGGGAGTGCAATGATGGTTGATGACGATTAGGGTTTCGATTTCTTTGGTTGGGACTCACTTTTTGAGCTTCACTGCTTATTAGGACTTGGACCACTGGATGTTTGGGCTTCATTTTTTAATTTGGGTATGGCTCGTTTGGGCTTAGACATGATGGGGTTGGACTTTGGTCCATTGGGTATTGTTCGCATCTTACCAACAGGGTTTGAGATTGTGCTCGTCATTCCCTTTTAATCTTTGTATTTTTCAGAGATGAATAAAGTTTTTTGCTTTTCAAAAAGCATGTTTTCATCATTTTATGTGTGAAATACCCTTTTATTGCCTATTAATACATGTAGATATAGTTTCCCAATAAAGGTAGATTTGATTAGGATTGTGGATTTCAATTACTAATTGTAGTTTCCTAAATTATTGGGTTTTGACTGGTAACCCATTTCTTCCAACCAAAAAGGAAAGGATAAGCGAGAGATTTTCAAAATTTCAAATATTAAGTTTAAAATGTTTGTTTTTTCTTTCTATTTATTCTTACTGCAGAAAATTTTTACAAACATGAAAAATTTAATACATTAATAATGAAACATGGTAAATTAATTAATATATTACTACAGAATCACTGTAAATATGGTACATTATTTATTGAAACATGGTTAAAATGGTAAACTAGTTATATTATATTAAACACGGTAAACTATTTAATACATTACTACGGAAACACATAAAATTAATTACATCACACATTGAATACCATCTTAACTGATTTTATGGTTAAAAAATTGATCTATGAAATCCTGAAATTCATGGTAAAAAGGAATTATAAAATTCCATAAATCATGGTACAAACATAAGTTTGTATAAAAATCATGGTAAAGAAGTTGAACTCTCTAGAATTTTACATGAATCATGGTAAAAAGGAACTATAAAATCCCAGAAATCATGATAAAATATGGCGCACAACCAAGAACATGGAAAGAAAGTTTTGTGGATTTGTAACTTCCAAACTAATATGGTGGATGAGGAGAAACTCATTTTCTTGGGTGGGCCCCACAATGGGTGCCTTGAACATAATCTTTGACTTGAAAAAAAAAAAGGTTAATCTTTGACCTGAAAAAAAATCCCCGGGCCAAATTCTAAGAATCGCTCTTAAAAAATTCAAATTAGAAGCCTTTAAAGTAGATGAAAATAAATGGAAAATATTAAGTCAACTTACCTCATGTACTATGTGGTATTTGGGTTATTTTCAATGATTAATTTTACAATACGTGTAAGCTTATTTTAAACTAAAAATGATAGTATAACTTTAAGATAAGATGTTAGTGGCTAAGAGTATCCACTACGGATGGGTTAAGTAAGGAGTAAGTGAGTGGGAGAAGTAAAGTCTTTGGCTAGTTTTTTACTATTTTCATTTTGTAGTTTTATAGGTCAGTGCATGAGTTAATTTTAACAAATGTTAAAGTGTTAGCTAAATTTGGCTTTATCTCTAGCCATTCGAGAGTTGCCTCCAACAAATTAAATTAAATTTTTAATTTTTTCACCGTCGGATTACAGATAAAAGAAAAAAACCAATCAATTCCTCTGCAAACTATCAATGTTTGACTAGTTTTTTTTGTTCATTATCAATGTTTGACTATTTTCATTCGTTGGGTTTAATTTATTATTATTATTATTATTATTTTTTCCTGTTTCATTTGCAAACAAAAAACCAATCAGTATAACTTTTATTTAAATTTTTAAACAATAATTACAACTAGTACTTTAAACTAAACCCCACTCCCACTCAAGCCATCTTCATTGCCTCCTCGCACAGCATGAGCCCAAATTGCCTTTCGTTGTACCCCATTATTTTAACTAATGAACCCTTTTAGCTATCGCATAACACTTCACATGACGTTATTAGCTAACTTAGGGCATCCTCATCCGACACACTAAAAAAGTAATCAAATTTAATCTCAAAAACACCTTTTATAATTTAGCAAGTTACTTTTAAAAAATTCACAAAATCAGACTCTCTATTCAAATTTTAGCAAGTCACTTTATCAAAACTCACATAATCAAACTCTCAATTCAAACTTTTACTTTTTCCTCCTTCATCCTCTTTTAGTGAGTGAACAGTAGGCCACCAAATTTGTTAAGTAACTGTAGCAAAGTTAATAAATCTTTAAATTAGTGAGTTCGTTTGGTGAGACTGATTTTTGAGATTTTAGAGGAGTTTTCTCTCTACTTTAACTTTAAAGTTAAAATAGAGAGGTTGATATTGATGCCCTTATACTTTAACTAAATCAAATGATCTCTAAATTCAGCTATACGAACACTTTAACATGTAAGATGTTAAACTATCCATAGCAGATGCTCTAAAGAAGTCAAATGTGCAAGAAAAAATCTAATTTTGCAAGTTAAGACTTTTGTTTTGATTAGTTTTGTTTTAATACTCCAAGTTTTTTTTTTTTTTTTTAAAAGGCAAATGCGCATTCGGACGCCACGTCTTTCCGGTCAGCAGCAGTGAAAACTTTGTCCTCTGTGAGGGGCATTAGGGTACTTTCCTTACTCGAGTTGACAGAGACGCACTGACAGGAATCGTTTGATCGTCGCTGGTTCTTTCGGAAACAACACTCCTGAGAGAGCGAGAGAGAGTAAGAGAGAGAGCGAGAGAGAGAGCGAGAGCGCGCGAAGATGGTGACCTCGCCAGTGGTGAACACTTACCCTCTGTCGAGTTACACTTTCGGGACGAAGGAACCGAAGATGGAGAAAGACACTTCAGTCGCAGATCGTCTCGCTCGCATGAAACTCAAGTACGTATTCCTCCAAAAAAACAAATCAATTAATTTTTTCTCAAGTAAGTATTTACCCAGAAGTGTGTTTGGTTGCTAAGAACTTTAGGAAGATGAAATGGCATTCAAATCGTTCGTGAGTTTTTTTCTTGATTATCTTTTTTTCCCTCATGATATATCGAATCAATTTATATATATGTTGGTTTTCTTTGGACTTAGGGTTTTTCTATATGAGGTGAAGTTATATAAAGGGCGAGTTTCCCATTTGCTAAAACCAACCGTTGATTTTAGGAAATGAGGAAGCCATTGCTAAAATCTCACAAGAATCTTCAACGATCTTTGATAAAATGGTTTAGCGAATGGTTTAACAATATTGATATTTGATTTTAGCTCTCACAAGAATCTTTGATTTTAGCAAATGGTTTAGCAAATGGCTTCCTCATTTGATAAAATCAGCTGCTGATTTTAGCAAATGTTGGTTTTAGCGAATTCTATAAAATGGGAAACTCACAAGTAGGGAAAACTATAGCATGCGGGAAACTTGGATGAGTTGTTTACGCACTCATAACTGATATTTATTAGTGATACCTAGGTAGGCATTGTTTTGTGATAACACTTGAAATGGTAAACAATAATTGAGCAGAGTTCCTTTGATGGAAACCTTGATCATCAATGGCTGTTCGTGAGAGTTGTTGCTTGCATTTTGACAACGGTGTGGATTTTGAGAAGCCAACAAGGGGGGCTACCATAGTTGCTACCGCACTACGGTAACTATAAGAAAATTGACTTTTACCAACTTAGCTTTTAGCTAATGGAAACAAAGGTCATTTTAGCGACCAAGCTAAACTTAAGTTTTATGGTATTTCCCCATTTTAGCGAATGGGAAACAAACCCTAAATTAGCTTCCTTACCAAGGTAAACTTAAGTTTGGTGGGATTCCCCATTTTAGCGAATGGTAAACAAACCCTAAATTATCTTCCTTTGCGATGTTCATTGGTCTACTTTCCTTACTTGAGTTGACAGATAAGAAAAGACGCGTTGTGGAATAGTTTGATTGTCGCTCCTTCTTTCGGGAATAGTTTGTTTCCCATTTTAGCGAATGGTAAACAAACCCTAAATTAGCTTCCTTACCAAGGTAAACTTAAGTTTGGTGGGATTCCAAATTTTAATGGTAAACAAACCCTAAATTATCTTCCTTTGCGAGGGGCATTGGGGTACTTTCCTTACTTGAGTTGACAGATAAGAAAAGACGCGTTGTGGAATAGTTTGATTGTCGCTGCTTCTTTTAGGAATACTTGAGAGAGAGAGAGAGAGAGAGAGAGAGAGAGAGATGGTGACATCACCAGTGGTGAACACTTACCCTTTGTCGGGCTACACTTTTGGGATGAAGGAACCAAAGATGGAGAAAGCCACTTCATCCACTCATCGTATTGCTCGTATGAAACTCAAGTATGTATTCCTCCAAAAAAAAAAAAAACCAATTCATTGTTTCTCAAGTAAGTATTTACCTAGAAGTGTGTTTGGTTGCTAAGAACTTCATGAAAAGGAAATGCATTCAAATCATTTATGCGTTTTTTCTTGATTACCTTTTTTTCCTCAGGAAAAACTGAATCGATACACACACACACACAAAGAGGATCCAGTCAGGACTCCTGCATTTTAATAAAATCCGGACCTCCTTCTCCCGGCCAAATGGTCGGGATCCGAACCGTTAGATGTGTTTAAAATGTGTTTTCAAGGGCATACATGAAGATTCGGCAAAAAAAAAAAGACCGGGAAGGGCTTCATCCGAGCAGTTTTCATGAAATATATATCCTACGGTTTGTCATGAAAACTCCTCGGATGAAGCCTTCCCGGTCATTTTTTTTACCGAATCTTCACAGAGGCCCTTGAAAACACATTTTAAACACATCCAACGGTTCGGATCCCGACTATTTGGCCGGAAAAAGGCCGGGAGAGGGGAGGTCCGGATTTTATTAAAATGCGGGAGTCCTGACTGGATCCGCTCTATATGTGTATGTGTATATGTATATGTATACACACACACACATATACATATACTCCCTCCGTCCGGATTTGGTAGTCCATTTTAGGAGTTCGTGCCACTTTTCGAACAATTATATCTTATAATTTATAATGTTCTATGTAATTTTAAGAACATTGTCTTATAGAACTAATTGAGATCTATCAAACAAGATCGATATTAGACATATAATTACTTACCAATTTAAAGATATCTATAATTTTTGATCCAGTTGCAGTAGAACGAGGATTGTGCAACGCCAATGCTCTGGATGCTAAATGAAAGAAGTATGGTAATGTGCCCATAAATCAAAATGATTCTTGGATCTGTCCCCTCTGATGCCTTTTGGCTTTGATTTTAGGGCATGATTCCGCAGCAAACGCGACGGTATAGGGGGGCCACTGTTTCGGTGGTATTCTGTGAGCAGCCACTTTGTGCATTTATTGCCAAAGGTTAGGTCTGTCTCCAATCCATCTATTTCAGTGGTATTCTGGGAGCAGTCACTTTGTGCATTTATTGTCATAGGTTAGGTCTGTCTCATATCCATCCTCCGTCCATACCCCCAATTATTAGGACTAAATGAGTTATGTTATTGTTGTTGTAGCTGTAGTAGAACGAGGGACAAATAAACGGATGGAGGGAGTATTTAGTTTAAGTAGAGAAAGCTATACCATACGGAAACTTGGATGAGTTGTTTACATACGCATCACTTGGTGATAACTCTTGAAAATGGGAAACAATAACTGGGCAGAGTTCCTTCAATGGAAACCCTGATCTTGTTGTTCCCGAAAGGAAAATAAGAACAACTACCACACAATTACTTTTTATAACTATGTTTTTTTTAGATTGGTTAGTTCCAAAGCATGAGAACCATCATTATTCTTTTGCTGCCTTAGTTCAGCTTTTAGCTCATTGACCTCAATCTTGAGATCTTGTAAGTTAGCAGATTGATTTGGATTAAGCTGTTCCATTCTCTCAATAACTTATTCCAGAAGAAAAAATTATACCAATCTAAGGATAATAAAAATGTAGGTCAATCTTCTAGGCCTTACAAATTCCAAAAACATGGAAAGAAAAACATTATTACTTGTTCCCAACTCAGCCATGTGCATTGTATAGGCTCTAGCTACCTACCCTCTAATGACCTTAACGATCATTCCGAAAGTGTAAATTGGGCACTTTAGATTATTGAATTGGCCCATCTAAGAATTACATCAGTATGGGTTGACCATGTTTATATGAGCTCTTCAGCAGTTACCTTATAAACCTTGATAGGTTTTCAGGAGTGAGTTCTACCCAAGATTTGCATCTTTTGCTATTGCCGTATGGCCCGTATCGGAGGAGCCCACCATGTCTAGTACGAGATCGTGCATAACCCAGTGGAGTATGGGATCCTTCTTAACCTAGATGGGTATTGCATTGGATGTCTGCGGATTTGCACTTTGAGCGGAGGGTGACCTATAGGTTGGATTGAGATACCTATTAACATATGCAATACTGATGGGCGTGGAGCTGTTGAAAGGGATAGGTTGAGTCTGTGTTGAATAGAGTGGACCTTGGCTGGCATGCTGCATTGTGATTGGTATGCTACTATCGTAATGTCCAGCATCGTCTAAGTATGGGCTGGACCACCTGTAGGGTTTGTATGATACGGATGCTTTGGTTGGCCTAGAGAATATCAGAATATGGATCCTGCACTTTGGAATTGTCTCTGACTTCAAATTATTTAATCATTGTATTTTGCTATGAAGAACAAGTTATTTAAAGTTGTTTCAACTTTCAGAAGCATTTGCCAAAAAAATGTTGAATACAGTAGATACCAAAGTTGCAGATTCTGAAGAAGCTAATTATCATACTGTGTTTTTGCTTCTTTCTACAGCTATATGAAAGAAGGCATGAGGACCAGCGTTGAAGCAATTCTACTGGTCAGTGCACTGCTTGTGGCAACGTTAATATGTCCAATGTTTCGCTCTATGGAAATTCCTGCCAAACGGGCACCATGGCTACGTGATAGACTGATGGACCTTTTGAGTTGATTTTTCATGGATATAAATATGAACACATAAATACATGCATGTATAATTTGGGGAGATTATTATGATGAGTCCCGATTTAGGCTGAAAGAACTCTCTTTCTTTATACCACGTGATTTGATTTAACAAAATGATGCCTCCATTTTCTGCCTCAGTTTCAAATGTCCGTAGACCTCTTAATTATCATCATCATCACTAAACATCCTCATCAGTAAAATCTTTCACCATCAAAACAACATTGCCAAAGCAAAGGTCACTGAGTCAGTGATCCTTCTCCCCATTTCTCACTCCTCAACACACCTGCTGTTGTAACCACACGATCGCCTAGCAGCAGCAGTGTGCTGCTAGTGTACTTGCAAGTAGCAACTACTCCAGCTAAGATCTATCACAAAAAGATCTGGTGAAGAGGTTGTTGTGATTTTCTTATTTTAAATTCTCTCCTAGACTTAAACTTGCTTGCTTTTTAAGCTGCTTATGCAAAGAAACAGACTTTTTTCCACTAGGTTTATCTTCAGATTATTTCCGTTCTATCTAAGGGGATGACCCGGTGCAAAATCTGCCAGCCTGCCATAATTCTCTTTACGCTATCATGTCAAGAGGGATTGGATAGGAAATCTTGCATTTAATTACATGGGTTGGTTGAGTACTGTAGGCTGTAGTGATGATTCTGAGCCACTTCATTAGATGAAGTCTAATTCAGCTTTCAGTTTAAACAGTGCACTTATTTTCTGCAATTTCTGCACGCGGTGTGGGGTTTTACAAGACAGAGTTTTATTGTGGTACTGTACTTGTAATTTTGCTGTTCTTTTCTCAGAATTGACTCACTTTCTTCAGGTGCAAGAACATAATCATCCTCATATTCTTCTTTTGCAAATTGGAAACACCTTTTGTAAGCTCCCTGGTGGCCGTTTGAAGCCTGGAGAAAATGGTATATAGTGTACAGCATTAGCATGCCTAATCCTTCATCCCCTGGTGTTGATGTTGATTCCTGCTTTGTATTTAATGAAGTAATAGAATGTGCTTCTCCTTGCAGAAATTGAAGGCTTGCAAAGGAAATTGTCAAGCAAACTTGGTGCTAATTCTCCTTCATTGCAGCCTAATTGGCAGGTTAATTCTTTCTCACTTTTTTTAATCATATGGTACTAATCTATTAGAGGACTCTTACCTTGAATGGTACACTCCTAATAGCCCAAATAGGTATCAGTAGTGTTTAGTTGGTATAATATGTCTAAATGTCCTCTTTTGTCAAATGAGAAGATGTAGAAATTATCTTGTAGCTCAATCTAAGCAAACAGTAGATTCCAATTTTGCCTGATTTGCTATCGTACTTTTCAATTGGTGAAGTTTAAAGATAAAAGCTGGTCCCTGATAAAATGTTTCTCTGCTCTCTAGGTAGTCCAAAGCATGTCCCATCTTTCAGGCTACTAGTTATGAAACCATTTTTTTTTCATTTCTTTTTTTTTCTTTTCGTGTCATCAATTTTTCCCTTGTCCTTACTAGGAGGGGTCAATTTTGCCTTGCTTACCTCCCATGAAAACAAGGAACATTAAGGGGCATGTATATGTGGCGACTCATATGTGCTTATTTGGTCAAATCCTGTTGCAGATTGGCGAGTGTGTGGCTATCTGGTGGAGGCCAAACTTTGAAACTATAATGTACCCCTATTGCCCTCCACATATCACAAAGCCTAAGGTACAGGGTCTTTCTAGTTTGGACTTTCCACTGGCATATTATCCTTGTTTTTCTGTTTGAGCTCTCTTGAAATCAATTCACCATAAATAAAATGCAGGAGTGTAAGAAGCTTTTCGTTGTTCACTTGTCTGAAAGAGAATACTTTGCAGTGCCCAAAAATTTGAAACTCCTGGCTGTTCCCCTGTTTGAACTCTATGATAATGTTCAGGTTAGTTGACATTAAGCTTCAATTTTAATACTTTGTGCCTTATTTGGTTACTAAAGGTTGACTTTATTGGGCATGAACAATGTGTTCGAAATAAGATGCGCCCTACAAAATTTTTTATTGGTACCATGCTTCTCAAAGTATTCTTGTGTGAAATATTACTTTTGAATGGCGTAAGCTGATTGAAACTTCCAATTATGCATAGAATAAAATTAATTGGCTGTTTATTGCTTTGGCTCCAACGCGTTTTGCTGGCATTTATGTGGAACACTACACTCAGGTATCTGACAATTTCAGAAAAACCCGTTCAGGTTTCTGCAATAACTTGTTCCCCCTTGGTTTACTTTGGCTGATGCCTTTATGGTGGTAAACTTGATGCATCATGATGGGCTATCAAACTCTAATTGGAAGAGGGGCAGATGGTGCCAATGTGCGACAGTTGGCAAGAGGGGCAGGGACTGCGATTGTTTTTTATGGTCTATGGTTATTACTTGGTAGTGATAGTGTTGGAGACGGTAATTGTTGATGGTTTCTAGACTTTTGTAGAGATGCGATTGTTTTTTATGGTCTATGGTTATTACTTGGTAGTGATAGTGTTGGAGACCGTAATTGTTGATGGTTTCTAGACTTTTGTAGAGATGGCATATTTAACAGGTAGGGAGGGTGATTGAAGGTGGGGACAAGGGGAGTTGTTGGCTGAGTGAGAAAGTGCGGGGGTTGGGGGACATGAGTATTTCAATTTCGGTCTGTCCGTCCATCGTTTTAGTGGTATCTTATCAGAGCGAGTGTCCCCTATATTGTTGCTTGTCTTACTCCAATTTAGGAATTTGTGTTGCGATTCGATTATCAAGCCTTAATGATTGTAATGTAATACTCCCTATTTTAAAATCCCCATTTGTTCAAATTTTTAATGCCTTTAGATTTCTTTGTTTGCTCAGTGAAGACTGAAACATGGCTTCTTTTTTTTTACTTGGCTGCAGAGATATGGGCCGGTTATATCAACAATTCCGCAGCAGCTGTCCCGGTTCCATTTCAATATGATGCAATCGTGAAACAAGATGCTTTCTAGTCTTTGGCTATGGAAAGTGTAGAGCATCATGTTTTCGAATATGGACTATCCTGGTTAGTAGACAGACAAATTAGGTGGCCTCACAGAGTTTTAGTTTCAGTTCACATGGCGTAACAGACCATAGTAGACCTCCGTATTTTTCCGTTCTTGATGTTGGATTGTGGTGAATGGATTTCGCGTTTGACGATGGTTTCAGGTATTCCTTTTTTTGGGATTGTGTTTGCTTCTATGTGAGAATCATAGTTTGAAAACTGAACCGTATTTTATTTGTGGTGGATGTTTTAGGCATTTGCTTGTCAAGTGTTCGGTTTTCTGGTAGCTGCTCTAAATTTGCGTAGAGTAGGGAAATGAATTGCTATATGGCGTAATTTTACGCGACTTTTATCGTGACATTATTTTCTTCTTGGTGGGCCATTTGACTTTTTTCTTCTTGAAGGGTTTTATTAGCCAAAAGAAACATGTATACTACAGTGAACGTAAAAGGTCGCGCGTTTTGTTGATACTTTGGATTTTAAAAAGTTTTGGGTCTCATGTTAATTTTTTCATAAGAAAACCTGAATTGTGAAAATGAAGGAGTGTCAATTGCCTAAGAAGTTTGAACAGAAAGTTGTAGATTATTAGTGAAGTATTGAAAAGAAAAGAAAAAAAAAAAAAAAAAAGACAAAAGTTTGAGAGGGAGGGGTAGATTAAATAGGAAACATTCTCTACATCTGTAAAGAAATAATTGAGAGGTTTATTCTGTTTGTAGATCTGGGGTCTGGCCCGATGGTTATGTACGCTCCTTTGGAGGATGAGGTTTGGAGTTCGGTTCCTATGAACACGAGGTCGTAGTAATTTAATGAATGTTAAATATTAACATCTTATATATAAACACACAAATTTTGAGTCTGTGAATAAGGAGAAAATATGCTAAATAAAATTCATTTTGTATAGATTACAATCTTTGATCTAATTTCTAATTGCTTTTCACCAAAAACAAAAGGGATCTACTTTCTAATCAAAGAAAATAAATTATATAACCTTGAATGTTAAATCGAGGGTTTGATGCTTTATCTTAAATCAATGGCACCTTCTTTTCCAATATTTGTGAATAAAATAGTGATTTGGTTTGAATGGTCTTCAGAACTTTTGAATCTTTGATCCAAGGACCATTTTATTTCATATGGATTTGAAGAATTTTGAAATGCTTGGAAACTTTGATCTTCAAAGCCTTGGATGCTTATGCGTGATTAGATGGATGTTTGTGTGATGTAAAATACTAGAGAGTGCACCTCTATTTATAGAGGTGTGCGATGACAGGTGAAGACAAACTCCATCTCTTTCATGTTTTATCTCTCCAATTATCTATTTATTGTAATTTGAAAGAAATAATAATAATTTGATAATTGTCCTTCTTTGTATTTATTTTAAGAGGGAATTATATAAAAAAAGATACAATATATAATTTATTTCACAAAGTTGCTTAATTTGGTTGACCGGGTTTGATAACTTAATAATTGCACCATTTTGACATGTGGTGCCATTTGATTTGCCTATTCATGTAGATTTGAGTTTTGACATTTGGACACTTAACAAAACTTGATTGGTTATTTATTGTGCCTAAAGGCTCGTGCATCAGAACATAATTATTCTTAACTAAAATAAATTGACATCCCACAACTGTCCCACATCGGTGTAAGAAGAGAAGCAAAGTTAACATATAAGGCATCACAAGTTACTACTGTATAACTCAAGATTAACCATTTGAGCCATGTAGTTAGACTAAGGGTTAGCAAGTCAAATGGTGCAGGTTGCTATGTACTTTGCCCGACAAATCTAATCTACATACAACATTAGTTAGATTTTGTTGACATTTTCTAATTTGATCATTAATCGTGACATTTAAATATTGAAAGATTCTCTAAAAATGAGAATATTATTTGCGCTATAAAAAATTTATATAACGTTTACAACCATAATACAAAATATGATTGGATAGCCGTGCATGCCTAGACATTTCATGTAAATTGGGCAACTAGCTGCTTTTGGATCCTAACAATAAAAGAAAGCACGTGGTAAGTAAAAGAAGGCGGTAAGAAGTGTGGTCCACTTTCAATTAATTTATGCTCTAACCAGCTTTACTTCCCTCATTTGTAATTAGGAAAGAAAGGGTGCATGATCTCACGAATTACTTCTTAATAAATTAAGAAATCATATGCAAAAACGATAGCATTCTGTGATTCACTGGTAAATCAACTTTGATTCTCTATGAACTAGTAATACAGAATTGTTATAATGGTTAAAGCTAAATTGTAAATCGCTAATTTGCAAAAACTAGTATTAAGGTTTACCTGATGCAGAAAGACTTTTTGCAACCCCGCTATTTTTTCGGCTCATTTGCGATGGTCAAACTAGAACTTGCAGCAGTCTCAAAACCCCACTACCTCCAACCCTTTTTCATTACAAAAACTCAGTTGTGACGGTAAAACATGTTTTTGCTAGCATTTGCGACGAGCAAAATGGATGGGCACCTTACTGTCACCACAGATCGCAAAAGCTCATTTGCGATGGAAAAACTAGATTTGCAACGGTGGATTAGTATTTTGTGATGCTAAGTTGGTTGCAAAAGCTCATTTGTGACAATATTGAATATTTGTGACAATAGTCTAGTATTTGTGATGCTATTATGGGTATTTGTGTAATGCACTAGTATTTGCGATGTTTTTCAGTCTCAAAAACTCTTTTGCGACGGTTGACTAGTATGTACGATGTTATTTCTGCCCCAGAGATGTCCCAAAGATAATTTGGGATGGTAAACTATTATATCCAACAGTAACTAGTATTTACGTTGCTATTTCAGCCCCCAAGTGCACATTTGCAACTCTATTTCGAGTAATTGCGACAATGGATTAGTGTTTTGCAACAAATTTTCAGTCCCAAATACTTGAAATAGCATCGGTAAACTAGTTGAGTAATTGACCCTATTTTTAGTATTTGTGATGGTAGACAAGTATATGCAACCTTTTTTTTTTTTTTTTTCGGTCCAAAAAACTCATTTTTTAACTGATATATATATACACACACCAAACTTCACCTCCAAACTCCCGGATTTTGTTACCGTCCGGACCTCCACCTTCCCAATTTTTTTTTGAAAATCCGAACCGTTAGATGTGTTCAAAACGTGTTTTTAAGGTCCAAGGAGAGGATTTGGCAAAAAAAAAAAAAAAAAACTGGAAGGGCTTGATCGGAGCAGTTTTTGACAAAATGCTAATATAGCGTTTTTATGAAAAACTTCCCCGATCAAGCCCTTTTGAGTATTTTTTTTTTGCCAAATCCTCGCGTTGAACCTTAAAAACACGTTTTGAACACATCTAACGGTTCGGATTTTCAAAAAAAAAAGGGAAGGTGGAGGTCCGGACGGTAGGTCCGGATTTTAGGTTTGGATAAGAAGCTTACTCTCTCTCTCTCTCTCTCTCTCTATATATATATATATATATATATATATACACACACACACACACACACACACACACACACACACAAATTTCACCTCCAAACTCTCGGATTCTGTTACCGTCCGGACCTCCACCTTCCCAAATTTTTTTTGAAAATCGAGGCAGTTAGATGTGTTCAAAGCGTGTTTTAAGGTCCAATGGGAGGATTTGGCAAAAAAAAACGAAGAGGGCTTGATCGGTAGTTTTTGATAAAATGCTAATATAGCCCCCGATCAAGCCATTCCGGGTATTTTTTTTTGCCACATCCTCACGCTGGACCTTAAAAACACGTTTTGAACACATCTAACGGTTCGGATTTTCAAAAAAAAAAAGGGAAGGTGGAGGTCCGGACGGTAGGTCCGGATTTTGGGTTTGGATAGGAAGCTTACTCACACACACACACACACACATATATATATATATATAGTCCACTTCCGGTTCAAACTCCCTTATTTTGTTAAGTTCCGGATCTCATTGATCCCGATCGAATTTCGACGATCCGAACCGTCCAATGTGTTTAAAAAGTGTTTTTTACACTCCCCGTGAGAAATCATCAAAGAAACAATATCGGGAAGGACTTGATCCAATTCGTTTTTCACAAAAACGGTATATGTACAGTTTTGTGAAAATGGCTCGGATCAAGTCCTTCCCGGTATTTTTTTTTTATGATTTCTCGCGGGAATCTTAAAAAACACCTTTTAAACATATTGGATGATTTGGATCGTCAAAATTCGATCGGGATCAATGAGGTCCGGAACTTAACAAAATTCGGGAATTTGGACCGGAAGCTTGGTGTGTGTGTATATATTTGAACCGGTCCAAAAAACTCATTTGTGATCGCAAAGTAGTATTTGCAACACTATTTTGGTCAAAAAAACTCATTTTGCACCAGTGAAAACAGTAATTTTACAACGGCATCTCTAGTATTTGGAATGAGTAATCTGTAAAAGTAACCGGTAGTTCTAGAAAACTCACCAAATATCGGGATCTTTTAGCAATTTCCCATTCTCTATCTTTGTCTCTCCATCAAAACAAAGGCTGTGTACTTACCAAATATTGTAATCTTTTAGTAATTTCTCACCCTCTATCTACGTCTCCCAAAAATTAAACTATGAGTACATCATTTGGTGTACACCAAATATAGATCACTTTATATGTGATACATTTTGAGATTCCACATAAATAATTGGAACCATTTAATTTATTTAAAATATTTTTTTAATAGTACGTTGTGAAAATCAACTCATTCATATACTGATAACGCTTAGTTTTGCAAAAGATTTTAGTAACTTATTTGCTAAAATCAACCATGATTTTAACAAATAAGTTGAGTTGCTAAAATCATGAAAATTTAAAGTCACAAAATTAAGTGGTTCCTTTTTTTTGCATCAAATTAAATTATTCCTCAAGTACTTTAATTTGGTGCGAAAAAATTGAAAAACGATAAACGATACCACTTGCTAAAATCTTGTGATTTGAAATTTTCATGATTTTAGTAAATGAGTTAATTTTAGCAACTCATCTCATTTGCTAAATTTTTTTGCAAAACTAAGCCTAAGAGCTTGACTAATTTTCATCACTGAATTTCCTTGGAAAAAATTGAAGAATTAATTAGTCTATATTGATATCCGAATAAGTTGATTTTTTATAGATGTCCATAAAATAATCTTTTAAATTAATTACACAGTTTTGATTATTAATGTGTGAGCTCAAACTGTATCTTTTATTAATTGTGAACATTTGGTATACCAAGGTGATGCACCCATAGGTGGGACATTACGTGACCGTGTTTGATCTATCCAAATTTATTCTATCTCTCATGTGCTTTTGGACGACCGAGATGGATATTCATGCACGATCACGTGGTGAGATTTTGAGAACCCTGTAAGGTGGCATCTAAGTCTTTGGATGTGTTTTTAGCCATCTTAATTTTATCGCAACACTTTACTGATCCAAATCATTTATTACTAAAATAAAATCTAAACCGTTAATTGAGGAGATGAAATAAGCAACAGCCTGGCACCCAAAAACTGCTGTATCGGTGGGCTCCGTCCAAATCAAAGCCTCTTTCTCTTATCTCGAAACAGGATCCAAAACCTTCAAAAAAGAGAGAAGAAAACAAACTGAAACGAAATTGCTCAACATCTCCGCAACTACCATTTCGTAATCGTTTCTTCGATTTCAAATCTCTCAACTCCCACGCAAAATCGTGGCCGTTTTAATTTGCCCAAGATTTTGCTTCCAATCATCAAGAAAGCTACCACCAATTCGATCCCTAGTTCCTTGCTCCGGTACAATTCTTCTCCCCTTGGTGTAACGTTCGATCTCCACCTGGACTACTATTAGTTAGGGTTTTGGTTTGATCGTCGTGATGAACTCGCGAGGACGATATCCGCCTGGGCTCGGCGGCGGAAATGGCCGCGGTGGGAACCCTAATTTTCAACCGAGAAACTATCAGCAGCAACAGTATGTACAGAGGGGTCCAATGCAGAACCATCAACTGTTTCAACAACAGCAGCAACAACAGTGGGCGAGGAGGAGCCAATTGGGGGCAGAGTCGAGCGTTGACGAAGTTGAGAAGACCGTTCAGTCGGAGGCTGTCGATTCAAGGTAGGGTAATACGTTGATCTTCTCTTCTTCACATAGTCGCGCACTCAATCCTTTTTTTTTTTTTTTGATCGAAAGAAACTGCCCGGAGGCTGTCCCGTTCTCAATCTTGTTCTAGCAAATTTGAGTACTTGGGATAGTTTTGAAATACCCTCTCGCATGGTTCTGACTTTCTCCTCCGCGTATTTTAAAAATAATAAATCAGGGTATTGCTAACTGTACTGTGCGCCGGATAATATACATATGATGCCAAATAAGATAAAATTTCAATACAAATATCACGGATATGAAATTATGAATACACATTCACATATGTCACTGCATTAGTTTGGATATTGGCACACTTTTTTGCACGATGACCCACCATCCAGAGGCCAGTGTTTTACATTTTCTGACGAATTAGCGGGACAAGCGGATATGAATACACATTCACGGATGTCACTGCATTAGTTCGGATATCGGTACAATTTTTGCACGATGACCCACCACCAAGAGGCCAGTGTTTAGCATTTTTCCAACGAATTAGCGGGGGAAAATTGCGTTTTGTTGTTTGTCTATTGGCAAGATCATTTACATGATATGGGAATTACAGGTAACATTACATTAACTAGTTTTTGGCTCCTGTCTAACCTCTAGATATTTTTTATTTATGAACGTGATTAACCACCCCTAAGTTAGTGGATCTTTAGGACGTATTCCATACTAGAATAGGATTTGTTTATGTCAGTAATAACTAGAGCTGAAGCAGGTTTGAAAAGGGCTTGTTCCAAGTCTTTGAGTGCTCATACGTGTAAGCTGCGGCAAAAAAAATTTCTACGTCCACACACAACGTACACAAATAGTCGAATACACACTCACATGTTTAGTGGGTCCCAATCATAGTGGGTGTAGCAATACTGGTGCGGCAACAGTGCGTTTAAAAACATGCACCTATGTAGCACAGATACGGACGCGGATATAGACACGGACACGGCAATTATGAAAAAAGGGACACGGACACTGCAATATATATATATATATATGTATATATTGAGAGAGAGAGAGAGAGAGAGAGAGAGAGAGAGAGAGAGAGAGAGAGAGAGAGAGAGAGAGAGAGGGGGATTTTTAGGTTACGGCAAAGGGATTTTTTTGTTCGATCAATTTTGACGATCCGAACCGTTAGATGTGGTCGAAACATGTTTTTAAGGTTCAACGTGAGGATTAGTAAAAAAGAAATAAAATATTCGGAAGAGCTTGATCCTAGTAGTTTTTGATAAAAACGTACATATACATTTTTATCGAAAATTGCTCGGATGAAACCATTTCTGGGTATTTTTCTTTAAGAATCCTCGCATTGGACCTTGAAAACACGTTTTAAACACATCTAACGGTTTGGATCGTCAAAATTCGATCCCGAACAAAAAAATCCTGCACCGTAGAATTTAAGGGAGCCCTTATTGGATATTTGTTTTTTTTTTGTGTGTGTGTGTATATCTATAATATTTAAAAATAATAAAACTTTCAAGATTAACAATTGCAGTTTGATCCCCAAAAGATTTAAAAAATTACAATTTGACCCTTAGAAATTAAAAAATTTCAGTTTGACTCCATTTTAAAAAAAAAAAAATGCAGTTTGACCCCTGCTGTGTCCCCTACAAAAAATTTGGGGTCACGCCATGCGGCGTGCTGCGTCCCTGTGTCCGACACTCCGACACGGCGACCTCTAGAAGTGTTGGTGCTTCATAGACATGCACACTGTAAAGGTGATAGACCAGATGGTGCAATTTGTTGAACAACATACTTTAGTGCCAAGTTGCTGACAAACATCTTAGGTTTGTTTTTCTATATTTTTTGGGAAGTTTTGCATGAAGTTCAAAAGGTCATGTTCTGATATGTCCTATGGTGAGAGATGTTGCATTTGTTCGCTTTTCATGAGATCATTGTGCTTTTATTGGTGTACATAAAATGTAACCTCAACATGTATTGTTCTTGTTTTTTCTCAGTTCACAAGATTGGAAGGCTCAGTTAAGGATTCCGTCACCTGATACACGATACAGGACTGAGGTATGATTATGAATGATATTGTAGCAGGCGTTTTTTTGTGCAATTTATTCATACCATTAGCTTGTACTTGGATTTCGCACTATTTGAGGTGCTTTAGATGGATTAACTTTACGTAACTCCCTGACCTCAGTAAGTGTCTAAGGTGTGTGAAAACAGAATCCAATTACTTTAACTCCTCAGTAATTGCTGGCTAGAATAGAGCCTTGGCAACATTGTAGAGCTCAAGCTAAAGATGTCTGACAGTGTTAATTATGCATGACTACAACCTTAGAAGTTCTATGATTTTGTCAATGCTTAAGAGGTTAAAATTTTCGCTGACTAACAATGGATTATTACTCTATCCTAATTATGTCATGCTTAAGCGTTAATTATGTCATGCTTAAGCAAAGAAGAGTGATATGATAGTAGTGGATAGTGGGGCTAGGGGAAGAGGAAGACCTAAATTGACTTTGGATGCCGTTTTACGAAAGGACTTGGGCTTACTAAACCTAAGTGAAGAGGTTGCCCTAGATAGAGCTCAATGAAAAAACAAGATTCATGTAGCCGGCCCCAATTGATTGGGGACATAAGGCTCGGTTTGGTTTGGTTTGGTTTAAGTGTCAATACACGAGGTTGACGTGTTGCTTCATGACCCTTAAGCTTTCACCTTCAAACACTCTACATTGGATATCAGTTTTGGACTCTATTTTGGATTCCTTGTGGGCTATTGGAATTGAAAGTGAATCCATTGGCTTGTGGGCTTCAGATTTTGGTCACAGACGAGGCTATTGGTCGAGTGGCTTTATTGGGCTCAATGGGTTTGGCGACTTCAAGCATCCCAACTCCCAAGAGTCATGACTCGATATAGCTATAAAATGATGCTATTCCCCCGATGAAAACACAATTAGACAATTCTAGTTTTCTCCCACTTTTTTGTTCAGTTATTTTTTGGCTTCAGATTTCTTAGTCTGATGTTTGAGCATCACAGTGCAGTCAGTGCTGATAAAGCATACCAAGAGGTATTGATATTAGACCATATCAAGATGAATAACGCATGCAGACATATGAAAGATCTGTAATAGTTACTTATTTTATTGTTTCTTGAAAAGTGGATGTTCATTTATTCCTGATAAGTTTTTTCACTCCCTCATTCTGGTTTGCGGCGGCCCTATGATTCTTGAGCCCACTTTACTTGCATGTGACTATGAGGGATGTCAATTTCAGCCATCTGGATTCCTTGTGAGTTGTGGGCTATCAGATTTGTGGGCTATCGTAATTGAAGGGGAATCGATTGAATCGTGGGCTTTGTGTTTTGGTCACATGATGTTGGCCATTGCCCATTGGTCAAGTGCCCTTCCAATTGTGACTTTAAAAGGGGTTGGCCATGTGCCATATCCTCATGTGCCTCCTTATTCCGGGAACCATGGCCCGCTCGCAATGCGTTTTTCTATTGTCCGCAATGTCCGGTGATTTGCATGTGTGGTGTTACGTGGTGTAATGCAAATTCTTTCAGTTTGGAAATACTATGTGTTTGACAGCCATATTGAACAACATTACAAGTGCCGAGACAGTCACGGTATACTTCAACAGTGCTGGGTTTTTCTTTCCCCGATATTAAAACACTCATTGTGGCTCTGAATTTGTTAGAGATCTAGTCTTTTGTGATTGCATAAACTTTGGTTCTGATTTCGTGTTTTCATTTTTCTTCCAGGATGTGACGGCTACAAAGGGAAATGAGTTTGAAGACTATTTCCTAAAACGCGAGCTACTGATGGGAATATACGAGAAGGGGTTTGAAAGACCATCTCCTATTCAAGAGGAAAGTATCCCAATAGCACTAACCGGGAGTGACATTCTTGCGAGGGCTAAAAATGGAACTGGAAAAACTGCTGCCTTTTGTATACCTGCATTAGAAAAGATAGATCAAGATAACAACGTCATCCAAGGTTTTTATCTCAGCCATTTGATAGTGATTTTGGATTTGGACTGTATTTGTTCTCAGTGCTGCTTTAAGTGTCATGCTAATTGAAGTACATGTCAAACAAAGAAAGGGAAGGAAAAGCATGATGCTAATGTAAAATATTAATCGTTGGTTTGGTTTCATACTTCAAGGTCAGACTAAAGTTTCTTCTTCTTTCATTATTCCCTTGCTTGTTTGATCCTTGAAGAAACAACTCTACTAATATCAGGAGGCAGTCATGGGAGAGTGTGATCGCATTACATTCCATTGGAAAAATGATTAATCTCAACTACGCCGTTGAAGGTCATCAGAGCTGGATTACGTTTATATGCATTATGTTATGTTGAGGATTGGAGGATGATTTTATTAGTGTACTCTCAGGCCAGACTGCCAATATACTTATTTGGCAGGCTTAGAGTTCTGTACTTGTAGGTACAAATGTTTGACTTCCAGTATACTTGGAGTTTTCCAGTATAATTAGCCGTTTGAGGAGTTGTGTTACTTATGTCCTGTTTCCAGTATATATAAGAGTTTGGTCATTGGTTATGTAGCAGTTGTTTTACTTGCTAAAATTACAGATTTTTCCTGTCCAGAGTTGATTGGTTGCAGATAATGTGCATTTTTCTGGGGTAGCAAATATTTACTTTTGTGTAATTAGATGCATTACATATTCGACCTTTTCTTTATTCATCCTTTGGCTCATGTTATTGTGGTGTTTTATCTAACGGTATATATACTTTTTCAGTTGTTATACTAGTTCCGACAAGAGAATTGGCTTTGCAAACGTCCCAAGTTTGTAAGGAGCTTGGGAAGCACCTGAAAATTCAAGTCATGGTTACTACTGGCGGAACCAGTTTGAAAGATGACATAATGCGTTTGTATCAACCAGTTCACCTACTTGTTGGAACTCCTGGAAGAATACTTGATCTTGCTAAAAAGGGTATTTGTGTTTTGAAAGATTGCTCAATGCTTGCCATGGATGAGGTACAAAACATCATTTCCTGTGTTGGATATTTGATTCATGAAGTAACCACGGTTCTAAGTATTCGCTTGTACCTGTTATTTTTTGGCCTCCCCATAGGGATGCACCCCAGCATAATTATGTGAAGGAATGTTTTGGCGTGTTCACTATATGTCAGTTTTATGGCTACTATGGCGCGTTATCAGCCAATACGCGGTGTTATTCAGTTACTCTAATGCCCACTAACTGCTGTTGGTTTCTGAAAACATGGGGTGGAAGTAACATCAGAGTTTTTTCAGGCTGATAAAAATCTGATGGCATGTAATTATACTTTTTTCAGGCTGATAAATTATTGTCGCCAGAGTTCCAGCCTTCTGTAGAACAGCTGATTCATTTTCTACCTCCGAATCGTCAAATATTGATGTTTTCAGCCACATTTCCAGTTACTGTTAAGGATTTTAAAGATAGATATCTGCACAAGCCCTATGTTATCAACCTTATGGACGAGCTTACTCTGAAGGGTATTACCCAGTATTATGCATTTGTTGAGGAGAGACAGAAAGTTCACTGCTTAAACACCCTTTTTTCGAAGGTTTGATCTCTATCCGTTTCATGCATTGCTCTCGTTTTTCATGGACATATTTTGATGTCATTTTCTACAGCTTCAAATCAACCAATCAATCATTTTTTGCAATTCGGTGAATCGAGTAGAACTGCTGGCCAAGAAAATTACAGAGCTTGGCTATTCTTGCTTCTACATTCATGCCAAGATGCTTCAAGATCATCGCAACAGAGTGTTCCATGATTTTCGGAATGGTGCATGCAGGAATCTTGTTTGTACGGGTAAGTTATTGATCTATTTGGTTTCTACTAGAACAAGTACTGTTGCTTTGTGGAGTCACGATATTTTGAGGTCAATGGATAACAGGCCACTGGACGGATGTTACGTCTGGTGTAGCACATTCTACTCCTATATCCGAAACATAGTCTAGGACCCACAATTAGCACAAGGCCACAAGCCTCTCTCATTCTTCTCATGCCTGTGGAATTGCAGCTTTTAGAGTTCACAAGCTCATAGCCATATGGTACTCCACATATGGTATAACAATGTATAAAGAAGCATTATGTTTGGCCCATGGGACACTTGTTTCTGACTGACTGAAAGCAAGTTTAGCGAACTGAAAAAGCATGTAAATTCACACCAGGTTGTGAAATTTGGGATATACTTGAAGTTAGGCAGGGGTCTGTGATTTGAAAGTTCTGTACTGGTTATTTGCCCAATGCAATAGCAATGAATGGTGTACTTATTGCTGTTTAGGCATGTTAAAGCAATGTGGGTGTCAGGTAAAGGCTGCAATGGAATGCTATATGAACATTAAGCTTACACAGATTATGGCTGCATTTGGTCATGGAATAAACTCGGCAGGATTGCGTTTTTTTCTGGGAGTAAGGTTTGCCACTATAACCAACTGCATGGGACCTGCAACACCTGCCTTACCCGTCCCTTGTGCTGTTCAAACCAAACACCTGATTAGACAGAACTACGAAGAAAAAAAAAATTCTGAGTGTGGATTTTGCGGCTGCAAACAAAACTGGCTTATGAGTATAAAATGGATGTTGGATTCAAGAGAAGTAATTAGTGAAGATGTTACCTGCTGTTTACCATTGTTGAAATCGTATTCTACTTTTTGCCCACTGAGGGAATTGTTTTCACTTGTCAAGAGCTAAGTCAGATAATGCGCATGCATGAATGTGAGCGCGAGTGTCAAGAGTTTTTTTTGGTCTGTTTTAGTATTTTTTTGCTTGGCTTACCGTTTATGCATGTGCCTAGACTGGTACTGTAACCATGTTGTACTTTTACCAATTCTTACTTTGACTGTCCAACTGCATCCTCGTCTTGTATGGTTCCTCTAGATGGTTGTGCTCATTGTAACTTTTCCTTTTATTTGGTCTGGAATTGCAGATCTATTTACACGGGGGATAGACATTCAAGCAGTCAACGTCGTGATTAATTTTGATTTTCCCAAGAATGCGGAAACTTATCTGCACAGGGTATGTTTGGACAGTTTTCCTTTGCAGCATCTGTGAGAAGTTGTGTCAATGCTCGTGCATATTAATGTCACTTGTACTTGTAGGTTGGTCGATCAGGGAGGTTTGGACACCTTGGTCTTGCAGTGAATTTGATCACTTATGAGGATCGTTTCAACTTGTATGTATTGGATTGGCTCTTTACACAAGCGTTCAAGTTTTTTCTTTTTCTTCTGTTATTCTTACGGAGTTGGCCTCCCAATTTATTGTGTTTCTTATACTATTTGGAACAGGTATAGGATTGAGCAAGAGCTTGGAACTGAGATAAAGCAAATTCCTCCTCACATAGATCAGGCTATTTACTGCCAGTGATCTGTTGTCGATTTCCCGTATATGATCAATGGTGGTAGGTGAGGGTTTGCAAAGTACTGTCAATCAAAGCATTTTAATTTATTTCTGTCTGGAGGTGGATGTGTGGTAAGACTAGACGAGATGAGATTAGAAATGAAACAATTCCTGAGGTGGTAGGTGTAGCATCTATAGAGGAGAAGTTAAGGGAAAATAGGCTAAAGTGGTTTGGACATGTCTATCGTAGGCCAGTGGATGCAGTAGTTAAGAGAGTGGATAGGATAGCTTTGGGTAGAAACGCACAAGGGAGGGGAAGACCCAAATTGACATTAGATGCGGTAGTACGCAAAGATCTGAGTATACTAGGATTAAGCGATGAAACAGCACTTGACAGAGCTCAATGGAGAAAAATGATTCATGTAGCCGACCCAATTGATTGGGACATAAGGCTTGGTTTGGTTTGTCTGGAACTTCCCATCTAAACATGCTAAATTTGGGATTCCCATTTATTTTGGTGAAGTTGGAGAAGCCCCACCTGTCCATGCAATAATTGGAAGGTTACATTGTGGCAAGTGGCAACTAGGAAAATTCTCTTTCTCCAGTAGCTACACACTCGCCCAATGTTTTCGCTGTGACAAAGTGAACAACTAGCTGCCGTTTCCCTCCCCCCATCCAGCTCTTTAATTCTTTGACAAAAGATTCAGATTTCTTTAACTTTTCCCCTAAAGACGGAATCACGCATTCCCCACATCCGGATTCCTACATTACCTGTTCATCTATCCTGGTTTCTTTTGTTGTATTAGCATAGGTTTAAGTCGTAATTAAGCACATTTTATTGGTTAGTGTGTACTGCCACTAATGATCTTATCCCATGAACTTCTCTGTATATCCTTCCTCTTATGCTGCTAGTCTATGAAGCACCGAGACACTTAAGTGGCTGCCGTATGTGTGTTGGATACTCCCAGGACTCAGAGATGTTAGTGACACCTACGGGACACACTGATGATGTGCCATTTAAATTGAGTTATGACGTACACATCCAACCATATTATTTTGACATGAACCTGTATGTGCATGGAATACTGAATAGCCAAACTTCTTAAGGAGTGTTACCTGTTAAAATTCAATTCTGATATGTCTGTCATCCACAAGCAATAATAATATCAAATGTGCACAATTACCTGAAAAATGTTAAATATGCATATTGACACCCACACATTAATTGCAAAATGTAATTGACAACTTCTGTCACCTAGACAACCCTGAAGTTACACTTCAACAAAGAAAAGCCACCGACACAGCAATCCACTCAAAAGTCATTGTGAATTAAGAGTTCACAATACTTAGAGAGTCAAGTCAAGATGACTTACTAACCTAAACCTGGTATATCTCATTTTAATAGTCTTTTACAAGGTTTCTCCCTTTTTCCACTTGTTGCAAACGCTCTTGAACCCCTAGTGACCCAGGAAACTCCTAGCTGATCTCAACTCCAAATATTGTGGGTTTTGATGCAGGAACTTAATAATGAAACTCACCAAGATTGCCTCCGAAAGGTCTATAGTTCATTTATTGAGGAAAACAAGGATTTTAGAAAGCAAATCTGATAGCTGTTGAAGCAACCTTCAGTCGGGCGTTGACTGTGGCCTATGAAATTCATGATTGGGAGCATGTCAATTTGTATTCATTCTACTTGATTCGTAATTTTCATGGAAAATCCGTCGACAAACCAACCGTGCTGTATTGTGCTCATACTTATCATGTTGACAGATGATCTCATTAGGGGTCAGTAATTTTGTTGAAATTTTGATCACCCCGAGCGATGCTACAGAATATTGCAAGGAATCACGAGTTGATATTGTCTTAGCAGTCCCTTGAGTCACTTTGCAGTTGAACTTGATTTATCCCCAATAGAATCATCAATTTTTTACATTATCATGATGCATCACTTTGCGGATTGGTATCTTATTGATTTGTGTGCTTGATTTTTAGGACTGACGGGGTAGATGATTCAAGCTGATGCATAATTCAGCATCTGGGGATGCATCCTGGAAATAAGTGGGGTTACTTCAGTTGGGATTGACAGATGCAAAAACCTTGGTGGGATTTTCTTCAATTTCTGGGGTTTTGTTGTCCTGAAACTTACCGGAGACAATAACTCTAGAGCAGCATAAAAATCCAGATTGATGCTGGGTTTAGTTAACAGTTGCTTTTGATTTGATTAATCATCACATCCGGTAAAAATTGCAGTTATACTAGTTTGTCGCTATTGAATGGTACGTATGCTTTGTGATCTGAGCGAATGCTCTTCTTCCTTGGCTGACTTTTTAGTTCTATCTCTCTGTTTTGCTAATCAAACCATCAACTTCTGGCTGATCATACCTCTTCATCACAAATGGATGGTTGGTGCAGAGGCCTAATCATTGCGTATAGTACTTATCTGTGACTGCAGTCATTAGCAGATACTTGTTTTTTGTTGCATTTTAGCAAAAATATGTTTTAGTTGGTAGTATTGATGACTTGTAGACTGTTATCTTCATTCTTGCAAAGGGATAGTTCAAGCTTGATTGGTCTTGTTTGCGGAAGCAAGAAAGCAGCAACGTTAGTGAGTTCTGTCCTTGTTTCTCTTCTCTCTCTCTCTCTCTCTCTACTGTGGTTCTCTGCTGTTGTGACGGGTATAATTGCCCATATTGGTTCTCCCCGGTGCTGTATCAGATTCTTAGGAAATCCAAATGTATGGACTCTAGGTGGCGGTGGAGTCTAGGAGTTTTCAAGGTATGTGTAACATATACGGGAAGGGCTGCGTGATTCGTGGTTTCAAATGGTGGCAAATTCAAAGCAATCCAGGAGTAGTATTTCCCTTTTTTTCTTTGCTGTTGGTGTGATACTTGTTTGAGTTCCAATGAGCCACGCGATGAATGAGCTTAACTGTGTCGTACTCTCTCAAATCCTCCTTTTCCATTTTCCTCGATACTTGTCATGTGTTGATTTTCTGTCGTTAGATCATTTGAGAATATTCTCATCTTGAGTAGTCTCCTACTATGATTAAAATGGGCGGGGACACCGTACATGTACAAAATGAGTTCAGATAATGTTTCAGCTGCCCCTACATTATTTTGTCTTTGACTCGACCATTGACCGCATTATTTGTTTTTGTAATCAATAATGTCGATGAAGGATTATATTTCGGTGTCATAAATGATGTGTTTGGTGAGTGGTACGGTATGTACCGGTAATTGGTAGGATATCGTCTGGTATGCCAATATTTGCAGGAAAAAATAAATATAATATTAGTCCGATATTATCCGGTAAAAAAATAAATTTAATATTAGTCCGGTATTGTCTGGTACATTCTGGTATGCAAATATTTGCCTGTACGGCCGGTATCTGAATGGTATGGCCGGTATTGGACATGGTACGGTACTAGGGGTCTTTGGTACTGTTTTTATACAAAACCGATATGTACTGGCTGTTTTGATATGATATGTAATGACGAGGTTGAGAGTGTTATAGTCAGTGTTGTGTTCCTAACATTATTGTTATAGTCAGTGTTGTGTTCCTAACATGGTTGTGTGAAAGTGAAATACTAGTACCAGCAAAGATGCAGACTTTCTTGTTGTAAGTTATATAATATAAAGGGAAAATGACCAATACATGGTAGTTGGGGCAAATTATGTCAAAAACATGGGCATGGTTTCATTCAAGATGTAGTGTTTTTTTGTTTAAGGAGCAATTGTTAATCTCAAATGGTGTTATGTTAATTCACTCAAGGAGCCAATGCCTAACCTAGTGTAATGAGTTTGAGGTAAGGAGTAATGTTGGTTCATACAAGGTGCAAACCTAATTCAGTTGCGGTGCAACAAATTATGTGCCACACCACCACCTCATTTTGACAAGTTGACAGAACCTAAGATGCAATGTTTTTTCATTTAAGGAGCAATTGTTATTCTCAAATGGTGTGATCGATAAAAAATTTTGAGAAAAATTATGGTTCGGATGATCCAAATCAAACTTGCACCCTATATCCATTTACATTACACTGTGCATGTCGTTGTGTTGCACTCCCCATCATAAGCATTGCACTAATGTTAGTCCAGATGGGATTGTTAGTGTATGGTCAAATGGAAAGAGATTTTCATCCTTGCACCCTATGCCCATTTACATTGCACCTTGCATGACATTGTGTTGCACTCCTAGTCAAAAGCATTGCACTAATATTAGTCCAAATGGGGTTGCTAGTGTGTTCAAATGGAAAGAGATTTTCATCCTTGCACCCTGTGTCCATTTACATTGCACCTTGCATGACATTGTGTTTCACTCCAAATAAAAAACATTGCACTAATGTTAGTCTAGATGGGGTTGCCAGTGTGTGGTCAAAAGTGAAAAGAGATTCTCATCCTTACACCCTATGTCTATTTATATTGCACCTTGCATGACATTGGGTTGCACTTCCAATCAAAAGCATTGCTTACAAGGTTTTTTTTTTATGAATTTCCTTCTACTTTCTCTCCCATGATATACTATTAAGTTATTAACAACAATTATAGCACTTAGTTGACCTAACCTAAGTATAATGAGTTTGAGCTAATTGATAGGAAAAAGTTGGGTTATGTTAATTCTTCACTCTATGAGAAAAGGCCTAAGTGCAATGGGTTTGAGGTAAGGAGCAATGTAGGTTCATACAAGGTGCAAACCTAATTTTGTTATGGTGCAACAAATTAACTACCATGTCATTTTGATAAGTTGACATAACCTAAGTGCAATGAATTTGTGCTAAGTGAGTGGCAATCTTTTCATATTTTCAAAAAAAAAAAAAGATTTAGACTTGGTGCAATGTTAATTCAGTCTAAGTGCAACATTGTTCATTCAAGGAGCAATTGTTATATTTATTAAAATAAAAAGTTGGGTTAGGGGAACTCAATCTTTCTCGGTCGGATGCTTTGAAAAGTACAAAAGGTGCAATGTTAATTAACTCAAGGTGCAACGTTGTTTTAGTGGTTAATTTTTCCAAAACATAAATTCAGGGTGCAATGTTATTGTCAAAGGGAACCATGAAAGTTCAGTCAAGGTACGACATTTTTTCATTTCAATATAATTTGCTCTTGTGTGTAAATCTTAAGTTTCGTAAAGAAGTAGGCATTTCAACAAACACCTAGTGTTCAAATCTTACTAAATTGGCCTATCATTCACCAAACCGTAGCATTCCGTTTCCTCTCATCCCAAATTGCCACAAACCAAAAATGATGAAAAATTGTTCATACACAACAACGAATGTGTGTGTGTGTGTGTGTGTGTGTGTGTGAGAGAGAGAGAGAGAGAGAGAGAGAGAGAGAGAGAGAGAGAGAGAGAGAGAGAGAGAGAGAGAGAGAGAGAGAGAGAGAGAGAGAGAGAGAGAGAGAGAGAGAGAGAGATGAAAGTGGGTTTGTTCGTAAGTGGTCCGAAAGTGGGTTTTTAATCCACGATAGACTGGGTTTGTTCCTTGGATTAAAAAAAAAGAAGAAATGGCTAGGGGTATCGAATTCTCACAGCTTCATTGGATCCGCTACATTATCACTTGAATTCTCCACCATTGAAACACCCTCATTGGATCCCTTTGATGAGTTACGTATCATATTGTCAGTGGGAATTTAAATTTCATCCCTTTTCTGCTCTTCACTCCTTGCTAAGTGCTCAATTTCTGCCTCCAATTGATCTGAACCGAGAAGAAGTTTTGATTCCCGAACCAAGTCCTCTCTTTCTCCCTGTCAGTCTATGGGGAGGGGGAAATTATTGGGCATTTTTTTACCTAGGATTATTTTTGTCAATCAAAATGTTGGTACCATATATGTAGAATTATTTTTTTCCTTGTCATGTTATTGGGAATTTCCAAAAACCTTATTCTCCCTAATATAAAATCCAGTCACAAAGACAAAGTATGCAGGTGCAGTGGTTAGCTTAATTATGCCTGCAACTTAACTGATCGAATAGAGCCTCTCAATTGGAGATGTTAAAATTGTGTGCTAAAAATGTATTAGAGAGAAGAAGAAAAAATGATGAACTTGAGATACTATATTAATTTAGAGAGTCAAGCATTTGTCACTTGAATTACCCTATTGATACACAAGCTTGTAAATTGTGTAAATCTACTAAAATCTCTCTTACACTTCTATTGTTTTTTTTTTGTTAACCAAGAAAACTTATATTATTAGACTAAAGAAAAGGGCACTACCAGTCCAAAAATACAAGGAAAAAACAAAGAAAAAATACAAAATTTACCAAAAATGTTCGACTACGACGATGGAAACCACCAATCCACCCGGTTGTGGTTGGAGAAAGATGACGGAATGATATTAGAGTCCGGAGCCCCACATATCTTCCTCCCACCGCAGACACAGCTGCTAGGCGCTACCACCACTGCTGCTAGAAAACTCACAAATCCGGCACCCATACTCGGATCCCAGATCAGAAGGTCTGGGTCAATTGTTGGGTCACATAAAAAACACTAGGCTTTAAGAGGGTTCCAAACGGCCCTTCTACTATAAAAAAAAGCACTAGAATTTTATAGTTTTTTCACATATAATTTGATATATACCTTTTGGACTGTGGCCAAATGCCAATTTTTGATAGATCTTTGTGATTTGGATTCACTGAAAAACCAATTCTGAATTGTACACTTTTTTCTCTTTCTTTGCAAATCCGACACTAAACGCACAATGCATTGTGTGGGATTAATTTTGAGATTTAAGACAAAAGTGGAGTCGTTCAACTTAATTTAAAATATGTTTTTAAGGAACCTTGTAAAAACTAGCTTAGTTGTATATCGGTAAGAGTTTGATCAATTTTTTGCACAATTTGCTGTTAGAAAATTGAGCAAAGAACTGATCAAGCCTTTACTAATATCCAATCAAACTGATTTTTTACAAGTATGCATAAAAAATACTTCATAGAAATTGAGCGCCTTCAATCATTTATGTGAAACTCCAAGATGGACTCCACAAAACACGGTGTGCATTTGCTACACAACAAATGGTCTTTCCTTGCCTAAACTTATTCAACTCTCTGGTACGAGAAAAACTTGGCGCCGAGCAAGTAAAGGTAAACGTGCTGCCGAACACGTATCTTCAAAAGTGTTTTGGACAGTCGAGATTTCTCCTAACCTTGGCTTCTCTATCTTCTCATTTCTCCCAACCCTTCCCCTCTTTCTCATTTTAAAATCTAAAATCTGGATCATTCCAAAATGTTTTGAACGGTCCAAATTTCTCACAATTCTTCTCCTTCTCTCTCCTCATTTCTCCCAAGTCCCAACCCTTCCCCCTCTCTCCCCTCTTTCTCTTTTTTAAATCTGGGTCGTCGAAAAGTATTTTAGACGACCGACTTGCGCGACGGATACCGCCACTTCATACCCGATGTGCAACCAAAATTTTCTCCCCTGGTACGTACGCACGCTTCAATTGCTGCCGCAGATCTCTCACTCTCTCTCCCACCTGCTGCTGCTCACAGTCTGTAGACGTGGTACTACAAGTGAATTCAATGCGAAACCTCAAAAGAAAGGAAGAGAGGAAGGACCTCATTAAATTCAACTTTCTTGTTGATCAGTTGGCATCAAATGATTCAATTTCCCTCATTTTTTTTTTGAACTGCAATTTCCCTCATTTGAGCCCACATATTTTGTACCCGATATTGTATATAATTGTTTATATACACACGTTGTATCGTTACTGCATTTATTGACTCCGAAGCTCTCGCCGATCGATCAACTCGTCTGTCCCCCGTCCTAATCGTCGCATTCAATGTGGAGTACCAGCTCTACTGATTCGATTAGCATTTCTGATGTTTTGATTCTCTTTGAAAGGTCTTTTCGGTGCGGAAAGGATGCAAAACAAGTCGAATTGAGCGAGTTAAAATTTAAATTTATTACCGAGATGTTAAAGTTTGGTCTGTTTACCTACTGTTTTGGGTCCAGCCTGTTGGGCCTAGATTAGTTCCTCCTCGGTTGGTCTCTAGCCAATTAGTAGACGAGGGTCTTGAGTGGTCAAGCCGATGTACTCAAGCTCCTTTAAACTTTGTACTCCGTGTTAAAAAAAGTCTGGTTTGTTTACTACAGGACCCTCTGAAACCCGAACCGAGCATATATAACCGAGTTGATTTTATTATTATTTTTTTTATAAGAATTGAGCCGAGTTAGACAAATTTGAGCTAGGCTCGTTTTATAAACCAGCTAAAAAGGCGAGTTCGGCTCTGTTGAAGCTAGATGAGTTGAGTCTCGAGCTCCTCGCGAACAGCTCTTCCCGCTAGTTTTCAACCACCTCTCTCTCATTGCTCTATGCATCTACTCTCTGCAGAAAAGTATCATCTTCCAAAGCTTTCAAGTCAAATTAGCCAGTAGTTTTTCACAGAGAGAGAGAGAGAGAGAGAGAGAGAGAGAGAGAGAGAGAGAGAATGGGGAGAATGCCGTGCTGTGAGAAGAAAGGGTTGAAGAAGGGGCCGTGGACGCCTGAAGAGGACGAGAGGCTCATTGAGTACATCAACAAGAACGGCCATGGAAGCTGGCGCTCTCTCCCTAAGCTCGCTGGTTCGATCATTTCCTCTCTCTACTGTATTTTTGTATGCACAAATAACAAATCAAGAAGTCCTCACGTATATCAACGGACTCAACAACTTGTAGTCTAAAAGTACCAAGAAATACCAAAAATACCATAGTAGAAACTCAGCCTCAGTTATTAAAGTTCGTTTGAGATCGATTTGTTGTATGAACAACCAAGTTTTGCCATTGGTCCTGCTTCGAATCCTTATTTCTCAATACCATGTCAACGATTCGAGTCAAGCTGTATGCCCTACAATGGGAAAAAGGAAAAGAAGAGACAGAAAAAGACTAAGTTTGAACACATTTTAGATTTTCGTTGAGTTTAGGACGATTAACTACTCAACTCAATTAGTTTATACTGTTAAACAAACCAAGCTACTCGATGCTATGAAGTTGAGATCGGCTATAGGAAGAAACAAATAGTTTTTAAACATATTTTCAGAACTTGTTAAGTTTTCAAACCGAGTGTGAACAATTTAGTACTCGCATCGATTCAATTTGTTTGCAGTCCAATGTGTGTCTATAGCTCATATATTCTCATCTGACATTGGTCTGTGTACAGAGTTCTTGGAGATTTTCGATTAGCTGGTCTAAAGTTTAAATGTAATTTGGTGGTGTCTAAACAGGAAGGCACTGAGGAGGTACTTAGTATATAGATCATCACTATGCATTACCGAGATTTTGGGCTCTAGGTGTTTTTTTCCCCTTCATTGAGCTGGGTGTGTTGAAAAAAATATGGGGAAATTAGGAACGGAAACAAATTTCTCGTGTATGCGTGTCGAGATACAGGAAATCATAAATGGCTCTTGCTCTTGCCCTGTTAAAGTAAAGAAATGAAGCATGTTTCTTCAGCTTACTAGTTGTACTTTGAACGGCACATGAAGATTTTTATTGAGTAGTGACTATTGATGGTACATTTCCACATTATCCGAAAATAAAAAGAATTCATATATGCGTTGTTGTCCATTTGCTCTGTGGCTAAAGAGCATGTGAGAAAATGCAACATTAAAGACGACAAACGATTTTTTGTCGGCAAAAGCTATGCTTTTATTGTACTGGAGATATCTGTAGAACACTAGCTTCGGCTGTAGTATAACGGTGGCCATGCGTGAGTCTTTCCCAACAAACAATTGAAACTTGTTAGTTTGTGTAACCATCCAAACGAGCAGTATAGTTTGCCTCTTCCTTATATAGGGATTTGTCTTTGCAGGTCTTCTTCGCTGTGGAAAGAGTTGTCGCCTTCGCTGGGCAAACTATCTTAGGCCAGATATTAAACGCGGACCCTTCAGTCCTGAAGAAGAAAAGCTTGTTATACAGTTGCATGGCATACTTGGGAACAGGTACACTGGTACACTACATTGTATACAACTTTACATTACTGGTTCTCCTACCAACAATATTCTTATCGCTAGCAAAAGTAGAGAACTACAAAAGGGAAGTAGCTCTGTTGTTCCTCTGCGAGCATGTGGTTGAAACAATAGTCGCATTATCTTCGAAACTGGAATTATGTCATCTTGGTTTCTCTCATTAATCCTGATTAGCCTTCCACATTGTCACTTCTATGTACCAAGGTGTGCCAAACTGTTTTTTTTTTTTTTTTTTTTTTCTTTCCAAAAAATTCTGTCCCAGAAAATCCCCAAGTTCAAAGGGAAATATTGTTGATTTATCCGGGTAGACTTTTCTTAGAAACAAAGCATTAGACTCTAGTGGGTTAATTGCGTGGACTAAGGTTGAGTTTCTGATAAGATAAAATGGAAAATCCCATAAAAGCTGAAGTTGATAAAAGCCAACTTTGATAAAATCTCCACCAATGGGAAACTGGTTGATTTTAGCAAATCCTTTCCTCATCATTTTAGCTCGTGAGGAAAAGATTTGCTAAAATCTTTGATTTTATCTTAGGGGAAACTATGCCTAATAAGTCTCATTTAGCCTGTAAACATCAATCCTCATGTATGCTAGGAGGCAAATTTGTTTTCTTACTTTTGGTTCTCCCCACCGTGCCCATTTACCTTCAAACGAATCTGCTTGTTCAGGAAAGTGATTACTTGGTTGATGTTTTGTGCATTGTGCAAACATCAATCCTCCGATAATTTTCGCTTTTACCTTAGTATGATGTTTCCCTGGTCCACGTTTTGTGCATTGTGTTTGGTGCAATGAAAGAATTTAGTTGCTGATTGCTTAACCACCAGTATAAAAATGTACTCAACTATATGCAGGTGGGCTGCAATTGCCTCTCAACTACCTGGAAGGACAGACAATGAGATCAAGAACTTATGGAATACTCATTTGAAGAAGCGCCTTGTTTCCATGGGAATCGACCCCCATACACATGAACACTTGTCAATCTCCAATGGGTTAAACAGGAAACCATCCTCATCACCCTCCACCCGTCATATGGCCCAATGGGAGAGTGCAAGGCTTGAAGCTGAAGCCCGGCTATCAAAGGAGTCATTACACTTTATTCCACCAAACTTAGGACGAACGAGTTCTGACTATTTCCTACGCGTATGGAACTCTGAAGTTGGGGAATCGTTTCGGAACAAGGGGAACAAAACTCCATGTCAAAGCTCGTTTTCTCAAGCATCTTCGTCGAGAAGATGTGGATCAGTCTCTATCGCCACCACAGAAACGGGAAATCCTCTAACCGGCTCCTCAGCAACCAGGAGCACCAAAAAAGAAGATTTGGAAAACAAATTGTACGCTGATGATTCGATGGAGAATTCAGATGCCTCTTGCTCCAGTGAGTTGGAGGACTCGTCTGACACTGCATTGCAGCTGCTGTTCAATTTCCCTGCCAACAATGACATGAGTTTTTTAGAGCATGGCGGTGACTATTCGTTATGCGATGCCATTATGTCCGAATGCTCCTTAAATTTCTCCCCCTGATGTATTGTATGGCTGATAGCAAACTATGTGCAAGTCTCCATTTCTAGAATGTGCAGGTTTTTTTTTTGTGTGTGATATTTCATTTGAATGGGAGCATGAATTCAGGTCTATTACTAGCCCTGATTTATCCTATCAATGTAGCGGCTAACGATTTTGTATCAGATCTAATTACCTAAATTGCCTCTGGGATAATATATTGGTGATAGTATGTTGGTTATTGATACATATTTTTTCTTGCCAACTTTCTCCAATGTAATGTACTCTATTGAAGATAGGATGCTGATTCCTGTGACTCAAATCATATCGCGCTGGGTTACAAGATCTCGTTATCATCATACAACCGGAAATATTTTTTCAACTAAATAGAAGCATAAACGGGCTCTAGATCTAGGTGAACTTATAAAAACTTATTCAAGACTAAACACTACCGAGAGAATACTAACCTCTGTAATGAAAAAGGCAAGGAATCCGAAAGGACCTCTATTTGGTAATTCAACAACTGCAACAGGATCAACTGACATTGCCTTGGGTTCAATTACATTCATTGCTGATTTTCTGGACATATAAAACACAATTTGCTTAGATCGTGTTTAAATCATCAAGGTGATTGCCCTCCAAAATCAAGATTTGCAGCCCATCCAAACAACCATGTTGCACCCAAGAAACAGAGAGTTTCTACACTCGAATAAAGGGTTATTTATCATTCATCTTGATGCAAGCCATGAGGCCTATTCCCATGTTTGTATTCAATAGTATATACAAGGCATTTTTAGTCTTCTCTCCAAATTTGAGATGGCATTCAATCTAGCAAGAAATAAAGAAACAATAACCAAGATCTTCAATTTATGGGGGCAGTGACATTCACAAACTTATGGTTTGAAGAACAAAGTCTAAGCAGTCTATGAAAATATATTTATCTTTTTGGAGTTGTCTTTATACCTGAAGGACATTTTTACAAGATCCTGAAATGTTTCATCCATACTACAATTCAATCTAGCAATCTTCTAAACTAGTTTTAGATTCTTCAACAGCCTACTCATCTATGCTTGCCTATGAAGCACCGGCACTCTTATAGGCCAGCGTGTCTCCGTGTCTGACACGGAGACATGAGGACACCGGGGGACACGTCAAAATATGTATGGTACACGCCAAAATACGTGGGGACACACCAGAGTACTATATTTTCATAGGTATAAAATAAATATTATACATTTATTTATTTATTCATGCCGTGTCCCCATTTTCTAAGAAATCCCGTGTCTTGTGTCTGTGTCCATGGTACATAGATGCTTGCTACCTCTGTAGATATGTGATGTGATGTGTATAATTCACGACAATCGTCGAGTACTAATTAGGGGAAGAAGTAGAGTACTAATTAAATTCTTCACCCTCACCAACAGTACAGTGCATCTGGATCCTGCTCAAACAAGTTCTCCAATTGAATTGGAATTTCTTTATTTACAAGATTAGCTGGTACATTCAGGGAAGTTTTCCATTTGATAAAATGAGATAAAATCAACATTTGCCAAAATCAAGAGTGGATTTTAGATAATGAGGAAGTTGATTTTAGCAAATGTTGATTTTAGGAGATTTTATCATTTGACAAAAGAGATTGCAGACACTGCACTAACTGAACCTCAGCGTCTGTCCACAAACTAGAGGTTGAACGCTAATAGCCAAAAAAAAAAGAGAGTACAATTTATGGGGTATTTGATGGTAAAGAGATAGGAATACATACCCAGCCGCCTAATATCAAGTAGCCATCATCTTCTTCAGAAGTAATACCAAGCTTGCGCGGGACAAAAACAGCCTCTGAACCAATTCTACCAGGTCCTAGCTCATAATTGCCGTGAACATTGTCTTGATTGGCAGGAGCCTCTGAGTTTACAACCGTCGTCGAAGATTAATCTGATCAGACAGGAAATGTACAGGGTAAATGGCAGAGGGAGAGAGTTTGCCATCGACAACGATGGTTCATGCGAGATTATGTTGAAACCGGTTATTAGGGTTTTGATTCAGTATATCCACACCTATTTTAAGAAACATAAATTCATTAAGATCAAGTACTAATTCATTTTTAATTAATATGAAATTTTTACATGATTTGTATTTTTCTGCGTTCTACAATATGAATGTCTCGGATGGTTAAAACATCACCGAGATAGATAGAAAGTGTAGTTAAAGTCCCCTAAGAGTTGTTAGTATGAAAGGGGATATGATTTAATGTATCCTAAGTCATTTTAAGAAATAGAAATTTATTTCGATTAAGTACTAGTGTGGATTTTATTTACGAGATATTCGTACATCATATGTGTTATAATAATTTTTATAAGAAGAATGCATCGGATCGTTAAATAATGGTCGATATGGGTAGAAATCGTCATTGCAGTACCTAAGAGTTCTTAGAACCAAATAGGGTTGTTTTAGGGTACCAAACGGAGGACTCAGTTCTATGGTTGCCTCACCAAGTGGTATTTTCACAGTTAAGTGAGCATGGAATGCCAGTAGGGAGAGGTTACCACTTCAACCTTGGTGCAAAGTTTTTTTGGAGTAGATGGCCCTTTATACTATGGTTGGCTGCTCTTAACCGGGTGTATACATATGATAGATTCCAGAGTTGGGGTATGCAGGTGGATGGGGTTTGTTGGCTCTATGCCTCTGAAGATGAATCACACCATCATCTTTTTTTTTATTGATTCTTTTCTTGTTCGGCAACTAGAGTGTAGGGATCCCTAGTAGACTGCGGTTTCCTCTTCCTTTGGGTTTCCGCTTGGGGTGTGGTGGTTGCGGTTTGGGCTGGCATCTCTCTTCGTCGGCGTCTCTAGGAGGATTGGTTGTGCGTTTTTTGCAGCGGCTGGCTGGTGCTCCTTTCTGGAGTTGCAGCACCTAGTGGTGGCGACAGCTTTTGGGTGGCGGTGTAGCTCTGTGGTGGGGTGGCGGCCAGATTTTGGTTGGATAGGTTTTGGGGTTTTTTAGCTGATTTTTAGGTTTTCAGGTATTTTGGGCTTCAACCAGTGGGTGTTTTGGGCTTTGGCCAGTTTGGTGTATCTCTTGGGTTGGCTTCTTGCTACCCTTTGAGTTTGGTTCAGGGCAGGGGGCAGTTTAGCTGTTTTTTTAAAAAAAAAACTAACTGAGCATGACCAAAAACTCATAAAAACAGAAGCATGTAATACAACCAACATTAGAAAAGTAAAATTTATAAATCACAATAAACGGAACCACTGAGATGAAGTTGAGCAAACAAGCTGGAATAGGTTGTTTACAAATAATAAACTCGCATCTCATTGATGCTATGACAAAGCCAGTTGAAGAAAATGTTATGAAGATAAGCATTATAGAGCAACTTGGGGAAGACTTTTCTCTTAAGTGGTCTGTTCCCATCAATAGGAAACCAAACCAATCCTATCTCCACCGGTGGTGCCTCAAGTGTTGTGCAAAGATCCATAGGAGTATCCCTAGTTAATACTAAATTTGTGTTTGAAGCAAGAACAATGGAGAGAATGGAGCTTTTGGTTTTGAGTACATTTAAGTGGAGATGGAAGGAGTTACTTGCATGAAGTTCCAACAAGATTCATATCACAAGTGTATAATCACTTTCTTTTTCATTGTTTTCTTTTTCGTTATTGCAATGAATATGCATAAAGTTCTACCAAGATTAAGCATTGGCAGAAGGTCCAACCAAAAGCACAAGAATCACGAAAAACATGCTTCAAAATTTCAGAGCTTTTAGCATATCAATAATCAAAGGATTCAAAGATGTGAATGCAAAAGCCATGAAGGACCAGATGCAAACAAGACTATTGTGTAACATCAAAATACCTCCTATATTAAAAAGGAAACAAAAAAAAAAACCCACTTTACAAATGTAAAACATTCTAAGAAATTTCCCCATTAGCAGGTGCATCCATTGTTACACTTGATTTACGCTTGTATTGTCATATGTGCATTGTGCAGAGTTAGCTGATACAAAATTCAGAAAATAGGCCTCAAGCATCCATCGCATGGAAGCCACCAATAATGTATTCGTGGTATGAGATCCTATGGCAACATTACAGTTCAGTGCAAATTTAGATTACTTAACCGGCTCACATCTGAGAAATAAGAGACGATTCTCTTTGGAAAGGATTGTACCTGATTTTTTGCAACCACTGGCCCATTGCATATGGCATATTCATCTAGATTCTCAAAGTAGTGGTAGAGAAAAATTTCTTATAAAAACAGAAGGAAGTTTTCAAAATAAGTGCACAAGTATGGCTGCTTGAAACGCAAGCAACCAACATATTAAGGACATAATACTGTTTTACAAGGAAAAAGAAGATGAGCAGTTCCCAGTATTCCAGCACAGCATAAAATCTAAATGCTAGGTAAGATTGCTAAATTCAAATGGGTATATCATAAAGCTTCAACTTCCTACAGTCTAAGGGTCAACAAGAAGCTTACTGATGTATCTAAGCAGAATCCCTTCAAAGTTTTTGGGAGCAGATCTGCCCTTGAGAACAAATCTTTGCTGTCCTTCACAATATAAACTTGTTCCCATCTCAGTGAACAGGAAAGTCATGACATGCACTGGCTGCCTACGCATCCTGAAATGGAGAGAACAAACTGATTAAGAGTGAGGAAGCTCAATCTATAGTATGTCATATACATCTGCGAAGTGAGACCTCCCACACAATCACAACAATTATGCAAGAGAGATCATCACCAAAGAACAAACTGACAACAAGAATAGTAGGAATGAATTTTTGGAAGAGAAAGAAGGGAGCTCAACAAAATACGAAGTTGCACAAAATGACACGAACAACCAAATTCCTAAAAGTTTTGAAAGACAAAAGGAGTCTGCAGAGCATAACATAAACTGCAATTTAGACTTTATCCGCAAAAGTGAGTACTGTATAAATGCAAAAAGTGATAGACAGTGTCTAACATATTGTTCCATTTAAGACAGGAATTTGGAGATATACTTTATCGAACCAGCGCAAGAAATCAATGATTTTAGAGAATCTTCACTATGACACAAAGCAAATGTGCAAACCTTACGAATTTCATTTTCCTTCTAGAATTTGGTTTGTCTTTCAACAAATACAAAAACAGCAGATACGAGGTGGGATAAGTATTGTTTTCCGAAAGAGGATACTTCTGGTTTTTAACAATTATACCAAAATCACAGCATATACCCAATTCATTATTACAGATAGCAAAGGTGAATAAAACAGATACTAATATGAAGGGGGAAAAAGACCATAATTTGGACCGAGGAATAGATCAAAGAAGCAACCATAGTTATCGGAATAGGCAGCTTAGCATAAATTGTGCACATCAAGATTATTCAGTAGAAGATTGGGTTCATAACAAAATCATGAACAGATGTCACTGGGAAGATTGTAACCATTGAGAATTTGAGACCACCTTCGGCGATTGAACAATCACCATTGACAATGGGTTTCTTTTATTTGTGTTTCTTTGTGAACTGAAAACACAAGCCCCCTATTGCTCGACCAACCGAGCTTCCAACGACCGGCAGTCGACATCATTTCGACTGGCCGAAGCCTCTGAGTATCCGACCGTCGTCGGAGATGAATTTGATCGGACGGGAAACATACGGGGTAAATGGGAGGGGAAGAGAGTTTACCGTCGACGATGACGATTCATGCGAGATTATGCAAAAACAGGTTATTATGGTTTTGCTACAGTATATTCAAACCTATTTTAAGAAACATAAATTCATTCCGATCAAGTACTAATTCATTTTCAATTAATATGAATTTTTTATGTGATTTTTATTTTTTTTCGTTCTACGATATGAATGTCTCGGATCGTTAAAACATCACCTAGATAGATAGAAAGTGTACTTAAAGTTCGCAAGAGTTGTTGGTATAAAAATGGATATAATTCAATGTATCCTAATTCATTTTAAGAAATAGAAATTCATTTAGATTAAATACTATTATGTATTTGATTTATGAGATATTCGTACATCATATGTGTTATGATAATTTGTACAAAAATAATGTCTCGGATCATTAAATAATAGTTTATACAAATAAAAATCGACCCAAAAATTCTCAGAACAAAACGGGGTCGTTTTGAGACATGACATAGGTTGAACCTATGTCATGACGTGGATTTTTTTTTATTTTGACAGAAAATGCCTTCAATTTCCCTTGGCACAAATACAAAAGCGTCAACATCTATACGTCTGAACTGTGTCTCCGATGCCGATTCCGTCGATTCAACCGTTCCGTTGCACGCAGCCGTCATTTGCGGCACTTCCTTAATTCTTCATTTTTCACCTGTTCCGTCAGTGTTGCACTGTTCTAGCGGCTGAATCATCCTCTCCTGGCCGATTCACTGTTGCTGCGGCGATGGAGTGTATAAAAGGCAGCCATTGTTGAAAGGCGAGGAGAGTGTTCGTGTGAATTCCCTGCCTTGTTTAGGTGGGTTTATTTCCTTTAATTTCCTGAATCAGAAATTTGTGACTTATTTAGCTCTATTGTCCAATGTGCTCTTCTTCTTTATTTTGGAAGGACGAGCAAATCGAGCAAAATTGTTGAACTAAAAAGGAATTGTGGTTGTGGGGCTGGTTATTTTTTGCTCCAAACTGTTAAATTTAATTTCTTCTTCGCAGTTATTTGAATGATTTTGTAGCTTAGATGTGCCTGCAAATCTGTTTTCTGATGGTGCAGCGTGGAATGTTATTGCCGTGTAGTTCTGATGGCATAATGTACTTGTGTTTACGTGAAGAAGCCCTCCGAATGTAATTTTCTTGCTTCTTTTTCCTTGATTTTGTCTTCAATAAGTTGTGATTGAGGTGGGTTTCATGTATAATGGGTTGGCGCCTCTCTCTCTTGCAAAAGCTCTATCATGAAGAGGAAGTAGTTTAACCAATGCAGACAAAGCCAACTCTTTATCTGTTTCCGGATGCCATATCAAGCAAATGAGGCAACACTCCTGCTTCGCCAAGTAGCTTCATGTTTGTTCATTAAGTTCCATGCGAAGAAGTGTGACCACCATTGGTATCCTTGACTACTTAAACACTGGAGATTGCATCTGGACAATGGAAATTCCTTATGATGCCTCATGGATCATGACGAAAATCCTTGGTCTGATAGAACTTTTTTATGGTTGGATAATTGGTACCCTCTTGGGCCTTTGTATGCCAGATTTGGTGATAGGGTGGTGACCAATGTGGGCATGTCTCTGAGGTTAGAGTTGCTTCAATCATTGATCAAGGAGTTTGGCATTGGCACAGGTTAAGGAATCCTCTTATCCAAACTATTATTGCTCACACTCCCCCAAGTTTAGTCCCACATCCTGAGGTGGAGGACTCAGTTGTGTGGGTACCTCACCAAGTGGTATTATCACAACTAAGTCAGCATGGAATGCCAGTAGGGAGAGGTTACCACTTCAACCTTGATGCAAAGTTTTTTGGAGTAAGCATAATGTACCGAGATGGCCTTTTATACTATGGTTAGCTGCTCTTAATCGAGTGCGTAAAAATGATAGATTCCAGAGTTGAGATATGCAGGTGGATGGGGTTTATTGTCTTTGTGCCTCTGAAGATGAATCACACCATCATCTTTTTTTTATAGATCCTTTTCTTCTCTTGTTCGGCAACTAGAGTGCAGGGATCCCTTGTAGACTGGGGTTTCCTCTTCCTTTGGGTTTCCACTTGGGGTGTGGTGGTTGTGGTTTGAGGATGTTTGGGCTGTGGCATCTCTCTTTGTCAGCGTCTCCAGGAGGATTGGCTGTGCATTTTTTGCAGCGATGGTCTGTTCCATCAATAGGAAACCAAACCAATCCTATCTCTACTGGTGGGGCCTCAAGTGTTGTGCAAAGATCCATAGGAGTATCCCTAGCTAATACTAAATTTGTGTTTGAAGCAAGAACAATGGAGAGAATGGAGCTTTTGGTTTTGAGTACATTTAAGTGGAGAATGTTATCGCCGGGTAAAGATTGTTCTAATCGCACAATGTACTCGCGTTTGCGTGAAGCCCTCTGAATGTAATTTTTTGCTTCTTTTCCCTTGATTTTGTCTTGAATAGGTTGTGAATTGTGATCGAGGTGGGTTTCATGTATAGTGGGTTGGTGCCTCTCTCTCTCACGCAAAAGCTCTATTGTGATTTGGGTGATGCAAATCGAGGATTCAGGCCCCCAAAAGGTAATTTCTTTTTTCGTGTGTTTTTTGTTTTCATGATTTTGGCTGGACTCAAGTTGTGATTCAGGTGGGTTTTAGTATATTTTCTATTGGTTGGTGAAGAAGAAGGTAAAATTGAAAATGGGGTGCAAATTTTCAGAAGTTCCTTTTAGATCAACTTGTTGTATGAACGACCAAGTTTTACCCTTGGTCCTCGTTTGAATCCTTGTTTCTCAATACCATGTCAAGGGTTCGAGTCGAGCCGTATGTAAGCCTAAAATGGAAAATGGAAAACGGAAAAGAAGAGAAAGAAAAAGACTAACACATTTTAGATTTCCGTTGAGTTCTGGACAATTAACTACTCGACTCAATTAGTTTATTCTGCTAAACAAACCAAGCTACTCAATGCTACGAAGTTGAGATCAGCTATACGAATAACCAAATAGTTTTTAAAATATTTTTAAACTTTGTTAAGTTTTCAAACCAAGTGTGAACAATTTAATACTAGGATCAATTTGATTCATTTGCAGTCCAATGTGTCTATAGCTCATATATTCTCATCTGAAATTGGTTTGTGTACAGAGTTCTCGGAGATTCTCAATTGGCTGGTCTAAAGTTTAATATTTCAGATCAGAAACGTCAATGTATGCAAGTACTGAGTTATGTGGACTAGTCCACGAAAAATCGTAAATATTGTGAAAGAAACTGTTTTCTTGTATAGGCAAAAGTAGTACAATAAGAGTGTGTATGCAATTATGTGGTTTGAATGTAATTTAGTGGGGTCTAAACAGGCGTGCTAGGTTCTTGGCAAGATTCCCATGAAGGCACGGACCATGCGATTACTGAGATTTTGGGTTGTCATATGGGGCTCTAGGTGTTTTTTTCCCTTCATTGAGCTGGGTGTGTTTTGAAAAAAATATGAGGAAATTAGGAACAGAGAGAAATTTCTTGTGTATGCGTGTAGAAATATGATAAATCATAAATGGTTCTTGCCCTGTAGAAGTAAAGGGATGAAGCATGTTTCTTCTCTAAATGGCCACATGAAGATTTGTATTGACTGGTGATATGGTACATTTCCACATTATCCAAAAATAAAAAGAATTCATATATGTGTTGTCGCCCATTTGCTCTGTGGCTAGAGAGCAACAACAACACTAACAGAACCCATCTAGCTCCGTGGCTAGAAAGCATGTGAGAAAATACAGCGTTAAAGGTCGCAAATGATTTTTTGTCTATGAAGGATAGCCTTTTATTGTACTGGAGATATCTGTAGAACACTCACTTCGGTTGTAGTATAACAGTGGCAATGCTTGTTTCTTTGCTAACAAATAAGTGAAACTTGTTAGTTTGTGTAACCATCCCCTTGAGCAGTATGGTTTGCTTCTTCCTTGTATAGGGATTTGTCTTTGCAGGTCTTCTTCGCTGTGGAAAGAGTTGTCACCTTCACTGGACAAACTATCTTAGGCCAGATATTAAACGCGGACCCTTCAGTCCTGAAGAAGAAAAGCTTGTTATACAGTTGCATGGCATACTTGGGAAAAGATACACTAGTACAATGTATACATTATTGGTTCTTCTATCAACAATATTCTTATCACTAGCAAAAGTTGCTCTGTTGTTCCTCTACGAGCATATGGTTGAAACAACAGTCGCATTATCTTCGAAATTGCAATTATGTCATCTTGGTTTCTCTTATTAATCCTGATCAGTCTTCCACATTGTCACTTCTACGTACCAAGGTGTGCCAAACTATTTTTTTCCCAAAAAATTCTGTCCTAGAAAATCCCCAAGTTCAAAGGGAAATATTGTTGATCTATCTGGGTAGACCTTTTTTAGAAACAAAGCGGAACTTGGACTCCGCTCTCACAAGTATCTTTGATTTTAGCAAATTTTATCAAATGCAAAACTCAGCTTAGCCTGTAAACATCAATCCTCCGAGGTGTGGTTGTTTTCTTACTTTTGGTTCTCCCCACCATGCCATTTTTTCCTTCAGACGAATCTGCTTATTTATGAAAGTGATTATTGGCCAGCTTGATAATTTTTGCTCTTACCTTAGTATGATGTTTACCATGTTCGCCTTTTGTGCATTGTGTTTCGTGCAATGAAACAATTTAGTTGCTGATTGCTGAATCACTTGTATAAAAATGTACTTAACTATATGCAGGTGGGCTGCAATTGCCTCTCAACTACCCAGAAGGACAGGCAATGAGATCAAGAACTTATGGAATACTCATTTGAAGAAGCGCCTCTTTTCCATGGGCATCGGCCCCCAAACACAGGAACCCTTGTCAATCTCCAATGGGCGAAACAGGAAACCATCCTTGTCCCTCTCCACCCGCCATATGGCTCAATGGGAGAGTGCAAGGCTTGAGGCTGAAGCCCGGCTTTCCAAGGAGTCATTACTCTTTATTCCACCAAGCTTAGGACGATCGAGTTTTGACTTTTTCCTATGCGTATGGAACTCTGAATTTGGGGAATCGTTTCGGAATATGAGCAAGGGGAACAAAACTCCATGTCAAAGCTCGTTTTCTCAAGCATCTTTGTCGACAAGATGTGGATAAGCCTCTGTCACCACAGAAGAAACGGGAAATCCTCTGACTGGCTCCTCAGCAACCGGGAGCACCAAAAAAGAAGATTTGGAAAACAAATTGTACGCTGATTATTCGATGGAGAATTCAGATTCCTCATGCTCCAGTGAGTTGGAGGATTCGTCCGACTCTGCATTGCAGCTGGCTCAACAAGAGCTTTTTAGAGCATGGCATGAGCTTTTTAGAGCATGGCGCTGACTATTCACTATGTGATGCCATTTTGTCCGAATGCTCCTTAAATAGCTCCCCCTGATGTATGGCTGATAGCAAACTCTGTGCTTTGGAGTCCCCATTTCTTGTATGTGCATTTTTTTTTGTTTTCGTGTGATATTTCATTTGAATGGGAGCCATGAATTCAGGTCTATTACTGGCCCTGATTTCTCCTATCGATGTAGCCGCTAACAATTTTGAATCATACCTAAATCGCCTCCGAGAAACTATATTGATGGTAATTTATGCATATTTTTCTTGACAACTTTCTCTTATGTAATGTACTATATTGATGATCGGATGTTGATTCTCGTGACTCAAATCAAATCACGCTAGGTTACAAGCTCTCGTTATCATCATACAACCAGATATATTTTTTCTACTAAATAGAATCACAAACGGGCTCGTAAAAACTTTTCATCTTGTATCATTATTACTATCTATGAAGCTTGATCATCAGACTTCACAACCAGATATTGTATTCCTTTACACAACACAATCAAAATGAGATCAACATGAACTCTAATAAATAGGTCACACACAAACAAATAACCAAGCAAGCAAATTTGCAGGAGAGAACCCAAAGTCATCCACTTCTTTCGAGAGGGTTCAGAAATTAAGGCCAACATTTCTAACAGCCAAAACACCCAAGCTTCTTCGGAACAGTTCCAGTTGCGCGATACTTGCAGCAATCTCCTCTGCCTTGAGCAATTCTTCCCCTTTTCTTGCTTCAACCATTGTTCTCCTTTCTTGTGCTTCTTTGTGAATTGGGATGATTTCCGAAAACTGCATGTAGTTATGCATTAATATCAAATGGGGGACAATTACCCCTAGTTTCTTTCAGTTTAGCTTCAATAGCTGCTTTCTTGGTGTTCTCCCACGAAGCTACAACAGGAAGCTTCTTTTGGGCCCTATTTTAATTATAGAAAGAAGGATAAAACTTCATCAAATCGAAAATCATAGCAGAGACGAATCAAATAATATCACCAAACATCAGCTCAAAAACTTGTAATCTAATCAGGTAAACATGCAGGACCATATACACATATTGCTTTCATTCACACCAGAGAAGAACTTTAATAGTAGATTTGGTAGGATGAGCCTTGTATCGCGTTTGATATTTTATTACGTGGATGGATCTGTTGCATCACTTAAGACAAACTTTGATAATTTGGATGGATCTGTTGCATCACTTAAGACAAACTTTGATAATTTCATCAAGCCCACTTAACAAATTAACGTGTTTCAATTCTGAGTCTTTTGACAAGAGCCATAACACTGATCAAAAGAGCTCCCGTCTATTAATATTCTTACGCTAAATTAGAAACTCTTTCATAACATGATTCGCGATAAGAGCCCCCAGAGCAAGATATAAGACTCCTCTGAAAGAAAAGTAATTGCCATAACTTGAGTCTGAGGATCAATATACGAACAGAGAACTATAAAGAAGCTAATAAGCCAACGAACTGATCCTATTTGACTTCAGTCGCTATTGTAGTTTCTACATATAATTGTAAGGCAGGATAGAATGAACAAGAGAAGTTAGGAAAAGCCTTTCTTATTGTCCACCTTTTGTTTTTCACTTTCTTCCCATGCCTTGATAAAAGACAAACTTTTCTCTTTTTCAACATGTGCGAGGGCTATATCTGAAAACACAATGCCAGGATACTACACACTGATAGAGATCCAAACATCTCGTGAAAATAAAATCAGTCACTTCGTGTTTTATTTGTGGTACTACTATGGAGTAATCCCGACTCTATTTATGCAGTTTAGTAGACTCGTTTGACTACTTTCAGAATAACATAACAGAGTCCTCAATATATCAGGGCCTATGCTTTACTCTCATCATCGATACCAGCAAATTTGAGTAGATGAGAAACCGAGAGTCGTTCCATTGCTTTCCAATCGTTTACCTCTGTCAGTTGGTCCTAGCGAAATTCTCTACACCGCAGGCAAAGAGGAAAGTTAGACATCTTCATATCAAACATAAGATTTCAGCCCAAAATCCCATTTTAAGTAACTTTTTTCATAAACAAGGACAACAAAATCAACCATAATAGACAGAATTATGCCTAATAGACAGAATTACCCCAACACAACAGAATATCAAATTCACCTCAACCAAACACCACATAACCTAACCTGCTTTCGCTCCCTCAACCTCGCCGCCGATTCCCTGTTCTTAATCATCTGCCTCTCCTTCTGCTGCCTCGCCTTTATCCCGAAGGAAAATAAACTAGTAAACAAAATAGTACTCAAAGTCACAGTTTGAGGAACAAATCTATGCAGAAAAACATGTGGCGCTACCCACTACACCACATAGGAATATGATAGCGCCATTTCATAAAGCCATACCTTCTTAGAATGCGCTTTCCAATGTGTATCAATCTGTTGTAATGCACATTATACACAGCCATTTTAGAACGCATTTGAAATGGGTGAAGATTTGTATTGAGTAGTGACGGTACATTTCCACATTATACAAAGAAAAAAGAATTCATGTATGCGTCATCGCCCATTTGCTCTGTGGCTAGAGAACATATGAGAAAATGTAGCGTTAAAGATTGCAGACAATTTTGTACTATTGCAGTGTAACAAAAAGATGAAAAGTGAAGAAAATCAATGAAGTGGTGAGTTTTTTGGCCAGATGCAAATTTATGGAATATAGAGCCAAATTATTCTATGCAACAACAATATGAAATGACAATACATTATCCTTTTTTTTTCTTGTTTTTTTGGGAACTCAGCAATGTATTATCAATGTCTGTCAAAAAGGGACTTAAAAAAAAACCTTCCAATTTAGGAGGTGCCGATGAGTTAAACTGGTATTTAATTGATCTGACACTACATATGCAAAAGGTGAGCGAAAGGTTGGGGCATCAAGCATGGCGTGACATCACTGACGCCATCCATGGTAAATCCCCCAAATTGGATGGTTCAATCTAGCAATCTTCTAAACTGGTTTTAGATTCTTCAACAGCCTACTCATCTATGCTTGCTACCTCAGAATGGCGGTGATGGTAATTATTCACAGTTTCTTTTGGTTTTAAGGGGTAGACCTTGGTGAACTTAAAAACTTATTCAAGAGTAAACACTACAGAGAGAATACTAACCTCTATAACGAAAAAGGTATGGAATCCGAAAGGAACTCAAATTGGTAATTCAACAACTGCAACAGGATCAGCTGACATGCCTTGGCATCAATTACATTCATTGCTGATTTTATGGACATAAAATGTAATTTGCTTAGATCGCGTTTAAATCGTCAAGGTGATAGCACGCTAGAATCAAAATTTGCAGGCCATCCAAACAACCATGTCACACCCAAGAAACAGAGAGTTTGTACACTCGAATAAAGGGTTATTTATCATTCATCTTGATGTAGGCCATGAGGTCTATCCCTATGTTTGTATTCAATAGTCTACACAAGGCATTCTTAGTCTTCTCTCTAAATTTAAAATGGCATTCAATCTAGCAAGACCTAAAGAAACAATAACCAAGATCTACATTTTATGGGGGGCAGTGACATTCACAAACTCATGGCTTGAAGAACAAGGTCTAAGCAGTCTGAAAATATATTTATCTTTTTCATCTAGGAAGAATTATGAAGATTACAAGTTGGAGTTGTGTTTATACCTGAAAGACATTTTTACCAAGGGTTGAAGGCATGGAGTGGCCAGAGAGCAAAAAGTAAGATCCCAAAGTTCCAACTCAGTCGTCTAGAACTACAATTACAACATAATACCTGGAGGCCTTTCAACAAAATACCAAACTGCGCCAAACTTGGTGCTCCTCAGTGGTTACAAATCATGAAATGTTTCATCCATACTAAAGTTCAATCTAGAAATCTTCTAAACTAGTTTTAGATTCTTCAACAGCCTACTCATCTATGCTTGCCAATGAAGCACCAACACTCTTAGAGGCCAGCGTGTCTCTGTGTCCGACAATGAGACACAAGGACACGTGGGGGACACGTCAAAATATGTGTGGGACACGCCAAAGTACTATGTTTTCATAGGTATAAAATAAATATTATACATTTATTTATTTATTCATGTCGTGACCCCTCCCGTGTCTGTGTCCCCATTTTCTAAGAAATCTTGTGTCATGTGTTCGTGTCCATGCTACATAGATGCATCTGGATTCTGCTCCAACAAGTTCTCCAGTTGAATTGAAATTTCTTTATTTATACAGGATTAGCTAGTACATTCTACAGTTCTAAATTTCAGGGACACTAAACTGGACCTCAACATCTGTTCACAAACAAGAGGTTGAACACCGATAACTGAAAAAAAAAAAAACTACAATTATGGTGTTTTATGATGGTAAAGAGATAGGAATACATTCCCACTCTCCTAATATCAAGTAGCCATCATCCTCTTCAGAAGTAATACCAAGCTTGCGAGGGACAAAAACAGCCTTTGAACCAAATCTACCAGGTCCTAACTCATAATTGCCTTGGAGATTCTTTCGATTGGCCAGAGCCTCTGAGTTTCCGACCTCCGTCGAAGATGAATCTGATCGGACGGCAAGCGTACAAGGTTTATGGGAGAGGGAGAGAGTTTACCGTCGACGACGATGGTGCACGCGATATTATGTTGAAGCCGGTTATTATGGTTTTGATTCGGTATATCCAAACCTATTTTAAGAAACATAATTTCATTCAGATTAAGTACCAATCGGTATCTAATTAATATGAAATTTTTACATGATTTGTATTTTTCTGCGTTCTACAATATGAATGTTTCAGATACTTAAAAAATCACCGAGTTAGACAGGAAGTGTACTTAAAGCCTCCCAAGAGTTGCTGATTTGAAATGAGATATGATTCAATGTATCGTAATCAATTTTAAGAAATACAAATTCATTTAGATTAAGTACTATTATGTATTTTATTTACGAGATATTCTTACATCATATGCGTTATGCTAATTTCTACAAGAAGAATGTCTCGGATCATTAAATATAATAATCAATATAGGTAGAAATCGTCATTATAGTAAACAAGAGGTTTTAGAACCAAACGTGGTCGTTTTGGTGGTATGACATAGGTTGAACCTATGTCATCGCGTGGAAAATATTTTTATTTTAATAGAAAAATACCCTCCTTTCTCTCTGCACAAATAAACACGCGCGCCTACATCTATACCTCTCAACTGTCTCAGATGGCGATTCCGTCGATTCGCCCGCTCCGTTGCACGCCGCCGCCGTCATCACACTCTCAGATGGTGGCGAAACTGAGAAGAAAAATTCCCGGCTTCTCTGCCCGTAATTCTTCACTTTTCACCAGTTCCGTCAGTGTTGCATTGTTCTAGCGGCAGAATCGTCATCTCCTGGCAATTTCACTGTTGCTGCGGCGATGGAGTGTATAAAAGGCAGCCATTGTTGAAAGGCGAGGAGAGTGTTCGTGTGAATTCCCCGCCTTGTTTAGGTGGGTTTATTCCCTTTAATTTCCTGAATCGGAAATTTGTGATTTATTTAGCTCTATTGTTCAATTATATTCTTCCCGCTCTTCTTCTTTATTTTGTAAGGACGAGCATATCGTGCGAAATTGTTAAACTAACAAGGAATCGTGGTTGTGGGGCTGGTTATTTTTTGCTCCAAACTGTTAAATTTAATTTCTTCTTTGCAGTTATTTGAATGATTTTGTAGCTTAGTTGTGCCTGCAAATGTGTTCTAGCGGCTGAATAATCCTCTCCTGGCCGATTCACTGTTGCTGCGGCGATGGAGTGTATAAAAGACGGCCATTATTGAAAGGCGAGGAGAGTGTTCATGTGAATTCCCTTCCTTGTTTGGGTGGGGTTTATTTCCTTTAATTAATCATCGTGCTCTTCTTCTTTATTTTGTAAGGACGAGCAAATTGTGCGAAATTGTTGTACGAACAAGGAATTGTGGTTGTGGGGCTGGTTATTTTTTGCTCCAAACTGTTAAATTTAATTTCTTCTTTCCAGTTATTTCAATGATTTTGAGCTTAGTTGTGCCTGCAACTGTGTTTTCTGATTGTGCAGTGTGTAAATGTTTTTGGGTGGCTTAGATTGAAATACCACTCAACATTAGAGTATTTGAATGTCATCGCCGTGTGAAGATTGTTCCGATGGCACAATGTCTTTGTGTTTATGTGAAGCCCTCCTAATATAATTTTTGCTTCTTTTCCCTTGATTTTGTCTTGAATAGGTTGTGATTGAGGTGGGTTTCATGTATAGTGGGTTGGTGCCTCTCTCTCTCTCTCTCTCTCTCTCTCTCTCTCTCTCTCTCTCTCGCAAAAGCTCTATTGTGAAGAGGAAGTAGCTTGCAGACAAAGCCAACTCTTTAGATTCTCTGTTTCCAGATGCCATGTCAAGCAAAGGAGGTAACACTCCTGCTTCACCAAGTAGCTTTCTGTTTGTTCATTAAGTTACATGCGAAGAAGTGCGACCACCATTGGTGTGCTTGACTACTTATACGCTGGAGATTACATCTGGAGTCTGGACCATGGAAATTCCTTATGATGCCTCATGGATCATGAGTAAAATCCTTGTTCTGAGAGCACTTTTTTATGGTTGGATAATTGGTGCCCTCTTGGGCCTTTGTATGCCAGATTTGGTGATAGGGTGGTGACCAATGTGGGCATGTCTCTGAGGTTAGAGTTGCTTCAATCATTGATCAAGGAGTTTGGCATTGGCCCAGGTTAAGGAATCCCCTTATCTAAACTATTATTGCTCTCACTCCCCCAAGTTTAGTCCCACATCCTGAGGTGGAGGACTCAGTTCTGTGGGTACCTCACCAAGTGGTATTTTCACTGCTAAGTCAGCATGGAATGCCAGTAGGGAGAGGTTACCACTTCAACCATGGTGCAAAGTTTTTTGGAGTAAGTATAATGTACCGAGATGGCCTTTTATAATATGGTTGGCTGCTCTTAACCAAGTGTGTAAAAATGATAGATTCCAGAGTTAGGGTATGCAGATGGATGGGGTTTTGTTGTCTCTGTGCCTCTGAAGATGAGTCACACCATCATCTTTTTTTTTTATTTATTGATCCTTTTCTTCTCTTGTTTGGCAACTAGAGAGCAGGGATCCCTAGTAGACTGAGGTTTCCTCTTCCTTTGGGTTTCCGCTTGGGGTGTGGTGGTTGCGGTTTGAGGATGTTTGGGCCGTGGCACCTCTCTTCTCTAGGAGGATTGGTTGTGCATTTTTACATGATTTGTTAAAGATAAGCATCGTAGAGCAACTTGGGGAAGATTTTTCTCTTATGTGGTCTGTTCCCATCAATAGGAAACCAAACCAATCCTATCTCCACTGGTGGTGCCCCAAGTGTTGTGCGAAGATCCATAGGAGTATCCCTAGCTAATACTAAATTTGTGTTTGAAGCAAGAACAATGGAGAGAATGGAGCTTTTGGTTTTGAGTACATTCAAGTGGAGTTACTTGCATGAAGTTCCAACAAGATTCATATCACAAGTGTATAATCACTCTCTTTTTCGATTGTTTTCTTTTTCATTATTGCAATGAATATGCATGAAGTTCTACCATCTTTGCAGGTCTTCTTCGCTGTGGAAAGGGCTGTCGCCTTCACTGGACAAACTATCTTTAGTCAGATATTAAATGCGGACCCTTTAGTCCTGATGAAGAAAAGCTTGTTATACAGTTGCATGGCATACTTGGGAACAAGTACACTAGTACACTACATTGTATACATTACTGATTCTTCTATCAACAATATTCTTATCACTAGTGAAAGTAGCTCTGTTGTTCCTGTAGGAGCATTTGGTTGACAGTCCCATTATCTTTGAAATTGGAATTAGGTCATCTTGGTTTCTCTGTTCCTGTAGGAGCATTTGGTTGACAGTCCCATTATCTTTGAAATTGGAATTAGGTCATCTTGGTTTCTCTCATTAATCCTGATCAGTCTTCCACATTGTACCAAGGTGTGCCGAACTTTTTTTTTTTTTTTTTTCCAAAAAATTCTGTCCTAGAAAATCCCTAAGTTCAAAGGGAAATATTGTGATCTATCCGGGTAGAACGTTCATCATCATATAAATAAAAAACAAAAAAATCTGGGTAGAACTTTTTTAAAAACAAAGCAGAACTTGGACTCCATTTGCTAAACTCTTTGATTTTAGCTCTCACAAGTATCTTTGATTTTAGCAAATTTTATCAAATGGGAAACTCAGCTTATCCTGTAAACATCAATCGTCCGATGATTGTATGCTAGGAGGCAAGGTTGTTTTCTTACTTTTGGTTCTCCCCACCATGCCATTTTCCTTCAAACGAATCTGCTTGTTTGTAAAAGTGATTATTGGCCGGCTTGATAATTTTCGCTCTTACCTTAGTATGATGTTTACCAGGTCCCCATTTTGTGCATTGTGTTTCGTGCGATGAAACAATTTAGTTGCTGATTGCTGAACCACTTGTATAAAAATGTACTCAACTATATGCAGGTGGGCTCTCAATTAGCCGGAAGGACAGACAACGAGATCAAGAACTTATGGAGTACTCATTTGAAGAAGCGCCTCGATTCCATGGGAAATGACTGCCAAATACATGAACCCTTGTCAATCTCCAATGGGCAAAACATGAAACTATCCTCGTCCCTCTCCACCTGCCATATGGCTCAATGGGAGAGTGCAAGGCTTGAAGCTGAAGCCCGGCTTTCAAAGGAGTCATTACTCTTTATTCCACCAAGCTCAGGATGATCGAGTTCTGATTATTTCCTACGCATATGGAACTCTGAAGTTGCGGAATCATTTCAGAATATGAATGAGGGGAACAAAACTACGTGTCGTAGCTCGTTTTTTCATGCATCTTCGTTGACAAGATGTGGATCAGTCTCTGTCGCCACAACAGAAACAGGAAATCCTCTGACCGGCTCCTCAACAACCGGTAGAATTCGGATTCCTCTTGCTCCAGTGAGTTGGAGGACACGTCCGACACCACATTGCAGCTTTTGTTCGATTTTCCAGCCAACAATGACATGAGTTTTTTAGAGCATGGCGGTGACTATTCACTATGCGATGTCATTATGTCCGAATGCTCCTTAAATTGCTCCCCCTGGCTGATAGCAAACTCTGTGATTTGGAGTCTCCATTTCTTGAACATGCAAGTTTTTTGTTTTCACGTGTGATAGTTCATTTGAATGGGAGCCATGAAATCAGGTCTATTACTGGCCCTGATTTCTCCTATCGATGTAGCTGCTAACGATTTTTGAATCATACCTAAATCGCCTCCGTGGAAATATATTGATGGTAGTTTGTTGGCTATTGATGCATTTTTTTTCTTGACAACTTTCTCCGATGTAATGCACTATATTGATGATAGGATGTTGATTCCCGTGACTCAAATCAAATCACGCTAGGTTACAAACTCTCATTATCATCATACAACCGGATATATTTTTTTACTAAATAGAAGCATAAGCGAACTCGAAAGAACTTTTCAGCTCGTATCATTATGACTATGAAGATTGATCCTTGAACATCACATCCAGACATTACATTCCTTTACACAACACAAGCAAAATGAGATCAACATGAACTATAATAAATAGATTACACTCAAACAAATAACACAAGCAAGAAAATTTGCAGTAGAGAACCCAAAGCCGTATAGGGCAAACATTTCTAAAAGCCAAAGAACCCAAGCTTCTTTGGAACAGTTCCAGTTGTGCGATACTTTGCAGCCATCTCCTCTGCCTTGAGCATTTCTTCCCCTTTTCTTGCTTCAACCATTGCTCTCCTTTCTTCAGCTTCTTTGTGAATTAAAGCAACCTTGTTCCGCATTTTTTCTGCATAATCTGCCTTCTTCTTCTCTAGTTCTTCCTGCTCATAAGAAGGATAGCCCATTTCAAACGTATAACTTAAAAATTGACAGATAGAGACCTGAAAGAGTTCATTTCTCGAGCTTGGGTACATTTCGGTCCTTAAGAACAACATGGTTTTCAAGGAAAAAACACCAAAAACAATATTTATAAACAAGCCAAAAGAAGCATACTTCATATGCTCATAAAAAATTGGGATGATTTCCGAAAACTGCATGTAGTCATGTATTAATATAACATGGTGGGGGACAATTACCTCTAGTTTTTTTAGTTTAGCTTCAATAGCCGCTTTCTTGGTGTTTTCCCACGAAGATACATCAGCAAGCTTCTTTTGGGCCCTATTTAATTACAGAAACAAGGATAAAACTTCAGCAATTGACAATCATAACAGAATCGAATCAAATAATATCGTCAAACGGCAGCTCGATGAGTCTTGTATCATATATGATAGTTTATTACATGGATGGATCCGTTCCATCACTTGAGACAAACTTTGATCATTTCATCAAGCGCACTTAAAAAATTAACGAGTTATAATTCTGACAAGAGCCGTGACACTGATCAAAAGAGCTCCCATCTACTATTAATATTCTTGTGTAATTGCAGCAACTTGAGTCTGAGGATCAATATACGAACCAGGAACTATAAAGAAGCTAATAAGCCAAGGAACTGATCCTATTTGGCTTCAGTTGCTAATAAGCCAATTGTAAGCCAGGACAGAATGAACAAGAAAAGTTAGGAAGAGCCTTACTTGTTGTCCACCTTTGCTTTTTCACTTTCTTCCCATGCCTTGATGAAAGACAAACTTTTCTCTTTTTCAACATGAGCAAGGGCTACATCTGAAGACACAAAGTCAGGGTATTATACACTGATAGAGATGCAAACATCTCATGAAAATAAAATCAGTCGCATCGTGTTTTATTTGTGTTATGAGTATGGAGTCTCGTCTCTACTTCTGCAGTTTAGTAGACTTGCTCGACTACATTAGAAAAACATAACAGACTCCTCAATGCCTTTAGATGAGAACCAAACAGTAGTTTAGTTGCCTTCCCATTGTTTACCTCTGTCAGTTGGTCCTAGCGAAACTCTCTTTACCGCAGGATCTGGAGTCTCTGCAAAGAGGAAACATTTGAACGGTTACATCCCCAGCGTGTAATTTTGTATCATCATGTGATGCACAAATGTTGAGCAAAACATTAGGGAATAGTTAAAAGACAAGAGAACTATGCCAAAAATGAAGAAGTTTATTGGCTATCCATTCGACACTTGACTTCATAAACCATCTGAATGGTACATGAAGCGTGAGATCGTAAATGACATCATTAAACTGCACAATCGAAGAGTATTCTAAGGCTATATTTGGATCTTCATATAAATTACCCACGGTACTTATCTCAAAGGAATGAAAACAATTATAGGAGTTCCATAACTATCAAGGAAAGCAAATGAATTACACTCATGCAGAAGTTTAATGTAATTTCTTTCAATAATCTATGCAAAAAAAAAAAAATCAGCAAATTAAAAATAAGCACCAAATGAATGCGACAATTATATTGATGGGTATATTAAGTGTATTAGCCCAAACCAACCACCACTAGTCTAGTTGGCGACTCTTGTTCGCTCCTTGCTGAGAGTTCAATTGAATAAACTTTGCCGAAGTCAAGAGTTGATTACAAGTTCTCTTTTGATGGGAGAATTTCATTGTTACTTATTTGATTACTTAGGCTTGATCTAGTTGTTGCGAAACTCATACGATTGGAAAATCTCAACTCTTTGGATATAGTTATCTACTACCTTTCAGTATAGTTCTCCTACCACTTCATCTCAGAAACACAAAAGGGTAATTAGCCCCTTCAATCCCATGAACCAAAACTTCTGTGTACCAATATTCCAGTGTGTTTTCGCCAATTGGATCATGAAGAAATTTAAAGGGACAAAAATTTCAACTTGATCCAACAGCTGAAAATGCACGAGAACAAAGATATAGAAGAATATGGTACAAAGGATTTGAACTCAGTAATTAGCCTACAATTTGCTGTCAGAACTTTCCCATAAGTGGAATTTCAACATATATCATTCATGCAAAGAATGATTGGCCCAAAAAATGGGAGTAAGCTTTCCATGATTAAAGTCCTCATTAGGGCTTATTTACTTTCCTAATGGAAGTGCTTACCAGTTTATTAGTGTGTAACACTGCAAGTGTCATTGGAGAGTCAATGATGCACTTTGGTATCCAAGGTAAGCCTTTTTCTGAGAGTGAGATATTAATCACCATAGAATATAAAGGATTTTAATGCTTCTTTTAATAAAGGAGCATTAACCTTCAAAAAGTTAAAGATTATGCAAATAATGGAATTGGAATGTTGGAACAGATATTATATGATATGATCAAAAAGTTTCCACCCAGTAAAGGTATGCTATACAGACAGAAAGACTAGAGTGAAAATCAAGACAGAATGATTTGGATGTCGGCTCGAGTAGGCTCACGAACAAGAAAAAATTCTACAATATTCTATTTCGGTGATTTATGTTGTAAGTTACACTATTATAGTAGTCTAATTTTTTTTTACTTGTCGTTTGTATTTGCTTGACCGAGCTTGAGTTCCATAAACACTAACAAGCTCGCCTAATTTTGAGCGATCTAAGCATTCTCAAGTCTAAAGCTTGACTCGGCTCGTTGCAGCCGGTATAGGGAGTAAGACCAAGACCGAGCCTGGTATCGACAATACTAATACTCTGTTTAGTATATGAGAAAATGTAAGAAAAAAATTAAACCCAAATTCGAATGATGCTATAATGAGGTTTTTTTTTTAACCTCACAAAAAATGACAGCAGCGTAATAAATCAAGATTAATAGAGAAGTTTGGTTAGCTTCCAATGATTTTGAAACCTTCATATCTTATCATCTATGGTATCAATGAACAGAATAGATTTTAGAGCTCGGGTGGATTTGTTTTCCACACAGTAGACAGGCTCCTTTGAAACCTTCATATCTTATTCAATTTTTTTTTGGCCGCATTTGTTAGTTTTGCGTTAAGTTTTTATAGTTAATGGATTCATCTCGACGAGAAAAATTCAAAAAATTCAAAGAGTATAAAATTATAGTCGAATTTTTTTTTAATAAAGCCAAAATTAAACCAATAAACTGATTTATACTTGTTTTATACTCATTGGATTGTCTCGTCGAGACGAATTTATAAACAATAAAAACTTGGCGAAACTAACAAATACAAATACAAAAAAAAATTAAAAAAATTGAATAAAGATAAGACGGAAAAACAAAAAAACTACTTCTACACTTTTTTGCCAACGGAGCCCAGTCCATTCCCCTAACCTCGGTGTAGATGGGTTCCTGACCGAACAGTTCAGAATAGGGATCAATTCAGAGGCACGTAAGCAAACCTTGGCCTGGAAAGCTCTGACCATGGAAAGAAAAATTACGATATATAGCATAGAATAGTAATTATTTCGTCACGGTAAAAAGGAGTGTTTACAGAGACAACTAGGTCACCAGTCGCCACTCCTAAGACTTCTAGAGAGAGAGAGAGAGAGAGAGAGAGAGAGAGAGAGAGAGTACTGGTGTCGGCAAGAGGAGGAGCTTTGGACTCATCGAGCTTCTCTAAAGCCTGAGGTGGATGAGGATCAATCACTGAATATTTCTCCTTAACGACGTCATGCGGTGCTTCAACCACCTGAGGCTGCGGCGGAGGCGGAGGAGGAGGAGTCGCCGCCGTCGGAACATGAGCTTCCACCGTCGCCATAATACTTCACTCTGTTTCAGCAGCGTGTGTGTGAGAATCTATCCAGCTATCAATAATAAAGCCATTTTATAAGCAAAACGCACGAGTAATCAGACTAATCAGTAGTAGTCTCGGAGCACAGTAATAGACCGGCCTGTTCGTTTTTTAATTTAGTTTTAGTTTTGGTTTTGATAATATTATTATTATTTTTATTTCTCTTTCTATTTTTCTCTACTCATTACACCTTATGACAATATCAAAATTAAAATAAACTATCTAATCAAACACAGCCGTAGTGTTTTTCATCATTCAACATCTGAATTTTTCTGTTGTTAAAGTGTTTTGGAACATCACGTGAATGTGCTCGGGATTATTGGAATATATACCGTCGATAATAAAGCCATTTTATAAGCAAAATGCAAGAGTAATTACTAGTAGTCTCGAAATATAGTCACGTGATGTTTCGTATTATCAAATATCTCAATTTTTCTGTTTTTAGGGTGAGTTTTCGAATGAATTTTATTTAGTTTTTATCAAAATTTAATAAAATCAAGCTTTAATTTTATTCACTCCTGTAAAAAATTAATAAAATCTTAAAATTTTGAAAATTCGGAAACTCGCCCTTAAAAAGTGTCCCGGAGCATTAGAGCACCGAGTGGGAATACAAATAGTAGCTCGGGATTACCGCGTTATTTCTGTGGACATCGAGAAGGATACGTGGATTTGATTGGGGATTAGGAACCGTTGATTCAGGGGTGTGAAGGAATTGTAGGGTGATTGATTATAATGGGGATGCGGTACAGGGGAATGGAATCCTGTACGTGCCGACACGTAGTAAAAGCGGGTAAAAGCAGCGTGGCTGGCGCGTTTGATGCGGAGCGGTTGGTTATTTATGATGATGCATGGAGTATTGTCCACAATACGGAGTAATAAACAATGAAACGGTGACGTATCCCTCATTGTCCCCACCAAACATTTTGTCGATTGAGATAATGCTGTTTTTATATGTTTTCTTTTTGCCCCTAATTATTAGACAGCGTTCTTCTTTTGGATATTTGGGGCCTCGAAGTCCAAACACCTTGCCCCCTAATCTATCAATTACTATCACTTAGCCCCTCTTGTTACTCTATCGTTCAGACCTAAGCGTTAGACTTCAACTATGACATGCACAAGTGCTTAACTTGTGCATAAAATTATTTTTACGAAGATATTAGCATAAAATTATTTTTGTGCGTATATATATTTGTTCAGGGATAGATTTGCTATGGGGCACGTGGGGTCAAGTGTCCCCTCTCACTATCAGATTTTTTTAAAATTATTTTTTAACAAGAAGAAAAAGCACAAAATGCACATTTATCCAAACATAAAACAAATAAAAGCACTAACAGACCCTTTGGATAGTGAGGATGAGTTAAGAAATGAAAACCCTTTCTCACCATTTTAGTGAGATTGAGTGAGAAGGGGGTGAGCCAATTAATTTTTATTTTATTTTTATACATTTTCTTTATTTCTAACCATAATGCTCAATTCAAATGTGTAATTTGGCTAGGAATTGTAACATTTTTTTTTCTCTTTCCTTATGAAATTCCTCCACCTAAATGGATTGTAATGTGTTTAAGTTACATATGAATTGGCCTCTACTATGAAGAATTACTAGATCTGTCCATGTATATGTGCATGTTATATTGGAGTCTGTTGGTGGAAGAGTGACACAAGGGGCTCAGTGATACTAAATGAATGATTAAGGAAGCAATGCATGTGATTTTATACATGAGAGGCATAAATTGAAAAGGGATAATAGTTTAAGGGGGTGATAGGTACTTAACCGTTATGATTGTCCCATCACCCATGGGTAGAAAATACTCCATTCATTACTGTAATGTACATGTCATGTCATAATATTTAGCAGCACAGTTATTTCTACGTAAATCCACCTCCTTTTTCATGGGAATTGTCTCCCCCATATCTACAGTTAAATTACTAGTAGTAGATTTGGAGTCACTTTTTAACCCTTAGATCATCACTAAAATAATCACCGGAATTGGTTCTGAGCTAAAATTAGAGATGCCAATATTTCAGGCCATCGAAAATTTATACAAAATAAGGGCTCATCCTATTTTGGTATTTTTTTTATTATAATCCAACCAAAAAAAGAGCCACATTTTCGATTTTTGCTTTAGAACCCCTGAAAAGTTAAGGGCGGCTCTGATGGTCACTTAAAAATCTTATACCGACCTTTGGTTTTTCTTTTTTTTTAGGTTTTACATCTCATCGTATGGAGTCTATGAACGTGTCATAGTAAGAAATACTCCTAGAATTCTCCGGAAGGTTTCTTGTAGCCTGAAAGAAATTATACTGTACTAAAAAATAACTTTAGAACTTGCCTATCATAGATGAGGGGTTTATTAGACAGCTTGGGATATGCAAGAAAGTCTACGGTCCTATTATGAGAAAATCAAGAAAAAATTTCTTTCAGTGAAAGTCTACCAGCACAACTGCCTCCCCCTTCATTTATTATTAAAAAAATTTCCACAGGTTCATCTACACTCTACTGTTATATTAACCTCTATGTGAACGAGACTTGGAAAGAAGACAATGCTTAGAGTGGTCTAAGTTTAACGACGAGTCTCCTAGATGGTTCTTTGATTGCCCAAGTTTTTCGTTTGTCATACAATTAAAGCTCATTACAAATTGAGTTGAATGAAATTCTACTCGCTATTAAATGTTCCCGGCCAGCATCATAATTTCAATGTCGCATATATATTTACTAACTGTTTAAATGTTGTAATGCATATTGGAGGGAGGAATGAAGGCCATTATTTCAATTCTTTTTTGTTGTGCAATCTAAGATGAGATTTCAAAGTTGTAATTTTGTAAAATCTGAAAAGTTATTTGCAAGGACGTCCAGCTTGTCCATTGCTTGGACAAGCAGAGGCTATAGCTCCTTTTGTGGTTGTATTCATGTTTTCCTTTCTCTGTTGTCGTCCTGTAAATTGCTTCTTCTTTTATCGAAGTTCTTGCTCTCTTTTTTTTTCTTTTAAGAAAAAATGACAATTGGGTTTATGAGGGGTTTTTTTAGCCAAATTTAGATGCAGTACTAGAGATGGCAATGGGTTCCGTACTCGATTTTCGATTGGAGGCTCTTTCACCATCCTCGCCCCAATCCTCATTGGGGATATTATCCCCGATGGAAACCAAGATTTCCCGAATATGCCCATATCTAAACAAAAAAATAACGAAGTCAAGAATGAAAATAAATTGATATTTATTTTTAGAAATATAATCTGAATTAATATTCTTTGAATATTAAATAGTCTATGATCGATAGTAATTGATAATTCTTGCTAATTAAAGAAATAGTTGTTTACATATTTAACTATACTCACGATTCATACGTAGGTGTTCTTATTTATATGTACATAGTATGTATAACCGAGTATTGGGAGGGCATGGGGCAGGTATGTCACTCCATATCTAATGGGATTTTTTTCATATCCTTCCATACCCATTACTATTGGGGAGAAATTTTGAATTATACTTACCACCATATAGACATGGTGGGGCAAGTATCCTTTGGATATGAGGAAATTGCCCTCCACCGTTTGGGAATTGAGATAGAGTTCAATAGGTACACGTCAAATCAAAATATCGTACCATCTTCTTTGTTTTTGTTTTTATTTTTATTTTATCACATATCAACAATATCCAATAAAGAAAGTGGATAGCGTCTGTACGTGCATGGGAGCCACATTACCCATCGGATCCATTTTTCTCTTGTTTTCTTCCCAATTTGGACCATAGGGTTCAATAGAAAATGAACATAATAAGTTCCTTCATGATTTATGTGGATGTGGTGACAGAACGATATTTTTTTCTTTCATAATTCGAAAATTTTTAAATTTGTAATAGTTAATATCTAAGTATACAATTTTACATTTTTTAAATTCGTAATATTTAATATGTTAGTATACAATTTTACATTTTTTAATCAACTAAAAGATCTCAATTTAGTTGGGGTAGAAAAATTTTAATAAATTACGCTTGAAAGTTTCTATTAGAAAAAAGGGAGATGAATTTGAAGAATTAATTAAATTAGGAAAAAATATTGGGATTAAAAAGAAATAGACAAAGCCCATTATTTTGTACAATAATTTGACTTGTATAGGCAGACGCCTAAGGTGATTTTCTCCAATCACTTTTGATTTGTAAAAAATTGTATCAAGACTGGTTTGGGTGAATTGAAAAAATTGGTTTTTTGGTTTTTTAGCTTTGTCCTTATTCAAAAAAAATTTGTATTTGTTAGTTTTCGGTCGATTTTTTATGGTTTATTGGCTTGTCTCGATGAGAGGAATCTAAAAAGTATAAAATTATTAGCCAAACTTAAAGTTTTGTGAATAAAGACGAATTTTGGATGTCTTTACTCACAAAACTTTAAGTTTGGCTAATAATTTTATACTTTGTAGATTCCTCTCGTCGAGACAAGCCTAGAAACTATAAAAAAAATCGACAAAAAACCAGCAAATACAAAAAAAAATTGAATAAGAACAAAACCAAAAAACTAGTTTTTTCAATTCACCCAAACCAACCCTAAAACACTAATAAACAAAAGAACAATTTTGTAACTTCGCGAGTAAAAATGTAGTGATTACTTTTCCATGAAAAGGGATACAAAAATAATTTCCTCCAAGTCGAAGGTGAAATAAAATACTAGTAGATAACGCGTGGTTACGTGTGAGGATGGGAAACCCCAAGAAGCTGGCTCGGTGATAACGGCTTAGGGCTTTTTCCTCCTATCATTTTTTGCTAGAAATTTTTTAAATGCTATCGATTTTTACAACTTTAGTCTTTACGGGATTTTGCTCAAAGTTAGTTGTGAAAGATTAGTGAAATTGCTTGGAAATTAGTTGGAGTATTTTTTAGTTCCACTGGTTAAGCTATCCGGGACAACTTACGTACAACTCGATTATTTTACTCTCCGATCCAAGACACAAACATATGAGAAGAGGAAACCCCAAGACATGATAAACGGCCCAGGGTAAAGGACTTTTTCCTTCTATCATCCTTTTTTCTAAACTTTTCAAATGCTATTGATTTCTGTAGATTTAGGCTTTGTTTGGCTAAATTGGGAAAAATGGTTTATTGGTTTATTTAGTTTTGTCCTTCTTCAAATTTTTTTTGCATTTGTTAGTTTTCGGTCGATTTTTTGAGGTTTCTTGGCTTGTCTCGACAAGAGGAATCTAAAAAGTATAAAATTATTAGCCAAACTTAAAATTTTGTGAATAAAAACAAAAATAAACCAAAAAATGTTTAGATTCCTCTCGTCGAGACAAACCAAGAAATCTCAAAAAATCGACCGAAAACTAACGAATGCAAAAAAAAATTGAATAAGGACAAAACCAAATAAACCAATAAACCATTTTCCCCAATTTAGCCAAACAAAGCCTTAGTCTATATAGGATTTTGCCCGAAATTAGTTTGTAAAAGATTAGCGAAAGTGGTTGAAAATTTAGCCTGAGTATTTTATTAGTTTAACGGCCAAGTTATTCGGGTCAAATTATGCACATGTTAATTATTTTCCTCCATGATCAAAGAGACAAACGTGAGAAGGGAAGGGGTCACATGCACAGTGTTCGGAAAAGGTTTCTAAGAACTGGGTTCTCTCATTTACCCCGTGGGGCCACTGACCCCCTTCTCTAATTTTCTCTCTCATCCTCCTTTTGAGAGGTGTTATGGCAATGCACAAATTGTGCACAAATGAGTCGGTGGGTCCACTTTGGAGTCTCATATAAATGATCTAAACCGTTCATCAACTTTAAAATAACTTTTTTATTCGCCTCGAAAAAAATTAGATCAATCAGATTTTTATAACTACTTGATCTGATTAGTTAACTTTTATTTAACATTTCTAAATAATTTAGGATTCTAGATTTTGAATGAAAATATAAAGATTAGATCAAATATTTAAAGTTTTTAAGTTGAGCTGATTTTCTTGCAGACCAATCAAAAAAATATTTTGAAGTTGATGAACGACTTAGATCATTTGTATGAAACTCCAAAGTGAACCCCGCCTACTCATTTGTGGACAAATTGTGAACTACACCTCCCAAAAGGAGGATGAACGAGAAAATGGGAAAAGGGCATCAGTGTCTCGACGGGGAAAAGAAGAGAAGCTGGTTTCCAAAGGCTCTGTTTGGAACTTGAGGATGGAAAGAAAATAGAAGAAAAAATAATAAGAAGGAAAGTTTAAGAGAAAATTAAGAAGAAATTGGATAAAAAATTATACTTACTTTTAAAAATTTTCCTTCTATCTCTCTAGAAACCAAACAAGGGGCAGATTTTTTTTTTCATCCTCTTCCCTTTTCATCCCAAATAAATCCCAAGAGCTAGTGTTGGTCAAATATCTTACTGCTGCTATACTTGCTAGATGGGTTCCCGCTCAGAAACGAACTCTTCCTCTTCGTCGTCTCCGGCGCAGTCGCTGGCGCCGGAAAAGGAATGGGGAGAAAAGGTATCAGAGGCGGTGATATCATTATACAAGTCCCTCCCAAAGAAAGGAAAGCCTCAAGGCCGCGAAGTAACCGTTTTAGCCGCCTTCCTCATATCCTCTCCTTCTCAAGGTATCTTTCCTTTTGCGCAATTAGACTTCAATACTAGTAGTCTCAACTGAAAATGGGAATTCTCTATCCTTTGTCGTGTTTATTACTACTTTGAATTGTTAGGGATTTTTGTTTTGTGTTGTGTTGGTTTTAGAACTCCAAGTGGTTTCGCTGGGAACGGGGACGAAATGTATTGGGCGTTCGCTTTTGAGTCCTCGGGGTGACATTGTAAACGATTCGCACGCTGAGATTATAGCCCGAAGAGCTTTATTGAGGTATTTTTGATGTCTATCTGGTTTCAATATTGTATTGACATTGTGTGGAGTATGCATTGTATGGAGTATGGATTGCTTTGTAATTATAACGGAATAGTAGATTGAAAAAGGCATACACCGTGCCATATGACCCATTTTCTTTTGCATTATGTAACTGCTCATATTTTGTTATCCTTATTGAAGCTTCACCATAGTCCATAGATAGTTCCATTTATCGTATGTTATTTCGTGGTTTGACACACTCGATTAGTTTTTAGATGAATAACTTCTCTGAAAATCTAAAAGGAAAGGAATCAACTGTTGGTTGATATGATGATCTTGAACAAATGTTAAAATCCTACCAGGTACTTCTATGCAGAGATTCAAAGTCTAAAAAGCACCAGCCACGAACCCCAACGCACTAATTGCAACAGAGGTGATGGTGTCACAAACTCAATTTTTTATTTGGACCCAGGACCTCATGGCCAAGGAAAATACCGAATGAGAGAGGGTTGGAAACTACATTTATACATATCACAGTTACCGTGTAAGTTGGGTGATGCCTTTGTATCCTTCTGCAGTTTTAATCAACATTGAACTGCCTTGGTTGGTGCATCACCGTCCTTCTCTCTTGTAGGTGGGGATGCTTCATTCAGTTCACTGTTGTCTCCTTGGCCTCATATCCCCGTAAACAAAAGGGGCTCACCATCTTTGATTAGTAAACTTGATAGTTCGGATGAATTTTCTGAGTCTTCACTGAAGATGAATGGTAACGGTGCACCACTACTGTTTTTTCCTCCATGTTCATTCCTTACTTATTAGTTATTTACTTATCAAGACCTTAGTTCTTCCATGCTTTGCTAAAATAAAACTGATTCTCTTAATGGACATTGGTTGCAAGATTTATTTTTCTTTAATAGAACAATAGCTAAAATATGTGGGCCTTCCATGTTACTCATGAATCATGATAGATTACCTTCTGTAGAGATCACTACCATTGTCAAGTTTAACAAACAAAAGTAAATAAGTACTTGCATCATTTGATGATACGGCCTATTGGTGGTCTGATATTTAGGTGATTGTGCAAAAGCCATTGGCATGGTTCAAAGGAAGCCTGGTCGTGGAGATACAACTCTATCAGTGAGCTGCTCTGATAAGATTGCCCGTTGGAATGTTGTTGGAGTACAAGGTTCATTACTTGTTTTGGTTTCACAAAACTAATCGCTCCTATTTGTCACGCTTTTGATACAAAAATAGCCATTTTCATTGCTTCACTCATATACTTTCTTTATTATATATTATTTTCTTCTGCATCTCAGTACCATTAAGGTAGTGTTCACTTTAACTTGCTGTGTTAGGGTCGTGGTGAATTCCTTATTTGGAAACCTAGATTGTCTTGCTACTTTATTCAGTTCTTCCTTCCTCTTCCTGCAGGAGCTTTGTTTTCTTACTTTCTTCAACCTGTTTACATTTCTTCCATAACTGTGGGGCAAATCTGTTGTACATCTGAACCTATTCCCATAGTGGACCACTTGGGTAGAGCTCTATATGAGCGAATCCAATATCTATCTGCGAAACTAACGAGTCCATTTGAAGTGAACAAGGTGGTATGCGCATGATAATAATTTTCTGTTTTGGTGCCACGTGAATGAAGTATGATAAATGAGTTTCATTCCAATTGGCAGCCACTATTTTACGAGGCTCCAATACCACCAATGGAGTTTCAGCATTCTGAGACTGCTGTGACCACTTTAACATGTGGGTAGGCTTTCTTCCTTTGATTGAATGAAATTGTAAATTTGCTTCTGCACTTTATCGTCCGGTCACAATGCTTTATGCTTTTATCCACAGATATTCTCTATGCTGGAACAAGTCTGGCTTGCTTGAAGTCATTCTTGGAACTACTGGCAGAAAGCAGGGTACGTCTGTAAAAGGGGCAATGTATCCTTCTACTGAATCATCTTTATGCAAGTAAGCCAACAAGCATCCTTCCAAGAAATTATTTGTTGAAGGCAAAATAATTTGTGGAACTGTCATTATCAACTCACAGGAAGCGATTGTTGGAGTTGTATTGGTCACTGAAGAGTAAATTTTCAGCGGAGTGCCGAATGAATGCGGTTTCTTATAAAGAAATTAAGGTAATCTCTAGCATCTGGGTTTATTTAAGCTAATTGTTTTTCAAATTAGTTTTACTACTAGAGTTTATGTTTGTGCATGTTTGCATATTGTCAAGGTAGAATGAAGCATGTAGGTGGTGATATCAGTAATCAAAGGCTACATAGGGATTAAAAAATGTATGTGCAAACATAAGTTTAGTCGGATTTGGTGAATTACATTTTGGGATTTCACTCCTAGGGGGATACTGCCTTTGACGAGTCCTTAGATCTGTTTCCAGAGGTTTCTATCAGCAATTTGGGCGCCAATCCGTTCTCTGTTTGATGATAATAGCTTGTTTTTTGCCTTGTGATCTGCAGACGTTTTCATTTGTTTATGCACGGGTGTTAATTTAGTGCGTGTGTAGGTCCACATTTAAACCCAAACAGGCAGGGCAACCCAAACTGTATTTGTATGGTCTCCTGCAAATGGCCCATTTTCAAGAAAATACAAAACTAGTTTTTTTGCATTATCCACGACCTTGAGTCCATTATTGACTGAAGATGGCCTGATAATGCCACCTTATTTGAACTAGTAGTTTCTGTTCCTGAAGTTTATGAAATGATAGTCGATAGTCAAATTGAATTTTTGAAATGATTAGAACATGGCCTACGAAGTTCGGTAATGGAACGGCTTCTGAATTGATTGAACAGCTTTGTTGGTTGCTAATGCTGACTAAGTTGTGCTTCTTTGCAGGAAAGTGCTATAGAGTACCGCTCAACTTCAAAGATTTTCAAAGAAAGTCCACCTTTTGACACTTGGCTTGTGAAACCCTCAAACTTGGAGGCCTTCTCATGAGGTGAGTGTGATACTTATGTTCCAAGGTGCTGAAGAAATTAGAGTAGAAAAAGTTGATATGTTCTGTTGATTTCCTATTTTTGGCTAGTTTTTTAATGTTTTTATTTTCTTTGGTTCCTGAAAGCTGAATGTTATTAATACACATTTTTCGTTTCAAGAGAGGTTTAATGTTGTAAATTTTAGGAAACAAAAGACATTGGGTTTTCACTTATTTCAAAAACAAGCTTTTATTTCCTCCTCCCTTGCCTTTTGGCACCCTCCACACCACGATTCGAGTTCAAATGTCTACACGAGGTTGTACCAATTCTGTGATTCAACTTTTCACGTTTTCCTTTCAACTTTTACGTTCTCCCTTCCCTTTCAGTAGTGAACCTTACATGTGATGGGTTATATGCTTGAATTGGAGTGCTTTATTATTACTACAGTTAAAGTCACTTTGAAGCCGTGTGATATGCTACTCTATTTTGATCACAGGAGACTTTTGCCTTGTCGTCCCACATGGATTTTCCTGAATGCTTGCCATTGCTGATCATTTGCTAGGAATTAGCGGGTGAATATAACCATATTACGTAGTTTTTTTTATAGAGAAAATCGTTTATACCCTATTTCGAACATATCACTTTTGTATAACATGTTGATATATAGATTGTACTTTAATTAGCTGATGAATGGTGAGAAATATTTTTGCCCCGGTATTGGTTTTCCAAGTTTGTGTTATTAAAATTCTAAAGCAGTATTAGGGGGGAGTTTGGCTAAATTTGGTTTTTTGGTTTATTGGATTATTTGATTTTGTCCTTATTCAATTTTTTTTTGCATTTGTTAGTTTTCGGTTAATTTTTTGAGGTTTCTTGGCTTGTCTCGACAAGAGGAATCTAAAAAGTATAAAATTATTAGCCAAACTTAAAGTTTTGTGAATAAAGACAAAAATAAACCAAAAAACCAAAAACCAATAATCCAANTGGATTATTGGTTTTTGGTTTTTTGGTTTATTTTTGTCTTTATTCACAAAACTTTAAGTTTGGCTAATAATTTTATACTTTTTAGATTCCTCTCGTCGAGACAAGCCAAGAAACCTCAAAAAATCGACCGAAAACTAACAAATGCAAAAAAAATTTGAATAAAAACAAAACCAAATAATCCAATAAACCAAAAAACCAAATTTAGCCAAAGCACAGATTATCCATTTTATTTTATTTTTGACATTTGGTTTTGCAAATTGCTAACTTATCTGCAAAAAACTCGAAACCCGAGTGGGTGTTCAACTAAGGGGCTTTTTGGCTTTCACAGCTCTCGGGACAGGTCATTCTCCTCGGTCCTCACATACACCCAAGAAGCCGTGAAAAGCCAAAAAGTCCCTTCGTAGAACAATTCCATAATAACGCTTCAGTTCCCATGATTCCTACCTTAATTACTTTGGGGATGTAATTAACGTATGCCTTTAAAACAGCATTTAATAGGCTTTATTCATCATCTAAAACTTCCTTTTAGATGTACAAAGTAGTATTTTTTTACCTCTGGTATATTAATGGAAAATATAACTGCTTTACATACATGCTCGCAACCTAATCCCGACACCTAATTATAAGGAAAAAAACTGGTATACTGCAGGCTCTAATTGTGAAATGGTCAATTATGTTTCAAGTAGCTAATCACAGGTTGGTATATGGCGCTTGAAGATTGAGATTTACCAAGGCAAAGACTTTGAGATTGAGACTTGGGAGTTGTAAAGGACTCCTTTTGTGCATGTAGTGAGCAAATTAAGGCGTGCCAAACGTGAATTACACTTCAGAAACAAGGAAACAAACCCCCCCCATTTTCCTTGTTTCCTCCCCTAGGTTTTTGACTTGCTACACATGGACCCCATGTGAGGGAGTATACCTACTGGCCTCTCTCTCTCTCTCTCTCTCTCTCTCTCTCTCTCTCTCTCTCTCTCTCTCTCTCTCTTGTATGGAATGTTCCTTTATATTTGGGGGGTTGTCAGTGATAGGCTTAGGCTGCAACCAATGACTCACCAAACTCTTTGAGGTGATTGCCTTCCCGTCGTAGGAGAGGGAAGAAAAACACTCGCTGTGATCTGTTGATCGTCTTATTGTGTCTCTTGATATTAGATATAGAAGTGTGTATGTATAAGGATGAAAAACTACACCGAAAAGCATCCAAAAAGGATCCTCTGGCAAGCCTGCGGGTTTCGGAAGCTACAACGCAGCGGCTCGCGGTTGCCATTTAAGAAGAGAGGTTCAACAACTACTGCACTCTGCATCTTCTTTTTGCTCTTTTTCGGGGCCTTGCTTTGTTTCGGATGGATAGACGTTGTAAGTCTTTTTTCTGAGAAATCTTTGCCATTCATTTTGGGACATTGCTTGCTTTTAGGATGGTGTCTTTGCTTCTTAGGACATTGCATATCGTTTAGAACCATTTAATTTGCGAGTCCATGTGTATCCAACAACGGGATGGTGCGTTCTTATATAAAAGGGTGAGAGAAAAAGAACGTGGGTCAACTAGTTTTCGAGGAGGCTCAGGTAAGAGTGCTAGTTTTGAGAATGTAGGCCATCTCCCGTTTAATCACATGTAGTCTTTTTCTTTCGAAGTGGAACCTCTCCCTCTCGTCGAAGCAAACAAGTTGAGCTGGATCACCTAAACTTGAATCCTCTTGTTTGATCCGATGTGAGAATGTGATTTAGTGTTTATTCAAAAAAAGAAAAAGAAAAAGAAAAAAAAAAAAGGGACCCGAGTTGAATAATTATCGGATACATAGTGTCTTACAAAGTGAGGAATAGACCCCCATACATAGGGTGGCATACATGTGGTGCCCGAGCGCCAATCTCTCCTTCCCGCTTTTCTCTCTCTCAAATCCGGACCGTCCAAAACCCTTTTGGACGGCCGAGATGCTCTCTAGATACTGCCACGTGGTATTCAACCAACACTAAAGTTTTTCTCCGTAATGTGAGTGATATTACTAATTTGAATACTATTTCTGATGTTTCACCATATGTCCCGTGAAATAAATGGGCTCTTAATGTTTTCTTTTATAAATTGGTGCCTATTTAATTTGCATTTTTCTGGGCAGTCTATATTTTCAGGTCACTTCTTCGAAAAATCAGTACTCTCGCTCAGCAAAGCTCCTCTTCATTTTTCCATAAACTGCGACGCATGGAGCCAAACAAAGAAATGCCCAAAGAAGTACCCAACCACACACAAACCCACAATTAATCCTGACCGTTCATCAAACAAAACGTGCCCGGACTACTTCCGTTGGATCCACGAAGATCTACGGCACTGGAAAGAGACGGGGATCACGAGGGACATGGTTGAGGGTGCACGTAAATTTGCCCAGTTCAGATTAATTATCCTCAATGGCAAGGCTTACGTGGACAAGTATCGGGAGTCATTACAGACCAGAGATGTGTACACGTTGTGGGGAATCCTACAGCTCTTACAGTGGTACCCTGGTAGATTACCTGATTTGGACTTAATGTTTGAGACCGGTGATCGACCAGTCATCAAATCGAAGGACTATAGGGCACCTAATGCGGGCCCGCCACCGCTGTTCCGGTACTGTTCTGATTGGGCGAGTTTGGACATTGTGTTCCCTGATTGGTCATTTTGGGGATGGTAAGGTCCCTCAATACAAACTCCTACTCTTTTTCTTTCTCTTTTTTTCGTTTTTTTTCTTTCCTTTTTTCACTTTTATAATATCTTTGTACCTCCTCTCTCATTTGCGCCATACTATCTCATAAAGAGAATAAATAATAAAATTAAGTTTCAATCTAGACCGTCAATTTTTTAAAAAGATGCAATGAAATTATACATTACCAATCCCCAGGAAATTTAGTCCGGCCTAATATCCCTCATCACTCTTCAATCAAAACAAACACGGTTATACCTCCACAATTCTTACCTCCAACCAAACTACCCGTATCACTATTAACTCCTCACTACCGATCTGAATGACAATTTCTCCATTGCTACCGATCCCCTTTAACCTAACACTATCAAACGAGCCCTTTAACTTTCAATGTTCTTTTTTGGTAGGGTTGAGACCAATATAAGGCCATGGAGACATATGTCAAAGGACATAAAAGAAGCGAACAAGAGAATCAAGTGGGAGGAGAGGGCGCCTTTAGCTTACTGGAAAGGAAACCCACAAGTGCATAAAAGCAGACAGGACCTTATGAGGTGCAATATCACACATCAACATAACTGGAACACTCTCCTGTACATCCAGGTAAATTTCTTCATTTTATGCCTTTTTTTTGTTTGTTTTTTAAACACGGGTTGTAAACCGAAAGCAAAAAAGAAAAGAAATTCGTTGCGCAAATGTAGACGATTGTAGGTAAGTCGGTAACTAATTACCAATTCTTCCATGGGTCCTTCGACATGGAGTTCAAATCTCTCTAGCAGCGCTTTATGCCATTGGAATATTATCTTGACACTTATTTATTTTGTTTTTCTTCTCAATTTTCTAACTAGTGGCAAACCGAGGGGGCAAGGGCTAGATACCCTCAAAAGTCAAAGCTTTATATAATCACATTTTTCTAGTTGTTTTTGAAAATTTAGCTCGTTCAAAATCTACACCGTACTTAGGCCTTCCATAATTGATTTTTTTTTTTTGTGCCAAATTGAGCCCTTCTTTGCGAAATTTATGCATCCGCCATTGTTTCTAATCGACCATCGTAGACTTCAACTTCCTTCGATTTGTCCCCTATCTTTTTGACTTTGACATTGTTGGAAATAATCATTTCAGGATTGGCTTAAGGAAATGAACGAAGGTTACAAGAGTTCAAAACTAGAAGATCAGTGCACCCACAGGTTAATTTTACAGATAATCTAAAAATACCTCAAAAAAAAAAAATGCTCTTTTTCTGTTCCCCCATGTCTCTGATTCACGTTTGAATTCTCCCCTTGTGATGCAATTGGTGTTAGATACAAGATATATATAGAGGGATGGGCATGGTCTGTGAGTGAGAAATACATATTAGCTTGCAACTCTCCAACCTTGTATGTCACACCCAAATTCCATGACTTTTTCAATAGAGGCATGGTCCCACAGAAACACTATTGGCCAATCAGGGACAACAACAAATGCAAATCCCTCAAGTTTGCTGTTGAATGGGGCAACAACCACACAGCAAAGGTATGTTTTACCTAAACATAGACCATATGCAATTACAGACCTCTATCATTGACATTTTACAGAATATTTGCCCTTGAAATACATGTCTGTATGCAATTAGTTGTTACAATTTAATACGATGAACGTTTTCGCGCATATAGTCCAGATAATGACCATGGAATCGAAGCTACAAAAGATTACGTTTTTTAAATTATCATTTGTTTCTTCTTTTGTCCGCGTTGGTATGCCATGTGTCCGGCCGGTACAAGACCTGGTGGCTTCGCCGCTGTTGGCTGGTACTGCCTAGACACATCATCGTCGAGGATTGGATTTGGCGCTCCTGTGCCGAGTGGAATCTCTTGGTTCCCTTGGCTTGGGGGAGCTTCTGCAGCCCAATCGTGATCTGAACACTGGGGCCTACCCGACTAGCTCGAGGCGGGTCGGGTGGTTCCATAGATCGTGCAAGGATATGGGCCCAGGCAGCAACTGGGCTTGGGCCATCTGGTCTTGCTCAAACTAGAAGGATTGGGTTGGGCCACGTCATGTTGGGCCTAATTATTTTGACCCACTACAGTACCAAAAGATGGGAAGTTTGGCTCCGACTCACCTAACCCACCCGTGCCCCTTCCTTATTGTAGCACCTCCTCCCCCTTATTCATGTGTAGTGAATGCAATATTAATGTCTCCTTAAGAAGTTAGAATTTACATGGAAGATATGAGCCGGAAAAAAGACTAATGAAATCATTGACGTTGTTTTATTGAATAGGCAAAGGCCATAGGGGAAGCAGGCAGCCATTATATCCTAGAAGACACGAAGATGGAGAATGTGTATGACTACATGTTTCATCTGATGAATGAATATGCAAAGCTATTGAAGTTCAAACCTTCTGTACCCGAAACAGCGATCGAGCTCTGCCCGGAAATCATGGCATGTCCCGTCGATGTTTGGAGGAAGTTCTTGGAGGATTCACTGGAGGAGACTCCCAATGACGTACCGCCGTGCACTCTTCCCCCTCCGTATGATCCTCAAGTTCTTAAAGCCTTCACTGAAGACAAAGTTAGATCTACAAAACAAGTGGAGATGTGGGAAAATGAATATTGGGACAAGCAGAATATCCAAAAGCAATAAAAACTAGTAATGGTTATTGCAAATTGTCTTCTAATTTGTTCTTAACTTTACAAATTCTATGTGTAAATGTATCTTCAATACAAGTGTTTAGGTAAGAGGAATCTCAAGCATGAATTAGACCGGTTGGTTAATGTTCAATGTTTTCTCCCTTTTTCTTTAATTATTGGATTTCCAGATCAGTATGCATGTACCTCACTAATTCTGAAGCTAACGAGCGGGAAAATCCTTTACACATTACCAATGAGTACGGTCTCTTTGGTACAATAGAAAACAAAAACAAGAGTCACTTAATCACTTAATTAAATAATTATTGAATATAATCTTATACAATAATGGTCTTTTATTTTAAACAACGATCTTGATTTAAGATACTTGTTTCATTTTTTGACTGATTTTTCAATCTATTCATTTAGAGTACTGTATTTTTTTATTTTTTTGCATAAAAAGTCAAATTTGAGGCATCAACTTCTAAAATAAATTCCATCCGGGTGGTACGTTGACAAGTATAAAGCTCGGCTTGTAACAAGTGGAGTTTGCGAGAAGGGTTTAGAAAATCTTTTTAAACAAAACTCAATTCCGAAAATTGTTTGAAACTTTGTTAGTACTAGGGCTCCTTCCATCTAAAAATGATAGTTTAATAGGAAAAGATGTGTTATTTTTGGATAAAAATGTGTTATACTTCTATTTATAACATTTTGAATTTTTCACACCAAATTAAAGAGCTAATCCGAATATTTAATTTGGTGTGTAGAAATTCATAAAAATCATGTACGAAGTTTTTAAGTACAAGCAAGAAGAGTTAGCACAGTTAGTACGTGAAAATTGTACGTCTTTTCGTAGAGAGTATCATTTTCGAATTGAGCTAGTCATTGTAAAGAAAATACAATAATGCTACGGACACAATATCTGGACACACCATGATGTAGGACAGGTTGCTGAAAAGGTTCTCAAGAAGTTGGATTGTCGCAAGTCAAAGTAGTCTAATAATTGTTTATTAATTCTAGGGGAACTCTAAATAAGTGTCTTTTAAGTCCCTAGGTTGGTACTTTGCACTAAAGTAGTGTTTTGCATTAAATGTCAGTCCTAGTTCCTAGGTTGGTTCTTTGTATTTTACACGAGTCGAATGGTCAGTCAAAGTCATTAATTATTAAGCTTATCTAGTTATCTCTTTATCTAGTATAAATGTGGGTTGTAATTCTTATGGAAGAAAAAAAATTCACTCAAACTTTATAATTAAGAGATTTCTCTTGTCCTTGTATTTAAGGTGTTTATCTTATTCTTGAGGATAGAACCCATATATAGGTCCGACCCGCGAGTCCCATATCGCGTGAGTGTTGTGTTCCGATCTTCTGTACTCAACATAGCATTGTTGAAGGAAAAAGGGGTGAAAATTGTTACTCCTTCATTGTTTTTGGATGATTCTATTTGCAACCTTTTTTTTTCTTCCAAACAACCCATTTTCTTCATCCAACGCACAACTAAAATTCTCCAAACCAATTTACTCTATACAACCTACGAAATACACCTAAACTTCCTAAAATACCCTCTAGGAGCACTCCCCATGTAACCTCTATTGTAAATCTTCCACGTAACGGCCTCATTTGCTAACACTTACTATAAGTTAACCTTTTAGATTATAGTTTTTTTAAAATTATTGACTTTAAAAATTAAAAGAAATTGTAAAATAGTTTGTTATAGCTTTTTATTAGTTTTTTAAAAAAATTAACCTATTTGCATTAATAACCTATTAAATACTTTAGCTTTTTATAAAGTAAATGTCTATATTGCCTTTACGTCATGAGTAACAATAACTTATTCACCTTAAGGAATTTTTTTGTCCTTTCATATTATAATAACTTAAAATAAGTTGGCCTCATTTACTAGCACTTACAATAAATTAGCTCTTTAGATTGTAGCTTTTTAAATTATTGACTCAAAAAATTAAAATAAGTTGTAAAACTGTTTGTTATTGCTTTTTACCATATAATTTTTTAAAAAAAACTAGCCTATTGGCTTTAATAAGTTATTAAAGAGTTTTTTTTTATATAAATTAAATGTTTAGATTGCCCAGATGTCATGAATAACAATAACTTATTCATTGTAGGATTTTTTTTTTTTTTTTGTCCATTCATGCTATAACAACTTTAAAATCAGAAATTCAAATTGGAGCAATCTATTTTTCTGGGTTAAATTTATTCATGATGGTTAACAAACACTATTTAATTTCTTTTTTAGCAAATAAGCTAAATAAGTTATATTATACAGTAAATGCTAACAAATGAGCCCAATTATCTTATCTGACAAACAAACATATTACTCATTTGGATGTTTGGAAACCAACTGTACGATGCATTTGGACGATTTGTGTCCTGAAACAATAACTAGCGGATGTAGAGTTTTAAAAGAAAATAAATAAATAAATAAAACCACCTTTGGAGGAGCTTTTTCAGTTTTCATTGTACTTCCCCTCACAAAATCTTTATGCATATATCATTCGAATTTTTTTTTATTACATTATTGTTATAAACCAAAAAAAAAAAAAAAATCAACAATTCAGAATCTTACAACTTATTGGCTCCCAGCCACCTCTTAAACTGATGCAGAAGTGAACCGTGGCTCGTCAAGTACAGAATTTAAACACGTACAATCCTTTCTCATCGCCCATAGTGGCCACCAAACAACTAGTGGATGTGTAGGGTAAATTTGGTAGATATTTCACCTGTGATCGTGACAAATGAAATCCGAGTCAATTAAATGATCATAACATTACTCTAGATATTTTGTGGGAATTAAGATATTTGATTCGAGCTTGGTGCAGAAAAAGACAGGGATTAACAGGTCACTTTCATGGAGTAAGATACACTATTCCCATAATTTAAATCGTAAATGCTAAGGATAAAATGATCATGAGTGGTGGGTATTAAAAGGACTTGGGGGTTTGCTGATGCACAGCAGGTGTTGTGTACTATACGAGTGGTCTATTATTCGGACGGACGGTATAAATTTTATTTCGACAACTTTGCATCCAAATAATTTGTTGCCGTGAGTGTAAGATGAAATTTGAATCTTCTATCCGAGTAAAAAACAACTTAAACGGTGCATAACACCTACTGTACATCTCATACACGGTATATAGCAACCCCATGTCCTTAAAAGAACTAGGGGCCGAAAACGTTTTGGTTGCTTGCTTAAATAACACATATAAAAGTTTAATTGATCTTGTCAACCCTCATGTGTCGGTATATTATCATATCTCTAGATTTTTTTTTGGTGTCGGTAGAGGAAAACAAGAAGAAAGGACAGTAGAAAAGTCTAGTGAGGGAAGTTGATTTTTTTGTTTGTTAAGGAAGAAAGCGAATAAGGGGTGAGTTTTTCATTAAAAAAAAAAAAAAGCTGCATATAGTGTATGGAATTTTAGTCTTCTTGTTTCCGCTGTTTTGACTTTTAGTTGATAGAGTATATATGAGAAAAATGACACGTCTTAAAATTCGTGTTTTTATTGGTGTTAATTTCGTTTAGTCTATTTAGATCACACGAGAATGAAATGTATCAAAATTGGGAGAGAGAATTTATGCATTTTCTAGGGGAAAAAATATATGAAAATAATCTTCTCTCAACATTCTTTGACATTTCTGTCCTAATATTGAACAAGATGCTAGGTATAAATAATTTCAAAAATATAGATATTCGGATGTTGACTAAGGGTGAGTTTGGAAAACCTTTTTAGGGACTTTTGAGTTTTGATTACTATTTTGCAAAAAATGTCTTTGAATAGAAGACAATTTATTTGGACTTAAATTTGTAGTCTTCATGTCAAAAGAAATCTTGCTCCGAGGCAACCATAAAATCTTTTTGCATTAGCGTAGTTCAGAAAACATCGGAGAAGTTACTTACCTTAATTTTGCACGTAGTCACTCGATGTGTCTGTAAATGGATTTTCAAATTAGTTACTGTTTAACTTAAAAGTATCTTCTTTTATATGAGCAATTCAGAACCGATTGATCAATAGGGCAAGTTCTAAAAGTAGGCCTGGGTCCAGGCTCACAAAAAACATTCCATTTTTAGGACCCAAAATAGAGGGGTATATTAAATATTAACTATGTCAAGCCTCCAACAAATGGCTATGCACAGTGTAGTGGAAATAATGGTGTCATCTATATATGAGTTTGTGTGTTTAATCCCTTCCTCTTACATTTTTACATGAATCGTTTTTGAGGTTGTACAAAAATTTGTTTCCAAACAAGAGGGTAGTGAGGTTAGAACCTACAACCTTGGGTTCATACACCATTACAAGCAATGCGTCATTGTACCAAAAAGTCATTTTAAAAACTTGACCGGTGTATCATAAATCTTAGAGCCGGACCTGTTCATCATTTTGGAAGCATTTCTGACGTATATACTAAGTGAGGATGGTGAGTGACAAATAATATATGCCAAAAATGTGGCTTCCTCCTGTTTTAATAATATTATTCAGAAATTTGCTAGAATGTGGAGCCGTTCATGAGACTATTCAGAAGCTTCTGATCAAATACATTTCTATTTTCTAACTTTTTTTAAGTGAATAATTAAAATAATAATCATAATCTACTCTATCTCAGGATAACTAGTTTTTTGTTTGATTTTAGCAATTCAATGGCTAAAATCTTGATTAATTTTAAGAAATAAATTTATCAAGTACTAAAATTATGATTATTTTTAAGCTAAAATCTATCATAATTTTAGTATATAGTAAACTCATTTACTAAAATCAATAACAACTAAATTGTTAATTTGTTTTGAAAAACTCAAGCCTCATAAGCTATGAGACGTACGCACTAGCCAACTGCGCCTCTTCCCTTTCAAGTTTCAGTACAAAAACATCTCTCTCTATCTCTCTCTCTCTCTCTCTCTCCCTCCCTCTCTCTTTTTTGCATTTAAAGAAACATCTGTCGGTAAGTAAGCTCATCGACAAACACCATCGACAATTTATTCCCCTCCTGAACTCAATGAGGTATTTTTATTTTTTCGTTTACGCTTCTCTTTTTCATCAGTTTGTCTATTTTCTTGTCTTGCTCCGTTGACGATTCATTGGTTTATTAGAGGAATTGGGTACTTGGAATCTTGATTATTCGAGAAATATATTTAATTGGTTTTTTTTTTTTTTTGATAAGTGGAATGATTCCTATGTTAAAGCTTTTCCCTTTTTGAGTGATTCTTTCGACATGAGTAAGGGAGTGTTTCTAAAAAATACAATTTTTTAAAAAAAAATCGCGTAGAACCAATTTATTCTATAAACAGCAGCCTTAGCGGAACACCCCTAAGAAAGTGGTAATCAATTTTTGTTTTGACAATTTTAGTTTTTTTTTTTTATTGCAAAAAATGATAGAGGTACACCAACGAGCTTCAACATTGCTCCAACACTCACACTCTTCAGTGAAGTGTGTATGGTGTGTGAACAGGCTCAGTAAAGTGTGTATGTGCTCTACACGCCATGCGAGAGTACTGGAACAATGTTGTACATGTATTGTTGTACTTCTATCATTTTTTCTTTTTTACCAAGGTAGCAAAGAGGAGCCGTCGAAAAGGATTTTTCTGATTCCTGGTAAAATTTTGTTTGAACTAGTGTTTTTTTCCTTTATTGGGAAACAAACAGATCATCGGATTCTTGTCCTTGTTCCCTGTATCCAGATAATTTAAGGGGTGTTCTACTAATAAAAAATAGTTTTTTCCAAAACTAAAACAGGTTATTATCTCGTAGGTTATTATCTCGTAGTGGGCTGACAATAAGACAACAAATTTTTTTTTAAAAAAAACACATTCTCCAATGTATTTTTTTTTACTTTTCCATACACTTTTACACATTTTTTATACATTTTAATACACTTTTTAAAATAAGCCTTATAATCAACTCATTAGGCTGATTTTAGAATTTTCCTCGTAAGAATGTTTGATAAAGAATGTAAAATGGGTTTTTGCTTTTTGTGAGATATAGAAAAATGTTCAGTTAAAAGTCTTCTTGATTCTTTATCTCTGCCTTTCTACTGGATTTTATTTAAGGTCATCGTATATTCTGCTGTTACTTTTGATTTGTGTTTTGGGGCTCCTTTGGCAAATAATTCATAATCCGGATTATTCGATTATTCGTTTTTTCTTTATTCAATTTTTTTTTTTTTTTGCATTTGTTAGTTTTGCTTCAAGATTTTATGATTTTTGGATTCCTCTCGACGAGAGGAATCTAACAAGTATATATTTACGGTCAAACCAAATATTTTTTGAATAATCCAATAATCCGGATTATGGATTATGCAAAAAAAATTTGTCACTGTGCTTTTTGAGGGGTTCTCACGTTGGATTATTTGTGGGGGGTGTTCCACTAACAAAAAATAATTTTTTCCAAAAATCAAGACATGTCACTCTCACAATACATCACATAAAAAACTGTAAAAAATTAATTTATTTTAAAAACACTCTTAGCAGAAAGAATCTCTCCCTCCTCTCTCTGTTTCTGTGGAATCCTTAAGGTGTGGCGCTTAATAGTGGAGCATCTGGTTGTTTTTATTTTTTAATTAGATAAAAAGGCAATCTTTATGAACAAGGATGGATGCAACGGTGAGTGGCTGGTTTAGTCCGGGCTACTGCCCTACCCAAGTTTCAAAATTTTCTGAGATATATAGCAGTAAATTTTTAAAAAATATATAACTATATAAGTTCACCCGCCCAACTAAATATATAACTATCCCTGTTTATGAAATTGGCTTGTGCTCAATTGTGATATCTGCCTCTTAGTTGATTCTCTTTGCCTTGAATAGTTAACCTCTGAGAAACAAATTTCTTGCTTGAAATTTCACAGTTCGACACCTTTGAAGGTGAAGCCTTTTACCAACACTTTTTAGGGATGACAAAAATATTTGCACGGTAAGTGGTTTTCTTCAAATATTTGTTGTTCCTAGATGAATTATGTTTGTTTGCATGAGCCAAGTGGTCATATCTTGTATTGGTTACTTTTTTTTTTGATCCCTTGTATTGGATACTTGAGAGCTAAGAAGCATGGACACATCTATCAGCCTCACGTATTCGTGTCCGACACGTGTCGGTCATGGATACGACAACACTAACCGGATGCATGTTTGACATCCCAAAATACTTTTCCAATTATTTATGATTTTTCTTTTACACATACACATTGTGGACACTCTAAGATACGTTCACAACTCTTGGAACATGTTAAGGACACATTAAAAAGTTAAAATTCAATTTTTAAAGCTCGGCCAGATTGAAAATTTCTACAAATGTATAGTTCATGTATACACTTATATGATGATTACAGGTTGTTGATTTGTATCTATTTGATAGGAATAATGTTTATGACTTTCATATATTCATAACATGGCTCTAAAATACCTATAGATTTTACATTCAATGTGTCCCTTGTTGAGTTTGGACACCTCAAACTATACAACTTGTGTTGAATATTTCCACTTGTGTACCAAAAAATATATATATTCTCACTCTTATTCAATACAAAATTACCCCCAAGTACACTCACTTGTACACAAGACACCACTCAAGGACACCTCAGTATGACTCTCTCACATGCACACACTTTGTGCTCTCACACACACTCTTGGTGTTTCCACACAAATGAGCTCCCACCTCCTATTTGTAGGGAGCAATGGAACATTCTAGAGATGGACAATCCTAGAACAATTCTACAAGATTCTAGAGAAGCCTACACCATTCTATCCTAGTCTAGAAGATTCCAAAGTGATCCAAACAATTCCTAACCTTCCATAAATTTCCGGAAGGTTCTAGAATTACCCGGGGTATTCTAGTAGGATCCGGAACATTCTACTAGAGTCCAGAACTGTTGTGTCTAAACCCGAAGTAGAGAATATAAACACAACTAACAAGAAAACAAGAGACAAGGATTTACGTGGTTCCCCCCAAAGCACGGAGCTCTAGAGGTACGTCCACGGGGAAAGAGCAAGAGGATTCACTATTAATGGGGAGAAATACACAGAGCCGGCTATACCCGCAACTCTCACTTGAAGCATCCACACAATATCTAGGGACAAATCTCTGAGGCGCAACCTACAGAGCATCAAACGTCTCACACACACGAAAGAGACACACACAAACCCTAGATATCTCAAATCCTAACTCAAGACCAAACCCTAGGAGGCCACAAGGCTCCTATTTATAAGAAAGTACAAAAAATTAGGTCAAAACCTCTTTAAAACACGTAGCCGCACAAATTTGCGTAACGGTGGTCCGGACGGGGCTTTCCTTGGTCCGGACCATAGGTCCAGAAAACAACTTTTCGCACCAAATTTCGCACTTTTCTTCGACCGTCTTGAATTCAAGACATATCTCCAACAAACATTCCAAAACATTGTAGAATATTCTAGTAACACCCGGAACATTCCAGAAGCATCTGGAGACTTCCGGAGAGTTGGTGATAACTCTCAACATCTCTGACGTGTCGGTGTACTAATTTTCGAAGAAATGATGTGTTTGCGTCTCCGTGCCGTGTTGGGTCAGTATCCCAAATCCGTGTCCATGCTTCTAAGCTTGAGAGTTGTGTGTGGTTATTGAGAACCATCTCCTGTCATCCACTTACCTTTTGGCCTTCTATTTTTGTTTGTATTATAAGTAGTTTAAACATCATCTTGTGTTTGTGAATAGTTTCCCTGGATGTGTTTCTCAATATGAAAGTTACAACAATGTTAGGAAAACAAGTAAAGGTTAATACATCACAGTTCCAGTAAGCCTTTTAAGTTAGCCTGTCACTTATGATCACGGTGAATGATATTAGTTTTGGTCATGTGTATACTGTTTTTGAAGGGCATGTTTATAATGAGTCTAGACTTGTCACGCGAAATTGGGGAATCTTGTTCTTAAGAGTTGCCTTCAGTAGTGATTTTTAAAGGATGTTAGTTGCTGGTTTGTAAGCTGTTCTAGTTATTCGTCAATCATCAACATATATGCATTATATAAAAGCTGTTCACCTTGACGTACACTCCCCGTATGGGACTGTTATATAATGGTTGTTTTAATTGAAAGACAAGGCAGTGGCAGTGATTCTTGAGTCACTGGTTGATAATCGCTCCATTTAGAAGCAGATACGATGCCACTGTACCTTCGGGGACATCCAATAAAATTGGATCGATACAGAGAAGATAAGTTCCCACTTTGTGACTATGATCTTGTGCATGCATTGATTGCTATCTCCTCCTAACTTAGGTTTCCGAATCAGATTCTGATTTCATATCAGATTTACATGTTTGAGATGATGATGATGATGATGAAGATAGTTACTTCAAATGGAGAATAATCAACTGAAATAGGATTTCATTGTCGAAACACCTCATATCTCTAAGTCAATTCGACGTTCATGTAAGTTGAACGTATGGAAGGCATTTCCATTTCTGTGGGACATGGTGGCACTGATCGACCTACTTGGTTGCCGAATGCTACACACATCAGATGTCCAAACCAACTGCCTGTAATAGTATAGAATACAGATAAATTCACCTGCTTCTTGGATCTCAATCCGTGTCTTGTGGATTCCCTACCTAACTTCTCAATTCTCAGTCTTGTATACACGAAAACAACTTTATGAACTCACAGATAGCAGCAGGAAAAAGTCTCTCTTGATACTAGGCATTTGATTGCTTAAGATATTGAGGAGGCACTACAAGTTCCTGTGATTGAGAAGATTAAAGGAATTTTGAGTATGACTTGAAGGAATTTTTCTGGTAAGAGTGATAGTAAAAGAAGACTTCTATGCCAACCTTTAACGTCATTTTCCCTAAGACTTTTGCAAAGTGTGGACATTTTAGACCTTTCAGACCTACAATATCAAATTCTACACTCTCCAAGTATAGATGACTTTGGTGTGTCTTGTTAACTAGTAGTTATCAGACTAGTTCTTTGAAATTGGAGGTGCTATCTCTTGCTTATGCAAATCTTAAAAAGTTGATGTGTTGTTTCTGTTCTTGATGTATTTTTATCTCATACTTTGTTGATTTTCATATTGGACTTTCTATCTTTGTAAAAGTTAACCTCAAAAAGTTTTCATTGTTTGGCCTTTTTTATGTTGTTCATTGTGGTGTACTATAGCTTTTATAACTAACTTCTTGGTCATTCCTTCCTTTTCAGGTAGTACTCTATTCTTGTTGCTCTTTGGTGGCAGTCACTTCGATTTCCCTTCATAACCCCTTGCGTATTTGTTTCTTTTGTTAAACCACCATGAGCAATCTCAAGTTGGGGGTGGAGGTTATGAGTGCCCACAACCTTATGCCCAAAGACGGTCAAGGCTTATCTAGTTCCTATGTTGAGCTTCACTTCAACCATCAGAAATTCCGCACCACTGTTAAAGAAAAAGATCTGGACCCTGTTTGGAATGAAACTTTCTATTTCAATATCTCTGATCCAAACAACTTGTCGAATCTCAGTCTTGATGCCCATGTCTACAACTATGTAAAAGGACCTCAATCCAAATCCTCCTCCCTTGGTAAGGTTACGATCACTGGTACATCATTTGTACCCTACTCCGATGCTGTTGTTTTCCATTACCCTTTAGAAAAACGAGGCATTTTTTCACGCGTCAGAGGTGAGCTTGGCTTGAAAGTTTTTATCACCGATGATCCTTCCATCAGATCCTCAAATCCACTTCCTACTATGGAATCATCAGGGCTGCCAAATTCGTACTCCACCCAAGCTCAAACACTTACAATCCCAAACCCATTTTCTGAGAAAAAAGCAGAGTCAAGAGACTCAAGACACACATTTCGTCATCTTCCAAAAAAAGAACGTCCTCAACAACAGCAGCAGCAACACAGCCAGTCATCTGCTTCGATGATGAAGGATCCAATTAGTCATGGGGTTGATGAGATGAAAGCTACACCACAAGCTCCTGTGCGCATGTACTCTGGCACATCATCCCAACCACTTGAATTTGCAGTTAAAGAGACAAGCCCTCATCTTGGCGGGGGGCGTGTTGTGGGAGGACGAGTTATACGTACTGGCAAACCGAACAGCACTTATGATCTTGTTGAACAAATGTATTTCCTCTTTGTACGAGTTGTCAAAGCCCGGGATCTTCCTACTATGGACGCTACTGGGAGCCTTGATCCCTATGTTGAAGTCAGAGTTGGGAACTATAAAGGAGTCACAAGGCATTTTGAGAAAACCAGGATCCCAGAGTGGAACGCGGTCTTTGCCTTTTCCAAAGAGAGACTGCAGTCATCGGTGTTGGAAGTTGTGCTTAAGGACAAGGACCTGATAAAAGATGACTTTGTCGGGTTTGTCCGATTTGATCTCAACGATATCCCAATTCGAGTACCTCCTGATAGTCCACTTGCTCCAGAATGGTATAGGCTTGAAGACAATAAAGGGGATAAAAGGTATTCAGGGGAACTAATGCTTGCTGTCTGGATTGGCACGCAAGCTGACGAGGCTTTCCCTGATGCTTGGCATTCGGATGCAGTCTCTCCCATTGACAGCTACGCGGGGTCGCAACACATACTTTCAAAGGTTTATCAATCCCCAAGGCTATGGTATGTACGCGTCAATGTAATTGAGGTTCAAGACTTGATTTTAGCTGACAAGACTCGTTTCCCAGACGTATATGTCAAGGGAGTGATAGGTAACCAGGTTTTGAAGACGAAACCCTTTCAATCGCGGACAAGAAGTGCATTTTGGAATGAGGATCTCATGTTTGTTGCTGCTGAACCTTTTGATGATCACTTAATTCTTACAGTTGAAGATCGGATGGGGCACAACAAAGATGAGAGCCTTGGGAAGATTGTAATACCGTTGAACTCAGTTGAGAAGTATGCTGATGATCATCGAATTGTTCGTTCCCATTGGTACAACCTCCAGAAGCCTTATTCAGATGATGTGGAACCGTCGAAGAAAGACCACGATAAGCATGATAGGTTCTCTACCAGGCTTCATCTCCGCTTGTGTCTCGATGGGGGGTACCATGTCCTAGATGAGTCAACGCAGTATAGCAGTGATCTTCGTCCCACAGCTAAACAGCTCTGGAAGTCACCAGTTGGTATCTTGGAACTCGGCATTTTAAATGCTGATGCACTCCACCCTATGAAAACAAGAGATGGAAAGGGTACCGCGGACTCATATTGCGTGGCAAAGTATGGTCATAAATGGGTTCGAACCAGAACAGTCATTGACAACTTGAGCCCTAAATATAATGAGCAATACACCTGGGATGTTCATGACACAGCTACTGTTCTCACAGTCTGTGTTTTCGATAGCAATCATATAAGTGAAAAGTTTGTACACGGACACAATGTAAATGGACACAGAGACATGAAAATTGGGAAGGTCCGTATTCGAATCTCTACTCTTGAAACTGGCCGTGTGTATACACATTCCTACCCATTGCTTGTCATTCACCCTTCCGGTGTAAAGAAGATGGGGGAGTTACATTTGGCAATTCGGTTTTCGTGCACATCAATGATGAGCATGATGTATTTATATTCGAAACCCTTGTTGCCAAAGATGCACTATGTGAGGCCACTGACTATGACCCAGCTGGAAGTGTTACGCTACCATGCCGTCAACATAGTCGCCGCTCGCCTGGGCCGAGCTGAACCTCCTCTTAGGAAGGAAGTTGTTGAGTACATGACCGATGCACATTCACACCTATGGAGCATGAGGCGAAGTAAGGCAAACTTCTTCAGGGTAATGTCGGTTTTCAGCGGGTTGTTAGCTGTGGCCAAATGGTTTGGAGATGTTTGCATGTGGAAAAACCCCATCACGACAGTGCTAGTACATGTCCTCTTCTTTATGCTAGTTTGTTTTCCGGAACTCATTTTGCCCACGGTGTTTCTGTACATGTTTCTTATAGGGCTGTGGAACTACCGGCACCGTCCAAAATATCCTCCCCACATGAACACAAGAATCTCCAATGCAGATTCTGTGAACCCGGACGAGCTAGATGAGGAATTCGACACATTTCCCACATCGCGAGGTCCCGATATGATTCGTATGAGGTATGATCGGTTAAGGAGTGTAGCTGGAAGGATTCAGACTGTGGTGGGTGACATGGCGACCCAAGGTGAGCGTATCCAGTCGCTGCTGAGCTGGCGGGATCCTCGTGCTACTGCTATTTTCGTGTTATTCTGTCTCCTGGCTGCCATTTTGTTGTACGCGACACCTTTCCAGGTACTAGCTGCTGCTGTTGGAATCTACGTGATGAGGCATCCAAGGTTTCGAAGCAAGTTGCCGTCAGCCCCGCTCAACTTCTTCCGGCGACTGCCGGCCATGACTGATAGCATGTTGTAAGTGTAGCTTCTGGGGTTTTACTGCAAATTTTTCTTGTCTGCTGATCTATCAAACTCTGTTTTGCTTGATAGTACTTGCATGTGTTCATGCTTCCGTAGCCCATAGTTGCCACAAAATAACCATTGGCTGTATAGTGTAAATTTGTAGGATATTTTCAGTATCTGTAATTTTAACGGAGAGATTAATAAGTATTGTATTTAATAACATGAAGCTCAAAATATAATTGAGATAAGGATGAGAGTGCAATTATAATTCTTTAGTGGTATGAGTTATAATTTGTGAAATAAGAAATAGAATCTAGTAGGATTATGATTTCTTATTTACACAAGGAGCTCATTTATTTCTTCTGAGGTCTCTGTCCTAGCCTTATAAATATATCATCTTCTTGTTCTCTAGGCCTCACTTTTTTTTAGAACAAAAAGTGGGCTGTGAGAGAAAAAAAACAGACCTCGTTGAAGTCCACAATTGGGTACAAGATTCGAGGTATAAAGGAATAGGGGAGAAGATCATAAGGTACGGTCGAGCTTTGTTCGTGCTGTAATCAGGTTTAGACAAAAAGAAATAAGTTCACCTTGCGCTCGTGTCTACGGAGGAGAGGTAACTCTAACTCCACCATCTAGGATTCGTGTTTATTTTCCATTTTTTAATTTATATGCGTTATTACTGGATTTTGGAATTCATTTTTCAACAATTTTCAATTGCGATTGTGACAAATGAAATCCGAGTTAAGTACTCCTAAATGATCATAACAATACTCCGACAATCTGTGGGAATTAAGATATTTATTCGAGCTTAGTGCAGAAAGAAGGCATATGAACAAACAGGTCACTTTCATGAAGTAAAATACAATCTTCCAATAATTTAAACCGTCGATGCTAAGGATAAAATGATCATGAGTGGTGGGTATTGAAAAGAATTAAAAGGCCAAAAACGTTTGGATGGTTGCTTAAATAACACATAAAAGTTTAATTGATCTTGTCAACCGACATGTCACGTAAACATGTTTTTCTTATTTACATTATTTTATCTTTAGATTCTAAGTTTGTGTCGGGAGGGAAACAAAAAGAAAAGACAGTAAAAAAATCTAGTGAGAGAAGTTGATTTTTTTGTTTGTTAGGGAAGAAAGCGAATAAGGGTGAGTTTTTCATAAAAAGGTTCGATGGCTTATGGATTTTTAGACAAGTTATTTTCGCTATTTGAATTTTTAGTTGATATGTATGAGGAAATTGAAATGTCTCGAAATTCGTGTTTCTATTGGTGTTCGCAACTCGTGTAATACGTTTAGACAACACGAGAATGATATGTTTTGAAATTGTAGTTGATTTTGATCTAAAGATTACGAGGGCATCATGCCCCCAAACTACTCAAGGGCATGATATAAAGATTCCATAATCGCGAGTAACTTTTCAGTGTCGAGCAGGTATGACTAATTTGATATCCACTCACTCACATTTGGCCATCCAAAAATTGCAACAGATAGCCCAGATTCAAACACACTTTTCCTTTTCTTTTTTTTTTTTTATTTTTAATTCATCCGGCACTTTTAGTCCGGACTGTCCGTTACACTTTCAATTTGGGCCGTCTGTTTATCAATGAAATTTTTTTCTATAACCTCACACTTGTCCCCCTCAAAAAAGAAAAAGAAAAATTGGTATCTTATGAGTTTCTTTTCATACCTTTTCCGAATCAGCCACCTTATACCTTATAGTACATGTTACTTGTTGGAGTTTGAAAGTTTTTCCTCATCTTGATTTGTAGTTTGTGTTTGGTCTTTCAAACGAACGAAATACCAATTAATAATCATGGAAACGGGAACCCTATAGATCGTTACGTTGTAGGGAAAAAGTTTTATTTAAATCTAGACTATCGATTACGGAAATAGACGGTTTCGATGTGACTTATAGAGCCGGTTACATGACCCCAGGTCTAATAATTACTGTGATCAAATTGATAAAAACCTCAAAAGGATTATCCGGGGGCCTATAGTGGGGGACACACTATACGAGCTCCTCGACAGTTCAATCGGCAATCAACGGTCTAGATCATTTTACATTTAAAAAAAATTATATTATTTTAATCCCAATTTATTCATAACGTTGGTTGCCGATCATAAGGTCGAGGAAGCTCACTATACACACGTAGGGAGCCTCCTCACTACAAGGCCCCAGTTCCAAAAATTATGGATCCAAAATTCCAAATCTTAAAATTTGCAAAAATGCTAGATACACAACAAAAATATACAACAAAGTAGACAAAACACTCACATGGGATGTAGGCTTCACACACAATTGACTGTGAAGTGTGTGCGGAGCCCACACCCCGTGTGAGTATGTTGTCCACTTTATTATACATTTTTATTGTGTATGTAACATTGCTCTAAAATTTGAGCAACTCACCTCGATGGAGAGTCAACCACAACCAGTCAACACAACAAAGGAGTACTATCTCAAACAGGATCTAACCGGATTAATCGCTAGGTCCGCTCCTGGCGCGTGGGACCGGTGTTTCTGCCGTGACCGAGTGAGCCGCCGAGACGCGGGAGATAATTTATGCGCTTTCTTGGAAAAAAAAAATCTGAAAAAGAATCATCTCTCAACATTCTGTGAATATCCGGAGAACAAGATGTTTGGTAGCTATCTTATGTTTATGGTTTAAAAAAAAAAATGTTTGGTAGCTAGAAATAATTTCAAATTACTACGCTATTTATGATGCCAAAATATATAATTTGATACTTTATTGACGTCCGATGAATGTTTTTCTTCACGAGACTTGTGAGACTTGCAGTTCAGATCAAAGGGTTAACAAACACGTAATGGTATAACTTTTCTTTGAGATTCTTTTGGATTATAAGGTTCTAAATTATGAATGAAATTAGACAAATTAGATTAATTACGTACAATTATCATATGAAGCTAATTTTAATTGGGACTACTCAAATAATTATTTTAAAATTATTCAAAGGCTCGGATCGTTTGTGTGAGACTTTGAAGTGGGCCTTACAAGACAAGAACACTTGACTTGCCCTCAAAACAATGTTGATTTTTGAGAAATTTTTTAGGGACTTTATGAATATTTTGCCGAAAATGTCTTTGAATAGAAGACAACCTGTTTGAGGCAATCATAAAATCTCTTTGCATTTAGCGCAAACAGTTCGACTTTTTTTTCCTCAAAAAATCATCGAGAAGTTACTCAGGGTAATTGTGCATTTAAGTCATCTAATCAATGTGTGTAGATATTTATTTTCGAGCTTGAAAGATATTCAATTATAATAATTTGTAAGGGTTAATGCATTGAGATATATGTGTATCATTACTTTTCTTTAAACTCTCTTATGACAACTGAATTTTGACAATTTATCCAACTAATAGACAGAATTATTTAAAATTCATAAAACAGGTGTTGAACTTAATTAGTAGATAAAAAAATAGTATTAATAATTGAAAACTTCATAATCATGTATAAAAAAGAAGTAAAATGATTTGAATACTGATGTTTGTCTGGTGATCTCATTTCTTTTTTCAAACACCCTTGTAATTTTTTATGAGATAAAATTAAACCAAATGGTTATCAAAAAAACAAATCAAGAAATCGAGATTTATTAAGTGGTGGCTTCTCAAATTAGTTATAGTTTAACTTAAAAGTATCTTCTTTTATATGAGCAATTCAGAACCGATTCATCATTTTGGAAGCACGTCTATTACATAGGAGTACGTAAGGACAGTGACTGGACAAATATTATATGCCAAAAATGTCGCTGCATCCTGTATTAATGATATTTTTTGTAATGAAAAATGTGGAGAAATACTGTGGTGCTCCCACCTTATTTTGAAATACCGTATCTCCGTTTTAACTTTTACCGTGGTAAAATACACAATATTAGCCATGAAAGGATGTAACAAAAACTACATAGGCACAGCAAAATTACAGAAGGCGCCGAGTACAGCGACGTGGCTTTTATAACAAAGCATAATTTTTTTTTCTTGTATGATGGATAACAGTTTTCAAAATGACGCAATATCTTCAAAATTACTTATTTTATAATGTCCCATATCATAATATTCACTACAAAAATAGTATAATATTTTTTTCTTCGATTGGGCACTTTATAGGATGGGGGACACTTTCCAATTTGTGGAGTGTATAGTTGATGGGAGACTGATTAAAACATATGAAAATCTGATTATTTATTTGGATAGATATCTAAAGTAGGTGAAAAAAAGTATAGATTCTTGTAAAAAAAAAAAAAATAGAGACGGGTTTGAGCTAAAACTCGTCGCAATGAAAACTAAAAGCTGACTTATTGCATTTCACGAGACAGATCACTCTCTCGCAACGCATAAATTCAAAAAGCCAACTTAAGTCAGTTCTAATTAGTTATTGAGTTTAAATCGGTTTGTGGAATGGAATTCGAGTTCAAGTCTTACCTTTGCAGAATTCAACTTGCCATTATTCTATTATCCTCCTACCAACTGCTACAAAAAATACAATTTCCACAAATTGATTGATGAACTAATGGGTACTTTAATTACTAGTCGATCGATCGATCAACATGAATTGGACATAAATTGATAAACTTGTAATATAGTATTTATTTCAAAGAAAAGGAAAGCAACATTTACATAAATTGGACAAAGAAAATTAAAAAAGGGGGTTCTTTGCTAATCCGTAGGAATAAAAACTGTGGCTCCCTTGCTAATCCATAGGTGCAAAGTCGGTCCGCGTTGCTTTGGAGAAAAGAGAGCAGAAAATTGATTTGTACATTTTATTAATTTTTTATATATAAATGCACTTCAAAATTTGACCTTCAACACTTAAAATTACACACAACACAGTTACAGTTACAAAAAAAAAAAAAAAACCCACCAAAAAGCGGAAAGTAGATTAAATTTATACGAATGTGGAGTACAAAAATCATTTTTCTACTTGTAACCTGGTTTTAAAAGTTTTAATGTATGGTCCAATTTGATAAAGATGATGTATCAATTACAAAGAACCACTTAATTAGATTTCCTAACTTATTTGACCAAAAAATTAAGATTATTTGAAGCTTTAATTTGTAGTTTTTTTTGGTTTATTTGAAGTTGAAATGTATCTATTATGTGGGCGTACCTCTATAAAATGATTAAGTTTATTCTAATAATAAGCTATTGAGGCTGTATTTGGTTAGATAGTTTATTTTAGTTTTAATGATGTCATAAGATATAATGAGTGAAGAGAGATAGAGATAGAGATAGAAATGAGAGAAATAATGATATCATCACAACTAAAACTAAAATTAAACTAAGAAACGAACAGGATCATGACGAACAATTTAAATTTTCATTTTAGTGTAAAAAATTTAATCAAATTCCTTTCTAACTTATTTTAATTGAATAATTCATAATCTAATAATTTGAATTTCTGAAGTACCAAAAAAATAATCTAATTTATAACTGAAAATAAACAGACAATTTTGAGTAGTATTTTATACGAGGTTGATTTCCGTTGCACCAAAAAAAAAGGGTAAATTACACTGACCTCCCCTGAGGTTTCTGACTTGTACACTGACCTCCCCTACTTTATCTGAAATAGCACTGACCTCCCTTGAGGTTTATATTTTCGTATCAAAAGCACCCTTCTACCCTTCCGACGGGTACCGACGGCGCCGGGAACCCCCTTGTGGGTATCCAATGGTCGATCCGAGCCGTTCATTCATTCTAGAATCGAATTCCGAGTGGGTCTATGCAGGAATCACCTCAATCGGACAGTCCTAAGTGCTCGATCCAAAAAAAATTGAACTAAATGGGGTGATTTTGGATCGAGCACTTAGGACCGTCTGATTGAGGTGATTCCCGCGTAGACCTACTCGGAATTCGATTCTAGAATGAATGGACGGCTCGGATCGACCATTGGGGACCCACAAGGGGGTTCCCGGCGCCGTCGGTACCCGTCGGAAGGGTAGAAGGGTGCTTTTGATACGAAAATATAAACCTCAAGGGAGGTCAGTGCTATTTCAGATAAAGTAGGGGAGGTCAGTGTACAAGTCAGAAACCTCAGGGGAGGTCAGTGTAATTTACCCCAAAAAAAAAAGTATTTTATACGAGGTGCAAATTTTTTTCCTTTTTAGTAGTAGAAAAGAAAAGGTGAAAAAACAAGAAGAAGAAGAAAATACAAACAGAGAGAGCAGAGTAGACTTGGACCAGTCTTCTCTTCTTCCCTTCCCATTTTCTCATTTCCCACGTCTCTCTCTCTCCTCTTTCTCTCTCTCCTCTCTGAACCATCCCAGAACCAGCACCATTCATTTCTAGGGTTCCAACATCGTTTACTTCTAAAGTCTTCGTCTTCTTCCCTTTGTACGCATATATACGTATTTTTCCCTCTCTTCTTTTTTGTATTTATAAAAACATCTCTTGATAAGTCAGCTTAGCTCATGCACCATCACCATCGGCAATTTCTCACCTCCTGAACCCAAAGAGGTAAAATTTTCACCCTTCTCCTGCATCAGTTTGTTTATTTTCTTTTTGAGATTGTTTTGGAGCGCCTTATTTTATTGAATTGGACGATTCATTGGTTTATTAGAGGTACTGGGTACTTGAAATCTTGATTATTTGAGAAAATATATTCAATTGGGTTTTTAATAAATAAATTTGAATGATACCTGTGTTAAAGCTGCTTCTTTTTTGAGTGATTCTTTCGACATAAGCAAGAAAGTGGTAATCAATACTTTTTTCTTTTTTCTTTTTTTGAAATTTTAGTTTATTTTTTGCCCAAGGTAGGAAAGAGGAGCCGTCAAAAAGGAGTTTTCTTTTTCCTGGTAAAATTTTGTTTGAACTAGCGTTTTTTTTTCTTTCTTGGGGAACAAATAGATCATCGGATTCTAGTCCTTGTTCCCTGTATTTAGATACGGTAATTTATTCTCTTACTACAGGGTCTGTTTGGTTGTGAAGAAATTTTTTTTTTTTTTTTTCCCCTTTTCCGACTTTTTGGTAATTAATTTGGCTGTTGTTTCTTTCGTTCTTTGTTTCATGAATTTTCTTTCACGTTGGTCTCGTAAGAATGCTTGATAAAGAATGTAAAAAGGGTTTTTGCTTTTCGTTAGATATAGAAGAATGTTCAGTCAAAAGTCTTCTCGATTCTTTATCTTTGCCTTTCCACTGGATTTTATTCCAGTTCATCGGATATTCTGCTGTTACTTTTGATTTGTGTTTTTGTTGCTCTGTGCTTTTTGAGGGTTTCTCATGTAATATTATTTGTGAATCTGCTGAAAAGAATCTCTCTGTGGAATCTTTGTGTTGTGGCGCTCAATAGCAGAGCATCTGGTTATTTTTATTTTTTAATTAGATAAAAAGGCAATCTTTATGAACAAGGATGGATGCAAGGGAGGGTTAGTCAGGGCTGTATATATAGTAGTAATTTTTTTGAAAATTTATAACTAAATAGGTTTGCCCGCCCAACTAAATGTTTTTATAGTATTTGCACAACCCACGCTTGAATCCTCTTTGCGTCTGTCCCAGTTTATGAAATTGCCTTGTGCTCAATAGTGATATCTACTTCTTACTTGATCCTCTTTGCCTTGAGAGTTTACCTCTGAGAAAAAAATTTCTAGCTTGAAATTTCACAATTTTGACACCTTTGAACGTGAAGCCTTTTACCAACACTTTCAGGGATTCTTATGGAAATTGTTTTCTGAAAAAATAAATGCACAGTAAGTGGTTTTCTTCAAATATTTGCTCCTCCTAGATGAATTATTTTTGTTCGCATGAGCCAAGTGATCATATCTTGTATTGGTCACTTGAGAGTTGTCTCTGGTTATTGAGAACCACCTCCTGCCATCCATTTACCTTTTGGCCTTCTGATTTTGTTTTTATTATGAGTAGTTTAAACATCATCTTGTGTTTGTGGATACTTTTCCTAAAGAATTGCTTCTCAGTATGAAAATTAGAACCTAGAACCATGTTTGAAAATCCTATTTCAGTTGAATATTCTCCATTTAGAAGCAGATACGATGCTACTGTACCTTCGGGGACATCCAATAAAATTGGATCGATACAGAGAAGATAAGATCCCACTTGGTGACTATGATCTTGTGCATGCATTGATTGCTATCTCCTCCTAACTTAGATGTCAGAATAAGCTTCTGATTCCAAATCAGATTTATGTGTTTGAGATGATATGATGAAGAGAGTGCCTTCAAATGGAGAATATTCAACTGAAATAGGATTTCATTGTCGTTCATATAAGTTAAACATATGGAGGGCATTTCCATTTCTGTGGGACATGGTGGGACTGATCGACCTACTTGGTTGCCGAATGCTACAAACATCAGATGTCCAAACCAACTGCCTGCGATAGTATAGAATATAGATAAATTCACCTGCTTCTTGGATCTCAATCCCTGTCTTGTGGCTTCCCTACCTAACTTCTCAATTCTCAGTCTTGTGAAAACAACTTTATAAACTTGCAGATAGCAGCAGGAAAAAGTCTCTCTCTTGATACTAGGCATTTGATTGCTTAAGTTTTTGAGGAGGTACTACAAGTTCCTTTTGGAGAAGATTAAAGGAATTTTGCATAAAACTTGAAGGAAATTTTCTGTTAAGAGTGATCGTAAAAGAAGACTTCTATGCTGACCTTTACCGTCATTTTCCCTATTTGTGAAGTGTTAGCGGACATTTAGACCTTTCAGACCTACAATATCAAACTCTCTACTCTCCAAGTATAGATGACTTTGGTTTGTCTTGTTAACTTGTAGTTATTAGACTAGTTCTTTGAAATCGGAAGTGCTATCTCTTGCTTCTGCAAATTTTGAAAAGTTGATGTGTTGTTTCTATTCTTGATTAATTTTTATCTCATACTTTGATGATTTTCGTATTGGACTTTCTATCTTTGTAAAAGTTAACCTCAAAAAGTTTTCATTGTTCCAACTTTTTTCCGTTGCTCTTTGTGGTTTACTATAGCTATTATAACTAACTTCTTGGTTGTTCCTTCCTTTTCAGGCAGTAATAACTTCTTGTTGCTCTTTGACGGCAGTCACTTCGATTTCCCATCTTCAACCCTTACCGATTTGTTTCCTTTGTTAAACCACCATGACCAATCTCAAGTTGGGAGTGGAGGTTGTGAGTGCCCACAACCTTATGCCCAAAGACGGGCAAGGCTCATCTAGTTCCTATGTTGAGCTTCACTTTGATCATCAGAAATTCCGCACCACGGTTAAAGAAAAAGATCTGGACCCTGTTTGGAATGAAACTTTCTATCTCAATATCTCTGATCCAAACAACTTGTCGAACCTCACTCTTGATGCCCATGTCTACAACTATGTAAAAGGACCTCAATCCAAATCCTCCTCCCTTGGTAAGGTTACGATCACTGGTACATCATTTGTACCCTACTCCGATGCTGTTGTTTTCCATTACCCTTTAGAAAAACGAGGCATTTTTTCACGTGTCAGAGGTGAGCTTGGCTTGAAAGTTTTTATCACCGATGATCCTTCCATCAGATCCTCAAATCCACTTCCTACGATGGAATCATCAGGGCTGCCAAATTCATACTCCACCCAAGCTCAAACACTTCCGAATTTTATCGCAAAACACATTTTGGAAGAAAAAGCAGAGTCAAGAGACACAAGACACACATTTCGTCATCTTCCAAACAAAGACCGTCCTCCTCCTCAACAACAACAACAACAACACCGTCAGTCATCTGATTCGATGATGAGGGAACCAATTAATTATGGGGTTAATGAGTTGAGCGCTAGACCACAAGCTCCTATGCGCATGTACTCTGGCACATCATCCCAACCACTTGAATATGCAGTTAAAGAGACAAGCCCTTATCTTGGCGGGGGCCGCGTTGTGGGAGGACGAGTTATACGTGCTGGCAAACCTGCCAGCACTTATGATCTTGTTGAACAAATGCATTTCCTCTTTGTACGAGTTGTCAAAGCCCGCGATCTCCCTACTATGGACGCTACTGGGAGCCTTGATCCGTATGTTGAAGTCAGACTTGGGAACTATAAAGGAGTCACAAGGCATTTTGAGAAAACCAAGAACCCAGAGTGGAACGCAGTGTTTGCCTTTTCCAAAGAGAGAATGCAGTCATCGGTGTTGGAAGTCGTGGTTAAGGACAAGGACCTGATAAAAGATGACTTTGTCGGGTTTGTCCGATTCGATCTCAATGATATCCCAACTCGATTACCTCCTGATAGTCCATTGGCTCCAGAATGGTATAGGCTTGAGGACAATAAAGGGGAGAAAAGAAGAGGGGAACTAATGCTTGCTGTCTGGATTGGCACACAAGCTGACGAGGCTTTCCCCGATGCTTGGCATTCGGATGCAGTCTCTCCCATTGACGGCTTAGTGGGGTCCACGCATATACGTTCGAAGGTCTACCATTCCCCAAGGCTGTGGTATGTACGCGTCAATGTAATTGAGGTTCAAGACTTGATTTTAGCTGACAGGACTCGTTTCCCAGATGTATATGTCAAGGGAGTGATAGGTAACCAGGCTTTGAAGACGAAACCCGTTCAATCGCGGACAAGAAGTGCATTCTGGAATGAGGATCTCATGTTTGTTGCTGCTGAACCTTTTGATGAGCACTTAATTCTCACAGTTGAAGACCGGATGGGGCACAACAAAGATGAGAGCCTTGGGAAGGTTATTATACCGTTGAACTCAATTGAGAAGCGTGCTGATGATCGAGTTGTTTATTCCCATTGGTACAACCTCCAGAAGCCTTATTCAGATGATGTGGAACCGTTGAAGAAAGACCACGATAGGCACGATAGGTTCGCTACCAGGCTTCATCTCCGCTTGTGTCTGGATGGGGGGTACCATGTCCTAGATGAGTCGACGCAGTATAGCAGTGATCTCCGTCCCACGGCAAAACAGCTCTGGAAGTCATCAGTTGGTATCTTGGAACTTGGCATTTTAAATGCTGATGCACTCCACCCTATGAAAACAAGAGATGGAAAGGGTACCTCGGACACATATTGCGTAGCAAAGTATGGTCAAAAATGGGTTCGAACCAGAACAATCATTGACAGCTTGAACCCTAAATATAATGAGCAATACACTTGGGAGGTTTTTGACACAGCTACTGTTCTCACAGTCGGTGTTTTTGATAGCAATCATACAATTGAAAAGGTCGTAAATGGACACAGTGTGAATGGACACAGAGACATGAAAGTTGGGAAGGTCCGTATTCGAATCTCTACTCTTGAAACTGGCCGTGTGTATACACATTCATACCCGTTGCTTGTCATTCACCCTTCCGGTGTAAAGAAGATGGGGGAGTTACATTTGGCAATTCGGTTTTCGTGCACGTCAATGATGAACATGATGTATTTATATTCGAAACCCTTGTTGCCAAAGATGCATTATGTGAGGCCACTGACTTTGACCCAGCTAGAAGTGTTACGCCACCAAGCCGTCAACATAGTCGCGGCTCGGCTGGGCCGAGCTGAACCCCCTCTTAGGAGGGAAGTTGTTGAGTACATGACCGATGCACATTCACACCTATGGAGCATGAGGCGAAGCAAGGCAAACTTCTTCAGGCTAATGTCGGTTTTCAACGGGTTATTTGCTGTAGCCAAATGGTTTGGAGAAGTTTGCATGTGGAAAAACCCCATCACGACAGTGCTAGTACATGTCCTCTACTTTATGCTAGTTTGTTTTCCGGAACTCATTTTGCCCACGGTGTTTCTGTACATGTTCCTAATAGGGCTGTGGAACTACCGGTACCGTCCAAAATATCCTCCCCACATGAACACAAGAATCTCCTATGCAGATGCTGTGAACCCGGACGAGCTAGATGAGGAATTCGACACATTTCCCACGTCGCGAGGTCCCGATATGATTCGTATGAGGTATGACCGGTTAAGGAGTGTAGCTGGAAGGATTCAAACAGTGGTGGGTGACATTGCGACCCAAGGTGAGCGTATCCAGGCGCTGCTGAGCTGGCGGGATCCACGTGCTACCACTATTTTCGTGTTATTCTGTCTCGTGGCTGCCACTGTGTTGTACGCGACACCTTTCCAGGTACTAGCTGCTGCAGCTGGATTCTACATGATGAGGCATCCAAGGTTTCGACACAAGTTGCCATCAGCCCCACTCAATTTCTTCCGACGACTGCCAGCCAGAACTGATAGCATGTTGTAAGTGTAGCTTCTGGGGGTTTACTGCAAATTTTTTTTGCCTTCTGATTTATGAAACTCTGTTTTGGTTGATGTTAATTTGCATGTGTTCATGCTTCCCCTGTAATTCTATATCATGGTTGTGGAATTTTGTATATACGCGTATGTGTAGGGTTCGCGTACTGGAAACAACAATATATGTTATATATAATTTGTGTTCAGCAACCTCAACATCCGTTTATTCTTTTGTTGTGTTTTCCTCCGTAACTTGAGGGTGTGGCGTATAAGGGAAAAGGTGGCTCCTTTTCTTCCGATCCCAAGAATAACCGGTACTTAGTTCGATAGAAAGAGTGTCCGATGCGACCATCTGAAATTCGTCCTATTCTTACTGTCATAATGTAGCTTGTTAGTACAAAAACTCTAGCCTGAGTTCGAAATCAAACTAGCTTACAAGAATGCATGAATTTTATCAAGTTTGCGCAATTGCAGGTAGATTTTGTATGTAGTAGCCTCAACCCAATTGGGTAAAACAAAAAGTTTCCTACTTACTGCAGGGTATCCGAGTAGTAGCCAGAAAAAATATTTCAGAATCGAAATCGGCAGTTAGTAGAAATTAAAAATTGAATCACAATAAGCTGCCAAAATCTCTTCTTGGAATTCCCAAAGGCTTCAGACGGTAGAGATATCAACGATAGTGAAGTGAGACTCCTCAACCACCATCGTTTTTACACTTCATCCGTTACAATAGATGGGTAATGTTGTTCAAGCGCTTCTGTCTTCCTTTGTTGGGGCATAAAGCTTGGCCGGGGGACAGTGTCTTAGCCATAGAAGGAAGTAAAAAAAGGTATCGAACTGTGGATAATGAAATCTGCGGCTTCTATCTCATGGATCCCTTGATAAAGTCAGGTTTTTGTTTTGTTACGCTAGACCTAGCTTCCCCTTCTTTTTATTTACTTTCAAGTTGAGAAACCAAGCACTTTTGTCGATGGTGCCACCATCGGTGTGTAGTCTGGATAGAATTTCTTATTGCATTCAGACGACGCTCCATACCCTAGTGTAAGCAAGGATGGTGCAGCGCATGTCACACCCGTCCATCCTGGAAATCAATAATCTGAATTTGCTGAATTTTTATTAACAGGTAATAAAGACTTTGACCAGTAATATAGCGTCTACGAATGCGGATCATTGAAAACACTTTTGGACAGCTGGGGATGCTGCAGGGTCCCCGGGTCCTACCCTGATATACTCTACATTAACATTAGATACCATTATATCAGATTGACACTTCTACGGTTTACACATCTGTTTAAACTGATAATAAAACTTGGGCCTCTCTCTGTTTCTCACCTCATGTATTTCTTGGTTGTCATCTTGTTGGATGTTTGCTATCTTGGGACTAATTTCGAGGCTTACATTGTGATGATAAATTAAGATACCCCAAACAATAAGTCAACAAATGGGTTCGGTTTGATCTGTTTTTATTTTTATTTCTGGCTACGTCTATTGGAATTTTGTATGCTTCTCCCATCCATAAGAACAATGAGCTCCTATTCTCTCACAATAACAAATATTCATGAAGACTTAAGGGCAAAATGTCCAAGATTAACACCTTCCTTGATAAGTTTTGCGATATGTGTTGCAGATTATTTGGTACAGTATCATTTAGAGATCCATAATTTCGCAGATTATTTGGGAGTACCATTTAGAGATCCATAATTTCCGAGTCAAATAAGAACTCTTTTTTTTTTTTTTTGTACATAGTAATTAGCAGTGGAGAGGGGACATCGAGCAAGATAATATTCAAGTGCTCAGTTTGCCCCTGTGCTACTTTAATTACTTGAACTTTTCGTGGTACGAAGAAAATAAACAGAGCACCTCATTTCCTCTGTCGTTAAACCAACTCAACAATATCCACGCATTGTGTTCACCTTGTTTTAGCTTATTCTTCTAATTCACAACAGCATGGGAGCTCATCACTGAAAACTGAATTTCCATTGAGTTGAAAAGATATTAGTACAACCGAATTGTCCCGGCGGGATATGAAGTGAGATCCCTGAAGCCCAGCATAGTCGGTGTTTTTGAGGGACTGAAGGAATTAGAATCCAGTGACTAAACAGCAAAGCATATATACAATGCCGATCTATCTCTAATAAAAATGGTCACTCGCGCATCAAATCAATGCCAGGCCAACCACCGACTGAAGAGATTGGAGCAATGTTGTGAATGGAAAGTGTACTGGCTGGAGCGATTGGATTGTTGGATGTCAAGCGATCAACATCTCCAGAACCTTCAAGGCTTGCCCCAGCTTTGTTCTTCGCTTTTGAACTACCCCACAAGAAGCTTCCAACTATTACCTGGAATCATATATCATCCAGTTTAGCCCCTACAAGTTGATATGACGGAATTGCTTCTTAGTTTTTACCATCATTTACTCGTGGTGGTACGAAAGCAAAATTCACCCAGCTAAAGGCTTCTACCGCTTGATAAATCATATACTACTATATCTCTGTCCGTGTTTGTTTGCCCACTTTCACTGTTTCACACCCCTTGAAAACTTTTACATATCTTTCAACACGAATCTCTAAAAATATGCAATATGAATCTCATTTCATATATCTCAATTAGTTTTATAATACGAAATTTTTTAAATCATGAAACCTATTATACATTGAAAGATATAGGCAATTTAAAACATGTTGCGAATGCCGAAAATGGACCAACAAACACAGACGGAGTGAGTACTTGCAGAGACTGAAAACACACATTGAGCTGATCAAATGATATTGAAGTGCACAACTAATCTGATGTCTAATCCTCCATCAACATGTTTACAATATACTGTTCCAGATGAACTCAAATCTCTGACCAAGAATGAAAATCAGAATATATTCGTAGAGAAGGAGCAGAAATCCACGACTATTTAATTGAAGGATAAAAATGAAATAGCACTGAAGAGAAGAAAAACGCGAGTGAGGAACGAATAGTGTAAATAGTGTTAATTAACCAAAGAGAACAGCACCTGAACTGGGCTGGCTGCAATCAGCACTCCCCCAACTCCGCCACCAATGACGCGACCATCAGGACTAGCAAGCAAGACACTTAGACCTCCACTTCGACCACGGGGCCCGCCATTGTCAGTGACCAAGTAAGAGCCAGACAAACAAATTATATCGAAACGCCCCTGCAAAGGTTTAAAATTGTAGCAACAAAGTTAGCTTCAGAGTGGCAGAAATGCAAAAGAAAAGTCTTTGCGAAATGAAAGGAGGCTGAAATGTCCGGTCATGTCATGCTAAAAATTTCCAAAGAGAGATATCCAACATAGCCACATAACATTATAGACAACAAAAGGAACAGGAGACTGAGATAGCAGCCAAAGCAATTGATTCAAATCTACGGATGGGGAGAATGCCATCCTCCAGAGATCGTATCACATACTACCTTAACCAAGAACTAGATCTTTGGGTCCGTATCAGCTACCAGACGTACTATGAATTCAACATGGCGAGAGCAACAAAAAAGTTAGTATATAAACACACATCGTACTAAGCATTCAACCTCATAAGTGACATTGCCACCAGATGTCAAGGGCTGACGAAGTGTCACAGTGGAAACGGAACCATTGGCTGATAAGATGCATATAGCTCGCGGGCCCTGCTGTGAAAAAGACATTATTTTCGTCGTTATGTCCTGAAAGTGCAGAAAAATGCTATCAGGGATGGAAAAAAAATGATGACACATATCAGGAAAGGTAAAAAGAGATATACTACAACTATCTGCCTTCAACAAGAAACACTGAGACTTTTTGCTTAGAAGTTGGAATAGAAGGCCAATAATTCAAAATTGATCAAAAAAAAAATCCATACACCACAATACCAAGACTAGAGAAGTATGTGAATGTTCAAGCAAGAGGCAACTTAAAGAACAAGCAGCCTCTAGCCGTCATTGTCTTTCAGTTTCCCTCTCTCTATGCTCTTCCTTGTCAAAAGAGCCATTTTATTTTGACTTATCCTGCTGAGATTGCTTGTAAGTTTGTTTAAGACAACCAAAGCAGCACGAAACACACAAACCATCGTAGCCATGTCAAGGTCCTTGCCCTGTTTCTTTTCTAGTTCCTTTTCACCCAAACATAAAATCTTATTATGGTACAGACAATAAAGGGAATTCCTCTGCCGATAAATTATACACGCCAACGTCCATGCAAATTTAAATACATTACACACCCCTTCATGGAAAATATTACAATGTAATTCAAACTAAAATTATCTACGGCATCTTTTTAAAAGTGCGTCCAGGGTCAAATCAATTAAGGCTGAGTTTCCACTACGGTATTTTCGGTATTCTTGAACTACAAGTTTTCAAATCAACAAGTCATTCTCCTCACATACATCAACCAATTTGACAATTTGTAGTCCAATAATACCAAAAATACCGCACTGGAAACTCAACCTCAGCAGTTGAGTAGCACACCCTCTGTGGACTGTTTCTTTAGAATTACTAACAGTCATAATACAAAACAAAGAATGTATGGCATACTTCTCCAACAGCAATGGTGATGACATGCGGACTAAAGCCCGTTCCGGCCGAACCAGGCATCAATTCACCTAGCAAAACAACAAACCATAAGCAAGATCATTCGAACTGCAGAATAATCAACTAAAGAAAGGAATGGGTGACAGCCAAATCATGCCTACATCGACATGGGAATTACACAGACGCCTCAGAAGACATTATGCCATTCACTATTGTGCACAAATTCAAGTGTGATCACCAAGTCAGGCATAATGCATGGAGAGATTAGTTTCAGTCTATATTTTTACCCCTCTAATTCACAACATAATTCCTCCTAATCTTGGGTATTTCATGTCCAAGCATCAACATGTTCAACAGTTGCTACCTACCGAAACAAAAAGTGAAAAATAAAGGTTGGCAGTTAAGTTTCTTCCTAAAATAGATCTTCATTTTAAGGTCCTTCTATTGTCAACCCACAATAAGCAAATAAGAAGACGAAAAAAAACACAAATTCCAATGTACTTTTTACACTTTTTATCCTATTTTCACATACTTTTATAAACTTTTCACACATATCACTACACTTATTAAAGCTTAACGACAATCCACTTGGCTGATTTTAGAATTTTCCATTATGTGGCCAACTCTATCACAATATTTAAGAAATATTAAATATAACATTGTCATGAAACTTCATAGTACATTGGATAAAAGACTTTATGAAATACAACCGCATAGAAGTTTACAAATGTGTATTCGTAATTGGAAAATGTATCTTGCAAATTTTAAGTTCTTTAGCATTCAAAGGGAACTATTCACGCTTATTGACGGGTATGAGCAAAATTCTAGTGTTAAGAGGAGTGAAAATTTATAATTTTAGTGAGATTGCTTCATAAGTAACCCCATTTAGTGAGATTGCTTCATAAGTAAACCCACTCGACCGTACATGGCTCCTCCATCCAAGGGAAAAGTGGCAGGCAGTACATTCTCACCAATTACATTCTTCCAATCATGTGCCATGTACCACTTTCCAATAGTTGAGTATATAATAACCTTTACTTTTCCATCCAAGAACCAATACTTAAATCTCAGCCATATTAAAATACACCAGTACTATGTTCAAGCCTAATAATATTCATAAACATGCTCACTAGGATCAACCAGCAATAACATTAAAAAAATGTTGAAATTAATCACTCCTAACTGAAACCTTATGCATTTCACTGTGTTTCAATCAACTCACCGAGGGACGCTACTTGCTGCTTTCGCCCGGACCCCGGAGGGCGACCTCTACCCCGCTTCTGGGTAGGGGTTGCAGTGACAGGAGGAGTAATTGTTTTGGGCAACAATGCCAATGACATAGCCCCGTCGGGTCCATACTTTCGCGGTCTTCCCCTTTTCCTTCTCACAGGCTGAGTTGATGGCACACCAGGTGGTGCACCCACGTTGATCCCGTGAGGTGAAACCAGTGGGGAAGAATCCATTGGCAAAGTTGATCCCATTGAATTTCCCCCAGTGTTAGATTGATAGGATAAATTTGGATCAGATAAGGGATGGGTGACTTGTGTTCCTTGCAGCCCAGACCCAGACATCCCTCTCTGCATATAATAAGTAGACCCAGAAAAAGCCATAGCTTCCCTTCGATCCATACATTTACAATAACTGAAAACTTTGACCCAAATCTAAATCCCAATCCAAGTCAGCAGCTTTTGGTCTAAATTTCGAAGTGCTAAATCCACTCCAAAGTTCTTCAATGCCCAACAATGTTTTCACAATGTTCTATAATCTCGAAAAGCAAAATAGAATGTGTTACAGACTTACAGTGAATACAAGGAAGATGATGCCTTTTTACTAAATATAAAGATTCAGAAGCAGTAAGAGCAGATGAATCCAAGTGGGTTTCATGGGAAATCACATTTAGAGCAATCAAGTGTTCGTGGAGGAAAGTTGAGCTTCATTTAGTCCACAAAATAGGATAAACTTGAAGAAACTAGAAACATGAGATCTTTTAGTCAACAAATAAAAAATACTTGAAAAACTATAACAAAAAAATTTTTGAGTTCTTTGAAAAGAGTAGAAAATACTACTGATTCAAGCAAAAGTACAGAAAAAGGGTAAACAAAACAAAATAAAGGGGGAGAAAATGGTTATGAATTCAAGGGATAAAAACTTAAAGAAGCAGCAAGAAAATCAAGGTAATTTACAGCTTACCAAATCCTAGAAAAGAGAGAAAATAGTACTTCATTTTCAAGAGAGATTGAACAGGTCCAACCTCACCAAACTCATGTGTTTGTAAACCTCAAGACACACCAAAAGCATTTCAAAACCCAAATGCCATTTCGTGAACCCAGACTGTAAATTTCAAGAAACAGACAAATCAAGATTAGAGTTTTGAATTGAATGATGGATGGGTGAAAGTTATGACTACTCTGTAAAAATACAGAGGAGACGCCATTGGTGGAATACAGCTTTTTTTACAAAGTCCTCATTCTGTCAATGCGTTCTTTTTTTCCTGGGACAGAGCAATTTGTCTGTTGTGTTCCCCTCTCTCTCTCTCTCTCTCTCTCTCTCTCTCTCTCTCTCTTGTATGTACACTTATGTTTTCTCTCTCCAAAACTGTGTGATACACTGGCTAATGTACTGGGGTTGTGAAGAGTGCTTCACAGGCTTCAGTGAGGTTTCACAGATAGAGAGAAGAGGGAGAAAAAAAAGAAAGAAAACTGGGAGCAGAAAAAGAGCGCTGGTGTATGGATGTGGATAAGACTCGGACTCCCACCATATCTGCTTTATTTATTTCTTTTCTTCCTCCTTTATTAGTACTGTTCGGATAGATATACGTACGTACTACGTGCGTGATTATATTAGGACGCCTGATCTAGGAGATACATCCCCACGCGCAGTCATTTTGTTCGTGTATGAACTACGTAGGATTACAAGTCGTGACTAACTCATGTACTCGTCTGGTACAGTTCTTAAATTTTTAATAATTGCAAGTGCTGACTAGCTTAATGCGATAGAGCTTTTGGATGTCCGACACTTTATCTCGGGATCAAATCTCATTCTTTTTTTTCCGTGTAATAAATTAGGTATGACAAAGGACAAAAAAAACAAAAACAAAAAGAACTATATATAGGATTAGGACAGCGGAAGATGAGAAATCACATGTTTCCTCTTTACTATTTCGGCTGAGTTTGCCATAGGTAATTGGTATTCGCATTCCCAATTTTTACACAGATGCTTCAAGCTATAATAATTTTTCAAAATTATCCTTTTTGCAAGTTCTATGGTTTACTTCAGGCACTCCAAAAAAATCTTTACTCTTCTCATTTACTTCAGGCAATCAAAAAAATAGATTTTTTTATCAGAAAAAAAACAAATAGTTGTTCAACTTCTTTTATTGCACGGCACTCTGAATTGCCTACTTCCATATGTAATATTTCATTGATAGAATCTTCATGCTATTGTATCATGTTTGGCACCAAGGCAACCTAAACAAGTGGTCTTTAGCTTATGATTGTAGAACCATCATTTTGTCCATGCAAAGTCTCTTAAGAGCTCTGTTGCTTTCCTCTCAAGAGTTCTTATAACTTTAATGATGCGTTTTGTTTGTCTCACTATAAGTGTTGAATGTATTGCAGTCGTTAAGAAGATATTGTGTCGAGCAGCATCAACATTTTCAATTGTGCGTTGTTTATTTTGGAGAATTCTGGCTTCTTCTTTCTTTCTTTTATGCGCAAAGTGGTGTGAAGCAATATGACATAGATACATGTTTAATGTTTGGAACCTAATGTTTATGTTGTGGATGTTTAATGTTTGGAACCTAATGTTAATTTTATGTTTTTTTTAATGTTAATTTTATGTTTAGAACATAATTTTTTTTGTTTAGTTTTGGTTCATTTTTCGGTTTTGAGTGTCTTAGTAAATAATGAGATAATTTGGAGGTAGAGTGCCTTTCGTAATTTTTATATCTTAAAAAAAGTAGTTTCGTAATTTCGTAATTTTTATATCTTAAAAAAAGTAGTTTCGTAACTTCATTAAATTTTAGAGTGTCTGCATAAAAAAAAAGTCCCAAAATCAGCACCCTATGCCAAATGATTTTAGCTACTCATTTGTTAAACTTAACAATGATTTTATTAAATGAGAAAATCATTTACTAAAATTGGTGAATTTGTTAAAATCATGGTTGATTTAACAAATGGTTGCTAAAATTATTTGGCAAACTCAGCCTTATTTTTGGCCTAGTCTTTAATACATATGCTATTGAGAGATGGACTAAATTCCTCCTAACTATTTCGTGAAATGTAAAAAATACCACCTGGTGGGTAGTGTTACCTTGTCATGTCCATACAGATTAGATTCCCTCCCCATCCATTACTAAAAATGTAATCAAAATCATCATTATCTCATCTTTATCTCTCTTTAATCAGACACAACACAATTAATTTCAGTATTTATATGTTACCGTGTGAGATTATACCATGAACCCCACTTGTTCTCTCTTTCGACATCCTTAATCTCACATTTCCAATCCTTCATAAAAATGATCCAACAATTAAATGAGAGTGTTATTCTCTACACATAAACTTTGCTTGGCTAATGTTGTAACGCCCCGATTTTCAGAAGCATTAATTAAGACAACTAATAAGGATTAATTTAATAAAAGAGTTTTCATCAGAGTACACGTTAGAAAACATGAAGTGCAACCCATTACAAAATACTTAGTATGGTTTGAGAAATTAATATTACAGATCTAACATTAAAAATAAAGGGGTGGGTTCTATAGATTAAGGTTCAACTCTGGATTTCACGGCTCCTCTTGAGCCTGATCTTCTGGAAAACCCTCAGTTCCAAAATAACTGTCTCCTTCGACACCAAGAATACATGTTTGATCACAGTCTAGCATAATACGTCTGAGTCGCGAAGCAACATCATAGTATTATACCAGGGTCACACAAAGTGTAACACCGTGAGCGATAAATCACTCAATAGCTAAACCCTTCCCGAAACCATAAATTACAATTAGAATGGTATATCATTCAAATAAGTAAAGAGCAATTTGAATTTAAATTACTATCCTTTAGCTCAATGAATTCTAGAATCTCATCCTTTGATAAACATCCTCCTGTATTAACCACTAAAATTACGACCAATCGTGATTCCCTCCCTCTTTGCTTGCCCTATCTAGGAGCCCAGATGAATGGCCTAAGTGATCTACTTAGTCAGATTCATCAATCGCTTCACAAAGATGAATTCCTAGGGTCTGTCGATACCTTCTAGGCCCATGAGGAACTATCTGTAACCTTAGGAGTATATAAACCGATCTGGTCTATAATACAAATTCATAAGGAGTAATCACATATTGCCATAACTTAGGGTTTTCGAAACTCTGGCTGTCTATCAACCATGATATTTCATTTCTCCGAAATCAACCAGCTGTTTGTCGTTCAAAATTTTCAACTCATCAATATCATCTGAAACCTTCATTTCCATAATCCCCTATCATTATTCCATTTATCCATTAACTTAACCGTCTAGGTGGTTTCTAAGTACGAGCACCAACCCGAGAACCTAATTGTCCATTCTAAGTTATTAGGAAATAATGTAAAATATCGGTCAATCATAATAAATCCTAGAATTGAACTCACATCTCTATGAAATTAAATCTATCTAACATATTAGGCATATAATAAGAAGAGGCATTGTGATCAATGCATTATATGCTAAATGTCCAAACTATACTTGCACAAGACGTTGATATTCAATGTAACGTTCATAGATAAGTTATTTATTTATTTATTTATATATATATATATATAAAAACAATGAGTAGTGATCTAGTCCGTGGAGTCCCGGATCTTCCCGACATTTTTTTAACGATCCGAGCCGTCCAATGTGTTCAAAAGGTGTTTTCAAGGGTCCACGCGAGAAATCTTCAAAAAAAATACCGGGAAGGGCTTGATCCAAGCAGTTTTCGCAAAAACTTTATATTTACAGTTTTTTGTGAAAAACTACTTTGATCAAGCCCTTCCCGGTTTTTTTTTTTTTTTTTGAAGATTTCTTGTGTGGACCTTGGAAAACACCTTTTGAACACATTGGACGGCTCGATTTCCCAAAAACAATTTTTAAAAGTATCAAAACACCGAAAAGGCTTCAATCCGGGAAATCTGGGATCCTTGACTGGATCACCGGTGTATAACTAATAGCAATAAAAATTGATTCAACTGTTAACATTTTAGAAAATTTTATTATTGACAATTCTTAGTTAAATTAGTATTAATAACAAGACTAGTTGGGTGTTATCGATTAACTTTCAAATAATGATAATAATAATAATGATAATAATAATAATAATAATAATAATAATAATAATACAAACTGTTTGAACTTATAACATTTTAGAAAATTTCATTGTTGCCCATCAGTATCTAGATAGTACTTATAAAATAAAGCTACCAGTAGGACAATACATACCTATGTAAGATCATATTAATTTTGTGGGATACAAAGTTTTGTGGTTTGGCAGAAAATTTTACAGACTCAACCCGGTTATTTCTTTTCCATTTCATGCCGCAATGCATACTTCGATCATTATATATGCATAAACACGTTCAAACCAAACTATGCATATATGCATTCAATTTCTACGTTAACAAACCAAATATACATAGATAATTATATTTAGGGAGGTGGGTTAACTACCTCAGTCCGAAGTTCTAGCACGCAACGGAGTAAAAGTGGAATTGGGTCGACGGTTAAGTCACACGGCAATGGAGCTCCTCCGATGGTTGGTTCGAGTGTGTTTTTGGGGTGAAACGGAACAGATTCAAGGCTGGTTTTTTGGGTTGTACTAGAGATAGTGTATTGGGCAGTTTTTTTTTTTTTTTAGTTGAAACGGGACTGAAGTGGAAAAGAAGAAGAGCGGGTATGAGGCAGTTATAATGTCAAGTTTCTGGGCAGTTTTCGGGATTGTTTTGGACTGTTTTATAGCAATAACGGGGCTGGTTTTGAGGACTGTTTATGGGTCCGTTTTGGGGGTTGTTTATAGCTCTAAATGGGGTTGGCAATGCTAGCGAGATGGAGGTGTAGAAAGTAGAAAGAAAATAGAGAAAAGTGGTGACACATTGCTCTCTCTCTCTGCCGTTTCTTTTCCTTTCTCTTTTGTTATCCGAAATATGGAAATGAGGAATTTCTCTTGTTTGTTTTAAAAAGAGAAAGGTGGAGTGTGGAGGTTGAGATGGAGTGTGGAGGTGGTGTAGAACACATGGGGGAGTAAAGGGGTTGACAAGAGGGGTGATGGGGGTGGGTATTGGCAGAGACAAGAGGGATAGAGGTTTGATTTTCTGGGGTAATTGATGGTGTGTGGTAGTGGCGTTAGTGGTTGGAGGAGTGGACAGTGGGGGAGGAGAGAGGGGAGTGGTTGAATGTGTATTTATACTTATGAGTATATATATGTACATAATATACATGTGTGTATATGAATATGTATGAGAGTGTAAAAAAATATATATATAAATAAACATATGTATGTAATATCCATATATGTGCAGTGTAAAAGAGTTAGGGTCTTGTGGACACCCCGCAAAAATTCTCCGAATGGTTTCGAAAAATATGATTTTGATTTTAGAGTCGCCAGTCAGATTTAAGGACCGCACCCGAGAAACCGATTTTTCAAAAATGACTCTTTTGCCCTTGTTTTGGAAGAAGCTATTACCGGCACATCGTTACCAAGATTTCTCGGGTTCGGGAGCTAAGTTACAAGGGGGGAAGGTTTTTAAGGCACCCCTCTTCGCCCTGTTGTGAAAACCGGTCTCTACTAAGTACTTAAGGGATTTGTAGAAAACACTTGCTTCTTAAACTCAAATCACATGAACAAGATAACAATGTAAAAATCATCACAATTAATCATATGAAAGTGGATGCTTGTGATCGTGTAGATGATATATCATGATGATGAAATGACATGAATGACAAAAAGAACAACTACAAACTATATATACAGTGGAACAAAAGCTTTTAAGGACCCTTTTGGTAAAATCAAATCTGATCCTTCCATTTTTATTTCAAGCACCTAAAAGAGTGCTTCAGGCACCTGAAGTTATGCTTTAGGCGCCTAAAGAAGAGGATTAGGCGCCTGAAGGGGGCTTTAGGCGCCTGAAACTGCTGCTTTAGGTACCTGAAGTTACTGCTTCAGGTGCTTGCTCAAATCCACTTTCACCTCTGTTTTGCTACTGGAACAGGTAAAATAATGATGTTATAACTCTGTTGAGAGGTAAACAAACTGGAAAGCTTCATCTAACAACTCATTTGTACCATGAAACACCATTTATATCTCACAAAAACATGTTTTTCATCCATTCAAATAGCAAAACAGAGATTTTCCACTCTTACATTCAAAGAAAATGACCTTCAATAGAGATTTCGTGAAAAATACATGATTTTAACTTCATTGATGGTCATTTTCCTTCTTAAAAAGTATGATTTTCACCTTTTTTTAGTGGAAAATAGAGAAAACAGTTTGCTCCTGGGATTTAATCCACCATCAATATAACTATAGACCAAGATAAGACATTTAGAGATGAAAATGAGTGAAATGAACTGACTGCTTCAGGTGCCTGAAGCCGCTGTTTCAAGTGCATGAAGCTGCTGCTTCAAGTGTTGAACGAAAAATACTCTTTTGATATATTTGAGTCATTGTAAACCCATTGTTGATATTGAGAACCAACATGAGACTACTGACTTCCCTCAAAAAGAACTTTTCCACACTAATTAGGTAAAATCACTACCTTTTGAGCTTGAAATGGATGATTTGAATGGTGAAAAAGGGTTTTGGATGGATGATGGAAGTTTGGTTGAGGCTTTGCTGTGGTTTTTGGATGTTTTCTAGGTGAGTGATGTGGTTAAATATGACTGATTTTTTCAGAAAAATGGTGGAACCCCTTCAAATGAGGGGTGTGGAGGTTTTTATAAGCCTTTAAAGGTTGGTTTAGGCCTCCTAGGAGTCATTTTAGGGGTTCAATTAGGCTAGACGCTCCTCCCTTTGTAGAATCAGCCAAAATCACATCATAATCATTACATCCCACTCAAAATTTAAAAATTCTGGAAAAATGCTTCAGGCGACTGAAAGGGCCCTTCAGGCGCCTAAAGGAGCCCTTCAGACGCCTGAAGGGGTGCTTCAAGTGCCTTAAGGATGATTCAAAGGGAGTGCTTCAGGTGTAAAAGGAATGTTCAAGCGCCTGAAGGGATGTGCTTCAGGTGCCTTAAGGATGGTTCAGGTGCCTAAAGGAAGTGTTTTAGGTGCAAGAGGAAGGTTAAGGCGCATGAAATAGGTTTGACGGTTTCTTTTGGTTTTTGGTTTGGAAGTGTTTTGTAGGATTTTGGATAGATTTCAATCATCCCTTATAAGCTCTAAAACGTGTTCGAAAGTCCATTTTCATCATTGGGAATGCTATGGATTTTCCTAGGCCCAAATTGGGATGTCTACAAGTCTAAATTGAGGTAATTAAAAAATACAAACATAATTAACCACGTTAAAGGAAATAAAGAATCCTAATTTTATAATAAAAATTTGGATTATTACAAATGTTTTAAAAATTTTATTTCGGAACAATTTTTGAAAAATTATTTGAATTAACTTAGGATTTTATTTTATTTTTGTCATATGATATACATCAACAAGAGATTAGTAGAAAAGGTAGTGGATTAATAACCAAATGGGGTTGTTCTATAATCCACATATAACTCAGGAATTCAAGAAGCCTTTTTTTTAAGGACTATCCAAAATGGCCTAATTAGAACAAAAAATTGTACTATCACCTTTTGGTTATCTATTTAAGGGATTGTTAAAGTTAAGAATACGGAAGTCCACGATTACATGTAAAAGATTGAATAAGTAAAACTTGTCACCTCACATTTTCAAACTACAAAAAATCTACAAAAATGGAGTATATGTATTTCATGAATTAAATATAAAAAGTGAGGCCCGCGGGATTTCATTCTCTCTTTTTTTTTTTTGTGTGTATTCAAATGCTTTCTATTTTTTATTATAACTCATGGTCTTAGTTTAAGACTTATAAGATTGCTCTCTCTTAGAATTGTAGGTTTAATTCCTCTTGCCAATAACTATTCGGCCAACTTCATCCCTCATTTGCAAGCATGTAAAATCAATTTAAGTGGAGTTATCGAGATTTACTAGTATTAAAGGACACACCCACTAACCAAAATTCCAACTACAACCTATTCAAATGCATTTAAGCCTCATAATCCTATGTGTAAACCCCATGTATTTGAGAGAGGGTTGTGGTTGATGTTGGTATAAATAAACACTATTGATTGAGATGAGTGAAATTTGGAAACGAGACATCTTACATCACTTGAAGGAAATACTCTGGTTGTGTTTGATTATATAATTTTGTTTAGTTTTGATGATGTCATGAGGTGTAATAAGTGGAGAGATATAGAGAGAGAAATGAAAGAAATGATGATGTCATCAAAACTAAAACTAAAACTAAACTAAAAAACGAACAGTACCATTCTCCTTTTATTTTTTATTTATGCAAACTTAAATTACTACTTTCTTTAACATGAAGAAAATTAGAATTACCGTTTCAGTAGAAAAAACGGTACACTAATTGATACAAGATAGATAACTATGAATTTGTTCAAGACATCCTGCATCACCCGAAAGAAATACATTCTCTTATTATTTTTGTGGGAAATGCTACAAACTACTCAATGGGTGGCGAAGTGAGGAAAAAGACAAGAAAAACACAATTCCCAATGCATAAAGTGGCTCAAAAAGTGATAAAGTTGAATTGGAAATTGTGTTTTTTGTGTCTTCTTCCTCACACATTCATCATGCATTGGGTGATTTGTAGCATAACCCTATTTTTATTCATGCAAACTTAAAAAAATTAGTACTTAACTACTTCCGTTCCTAAATAAGTGCCTTATTCCCTCTCTTACTATTTTTCAAATCAAATAATCAAGTGCTTCCGTATATCATTTTCCAAAATTTTTTACACCGAATTAAAGTACTCTCCGGTGCAAAAAAATTTAGAAAATAATACATGGAAGTTCTTGATTTTTTGATTTAAAAAATAATACTACTTTTCATGATGGACTTTTATTTAGGAACGGATGGAGTATCTTTTAACGCGTAGAAAATGCATTACCACTGGCTAATTTTCACTTGACTTTTGAAGACAAAGTCAAGTGAGCAGAGGCGCATCAGAAGCGCGTGGGCATAGAACCGTACAAAGAATCACGTGACAAGTGGACATTTGATGCGGACTTTACTGTCAGAAAACGGGTTTGGGCCCCATACCCGGATAGGGTTCAACATCGTTTTCCAAGTCAGACTTCAATATTCGGCCCACCACACCTTTTAGGATTCTGTTTGCAAGCTAAATTAGCACTTTTGCTCTCCAAATTGAAAAATAATGGGCTAAATTTGTTCACTTCACATTTTCAAAAAATATTTAAAAAATATTCTTTCTCCATCTCTTTTCTCTTCGATCATTAATTACATTTCTCTCTCTACTCATACGTCTCTCTCTAATCATTATTCTTATTTCTCTTTATGTCTCTCTAATTATTACACATCTATCTAGTTATTACTTTTTTTAAAAAATCCATCCAAATATTATCTCAAAAATATTTTCAAAATATTTCTTCTCAAAACTCTCAACCAAACAAAAGGAATGATTTTATATTTTTACCCTTACTTTTTAAAATTAAGTACAAACAATGTTGATGTTTCGAAGGGTATAAGAAGAAATAAAAAATACTATGAAAAGTGTAATGATAGTATTCCCCTAATAAGTTGAAATTCCGAAAAGAGATTAACAAATTGTGATGAAAAGGGTATAATTCTATGGGTACCGATGGTGTATAGATCGGTGCACACACAAATAAGTTGACATGTTCGTTAATTTTGAAATAAATTTTCTTTTTTCTTTTTAAAAAAATCAACTCAATTGAATAACTATAAGTATTACCAATGTACCAAATTCGATTGAAAATATATAAGATTCTGAATTACGAAAGAAAATTAAATGAAGCACTGTATTAAACCTCTTGAGATAACTTTTAAATCGGTCACTTGAAAAAAAAAAATTAATAAACAACTTTAGATTATTTGTATGGAACCCGTAAATGGACAAACAACTTTAGATTATTTATATGGAACCCGTAAATGGGCGCAGCCATAAATCTGTTCATTGTTCGTTGGTACCCATGGCCATGGTAGCACTGGCAAAAAAAAAAAAAAACAAAGACAAAGAAAAAGAAAGTGTACCAGATGAGAGAGCCAAATCTCACCATTGGATTATTTTAGTGGACAATATGAGTACTACTTTTTGTCACTTCTTCATTCATTATTCCTTTCATTACCTTTTATTTCTTGTTTTCCATTATCATGGACAAGATTGAATATCATTGGTTTACATGCAATATTCCTCCATTAATGGCCCCGTCCATTTTTGTGTGATGCTTTTGAGTTTGATGACTAGGGATCTAAAACTCCAACATCTACTATTTTCCTATAAAAAAAAATACTATAGTATTTGGACATTAGATTCAAGTGTTCACAATTAGTAAGTGTAGGGACCCCGGAGAATTTATCCGGCCGTTTATTTTAGGATTTCGGAATTAGTCGTGGTGTGTGCAAACTAACCCTGACTTCTTCTGAAACATATTATATTTAGGGTCCATTTAATAATCCTGATTGTTTAGCTTATTCTGAAGCATATTATATTTAAAAAGTAAATAAGTGAATAAACGTTTTTGTATCCGAATTTTGTGAAGGGAAAAGAAAAGGTAAGAAGAATTCCTTACATTGTGTTTTTCACTAACAAATTCAAGAATCAAGCCATACTTGGAATCAATTAAGACTGGTAAAATAGACAAGTCACTGTAAGAAAAAATTCATCTCCAGAAGAGGGAAAGGTGTGTAATTCAGAGAAAATGACCTCTGAGTTGAATAAGGAAAGAGTATGTTGGTTGGTGGAACAACTCTCAACCTATATTAGTTGAAGAAAACTCAATTAGGTATGGGTACTAGAACTCATTCCAAAGCATAAACAAGTGTTGGTTTGACTAAGCAACCCACATCCTATCAATGGAAAACTGTGTCATATCTTTACTTGTTTATTATGAATTCAGCATCAATCGCACAAACTGGAAAGGCACCATGGATTCCAAGCAACAATCAAGTACCAAATAAGAAGAGTATAACAGCTAACCCGAAGTGGGTGGTGGTGGTGGTGTTTCTTTCTCATAACCCCAAGGTCAACTGGTCAAGGGTTCGAGGCTCGGCAAAGAAGGTGCAGAAAACTACAATGCATTACCCAGGCAAGAACTTAAAATGTGTGTATTTGGACAAAGCTTCTGGCTCAGATCTGGGTTAGGGGATGAGCCTGCACAGCAAGAATCCACCGTCAGTGACTAACCGGCCGAAGTCAACCCGGAAGACACTCTGATGGTATAGTTAGCATTTAGAGGTGGATGGAAGTATAGAGCCTTTTGGGTTGCTTCAAGGTATAGGGTTGTATTTTATAGTCTCCTGGATTGCCCACCAAGTATCCACATGCTCGGCATGCGTGACTACTACTTCGGATGACATCATATATGATGTACCAAGTGTGGCGGTTATGCCCAATTGCTCGGTCCAGCCCAATGGTTTGCTCCGGCCCATTGACTTGCCATTTGAAGCTAGTGATGCATTGGGCTTTGCGGGACCTATTTTGGTTTGTCCCGCTACAGTAACCACAAACCAGTCAAGATTTTCATACTCTATATCGGTCTCACATCCAAGGACGAAATCAGAAACGCAATGGAGAAGCTCCATTCCAAATCCATACTTCTTCTCACTCTCCACCAATATGAAGACAAAGCTCTTCCATCCCAATATCTACCTTTTCTGCAAATTTACTGTTTTGAACGGCTTTCTACCCATTAACTTGAACTAGAAAATTCTACGTGGGAAATTATTTAGAATGGATTAGTATACTAGACTGGAGTGGCAGTTTAGGTGGTAGTAAATCCAATTACTGCATCGCCACATACATAGTACCTGTAAACTGTGTTTGGTGTTTGGTGATACTAACTAAAGGAACCCAGTAAAATCACTATCGATAACAGTGTAAAATGACCAAACTGAGAGCTATCCAACGGAATTTTAACAATCAAAGGGTTGAGATCTTGCTAGCAAGGCACTGACTGCATACCCCTCCCAACTCTATTGACTGAGAGCTATCCAAGGGGAATTTTAACAATCAAAGGGTTGAGATATTGCTAGCAAGGCACTGACTGCATACCTCTCCCAACTCTATTGACTGTTGACTCTTGTTGTAGGAGCTAATTGGCTCAAAACAAGACATGCACATCATCAATAGCTGTAAAACCACCTCCTAGCTCCTTCTATTAATAATATTTTACTAATTGCCTCATAAGCAAATTATTGTTTTGACCTATACACCAACCGTCTTCCACTTTTTAACCATAACGTGCATAACAAATTCAACTCAAAGTTCTATCACCGAAATTCCTTCTCCTTTTTTGTATGAGATGGGACTTGATCCGTAACACTCACTTCATGATCTGTACCACCAAGACAAGTTAACTAAGGCTTCATCACTCACCAATTTGAATATATGGGACTGCACACAGACTATCTGATAAAACAAAAAAAAAATGAAAGCATAACTAGTAACCACCAATCTAAAACTGAAATCCCACAATCATGAGAAACAGTATAATGGAGAAAATCACTTTTCATAGAAACCAAAAACTAGAAAAGGAAGTGTCATTGAGTACAGACTACAGAGGTAGATAAAAACCCTTTTCTTTTTAATATACATGTCGTAAAGTCAGCTAATGGTGCAAGTTGCAGTAGCAAATGGTGTGCACTTGGTGAAATTCTCAACATACGCTTCAATGACTAAGTAGAGTAGAACCTCATTTGTCAACCTCCATTGCTTGGGCAGCTTTGGCTTTTGCTAATGCTGTCAGCTTGGTCTTCAACTTCCTCTTCCCAACTTGGAATCCGCTTGCACCCTTCTTCTTATTCTTCTTGTCATTACCATCCACCTACAAAACACATAAACAAGAAGTTCTGTCATCAAATTCCTAAACAACAAGCCTCTCAGTACATTCCTAAACAAGAAGCCTCCCGATACACTCCAAACTCCAAAGCTAACTAAGATTTATCCAAGTAACAAGACACATAAATCATAATTTCCGTCCAACTTAATTCTTGCAGCCAAGCACTAAATTGCTCTCACGTATAAGTTACTCCCATAACCACGTAAAAGGGTGTGTTTGGTTGGCCAGACTAGACATGGGATTGTATTCAAATTTCGTGGAGCTACATTTTATTGGTGAGATTAAAAACACAACCAGCCCCTTAAAACACTACACACAGAAAACTTATGATAAGTAACTGTATATCCTCGCTACTAGTCCGTCCGACCAATCAAGCGGGCATTTCTTTTAATTGAATCAAGCAGATTACAATTCAATGCATAATCTAAAACCAGAATTCCAATAAATTATTTCAGACGTCATCCAGGAATTTAATCATAAACTTGCAAAACAGAGTAAAATCAGGGAATAAACTGAAAACCCATGATCAAACAACTTAATGTGATAGAAAGAGAGAGGGAGGGAGGATTACTTTCATCTTATTCTTCTTGGCCTGGAGTTTCTTGGCCTTCTTTTCTTTCTCTTCTTTCTCTCCTGATTCAACAGATTAAAATACGAGCAAACTGAATCAATCACAAATAAAATTAAAAATACACACAAAAACATAAATACATATGGTCGTTAATTTACTTTTGAGTTCGAATTCGTGCAGCCTTTTCCTGCGACCCAAGTCGTTCTTCTTCGACATTTCTCTCTCGCAAACAACTCCTCCGTGTGGAACACTAGAAACCCTAATTCCCAACTCTGTTTTTTGTTTGTAAGTTTAAACTAAAATGAGCTGAAAGCCCATTGTAATTTCTGTGTCGTTGGGCCGGACAGGTTCACGGATTTATCCATCGGATCCAGCCCCATAGCATTAACCGGAGCTAGTACCCCTTGAAAGGGTCCACCTGGACCACCTCCGACCCAATATACTGGTCCATCCGTTCCAAAATTTTAGTTCATTTTCTATTCTAACTTGATGGAAAAAAAGTTTATATCTTACAATATAGAAGCCTTATATATACAATATGGATCTTATTTTTGATAGATCTCACTGATTTTTATTAAACAAATTTTTTGAAATCTCGAAAAATATTTAGAAGATATAGACAATTAAAAAGATAATCGAAAAATAGAAAATGGACTAAAATTTTGGGACGGAAGGAGTATATATCATAGTCCACCTAACAATCTTTTTAGAAGTTCACTGAATAAATAATTAATCTTAAAACAAACTATATTGTAGTGAGCCAAACCATCCGCCTAGGGGTGTAGGGTGTTAGGGGTGTAATTGAGCTGAGCCGAGCTTTGCTATGCTCGAGCTCAGCTCTCTGAAAAATTAACCAGCTCGAGCTCAGCTGCTGGAGATGGGCTCGAGCTCGGCTCGCTATATTTTTGAACAGCTTGAGCTCGGCTCGCATGAGCTCGTGAATCACGTGAATGCTCATGTGCAAGCGCAAGAAGAGGTAGTGCAATATACATATAGGAGTTTTTCTGAAGAAGTTCTGTAAAATACTCGATGTTTGACAAAAGACTTTGGGTGAAACTCTTCTTTGTAGAGGAACCAGTGAAACTCACAAGTTACACAAGTCCCATACCGGTGAAACAAATGTCCAGCTACCATCCCCCTCCTTTAAATACACCCCCAACCCCTTGGGGGTAGAGATCATGCATGCTATTGCTATAGACATGCATACATAATGCATGTATGTATGGCATACAATGGCTCGTGAGCTAATCTGAGCCGAGCATACAGCAGCTCGAGCTCGACTTGATAATTTGACGAGCCAAAAAAATCAGCTTGAGCCCATTCGTTTATTTAGCGAACTGAGCTTGAACGAGCTCTTAGTGAGCCGAGCTTGAATGAGCTCTTATCAAGCCAAACCGAGAGCTTGAATGAGCTCTTAGCGAGCGGAGCTCGCGAACAGCTCGGTTCGCTTACACCCTTGATCCACCCAAAGGGGCCTAATAGATTAGCCCCTTAAGAGGCTGAGCATTTGGGCCGAACAATTTGCATTGGGCTGGCAAGAAAGTGTTGTCTGTCATGCATAAACCCAAATGCCAAGATTTCTGAAGTTGGGCGGGCTGGACTGCCTGGGTCGAATAATGTTTGACCCAAATAAATAGGGGGAGTCTGTGCGTTAATTGGAGGTTTAGTTCAGTCATGTGGCTGTCACACAGCACTCAGTGCATCACGCACGACGTATTCAATAAGTTGTTAGATCAAGTGTATGACGAGCTTATTTGGAGCCCTAGCTAATTCACTTATATATGTATAGTTCTGACTCTTATAGGGGTATGTTGTTACTATTCACTTAAGGTCTCGTTTGATTCGCGGACTAAAATAGGTAGGATTAATTGTCCTGGACTATTTGTACTGAGACTAATTTAGTATTAATCCTCACACAATCCTCTGTTTGATTAATGCAGGATTAACATTGGGATATCCCATGTTTTGGTCAATCCCATGTTTGGTTCCCTAAACTACATTTCGAGATTAATTTCAAGACTCTCTCTCTCGAAATAAAAATAAAAATGTTATTGGCTAATACAATTCAATTTGCATCCATAAAAATCAGAAATAAATGGGCATCCCATTTTGATTTACTAGGATATAAATTTAAAAAAATTCAAAAATAATAAACAAACACCTACTGGAATGAGGAAGAAACTAGATGTGAATGTTTGAGATATACTGGGAAAATACCAAAACTTGATATACACAACAAACTAATGTTGAATGCTTTAATTGGCGCCCAAAAACCCAATAGATCTGGGTATGAGTGGTAGAGACGATGACAATTTTGTAACATCTCAGTCTTCCCTCCATGTATTACACAGTACCATACGTATTGGACTAAAATTGTCCTAGGATTGTTAATCCCATCCTATTTTTCAAGAACCAAACAAGGGGCTACGCAGGATTAGGTACAAATAGTCCAATCACAGGTACTTAATACCCGAATCAAACGAGGCTGAAGTGCTTACTAGACTATAATCGGCTACAGGTTAAGATTGTAGAAAGACAAACTTTCTCCATATCCAAACTTGATGTCGATGGTCGGGCCATCATGCAGTGGGCTTTAAGTAATGCAAACCAGATGAGATGAGCTTTGTCAAGTTAAGCTTGAGCTCATTTACTAAATAAAAAAATAAAATAAAATTTGCTGGAGCACGACTTGGCTGCAAATGAGCCGAGCCAGAATTATTTACTAAACGAGTCAAAATGAGTTTTAATGAGCCGATCCTTGAGCTACTCAGTTCGTTTGCACCCTAGCTTTGACGGTGTTCAAGTAAACCTCAGCATGGGGTTCAAAAAATGTAGTAATAACTAAATTTTACAATTTTTTTTTTAAAAAACACTTTGTTTTTCTTAAATAATATATGCACCAAATCATGCATACAACACTGAAATAAAATTAAAATTTACTTAAATTTATAATTAAGTAGATCATATAACTCTATGAAATAAATAAACTAGGCCCAATAAATTTTCAATCGTAATAGATATATTCATTTTGTACATGGGTTTGGATACAATAATTTGTTGGGTTTTTTGGGTCCACCCCTTAGTGGGCCCGGTTTGACCTTTGGGCCGGGATGGCCTAGTTTGTGTTTATCCTTATTAATTGTTCTAGGGTTCATTTGTATTGGTGTGTGTGCACATTGTATGAGTGAGGGAGAGAGCAAGAAAAAGGGTGAGACACAAAGAGGGTGAGAGTTTTTGTAGCTATTGTCTATGATAGTGAAATTTTTCTCTTGGAAATTTGTGCGTGTCTTTCTCGTGTTTATTACTTGCATGCGTGTGCGGTGGTGTGTAAAATCTGGGCTAAGAAAAACAACATGGTATCAGAGCTAACGGTTGGAGTACACATTGGATTGCACAGACATTATTGAAGTTGGTTTCGACTGGGTTATGATCAAATCCGGTTGGGGACTTGATCGGACAAGCAAGGGTGGTGCTTCTCTCTCGGACGAACTCATTGGTGGTGACCTTGTCGGTTTTGGTCACCGAAACAGTGCTCACGGCGGTTTTGAAGATTGACGGATGGAGGCGAACGGCTGGACGGACAAGGCTCAGATCAAAAGTGGTTGGATAAAAGTTTTGAGAACACGGTCGTGTGGGGTTTTTCAAGACAATCACAACGGTGGTCGGAACGTCACCGGAAACTTATCCACGCTCCCTCACGCGCCGATGCAATATTGCGAGTGAGATCCACTCGCGGATTTGATTGCACGCGCGGCGGCGGCTGAAAAAGGTCTAGGGCTGACGTCATCAAAGGTTCAGGGAGGTTCAGCATGAGGTTCAAATGGGTCATAGAGGTCGGGGTTCAGGGTCAAAAGGTCAAAGACCATGTCAAATGGGTCAAAGAGGTTAGATAGGAGGTCAAAAGGGTCGAGCCAGAGGTTCAGGAGATATTCGGACCGGGTTCAGACCGGATCGGACAGGGAAGTGGTCCGGTGATAGACCAGTTTACGTTTTTTGACCGGTTCAGTGGTGTTTTGACTGGTTGTTGGCCAGTTCGGACCGATTCCCGACTGTGTTCAACGTTTTGGATCCAATCCCGGGCTTGGTTTGCGGAGATTTGGTATGGATTTTGACGGTACGCTTTTATTTTACTGCTTTAAATCGTTCCGGGGAGTATCAAATCAATTATGGGAGTCTCTGGAGGTGCTAAGATTATCTTTATTGCTAAGATGTCGGAGTTTAACGGTAATATGAATTCTATGATCCTATTGACGGCTACAAATTATGCGATTTTGAAGTCTCGGATGGAGGATATGCTTATTCTGAGAGAGTTATATGAACCTTCAAATCGACGAAGGTGAAAATCAAGGATTGGAAGAGTATGAACAGGAAAGCAGTTGCCTTGATTCGCCAGTGTGTTGGACAGGAGGTTATTCATCATGTAGCTCAGGAGACAGACGCTTACGCTCTGTGGCAGAAACTGGAGGGGATGTATCAGTTGAAAACATCTCGGAATAAGGCCCTACTGATGAGGAGGCTTGTAAATTTGAAGCTCCGGAGTGGAGATTCGGTTGCTGTGCATTCCAGTGAGTTTCAGAGTTTGGTTAATCAATTGTCTAATGTCGGTTTGAAGTTCGATGACGAGTTGCAGGCTCTTTTGTTGCTCAGTTCACTACCGGATAGTTGGGAGACTTTGGTGGTTTCTCTCAGCAACTCAGTGCCAGGGGGAAAGTTATCGATGGAAATGGTTATAGATTCCATATTCAACGAGGATGCGAGGAGGAAAGAGATGGGGACTGAGCATGATGAGGAGTGTCGGGCACTAGTTTCGAAGGGTAACCGGGGAAGAAGCCAAACAAGAGGAAACATGAAAGGGAAAGGAGGCGGCAATCGTTCACAATCGAGGGGTCGAACATTTACTTGCTATCACTGTCATGAGGAGGGGCATATCAAGCGGAATTGCCCCAAGTATAAGGCAAAAAAGGGAGATGACCAATCAAAGGATGCAACGGCTGTGGTTCAAGACAATGAGGATCTATTGTTGGCCGTGTCAGACACTATGGACGCAAGGAAATTAGATTGGGTACTAGACTATGGGTGCTCATATCACATTTGCGGGGATGTATCACAGTTTTCGGAGTATGAGGCATGCGATGGTGGTAGTGTCCGGATGGCAAATGATTCCACGAATCGGATTGTTGGCAAAGGGATTGTGAAATTTCGAATACCAAGTGGGAAGACTGTGAGGTTGACGGGTGTACGACACGTGCCGGGTGTGAGGAAGAACTTGATATCTCTCGGGATACTTGATGAGAGAGGATATAGTTTTTCAGCCTTTGGTGGAGTTCTTCGGGTTCTTGACAGAGAGTTGTTGCAGGGTAGGATGATTGGTGGACTATATCGACTCGTGGGTTTAGTCGTGACTGGAGGGACTATGGTCAGACTTGAGACAAGCGGTATAGGTTGTTTGGTTGGGGCTATGGTCAGACTTGAGACAAGCGGTATAGGTTGTTCGGTTGGACAGGGGAGCCAGTTGCAGACGCGCACACGGGGTGAGCAGGCTTGTGCTAGTGTTGTGTGGGATACAGGCCCGAAATGGAAAGGGCAATTGGTGCATGGTGTCCATGAGGAAACCCAGAGGAAAGAAACGGTAAAAGTGGGAGCTCCAATGAAGAAAAAAGGTTTATTTCGCTCTTCAGTTGGTTAGTGGTGGTGGTTCCTTCAGAGTTGTCAAACACGGGAAGAGGGACACGATCACCACGGTCGTCGAGGCGGTGAGCTTCGGATGGCACCCCGGTGAGGGGGTGCGAGCACCTCAGTGAGGGGGTGCGGATGCTCCAGTTGGTGAGCAAGGACATTTCGGTTGGAGATGTGAGAGTGGATAGCATCTGGTTGAGGGGGTGCAGTACTCGATTTTTTCGGTTCGATCGGTCGCGGATATCTAGCTTGCAAGGACACATTCTTTCGGGTGGAGTATTCTGGTTTGGGATATGGTGTAGCTTGACTGGTTAATGACACAGGCGCTCTCGCTAGTGTGGCGGATCAGAGTTGGCGGCTTGGCGTTGCTGCAAGATCAACAATAGCCCACTCGGGGTGGAGGGGGTGATTGTCGGGTTTTTTGGGTCCACCCTTTAGTGGGCCCGGTTTGCCCTTTGGGCCGGGATGGCCCAGTTTGTGTTTCTCCTTATTATTTGTTCTAGGGTTCATATGTATTGGTGTGTGTGCACATTGTATGAGTGAGGGAGAGAGCAAGAAAAAGGGTGAGACACAAAGAGGGTGAGAGTTTTTGTAGCTATTTTCTATGATAGTGAAATTTTTCTCTTGGAAATTTGTGTGTGTCTTTCTCGTGTTTATTACTTGCATGCGTGTGCTGTGGTGTGTAAAATCTGGGCTAAGAAAAACAACGTAATTTTAGAAAAACAACATAATTTTAAATATGTTTTGATATACAAATATTTAAATATTTTTTTGTCACCATTAAATTAAAATTCTAGAACGGCCACCAGTTCGGATAATTCGAATGAACACAACCCAAACCAACATGACTATCACAAAAAGCACATTGAACTCCAAGGATTTCACAAGATCCAGGCTGTGACTCGCACCCAGTCCCAAAAGGACCCTGCTGCTAATGGTACAAAAAAATTGCACATAAAATGTACAAATCGCTCTCGGGGACCTATTTTTGGGTTCCACACGAGTGATTTGAACTATTCATTATTCTAAGAATATTTTTTCGAGGGGCTCAACAAAATTTCAGCTCAATCGGACGGTTAAAAGTGGTTGAACCAAAATCACACAGTTTCTTTTTGAATGAAACGGTGTGATTTTGCTTCAAACACTTTTAACTGTTCGATTGAGCTGAAATTTTGTAGAGCCCATCGGAAAAATGTTCTAAGAATAATGAACGATTCGGATTACTCGCATGAGACCCAAAAATGGATCCCCAAAAGCGATTTGTACATTTTCTATACCCATAGATTACCAGTCCCAAAAAACAGATTTGACAATCATTGGAATTCAGAAATGCACCACTTGCTCAGCCAAATAACTCCTTATTCGTCACCCAGACGGCGCCGTCTCCTTTTATCTTCGTGATGGGAAAATTACTTATCAAACATAAAATAACAGACAGAAGAATGATTAGGACGGCGGTGACGGTGGGGACCTTCGAAAAGTTGTAAATTTCTATGATGAAAGCTCTCACTTTTGATTTATTTAAAATAAAAGAATACCCACCCAGACACAACACATGCATCCCTGCATCATCTATACAGAGTGGCATAAACAGCTTGCTTTAAAGTGCGTGTATATTTTCATTCTTCTTAAAGTTCTTCAGGTGACCGTAATTGGGTACTCATTTGTTTTGCTTTTTCTGTTGATCTTTTTTCTCTTCTTTGGCAAAGCTGGTTTCTTTTTTGGTTGCTTTCAAGAAGCACAGAATTCCCAAAAGTGGCCGGTTCAATCAAGAAAACAATCGAACATCACTGTGTGTGGCATTGTTGATTTTTTGGCGCCAAAATTTGGATCGATTGGGAGTTCTAAAAATGCTTCGAATTGATCGAAGTGGGTGTTGTTTTTTGCTGCGAATTGACCGAAGTGGGTGATTTATGAGATCATATTTTCTGGGTTTTTGGTTTGGAAACGTGGGTTGTGCTGCTTATGCAGTAATTTTGATCTTCATTCAGTTGATTTGGAAGGAGGAGAGTCTCTGAAAGGTATGCCTCTTTTGTGGTCTCATATGCAATTTTGAATGACTTTGTTCTAATTCTCATTAAACTGGCAAGTTATGATTTTCAGGTTGCTTTTGTTTAAGCTATGGCATCACTTTATAACAAATTGCATTTACTGGTCTAAACAGTAACCGGTGGATGTTAAAGTTCAGCTGATTCTGCTAATATCCTTTAAACGAAAACTGTTTCGGTTTTTTGAGAACAATGTCGCAAAGTTGAGTTCTGTGTGCTTGTTTTTACAGCCGGAAGAAGATTTTCGAGTACCCATGAAGCTATAGCTAAATAAATATACTTATGTTTGAGTAGAGGCTTTTCTATACAGAATAAATTTTGGACTAGTTGAATCATATAGTTGCAATCCAATAAACTTGAATTTGATAGACAACGTGTAAAGGATTAGTTTTACTGGGTTTGATTAATAGTTGTTATTGGCTTTTCGAAAAGAAAAAATCTGTAGTTGATATTGTACTTGGTTTGACAGACGCACAATTGGAGGTGTCTGATATTCACATGGGTTCACAGTGCTCCAGGCCCCTGCTATGTTGCCGTGTTTCCAAACATAAGGCGTCAATGCTCGAGGCACCTGTTGACGGTATGCTAAATTTTTTTTGTTTGTGGTTATTAATTTGATGTATCAATGTTGAGTTGATATTTTTGCTGGCAGTAAATGAAGAGAAGGAGGTCAGTCACTTGTGTTCATTCCGTGAATTCACCTTTGAGCAACTAAAGAATGCCACTTGTGGTTTTGCGGCGGAGAATATTGTGTCCGAGAATGGTGAGAAAGCTCCAAATGTGGTTTACAAGGGGAAGCTGGAGAATCAGCAGAGGATTGCTGTCAAACGCTTTAATAGAACTGCTTGGCCAAATGGAAAGCAATTCATGGTAAAGCCATTAATTCTGCTTAGTAAATTTATCTTTCACGTTGGTTATACACTACTATTGCGTTGCTTCTTTGTGGATCATGATTTTGCAGGTAACACATTTTTATCTAGGTTCAAATGGTAAGGTTTTACAGTATTGAAAATGTCATTCTTTATAATGGTCACACGGAGTTTTTGTTTAGGCCTAAAATCTACCCTTCCTTGTCATAATTTTTTGACTTGTGTAAAACTACAAAGTTTTTCTGTTTGTAAGGTAATTTTTGTTCTATTGTTTATTTGCTTCCCATTTTGTGCAAAATATTCCATGTATGATGAAACGCTAGTGGTTCCACTAGTCTAGCTCCAAGTAATATTTGTTATTTTCCCTTTTAAATTTACAGGAGAAAGTATTTGTGTCACTATTTCATCTATTTTTCGTTGAGCTAAGATGATTAGCATCTCATGCCAGAATCAATGTTCTTTGATATGCCTTGAAAGGTTGTCAATACATCCACTATTCAATCTTTCAAGAATATAGCGTTGCGACGTGAGTACCTTACTTAAACTTAATTGTGCATTCTTGACTATGACTGTGTTTCTTTGGCAACAACAGGAAGAAGCAAGGTTGGTCAGCCAGCTCCAAGGCCATAGGTTGGTAAACTTGATTGGTTGTTGTTGTGAAGATGATGAGAGGCTGCTTGTAGCTGAATACATGCCCAATAATACACTAGCAAAACACCTGTTCCACTGTAAGTTTTTTTAGCTTAGTAAAATGCTTTTTTGGCATCTGCTGTCATCTTGTTGCACTCTATGAAATTTATGATTGTCATACTAAAGAAAATGTCTTGGAGAAGCTATTTACTTTTTTTTCCTTGTGAAGGTTTCTGTTTTTTGTTTATGGGATTGGCAAAATATCTTGCTTACACTTGAAAATGAAAGTAATTTTGAATAACCAGCAACTGATGTAGCAGTTGGGAGGCAGAGCCTTTACAGCAGACCTGTCAACGCTCGGAAATACATCTCATTGGATGTATTACTCGTGGTTACATTTCTGTTTTTGACACTCACAATTTTCCTAATTTGTTTAAGCATGTTCCACTAATGTTTGTTGTTTTCTCTGGTGTCAATTATTGCTGTATCTTTCAATTAGCTTAGTCAAATTGAATATCCATTAACCTCTGGCAAGATCAAGTGTCATGTAGTAATTGAGTGAGAACATTATGCTTACGTCAGGGGAAACACAACCTTTGAAGTGGGCAATGCGGTTGAGGGTGGTTTTACGTGTTGCGCAAGCTCTTGAATATCTTACAATCAAAGGCCGTGCCCTTTATCACGACCTAAATCCTTACAGGGTATTATTTGATGAGGTATATAATGTATATATCTCCATAGCGTATATTTCATTAATTTGGACCTATCTATTTTGTTGGGCTATTCATGGATCCCTGTATTTACCTTCTAGAAGTTTGCAGGACGGAAATCCTAGACTTTCATGCTTTGGCTTGATGAAGAGTAGTGGGAATGGAAACACTTACAGTACAAATTTGGCATTTGCTCCTCCTGAGTTTCTTAAAACTGGTATGTGTTGTCTTGAATTGAACTTCTGTAGCAGTAGTGACTCCGGAAAACATTATGAAAAACAATTCCAAGTGCATGCGTGGATGCTGAGTTTATATGTCCATGGAGATGGACTTCGGGTTGAAATTTTTTCTTACTTGTGCTAAAAATAGTATTAAAATGAAGGATACTTCTTTTGCTGTCGTGGGAATTTTTTTTCCTGGTACAAGATTTCCTTGGTCTCACTCGTTACTCTATCTGATGCGCTTTACTATCAGCAATGATAAATTTCATGTTTCACACTCCTTTCTTGCTTGGTTATTTTACATTGGTAACCTTGCTTTGCATGTTGGTTTTTTTGCACAGGTAAAGTGACGCCAGAAGGTTTAATATATTGCTTTGGGACTCTTTTGCTCGACGTTCTTAGTGGCAAACATATTCCCCCAAGCCATGTAAGTCTCTGCATCTTCTCTATCAACTTATTGATAGACACAATTTCTTGAGTTACTGCAGTTACTCTATGCCGAAGGTTTTTACAGTACTAAGAACTGTTAACAGTCTAGAGCACCTCCAAAAGCTTATGTCTATTCTGGATTCCGTATCAGTACTTGTAGTTATAAGTAGTTGTGTCAATGCTGCTATTTAACCAAAGACCAGGGTTGTGGTTTGGTTCTTTCTTAATGTATGAATTGCTTCGCAACTTGTGCATGGGTTTCCAAATAAACTCAATCCTTTCTGTTGGTTTTGGGAGTATTGAAACCATGAAAATAGGTCAAATGGAAAATAATTGAAGAAGGCTCCTATGTAATGACCTCAGGCAAACTGAAGTTCTAGAAGCACCTATTTTACCAATCATTTAGAAAAACAAAGTCCCTAAATTCAAGATATAATAACCATTTAAAGTTTTCGTGATGCATAAATCCCTTTCAAAACGTTAGAAGGGCATAATATTTGGAGATATTCCCATCAAGCTAGTGATCCAGTTTTCAACGCACACATTGTAGAATTCCTTTATTAATAGGGATAATGTCCATTTCATGGATTGATTATGTTTCTTGAGGGTTATATTATAGATTTTCTGCTTAATGCTGGGGCAATTGAACCAGGCCCTTGATCTGATACGGGACAGGAACCTTGACATGCTGACAGATTCTTTCTTGGAAGGACAGTTTGCCATTGATGCGAGGACTGAGTTAGTGCGTTTAGCTTCTCGATGTTTGCAATATGAACCCCAAGAAAGGCCAAATGCAAAGTCATTAGTAACTGCTTTGACTCCCCTTCACAAGGAAAATGAGGTCAATTGCACTTTTATTTTTTTGTTTGATTCTGTTAAAACTAAATTCATATCATCCCAAAGCAACTCAGAAATATTGTAAATTCTGGAGTGTTTTCTTAGCTTAATTTAGATGGTACGATGCTTCTAAAAAAATTTAACTTCCTATGGCTGCATTGTATACTTACATTATTGTGCTTTATTTCGGCATGTTTTGCCTCACGTTTGCTGTTTTATAGTTTGGCTTGAAAAAAAGCAAAATATTAGGCAGGAAACAGAATTCCCCTAAAACAATGAAAAAAGAGACAAGAGAATTCTCCTTATTAGGGAGAGGCAACTTACTTTTACCCCTCAAAAAAGATGTACCAGTCCCCTGGAATAAAGGTTTCCTCGGCAAAGTAAGACACAGCTACTATCAAACTACTCAGTTAATATCAAATTACTTATAACAAAATTACTAACCTGGGCACTGAATAAATGTTAGTTACATAGATGTTAATCTTGAACAAATTTACCAAAGTGCTGCACAAACTAGTAGAGATTGTCTTGCAAATACGGGACACCAATTGGATTCATCATTAACGGTGATCAAAGAGGATCTGGATAGGGAGTAAGGAGTAAGACCATTAGGTGTATAATTGTGGAACTTGGCAGGAGATGTGAAACATACAGATAAGATAATTTTGTCGAAGGTGTTGAGTGAATGGGAATACAATATAGAGTATTCAGAAGCTAGTTAACGCATCAAAGAATTTGGCCCACTACTAGCATTTTACTGCTGAAGTGGGGAAAAAGTAATTCCGTCACATATTTGCGGTTGTAGGAATAAAGTTCAACATACTCAAACTAGACAGTTAAAACAAGACATGCTATTTTAATAAATGCAGAGTAAGGTTTTTAATATACACACACACACACACACATTTATTGAAAGAGCTCTTCTTTATAAAGGCTTTAAGGATCGACTGGACATGTTGAAGAAAATGGCTTGAAAGCTGGAGCAAGCTTTATAACATTGCTGCTGTTCTAGCATTATAAGAAATTCACCAAACATGCTTTGTAGTTTCAATACTTAACTTTCTTCTCACCAATCTTTTGTGCGAAATTGAAATGCCAAATACATCTTGTACAAGGATTTAGTTTTTTATGATCTTTCGTTTCCCGTCGTACAGGTTCCCTCTCATGTCTTGATGGGTATCTCGCTCAGTTCTTCCTTCTCACCTCAAACCCCACTTGGTGAAGCATGCTCAAGAATGGACTTGACTGCCATACATGAGATCTTGGAGGAACTGGGGTATAAAGATGACGAAGGAGTGGCCAATGAGGTTCTGTGTTTGTTCCAAATTTGAACAATTAAGTTTCTCTTTTGGTGAATTCTATCATTGATCATATAAATCTCATGGACTCGCGACAATGCTGAGGGTTTATACCCAATGCAATATAGTGGAATGCAAGCTTCAGCTACATTTTCCTCTGCCCGAGAAATTTCATTTAATTATCATTGACGAGTGTTCTATTTGTTGTTTATACATGTACAACTCGTTTTATGACATTGGAGAAGTTTGGGATCTTTACATATGTTTTTGCGATTTATTCTTTCTCATTCCACCTTTCCATATTGCAGCTCTCCTTCCAAATGTGGACTGATGAAATGAAGGAGTCATTAAACACAAGGAAAAAGGGCGATGCTGATTTCCGGGATAAAGATTTTAAAACTGCAATTGATAGCTACTCACAGGTAATTGCTGTTCTATACGGGTCAATGTTCCATGGACTCTTCTAAATTTGTCAGACACCTAACGCTCGGGCCGGTCTACACGATTCGTGTCCACCATGTCTAGTTGTGTATGCATTCAAGCTGCAAACTTACCTTTCTCTTTTCCCCCTTCCCCTTTCTTCCCTTTCTTTGGGTGGATGTGTTGGGGGGTGGGTTTGACAAATGAGCTAGATGCTTGTACCATTTCTCAAACAAATGTTTTGAACTTTCGTACAGGGATATGGAATCTCTGACAAAATCTATTGGACTATTGGTTACATTCTTGAAAATATGAGTGAATGCTGGAAACTTGCATGGAATACCTAAATTAAGCTGGAAAGAATAATATGCAAGGGATTCTTTTAGATCAAATTCGTCGACCTTTAGGCTATTTGTAAATTTGATTTCTTAGAATCCTGTTTTTGAAAGCTAATTATTTATTTTACTTGCAGTTCATCGAAGCGGGAACAATGGTGTCTCCAACACTTTTCGCTCGCCGTAGTTTGTCTCATCTAATGTGTGACTCACCACAGGAAGCTTTAAAGGATGCAATGCAAGCCCAAGTAATATCTCCAGCTTGGCACATAGCATCTTACCTACAAGCTGCCGCACTTTTCGCCCTTAAAATGGAAAGTGAAGCACTGGTAGCCCTAAAGGAGGCTTCAGTTAATGAAGCCAAATGGAATCCAAATCCAACAGATGGAAAGTGATGAAATAATGTACAGAGTTTGTAAATCTACCGCTTTGTTCACTTTGGTCGGCTCCTTTTGTGAAGATCAGCATATAGCACACATTGAAAGGTTTCTACTCTGAAGAGGATTGGCCGGAGCTTCATCCAGTTTGAGAATCGAAAAGAAAAATGCTGCTTCTTCATTTTCATTTATTGTTCACTGTTGTAGTTTGCATAGAAACTAGTCCTCTTTTTCTCTCTTTTTCCTTGATGGTGGTTCTGGTATGAGAGTCTAAGGTTCTCTTTCATATGCTTTTGAATTGGGCATAGGTCATTTGGGTGAGATGAAAGGTCACTTTTTCACACTTCTGGGGTGGAGATCATGATTTAATTAGTTTCTTGGAGACATTTGCTCATCTGATGACTCAAAAACTGTCCTAAAAACTGTCCATTTTGGTTTATGGATTTTCTGGTTGTACCATTTCTTTTCCATCCCTTTTCCCCCCAGAAGACCAATCCGGGCATGGCACCTCCAAATTCGCGCAAACGGGGGGGACTTCAACGTAGATTAGAGATTTGTGTTGGATTTGACTTACCATTTTATTAGATACTTTGAATGTGCAACACGTGACGTCCATGCCTAATTTTCTCATCTGTTAGGCCCCGTTCAATTGCACGGAAAACGATAGGAAGATTAACTTTTCCATAACTTTTTGCATATTCAGTTACCAAGAAAGTTGTGGAGCCTACAACTTCAACTTTCTCACTGGAAAATGCTTTCCCGCAAGGTAGATTTTGCCAAAAGCAAGGAATTTAGTTTTCCTTGCAAGATTCCTTGTCAAAAGAACACACATTGCAAAATAAATTTCAATTTTCTTAACTTCAACTTATTTCACTTTTCTCGGGAATCCATTTCTCAAGCAACTAAAAAAAACAAGATCCCATAAGCCGTACATTTGATGGGAATGAAACCGGTTTTTGTGTTTTGCATGCAACAAAAGTTCCAAGTCTTTTTGAGTTATGAAAATTTAAAACAAAAAACAATTGAAGTCTTTTAGCAGATTTAGATCTGAATTGTAGTACTACCGAAATTAAATTGTGAGGTTTAAGGGAAGCAAAAATAAAATTAAAACAAACCCAAGGACGGAAAAGATTTCCTTATTTATCCAATGTTTCGGGAAGACTTTCTTCAGGACCGATGATGAAAGAAAATGGAGGGACAAAAATAGGCACAAAAGAGGGCCCAACCGGGTTCGAACCGGTGACCTCTTGATCTGCAGTCAAATGCTCTACCACTGAGCTATGGACCCCCGATGTCAACTAATCTTGTGTGTTTAATATATAACCCTACTTATTCGTTCGCCTCCATATGAACAGGTTGGCATTAGAATAAATAGACAACCATTTTTCCAATAAAAATTCACACATTTACTATGACAAGACCATCTCAATGATCTCATCACTCACGTGATATTGATTTCAACTCATCAAGCAGCCGAAAAGGGCCAACTCAACTCAAGTGAATACCTTACTGTTCACAAAAAGAAGAAGAAGAAAGATACCTTAAAAGTGACTCGTGCCAACCATGAGCGATCCTCTTTTTCAGCTTCTTTGGAGGTGAATAGAGATGGACACAATTAGGATTGTAAACGAGCTAAAAATCGAGCTTGAGTTTGGCTCGTTTACAAACGAGTTGTGCTAGAGTAATTTATTTAACAAGCCAAGCCTATATACACAAGCCGAGCCGAGTTTTGCCAGGCTCGTTTAATAAACAAGCCTGAAACTCAAGCTCGAGCTCGGCTCAATAATTAAAAGAGTCGAGCTGAGCCTTAATGAGCCAAGCCACGAGTTGCTCGCAAGCAACTCGGCTCATTTGCAGCCCTAGACACAATGCAGCTAATGGAGAGAGACCTTCAATAGCATTGCTTCCTCTGTCTGTGTATATAGGAAGAGGCAGAATGCGGGTGAGACCAGAACTAGTCATTAGAAAGAGTTTCCTTCTTGTTACTACATTATTTCTGATCGACGGTGAAACTTTGTGTTTTCTCCGTGGAGCAAGTATTCCAGTCAAACCACGTAATACTTGGTGTTTGTATTCTATATGTATGTGACTCATGATTCCGTACAGATATAACAAAAACAGTTTTGGCATTATCATTACAGATTTTGTGCAATTATTAAAAAGTTGGCAAATCACACCAGCATGCAACTCAATACGAAATTTCACAGTTCATTTCCTTGACTTCCATTCAATCTAAGCGAAGCAGAGGTTTTCCAGACTGAGGCTATAAAATTGTTCATCATTGATCTCAATTAACACAAATCCATACCCCTTACAGTTGATACTAAAGTTACAACCACCTACTCAGAATCACCCTCATTGTCATGGTTCGAACTAACTGTTTTCTACAAATCAAAGACTGGAGAGAAAGAGAGAGTCCTTGGTTTAACCGGGGCTTCATTGAGGAGAAACTACATTTGCAGACCTGAACATTTCCTTCGTTCTGCCATAATAGACTGCTTTATTCCCGAGGTTGTAAGTGATAAAATTCCAACCGAAAGCTGATCCTCCAACTATGTAAGTCCCTTGAGGCGTCTGCTTTTCAGACATATTTGCCTGCAGGACAGGGGGCTTCTCTTCAGAGGCAGCTTTTCCAAATACCGGCGGCTTAACATCTTGGTCACTTCCTGGCATATTCTTACACTTGGTTATGGAGATTGTTTCTGCTGTTATCTCTCTGTACAGACTCATCAAAACCTTTAGCTCTGCAAGTCACAGTTAGCAAAGCCTGAGCAAATCTAATGAATCAAATACATTTGAATTCTTTTTTTTCCAGTATTATAATACTGGTAAAATTTATTATGGGTCCAAAACAAGAAGTTGATAGATCACGAAATAGCCGAAATGCAATAAGACTGAAATACTTGGAGACTAATTGCATTGCATTTTACTGCCTGTCTGAACTACACAAGGATGCAAGATCCCTTAATCTCAGAGAGAGAGAGAGAGAGAGAGAGAGAGAGAGAGAGAGAGAGAGAGAGAGAGAGAGAGAGAGAGAGAGAGAGAGAGAGAGAATGGATTTGGAGGGACGTTCAGAAAGTAAGAGGGAAACCTCTGCTGTTTCACCTACTGGCCTCCACACTAACACCGGGTGCCAAAGGAAAAGAATTGCCTATGTGAAGGAAGACATCCCCGGGGCCCGGGCAAACGACTTTACACTGTTTCAGTAACTTTGGAGCTTAAACTAAGTCCACAGCTAACAGAAACCAAAAAAAAGGGAGGGGGGTGTTGTGTTTGGAACGGACCAATCAGTTGTATCTCCTAGGCAGCAATTTTTTCCCTTAATATTTTTTCCTGGTTTTTGAACATCAAAAGAGAAAGAACAGGTTACAGAAGTTAATCCAAATAAAAAACTCAATTTGCTGACAGCAAATATTAGAATTATGAAGGTCTGAAAATAAAGAAAAACCAAGTCTAAACACATATTTTTTTGTTCTTTTCTCTTTTATTTATTTTATGGACCACCTTGGCCCCATACCAAGGATTTATTGTGGATGTTTGAGGCACACTAATGTAACATCCAACTAGACATGTCACACCAAAGAGAACTTGGCCGTCTGAGGGAGTAACCAAAAAAATGCCAGATATGAAAATTCAATACAAAGATAAATTGTAAAATAAACAAAACGGAAGGTAGCACCCCCTGTGAAAAAAATTAGTGCATGAGCGGCTGTTATGAGACAGTACTACAACCACAAGACTAGGAAATTACATTAAATCAGTTCGCCAAAAAAACTCAATAAATAGCAAATCTCTTACGTTCTCGAATTTCATCAGCTGCCTTGCAATTGTGAAAGATGGGGGTCCGGAGAACCTTCACAACAACAAAAGACGATTCAGGACTTCAAACTCGAACTTCAAGTAAAAGAACGAGTTCAATGCCAAAAAAAAAAAAAAAAAAGAGGAGAAAATTCATATAAAGGGGACATTATAACATTCCACAAATAATCTGAGATTCTGAATACTGCTCCTTGCTGTCGTTCATTTTTGAAAATTCTCATTAGATCGAAGTGCTTTTAGAATTTAGAGCACTGTATTTGAGCTTTTTCTGAAAATACAGGTAGGTGTACTAGATCAACAGCTTGATTTAGGCGACCCAAGTTTTCAACTTGTCATTTGTTTATAAATTTCTTTTACATTTTTGTTTCACTAAGTTGCCAGTTTTATCAGTCGAATAAAACTATTGGCCAATGGCAATCATATTCCTTGTCACAAATGAAAAGTCTACTTCACCTATCATTACTATAATTTGTTGAAGAGATCACCTCTCCCGTGGCATTTCTACATGGAGTATATAAGTTGCATCAATTGACAGTTCAATCAAAAGTAAACACGATGAGTAATCCTGGTTTATACACACCCTCCTGTCCTGGTTCAAACTTCAAAGACAAGGACAATGATTCACCCCCCTTGTTATCCACGCATCCCAAATCCCAATTACCACCCGCATTCTCTATTACGGTCATGTATTCATGTGGCTTGGCAACAATTTTGAATCACATCAAGAGCCCCGACCTCCTTATTTTCTCTCTTTTTCTTTTTCTTCTATCCTTTTTCTCTTCATAAACTCTTACATTTAAGAGATAAGAAATCGAAACTCTAGTTTACTCAGTCTTTGAGATCAAATAAGCCCAAAATCATATCATATTGACAAAGATAAGATTCCACTCCATGTGCTTACTGATGTGCTCTATACAAAAAACCAATAATTTAGTTGGACAGAAAAGCATAGGCGAAGCCATCCATCTGAAGAACCAAATTACATTCCAACCTTCCAATTATACCACAGCCTCACACTGTCAACAACCCATACAAAAAGTGACTCAAGGAGGATGCCTATAAAAATCCTCTTTGAATGGTGAGGGCACTACACACACTCCGGGTATGTTATCTGCCTAGTCAGGTGCAGACCTTTCTGACCACTTAAACTTCACCCTAATTGCTATAGAAAACCCACAATTTCAATTTCTACATGAAGCAACCATAGTACCAAGATCCAAATGAGCAACCACTCTATAACCTGCCAAATCTCCAACTAAAAGGTGGGCAAGTCTCAAAGGTGATACACTATTAGGGTTTCAAATTGAAACCCCACGTGAAATTATCGATTATTGCCAGACAGGAGCTTAAGAAGAAATGATTTGGTCATCATACTCCAAAATTTCCAATTGATATCCCAATTCGACTACAGAGAACTCAGACAACTAAAATGGCAAATCATGTCGCATAAATTAAAAAAAAGAGAGAGAGAGAGCGGGAAAAAACCCAAAAAAAAGGAAATGGCAGAAATAAAAGAAAAATTTCCACGAGCCGAAAAATAAACGAAATTCATTGAACCCTACTGGTAGCACCAAAATAAAAACATGCACATGTCATGATGCGTCGAGCAAAAAAAAAACCACAAATAGAATCACAGTAAAGGAAATCTACGGTAAAAAATTATAACCGATGCAGTATTCTCAATTCATTCGGAACAAAAACACAACATGAATCAAAAGGAAATGAGGAAGTAGAAAGAGGGTACTTCAAGAAAAAAGAAAACAGAAAAAAAAAAAAAAAAAGGTTCAAGTATACCTCGATAAAGTGGGGACGAAGGTCCTTAACAACAGCTCGAAGCTTGAAGTAGTTGGAGTGGTGGGTATGTCCATTCTGGTCGAGAGGTCTCTTCTTGCTCTGTTGAGGCAAAGTGGGAGGAGCAGAAGGCGGAGGAGGGGGTTGAGAAGGGGGGTTTTGGGCGGTGTTTGGAGGGTTTGGATTTGAATTTGAATTTGGAATTGGAACTTCAGTCGGTGGTTGTGGTGGTGGAGTCGTCGTCTGAACGGGGCTAAGATCTTCCATGGATGGTTTTCAGGGACTGTAAGGAAAGGAAAGCAGTTCAGAACTACTCTTGATTCGAAAGGACAGCTGTGACTTCGTACAGCCGAAGACAATAAAGGGTAGTCGTGGGTGTTTCACTAACAAAAAAAATTATTATTTTAAAAAATTGAGACTTGTTATTTTTTTATAATACATTACATAAAAAAATTGTGAAAATTTAAGTTTTTTTAAAAAAACATCTTAGTGGAACACCCCAATTTGAAGTACGTTTGACCTAAAAAGTTGACTAACTTATTTTTTCGTCTTTATTTAAATTTTTTTTCTATTTATTAGTTTTGCATCAATTTTTTGTGTATTATTGGTTTATCTTAGGAGATGAATAAAAAAATAAAAAATTATGGTTAAAGCTTAATTTTTTTGAATAAAGACAAAAATATAAGTCAAAAAGTTAACTTTTTACACTTTTTTTTTTATCCTTTTCAAGTAAATTGAGAGTTTTAATCAAAATATCTTACATTTTTAGATTCATCTTGTTAAGACAAACCAATAATACTCAAAAAATCGATGCAAAACTAACAGACGCAAAAAAATAAATAAATAAAGACCAAAATAAAAATTAAGCCAACTTATTTAGCCAAACCTCAACTCATGTGCTATCGCTCTTGGATATTTTACGTTGTTTTTTAAGATCGGGTTTCATTCCCCCTTCCTTGTAAAAGATTAGCAAAGGAATTAGGAATAACGAATAAAAAAAAGAGGGTAATTTAATTTCCTTTTTCCTTGTGAGATAAATATACGGTGGGAAATGATCGGAATACCACTCAAGGTTGATTCAGAAATGCAAAATAATCACTTTTTGCGAAAAAAAAGAAAAGAAGAAGAGTAATTACTGAGCATCTTCAACGGGAAATGGGGGGCTGTACTGTCCGTGGGGTTGGCAGAACGTCGGCAGGTCCTCCTGACCCCATCTGAGTCGTCCGTTTCGCGCATCATCAGCTCAGATCTTACTTATCCAAAGTGTATCTGAGCCGTTCATTGTTTAATGCAATCCAAGCCGTTGATGCATGAAATGGACGGCACGGATGGGGATTGGTAGGGCCTGCCGACCCCCACGAACAACAGGCCCCTGGGTTCCTTCGACGGGATAAGTCAAATCTTACGTGGAGCTTCACTTGTTGGAATTAAAATTGTAACTCTCTCCAACCTTACCTTCAAATATAAATCAAATCCTACATGGATTTGAAACAACCAATTTATGAGGCATATGTTACCTTCAAATAGGCATATGTTAGGGCTAAGTTCTTAAATGCAAAAATCTAAGATTTTATCAACTCTCTTCACGAATGGATAAAATCAAGGGTTGATTTTATCAAGTTTTGATAAAATCTAGATAAAATTCATTCAAGAATTTAGAAGAATTTAGCCTAGGTTGAAGACAAGTGGCATTTTGGATTCCTAATAATATACTACAGGCATTTAAGTTTTTTTTTTTAATCCTAAAAGTAAATTTGACACCACAATTAGAGGAATAATGTTATGAGTGTCAAATTTGAAATCATTAAATTGCCACATCAACTTTTTTATTAAAAAAAATGATATCTCCAAATTTGAAGCAAATGTTGGAGATTAGAGCATAAACAATGGGAGGAGTCAAAATTGACACCATAACACTATCTTACCTTATGTTTAGACAGAGATAATTTCATATCAACGGCTAGGGGTGTGCATGAGTCGGGTTGGGGATATGAGGTTTGTTTTTTCAACCAACCCGTATTTGGCAGGTTGACAAAATTTTAAAGCACCCCCCGTTAGCGGATCGGTGGATTTTTTTGACAATTTTGATTCAACGGGTTGGAAAAGTATTTCACAATTTCAACAAATAATGAAACCAAATAAAATCAGTAATAGTCAACATAGACATAGGTGTTTATGCAAAAAAACTCAAAACAACGCCGTTCCACTTAAAACAAAACGACGTCGTTTTATTTTAATTTTGTTTCCGGGTAGAAGACCACAAAACGGCGCCGTATTACTTGATCCGAAACGACCAAAACGATGTCGTTTTGAATCTCTTTTTTTTTTCCCGCGCGTGGAGTCATCAAAACGACGCCGTTTTGGCCCTGCACAGCAGCATCCCCGAGTCCAAATTAACTCGTTTACAATTTTTGCTTTACCCAACTCAACCCGCTAGTTGTTTTAATCTGTTATTTTCAGGGTTAGTTTGGGTTTTGACGTATTTTTTGCACACATCTTAACAGCCCGAAGGCAATACAAGATCTATCACAGAAAATACATGAGCTAACTAAAAACTACCACTAACAAGATGTGAGCACATACAATAGCAGACTTGTGGGGCACGCTTCTCCGGTTGGACGGCTTGAACCGTTAGAGGATCAACGCAGATGAAGGATGTTGGGGCAAGAGGCTTATCCGTACGGATGAACTGCTCGAAGTATGACCTGCACAAGTAACACTCGTGTTAGCGCCTTGCCCGGACGGTGGTGGTCCGGAAAGACACTCCGACGATCAAGTAAGTTTCTGATGATAGGATGTATGAAGTGAAGCAAGGGTTCTTGTAATTAGAGGTCCGTGTGTTTTTACCTGATGGGGGAGTTCCCTTTTATAGGCAAAGTGAAGCCTGAGCACTCGGGTCTGTCGCGATCACCCAGCCACTTCGGCTGACGTCACCCTACCCTGGATCTGTCACATCTCAGACATCCACCAGCTTGTCACGTGATTTGCCAGTCACCTCGGGCGCAACGTCCTGACACGGCCTGACGCCTCGGGCGCAACGCTCTGACACCACCTGACACTGCCTCAGTCCCATCTGTCAAATCACCAACTACCCCGTGTCAGCTCGGCTATACGAACCCTCGGCTATGTCACCCCTCGGCCAATGCGTCACTGTCCGAAACAGTCGACAGTCCAACTCCCCTCAGTGGAAACCGTGGGACGGACCAACGCAGTAACGATCTCTCGGTGACCAGTCCCCTTGGCTGAAATCGTGGTGCCCGGGTGACCACCATATTTAACCAGCCGAAGTGATTTCGACGGTGACGCAAACTGACCGAGCGCTCTACTGCCGAGGGACCCCTAATTCCCAGCTTGTGGAGGGGCGAACCTCGCCGAGCCCCAGCTGAACCTTTCGACCCTTACGGACCTCGGCTGCTACAAGACTCTACGACACATGCTGCGAAAAGTAGACCAAATCGGAAGTCCACTTAAGTAAACCAAATCGGAAGTCCGCTTTAGTCTAGTCAAAACAAGATAGAAGATGATCCTACAAAGACGTTAGCTCAATTCATATAAAGAAACACCGATGAAATCATCAACTATATCACTCACACATAGGTGAGATAGCCTCGTGGGGAGAAAGTCCCACATGAGAAAGAAAACAGCAAATAAACCGGGAAAAAAAAAAACATTTATGATGTCACCGGAAGCTGTCGGGCGAATTCAGTGACTTATTCACCGAAGGACTTACCTTCAAATGAAAGTCAAATTCTACATGAATTTGAAGACAACAACTTGGTTCAAAATTGGCAATTAAGAAACAATTGTGAAAGTGGCATTTTGAATTACAAAAAATTGCCTTTATTCATTTTTAGATCCTGAGAGGAAATTTGATACTATGGTTGGAGGAATCATAATATAAATGTCAAATTTAAAGGTGTCAAATTGCCAGGTAATTTTTTTAAAAAAAATTGACACCTCCAAATTTAAACCAAAGGTTGGAGATCCTCTTACAACTTTGCAAGCAACCTCAATTTGTGGGGGGCAATAAAATCAAAATACTGTCTCTTTTTTTCTTTTTCTTTTTTTATCAGCAAATATCAAAGTACTCTTTCACACCTATTTCGCCTAATTTTTTGTTTGTTGGGAAAATGAATCGCCCTCAAATATTTTGCTCTTAATAAAAGTTGAACTAAAAGCTTAACTAATTTTCAAAAAGTCAGTCACAATGCAGGAAAAATAAATTTTCTTTACTAGTTACTTATCATGGATTGATCATGCTTTAAGCATAATCAATTTATTCCCACCAAATAAGTTAAAATCGAGGTAAATATGAATTTATTTATTGCTGGAAACAAGTAAATAAGCAAGAGCATTAACCATGTCACACCCCAAAATGAATATGACCAGTCGTGAACTACAAGGCCGATTTATGGAACACACAACCTAAATTAATATAAGGAATCATGCTACAGGCACACAAAGAACCACACCAAGAAACTTTGTAGCTCCAACTAGACAAGGTAGAGAGAGAGAGAGAGAGAGAGAGAGAGAGAAGAAGAAGAAGAAGAAGAAGAAGAAGAAGAAGAAGAAGAAGAAGATCTAACCAGCCTAGCCCCCTTGCCGCCGGCGTCCTTCACCACAGGCGACCACCACCACTGGCGGCCACCAAAGCCCCAGCAACCCGACCGAAAAAAAAATCTTTTTTGAGTAAAAAAATTGGGCAACCAAGGATCACGTGAGAGGGTTTTGGTGTTGTGTTTTGACTTGTTAGGTAAACCAAGAAAGTATGTAGTGATGGGTTCATTGGTTTGGTGGTTCGGTGAAAGGATTTTAGATATAAAATTGATTTTTCTGGTGGGTTTAGATTGTTTTAATGGATTAGGCAATTGGGTGCTCCTAAAATCAAAAGGGTGTTAGAAGATCTAGAATCTGGGGTGTTCATTGAAGAAGATGACAGGATTTGGGTAGAATTTGTGATGGCCGCCGGCGGTGGAGTAGACGCCGACAGATGGTTGGATTGTAATTCAGGGTAAGGGGGTGTGTTTTAGAAGCTGGGTTTTAAAAAAAAAAAAGTTAATATAGGCGGGGCCTACTGCCACATAGGATTTGTGTGGTTTGTGGTGTGTCATTTTGTGTGCATCTAGCATTTTTTGAGCAAGTAAATAAAATCATAAACTAGAAAGCAACATCCTTTGAAGGTCGACAAAGTAAACTCCCTAAGATGCCACCAAAGTCTTCAACTATCGTGTCACGCCCCGCCCTGCAAACAGCATCCGTTGTGGGCCCAGGTCGGTGCGGCCACATGACATTCCAACACAAAACCAAACATCACCTACTCAAACGCCTCAGAATTAAAACACAGCGGAAGTCTTCTAACATATAAATATAAAGTGTATATGTCAAACCACAAACACAAACTCAAACATCAAACAACCGACAACTTTATTACATAACATGTAGTTCAAGTTCTCAAAGTTCCCTTAACACAACTCAAAATAGACCACTACTAGCCCAACCATGAACAAACTAACTTAGCTAGCTACGTTACTCGAGACTAGCCCAAAAAGAAACTCCAAAATGACCAGCGGTAGTGGACTCACTCAATCCTTCAGCTATCTGGCAATCAAAAGAAAACCAGAGTGTGTGAGATCTAAAACAAATTCAATAAAACATAGCTGAAGTACCCAATCGATCAACAACAAGTATATAATCACAACACATGCAGTGACACTTCTGCCACATCCTATGTATCCTAGGTCACTGTGGGAGCACACCCCACTCATTGTCACCAGTAATTAGGCAGCACAACGTACTTGTGGCATAACCCAAACCACAACCCATTCACAGATACCATCCTTCACACACAACATGCATATCAAAAGATAAATCTTCAATTAGCATGACACACAAACACCACCACAACCATAACCATATCTCCTTGAAGATAACCATATCAAACACACTCACCTCAGAATCAACCTAAGCATGCCAAGCTATGGTTTTGGCACCTCCCGAATAACCGGCTCTTTACCTAGCCACAAACCAACTAATATCATTCTATGAGCTTCCACAGATGTCTCGCATATAATAAAAAAAGATAATGATATAACATAAACAACTTATAAGGTCATCACAATTGAAGACAAGTCAAGACACAACAACACTCCAAAACTGGTATGAATATGACAACCAGCCCATCGTATCTGGGCTATCGTTTTCTATGGATTTTGAATAAGGTCATGAGACCACCACCAATAAAAATTAGACTTCCAGTACATAATTTTCGACATAAAACTTGCCCTATTCGGAGTCCGGATGACCAAGATATGTTTGTTCGAAACTACGCAAAAAGTAACATGAATCTGCAGTTTCAGCAAATCCATCAACTTTGAATAAAAAATTGCTATAACCTGGCAGGAACTAAGGCCCAATCTATACATATTCTCGAAGGTATGCGAGTCTAGTTTCATAATCAAAAGACGGATTGAAATTCCAAGCTTCTTAGACAAAATTATAGCTGTTCCTGTAAGATGTGACAGTGCTGCCTGCACTGCGAATTTCAACACCACAGTCCGGTAAACCATTTTTCATATTTTCTGTGCTTTGATTTATTCTCTTAAAATTTTCCAAAATACAATAGACACAAGGAAGAACCTATTGTAAAAAAAATCAAATATTTACGAGCTTTCTTAGTGCCCGAAATAATTTTGTGAAAACAGGTCTGAATCCAAATTTATAAACTCCAACAATGGGTTATAACCAAACCCGCAAAATAATGAGTTTTATAACTCCAAGAACCAAACCCAACACCATAAACCAACTGAAATTAATCCATCTATGACATGAAATCACAACAAATTAAGGAATTCAAGCACAAAGAAATATTAATTACCTAAATTAAGACTCAATTTCCAACAAACAGCACACACCCTAGCTTTCTCCCCTTGTTTCCCCTTCTTCTCTTTTACCCCCCCCCCCCCCTCTCTCTCTCTCTCTCTCTCTAAGTGTTGGTAATGATAGGAACCAACAGTGTAGATATTTCCCTTAATCCCACTAAAATACAATTTAATCCTCCAACTAGCAGTTCTAACAATTTTAGCCCATATCATAAAATCAATTTAGAAATGCAAATTAAACGCTATTTATCCGTGATGGGTATTACATATTGACTCGATTTTCTTGAAAATAATTTTAGAATAAATCCATCAGCTAAAGACATCTCTAGTGCACTATCTAAAAGAGTTCCCTCAAGTGCCCTAACTAGTTAGCTAAGAAAAACTCAAAAAATGGTCTTTAGTGCACAACAATTGACTCCCTAAAATTCCAGGTGGCACCCCTCACTACCTAAAGTGCCCTAAGTGACTACCAAAATTTGGGGAGAGACTTTAAGGAGAGAGAGAAGGGAAGGAGAAGAGAGAAATAGGAGGGAGAGAATAACTTTAAAAGGAGAGAGAAGAGAGAGAAATGAAATACTTAAAGTTAATGAACATTTTTAGGGAGACCCAGTAAACTGCATTTCTCCTTAGCTAACTAATTAAGTTTTTAACACACAAAATAGGGTCCCACATGTGCTTAGGTGTACACTTTAGCAAACATTTTTTAGGTAATGCACTAGAGATGCTCTAACAAGCTCTGTGAATGGCAAAATATTTATTAATAAAGTTCTAAAGTAGGAATCAAATAAATACCATGTTATCAAAAAGTGAAATATGCGATGTAATATAAAACAATAATAAATTTTAATGGTGATCACAAGATGACATCCAACAATAACAGGGAACCACCACCAAATAATACCATGGTCAACAAAATAATTATCTCAAAATTGGATCCAATATCGAACTTAGAGTCACTGGGTGTTTGCAACTCATGCGCTTTTCCTAAGTTGATCCAGCGAAAAGGCAGTCGTAGAGCAAAAGGGTCACTGGGCTAACACGGGTGATCTAGTCCTTAATGGCTAGGATTACCTACACAAAGGAATAATTTTCTTGGACTTCCAATGATAAAAGTACCCAAAAATATCCATGAAGTTCTCACAAAAAGAACACATTTTATCTCATGCCAATTTAAAGATCCAAATATACATAATTCACGTTTCCAATTAACAATTCTAAATTTTTCAAAAAATAATTTAAGGGACACGGGGAAGTTCCGAAATTACGTAACAAGTAACATGCTTAACCACTCACTTGAGTCCAAAGATAATGCAATTGAACAATACAAATTAGACTAACCTGTGAAAAAATGAATCACTTAAACACTGATTATAACAAGCATATTGATATCTATATAAATCTAGGACTACCCTACCCATTAAAGATAAAAATAAATTAAACTATTCTAAAACTAGACTCAACCTAAGAACGTTACAATTCTAACTCCATAAATCAATTCAGCCTAATTACATGTTCCCCATGCACACACACCCCTGTTATTCCCTAGTTCCACCAACAAAAGCTTAAACGCGTGAATGTTAGAGAAAGAGGCTTAAATTTGAATTTTTTTATCTAGTAAATCACCAAACCAACTGACATGATCGATTCATATGATAAAATTTCCAGTCTCCAAAACACAACACATCGAGTTTCCACAAACAAATGTGAGTAAAATATAGCATTATTACCAAAGGAGAATAACTCATGCTGCCTTATCACATAAACTCTGTAGTTTACACTTGTTGACTAAGCAGTACTAACACCACATCACTTGCACGTACACACTGCCATGCACCACACATGGCTTCACTTGAACATGAACTTTTTACAAAGAGTTAAAGATTTGAAGAAAATGAATTGGATGGGGAGTAATACTACCTCAAGGAAATAAGGCAGAAGAACGACTATTGAAAGCTGCGACTACTGCTACTGTTCTCTCCTCTCAAACTGATTTCTCTAATCATAACCATAGGCAGTAACTAGTAAATTATTTATTCATAGTTGAAACTTTATAAAATGCCTACTAAACCCCTCACCCTAAATATTAGCTAATTGATTAATTAGAATTACGTAAGTATCTGATAACAATAGATATATTTATCTAATTAGCCTAATACTAGTATATCGCACAATAATCTACTAAATTTAGGCTTGCACCATCAAACTATAACAATGTCAAGAATACCCAATATTGGAATGCAAATTTGGGACCAATGTTCCACTTTTGATCCTATAGAGTCAAAATAGAACTTTACAACTTTAAAGGGGGCAAAGTGATAAATAGCCAATACTGCTTCTTTCAAGTTCCAAGCCCTTCTTCAACAGACTCTCAATTATCTTTAGCTCTCTCTCTCTCTCTCTCTCTCTCTCTCTCTCACGCACACACACAGTTGTCGGAGATGAATGCTAAAACCGACAAGCTCGTGAGAAGGACAACCATGGTGGCCACCGCAACTGCTGCTTATTTCCTTCTCACAGCTGACTACGGTCCCGAACCCAATGTCCTCGATCCTGTAAGTATACAATCGTAGTCTCATTTCTCTATTTCACTCGTATACTTATATTTGTGTTTATTTTGTTCTTTACTTCTTGAAGTTCCTGGAATAACATACGACTTAGTCTAGGTTAGCGAGTCTAATCAAGCTGGATAATATCAGGTTCGGGCTTGACTCGTTTATTAAACAAACCTGAATTGAGGCTTAAGTTTGGTTCGTTTAATACACCAGTCAAACTCGAACGAGCTGACACCAAGTCGAAGCATCGAACAGTTCATGCGTGACCCAGTTCATTTGCAGACCCAGTTGTATGTGTTAATTAGTACTTTTGGTGTGGAAATTCCTTACAAATTTCCGGATATGTGATCACCTGCCTATCCTTTTTATACGAACATGCGTGGTGCAACTTATTTATGCCAATTTGGGGTTTCTCACACAGAACATGCAGCAACATGGATATAATGAAACACTTTCAATTCCTATTGCACCATCCTATGTTGTTGAACTTTAGCAAAGTATTCCATAGAAAGACAATTTTAGAAAAGCATAAAACTATGGAGATTATTGCTCTTTAAATGTTACACACATGATATGGATGGCACAATCAATACGAAAATATTAAGGGCATGGTACTAAGGAAATAAATATTGAAATGGCAAAAGGTACCTTACAACACCAGTGCGTCATACCTTCCTGTCTTTCCTTATTCATTAAGGTTAATTGGGCACCTTTTTATATGCATTAGGTGAAACTAAGCTCTCCACATAGATGTCTACTTGGTGAAGATCATGAATGCCATAAATTAAAGGATGCTTGGCTGTATGGTTTACGAGATCGTATTGGACAAATATCCCATTAAGATTCACCAACATCTTACCATCCTTAGTATACCATAATGGTCTTAAGCACTGAATAGGCAGGTGATTTGGCAAGTATGGCATACTAACCAATTTAGTCCATGACTCTTTCCTGCCATATTCATTCATGACCCACACATCAAAGGAAAGATGATACTCACAAATAGCACAGAGGCATCCCCTCAAAGCCATAACAGACACCAATGCAAACTCCTTCCCATAATTAGGGTGCGGAATTTCCTTGTATGTTTCCTCCCCTAAATCAACGGCTATAATAACCCTAGAGTTATCATTGAGATTTGTCGCAGCCCAATGGATTGATCCATTCACGTGCTTACTTGATTCCATATGCAGAGGCATACTCACATTGCTAGGGAAACCCTCAATCCTCCTCCATGAATCAGTTTTTAAGGAATAAACCTTGACTTCGTGTGGACTTTTAGCATAAGCAACTCTTATCACCTTGTAATCATCGTTGAAGGAGTCATATCCAAACCCAAAAGATAACCCAAAATTGGCTCCTTCCTCGTAATACGGCAAAATGTGGCATTCTCTAGTTGACGGATTCCATAGATAAAAATTGTCAACTGATTGTCTAAAATAGTAAATACATACTAGCCTATTGCATGAGCCCAGCATCTTAACACCCCGTTGCAGATTCTTGAATGGGTAATAGTGATCCACCGCAAATCCATATGGCCCATGAAAAATCGAGTGTAAAGAACATGATTTGAGATCATGATACCTATAGCGTATGATGACCCTCAAATGGTTAATGTTGTCATCCTTGGTTGCAAGACTGAGGTGCTTTTTCATAAATTGTGGCTCCTGTATTATCATGCACCAAGATTTGCAAACGCTTCTAAATCGAACCAATGTCTTGACAGGGAATCGCAATAGAATCTCAATGACGAGTTCCTGAGGGAGTACATGCAATTTGAGTAATTCTTCATATCAATTGATTTCTAGTTGTTTTTCTAGAGATTGTTTAGGACATTGTTGGGCTGTTGAAGGGCCACTTTCAGCGGCCATGAATTGGGACGATAAGGGTTAGCGGAAGTTATAGTTGATTTGGGGATTTAGGGTTTTATTCTGAGATGGTGAATAGAAAGGGAAAGAATCAGAAGTGAAAGGAAAGTGGAACCGGAGTGTGCGTGATATGGGTTAAAATGCTTTGGTAACACTTCCACGAAACGGCACCTGGAAGCGACCAAGTTAATTGAAGGCCCTCGTTGTCCACTAAACATACACATTTGCTGCCTGCATTTAAGTCCACGTGCGGGGAGTTGGCTTGGTTCTTTTATTGCTTCTTATCACAGCAGGTTCCACCAATGACAATATTGTTCCAAATCATAGAGAAATTGATAGAAAGGCAAGATACATTTTAAGAACAAGTATTTATAAGTTTGTCGTGACTCTATGTTTAAGAAAAACAACTAATGTCTAGTAAAATGTAGAAAACTTTACAACTGAGCAATTAGAACAGCGGTGTGGTATACATGTGGCTCCCCACGTGGCATTCCTAGTCATTGACATATCCCACATTGTGAATCCAAGCGTCAGCCTCATGATATGACACATGTGCCAATGCTGCATTCTAGATGCTACATTCAAGGATCATAGACACACGTGCATTGCCTTGGCATCAACCCTATAGATTAAGGACTCTCTCAATTCATCTCCGATAGCTTGACCACCACAAGCTAGTGCACCCATTTGGTATGGGTTGAGCTCCCTCAACTCGAGCCGCTACCTTCTATACTTTTACACATTCTGCTTTATTGGTGATGCAAATAATTGCACACCAAAAGTGTCCACCTCTTGGTTAGTCCACGGAAATCCCAAAATACCAATGTGTACCCTATATCCGGGTATGCCGTGTTACATGGTAACTCGCAGTCCTAGTTTGGCTCACCAAGTGATCTCTACATCCAAGCAAACATCACTAAAAGTTTATAAAAAAGCTTGGAACCAGGGACTAGGAACCGCTCTGTGGTGGTACCTCGGCCATCGAGCCTCTAAACTGTAAATGGCTTACGAATCTTGCTTGGAATCATTAGGGGTCTTGTGGCTTGGAGAATAGAGTTATGGTACTAAGAGCATCTCCAACCAAGTCTTCAAAAATCCTCATTTTGAATAACCAAAATATTACATTTAGCCAAAAAAGTGATTTCTAATCATTATTCTTCATTTCTTCAAAATTTCATCCATCTCTCTCCAAACCTAAAATTTCGCTCCAAAATTTTAAATTGGAATTTTTTAGAAAATTTATTAGATATAATGATATATTTTAAAGGTATTGTGAATCTCTTTCTAATTATATTGATTTTATAATAAATAAATTGTAATATAACTTAGTATAGAATTTTAAAGTTGGAAAATTAAATGACGACGGTTCTTCATTTGGTGGGGATGATTCTTCATGTTTGGCGAACAAAAAATGGTTCTTCAAAATGAAGAACAAAAATGAAGTATAGTTGAAGCAATGTTCTTTTAAATGAAGATTTGAAGGACAAAATGAAGAAATGAGCCTCATTATCTCCACCTTTGAGGGATTTACACCTCGATTGATAGTAGGGAGAGGCTCCTCAAGAATACATATCCCGTCATTGACAAATGTTAGACACCGAGGCTTGTGAGCACAACTAACACCTCATGTTGCCTTTACAATGTTTCATGTGGCAAGCCCACCAAGCTCAATACACCTCGCTAGTAGGTCGTAAGGAAGAATGTTCAAGCATAACAAGAATCAAAGAAAGTGGAGACATTTACATGGAAAATTATGTCATTTGATTGCAAAAAAGGTGTTTTTACGAAAGCACAACTGTGCAAGTAAATGTAAAGAAAAGGAAAAAACACTAATTAGTACACTATGAAGTAAACTAATAGGGAGGAGAGAGATACTCCCAAGTCTACCTACTATAAGCATACATATTCCTTGTTGCAACCTTTGTTAGAACCTCCTAAGTATTTGAAGTTACAATGCTTGGTAGATTAAAAGAACTTACAAATAATGGGGCCAAGTACATGACCGGTGCGTCCTTAAAAATAAAAACAAAAGCAAAAGGTGGTTACATCCTTTGCCAAACTCTGAAGTTTTTTGTTGCCCCACTCTCTCTCTCTCTCTTGGCCTCCCTTAGAAGAGAGCCTCAGCTTTTAACTCTTCCACCTCTAGTTTTTTAGGCAAACTTAGTGCCAACAATATAACCAAAGGGCTCTATTCCAGCTAACTCACCTACTGCCATCCACATTTTACAGAGAATTGTCATTCCATAATAAAATCTTAAGCTCCGAACCGGTAAATGACCAAGGGTCAAACAGTTGGAAGAGCAGTAAATACTAGTCAATTTGGTAAAAGAATGAGAATCAAAATAAGTACATAATGTAGGAGGTGAGGGTTACATATTTGAAAAGACTAGATAAATATTAGATCTGAATGAAAGGAAGGCTCGAGAAAAAGAAGGAAGGAAATGACGAGTTTACACCCAAACTCACTTAGGGAGGAGGAAAAAAAAATGTCCAAAGTAGGGAACTTCTAGGTTTTATGAATGCTTTAAGCCAAACCTCCATTTGGACTTTGAAAAGAAAATATAAAAGGGTAGCCATAGGGGGAAAAGTTGATCAAAGAAAAAAAGAATTGATGTTTAGGGTTCCCAGATTTTCCATCTTGTAATCATCATTTTGAACCTCAATGCATATAGTGGATAAATGGCAAGATTGTGCTAGGTAAAAGTGGTAGTCACTAAAGCAATGCACAAACATGAAAGGGTTTCTTTCTTGAATAATAAGGCTAACCGAGAGGGGGGGGACTTATCAAACTAGATAGCTTGGGAACCCTACAGAAAAAAGAAAGTTTCATGCATAGGATACATAAATATGTAAGGATTTAGTAAAACAATAGACCTAAGGTAAAATGAAACTTGATATCAATTATCAACGAAGCTAGTAGTGATAGAATCTGGTTTCTTAACCTCAGGTGAAATGCTTAATTAACATTTTGCCCTTTAGAAAGCAAGTTCATTCAATACAGCACGTGTGGTGATAAAAATTTATGAAGCTTTAGCAGATGCAAAAAGAACTCACATTGGAAAGAACACAAAAACCTAGACAGTGAGCTTGTTGAACTACTACCAGTGACAAGGAAACTGTTATTGAAAGGTATCAAAATGCAACTCTAATACGTTCGCAAGTACACATAAATAACCAACAAAAACAAAAAACAATACAAAAATTATCAACATCAGACCAACCATCCTTAACGTATGTAGAGAAATTATGTAGCAGTAAATATTGGCAGGGGAAAAAAAATCACGAGAAAAACAAAAATAAAACAATGTAAGACCTGAAGGTGGGAACATGGTGAAACAAACATGTTACAACAACGTACCTTTTGTATTTATCCACAAAAGCAAGATTAAGTATGATCAATATGAACAACTATTTTCCAAACTTATACGAGAGACTGAGAGAGTGACATGTCAAATTCTGAAATTCTGACAATCATCTCTCACCAGTTAGCAAGTGCAAGTAGAAGTGTCGGACATGTTGAAAAAAGTGTCAGACACGAGGCCAATTTGAGACTATTATTTATGGACTTTGGACACAACGAAAGAGTATAGTACACATGGCCGAGTTCCATTACAATAAAATTTCCATAACCATTCCATGAAACGCTCCATACCTCCTTATCTAATGCTGTTAACAGGTGGTATCCGACTACTATCTTGTGTATTTCTGATAGACTTCAAGTCTCCAACTCATACACCAAGTGAAACAGAACTACAGTTGTTCAAAGAAACAATTTACCAACAATTTAATCCTGCTTTTTTCATTCAAATATGTTTAGAAGTGTGTTCTCGGATAGAACCTCCTATAAAATCAACCTTCATTCGAAAATCATAATGGTCAAAACTTGCCAGTGCTCAACAAAATAAACACTATTGTCCTATTCTTTTTATATCCATACTCAAACATGGTTAGATTACTTATAGTGTGTGCACAGACATTATACATAGAAGCCCACATTTAGCATGAAATTAGGATATGATAGATTATGGGGCCTCGTTGCATGTCACAAGCTCTGCTAAGCTTCTATTCAATTTTGTATTATGAACCATTACATAGTGCACGAATTCACCAAGAATATTTCAAATGATGGGGCCTTTTTTCCTAGTTGGGAGAGAGAGAGAGAGAGAGAGAGAGAGAGAGAGAGAGAGAGAGAGAGAGAGAGAGCGCTAAAAGTTGCACAAATGATGTCTTCGCTTTGTTTATTTTGGTTGCGATTTGTGTTCGATGTTTGCTTTATTTGTATCTTGCAAATTTGTATGCTTATGCTTACTTTTAATTTTATTGTTTCCCCCCATTTTTGGTGTTGGGGTTCTTTGTACTGCTACTAGTGCAATTGTGGAGATGCACGCCGCTTCTCTTGAACTCGTTCTTCCTAAATTTTAATTTGACAGGGTAATTCATCCAGATTTTCCAGATTTTATTCTCTTCCATTGTTGTCCTGAATTTTTTAATGGTGTATTGACATGGATGGTTGATGAGGTTGTCATGAAAGAGTTTTATAACTATTTTTTTGGCCCGGATTTTTTGTTACATACTAAACCAACAATGATGTAATAATTAGAAATGCAATCCAATTCGGGTTTAAGTCAGTTCTACCCACTATATCCCCCAGGCAGTCAGTATGCCATTGCCAATATTCATGGTCCAACCTGTCCACTGCTGGATTGAAATCATCTGAGTTAATCATCAAATCAAGTTTATTCACAGCTCACATGGTCTTTTGAAATGGGAGTGATTTGAGGGTTAGGAGATTTGCTAAGTTCATAAAAATTATCTGATACAGCGTAAAGTTAGGGTTAGACTGATCTTCAGTTTTTCACTCTTACGGTCGGCACCTCTCTTTCCTTTCAGTTTTTATGAAGAGAACAATTAAGCTGACCGCTTGGGTAGGCCATTCCGTCAATATATTTCTTCCATTGGGAGGACTGTGAGTTGATGGTAGTGTGGGTCTTCTGGGCTTTCAGTTTTTATGAAGAGAACAATTAAGCTGACTGCTTGGGTAGGCCATTCCGTCAAATATATTTTTTCCATTGGAAGGACCGTGAGTTGATGGTAGTGTGGGTATTCTGGTTTCCAGTAAACATCATAATAAATAATAGGTGGGCAAGACCATTTGTAAATGCATTAACAGCAATTGTCAAGAGAATTAGGCGCTAATGGTGGTTCCATGTCTTGTAGGTTAACTTTACTGTATATAGATATTCTTAGTTCTTCCGTTTCTGCAATCCTTCTGAGGATTCTTACTCTTACTGTTGGAAGGCACACTTCATGGACAGGCCTGTTCCTTCCTAATTGGAAGCATCAAGAATGGATGCAGTACTCAACCCCTCTTTTGGTTCAACACTAATGGTTTGTATTTACTTAGTAGTTACTGGTTAGCTATAGCTACTTAATAGAGTAGATACTTAAGGTCTTGAACTAACCCGTTAACAAAAGGTTAATATGAATACCACATTTCAAAATCATGGACAATCCGGGTCCAACTTACGTCCATTATGACTGGGTTCAAGTGCCAGTTACTCTTGCATGCTTTGCTAGTCATTAGTGAATTTGTATATTTTCCACCCTCTATTGAGTCAGAGAACATACTAGCTTGTTGACTTGATTCTGAGACTGATGGATTGTCTCAAGAAGGTTAAAAGACTGTCTCATTTGTACTAACTTTCAGCAACGTTCAATGGCAGATTAAGAACGGAATACACTCAGCAGAGCGTTCAGTGAAAAAGTTCTTCTTTGGACCAGAGAAAAGACCTGATAAAAGTGAGGCGGAGAAGCTGGCCTCCAACAGTGCAAAGGATCATCCATAGATTCTCCTATGTCTCACATTGTATGACAGAGCATGGTTTGTAAGAAGGTTCTTTAATGCGGAATTGGGTTTCGAATTCATCAACGTATCTCCTCTTTTGGGAGTACTTTTGTATATGCAGACGGTTTGACCTCTTCCTGTAAATTTTAGAAGTCAATAGTGTGACAAAGTCTTGAAACATTCCATGGTTGTTTCGTTTGCTTGTTTTTCAGATCAAGGATTTATAGGGGGATAGCAACCATATCATACCATACAACTTTGGGATTGAAGCTTCCTCCTATATCTGCTAGGTGTTTTAAGTACAATTTTTGGGCAACGAAGGACGTCAATAATAGATGTAAGCTTGAATATGGATAAACACTCGTTCAGTCGTAAATTTGAAAGACAAAGAAATAGGTTTCGAAGAAAACACTCTCTCCAAGCTACGCCATACTTTTCTAAAACTGGGTTTCTGGATTGGGTGAGGGGTTGCGCTTCCTCCACCCCTACCTCTCCACCTTCCAAGGCGTTGCCACTGGCGAATATGTTCAGCTTCGACGACTTTGGAGTCTGTTCAAATTGCAAAGTGGAAAGTCGTCCGTTCAAATTGCAAAGCGGAAAGTCGTCCGTTCAAATTGCAAAGCGGGAAATAATTTCAAAGCAGGAAGTCGTCTGTTCAGATTGCAAAGCGGGAAATCTAGCGACGCTGAATTTAGACCGCGAAGACCGGATAAGGGTTGCTTCCCAATTTTTATTAGGAGTACTTGGTTTTCCTCTCCTCTCTTTGTGGAGTGTTTTCCTCCTGCGTTCATTCGAATGTTTTGTGGACTATACGTGCTCATTTTCATCAGGTTTGCTACCTGATGTCTTGACCGATTCCGAATATTCTTTATGGTCAAGCAACTGTGAGTCACAGGCTAAGACACAAGTCCTATATTCCATTTTATTCACTCATGTACACAAGTCCTATATTCCTATATTCCATTTTATTCACTCTTGGCCTTCCGAATATTCGATGAGCCATAATGTACACCACTCATGTACATTAAATGTACATTGGGTTGTGTGAGACTAATTTCGGAATTCTACAAAATCATCGGACCCTCTCAACTCATTCAAAATATGTTTTTAGTGATGCCTGTAAAAAATTAGTTCATTCGAATATTGATAATGAAAAAAATTAGCTCATTCGAATATTGATAAGAGCTTGATTAATTCCTCGCTCAATTTCCTGTCAGAAAATTGAGCACAGAATTGATCAAGCCTCTGCTGATATCCCGATTGACCTACATTTTATAATAAATCTTTAAAACACATTTTAAACAAATTAAGCGATTTCGATTATTTGTATGAAACTTTAAAATTAACTACACACAACACGGTGTGCATTTGGTGTAAAGAGCTACCCATAGTTTTATTGTTGTTTATTCGGAACATGTGTAAAAACCTGAATCACAAATTAACCACCGCCAACTACCCATCCTCTCTCTCTCTCTCTCTCTCACTCTCACTCTCTCCCACACCAAATCCTCACTCTCACTCTCTCCATGTCCCCTCCCTCTCCTCCCTTCCCCTTCCCCTTCCTGTCTCCCAAAACCCTAACCCTAATTCCTCCCAATGACAAAACCCACCTCACCCCCAATCAAACCCGCCACCAATTTCTCCCATTCTACCCTCAGAACCCTCATCAAACCACACCAACCAAACCCTCCTTCCACCAAACCCTCCCTCAAGATTCTCTGCTCTCGAAACCCACAATCCCCATCCCCTCCTCCTCCTCCCAACCAAAACCTAACCCTAGTCTCAACCCTCAGCGCAATACCCAACTGGGCTGATACCATAAAAGAGAGGGGCATGAGGCAGAATCGAATCTTATACAGCCACGAAAATTGGGTTCAGCACAGAAGCTCTTACCGTCACATCAGGCATTTCCTTTCGAGCCTTTCATCGCGGGTGATTCTCTCACTTATTCCCCCAGTAATCGCTTTCACTTCGTTCGCCGTGTTAATAGCCGGTTACAATTCTGCGGTTTTTGTGCATTGGTTGCCGGAATTTTTTCCTACTTTGAGAGCCTCGTCGTTGCCGTACCAGTTGACGGCGCCTGCGTTGGCTCTGTTGCTAGTGTTTAGGACGGAGGCGTCGTATTCGAGGTTTGAAGAAGGGAGGAAGGCTTGGACTAAGGTGGTTGCTGGGACTAATGATTTTGCTAGGCAGGTGATTGCCAGTGTGGAAGGGTCCAGTGAGAAGTCTCTGAAGAAGGCGATTTTGCAGTATATCATGGCATTTCCGGTTGCCCTAAAGGTATGTGTCTTTTGTTTTCCAAAACAAGTAAAAATTATCATTACGCATATAAATTTTAGAATTTTTTTTTTCTGATGTATGGAGTTCTTACTGTACTTGGTGTTGAAGAGTAATTAACGCATGATGGAAACAGATTGCTGCTTTGCCACAAAGTTTTTCCTTTCTCTAATCTGAAATTGGGAAAGAGCAAGAAAATGAAAGATTGGGTTTCTCACGAAAATGGTACAATAAAAATGCATCATTTCTAATATTCCGTGACACCTTTCAATCAAACCAGTGATGAGATTACCTTTTTTCTCGTCATTTCTTACTGTCCTAAAGAAAAAAGAAAGAACTAAACTTCGAGTTGAAGTTAATTAGTCTAAGGTTCTTTCTTTTTTCTTTTTTCCATTTGTGAAGAAAAAAGGAATGAAGGATTAAGGAATTCAGATAATTAATGGCAGAGAGAGTCTTAGATGGAATGGCACGAGCATTCAACTAAACTTGGGTGACTGGATAGACTTGAGGGTGTTTTGTAGGGGCTATGCTTAGGTCCATGACCAAGTAGGTAGGTGAAAGCTGTGCTGTTATACTTATAGTGAAACAATTTTAATGTAACTCCATTGTTGCAGAGTTCATTCAAGTTTATCCAATCCTAGTCTTATAGGGCATTGGACTTCTGTTCTAGTTGGAGTTTGTTTAAATTTTATACCTTGGATTTCATAGATTATTGCACTCCATGAGTTGTTCAATTCATGATCTAAACATTTGAATGCAGTGCCATTTGATTCATGGCTCAGATATAGAGCAGGACCTTGAAAATTTGCTTGAAGCTGACGATCTAGCGGTAGTTCTCAGTTCTAAGCATCGCCCTCGATGTATTATCGAGTTCATCTCCCAAGGCCTCCAGATGCTACATTTGGAGGAGTCGAAGCGAAATATGCTGGTAAAATTATTTCTTGCTCGTATCCATCCTCTAACCCACGTTGATGTTTATGAAGGAACCAAGAGTGTTCCAATTGTTTTCTTTTCACTTTATACTTTTTGATATTCTATATCTGCTAGTATGGAGCGCAGGGAGAAAGCAACTGTATTACTGTCATTCTTATTGTTGTTTCAATAACATTTTGCAGGAGACAAAAATCTCTTGTTTCCATGAAGGTATCGGTGTTTGTGAACAGCTCATGGGCATACCAATCCCTCTATCATACACGCGCTTGACCTCAAGGTTTTTGGTCCTTTGGCATCTCACTCTTCCCATTATACTATGGGATGATTGCAACTGGATTGTGGTTCCAGCTACTTTCATTAGTGCTGCTTCATTATTCTGCATTGAAGAGGTACCTCCCTCACTCTCTCAGGCGTAAGCACACTCCAGTAGAAATTGACCAAGCTTTAATGCACACTAATTTTGACCTTTAAATTATGCAGATGAAGTAATTGAAATTTGTTTTCAGTTGTATATCATTTTTCAGAATTTTGGGAAGTGCCATATCACATTTACACGTTACCATCACTTCCCTTTTCGCCTTTTGCTCATAAATATAGATTTCTGCTTTCGTTCCTTTCAGATGATTCGTCTAACTGAATACAAAACAAGAAAGGAAAGAGAAGTTCTTTCACTACAAGTTGTGGGTTAGAAGTTGACTGACCCTTTTCGATCCATTTTTTGCAGGTGGGTGTTCTCATTGAGGAGCCCTTTCCAATGCTAGCCCTCGATGAGCTGTGTAAAATGGTTCGCAACAACATACAGGAATCAATCGCCTCTGAGAAAGTGATTCAAGTGCAACTTAACACAAAAAGAAAAAGCCCTACAACTGAGCACTCCCCAAATGGTTGGCCTACTTCTTAGATGGACAGAAACACTCAGCTTAAAGCATCTTCACGTATCTATGGTTGAATCTATCCCTGTATTTAGCCTGTACAAGTTTTCCATGCCCGGATGTAATCAGAAGTAGGTATCTTAGTTAGAAACTTAGACCTGAGTAAATACGAGAAGTTGTAAAGTTGAATTGATTTACTCGAGGAATTCTACACCTGGTGCTCATCTGTATGTATATGTTGCTAAATAAAACAGTACCATTCCTTTCCCGGAGTTGGATGATCAGCTTGAAAGTCGTACAGCTCATATGGTGAAAAGGGTGCTTTAGCTTTTTATATTTTTACGGCTTTGTGCCAGTGTCATGCAGCTATGTGCAAATAAAATGATATGTATAAGCATAATTAAGCAGGGAAAAAGGAATTCCACAAAGGAGGGAGAGATGAGCTTTGGCATTTAAGCTGCTTTGTGGAGTACCAACTAAAAGTGAAATGGCCATTGCCAAAAGACAACGTTGACATGTAACCAAACAATTCAGATTCAGAAAATGGCAACTCAAGTTTTTTTAAGCACTCTTATTACACTACTAAGGGGGAGTTTTCTAAAAGGGCTAAAGTTGATGTATGCGAGGAAAATGACCTGTCTCGAAATCCGTGGTTAGCCTTTTTAGCACTTTTTGCAGATTTGGGAAACTCCCCCTAAGGCTTTCATGAGTTTTCAACACAAGACAATAGGGTTGAATGATTTCGGGGCTTTCTTGTATATCTTTGAGCCATTGTCCCTTCTCTTCAATGTTGTAGCCTGTAGGTGACAGGATGCCTGGTAGCACACTAAAAGAATTATTCAGATTGAACCCGCCATTAAGTTCCACAGTTTTTGTACTCTTATCCATTGGTCCAATCATCTCAATCAAAAATATCCCTCCAACAAAACACTTCGGCAAGAGTTTCTTGAGGATAAATTTCTCAGTCTTAGTCTTTGCCCCAGAGTAGTGAATGCAACAGGAAACCTCTCTTCTTTGCTTCCTTTCCAAATTGGCACCATTTCCACCACAACTTTCTGCAATAGATTCCCCTCAAAACCCTCTCTGAGCATCTCTTCAAAATCTCCAATGTTGCCCCTTATATCCAGCAAAACACTGCACAACCCGCGTCGTTTGCAGTAATCCAGAATAGTTATCAAATTCATTCCATCCAAAACAACAGTTTCTATCCCCTTTTGAGCCATTTCTGGTTCCACAGTTGTCTCTTTGTCCGTGAAGATGACCACCTTAGAACTCGCTTCTTTAGTGAGTACAGGGACTTGAATTGGGGAGCTAGGGTTTCTGGCTATTATAATCTGCAGAGGCTGATTAGCTCCAGGTTCTTCAGATAATGGGAGTGAAAAATTCTCTCTTAATAAGGTGGAGGAAAGTATAACCGCATCATATTCTTGTAACAATTGCGAGTAGTATCCACCGGCCTTTGTGGCTTCTTCTCCAAGCTGGTCTGAGAAGTGACCATCAATGGAGAGAGAGTATCTACAGATCACATAGAAAACATCAAAATGATTCTTCTTCGTGTTTAACAAATGCCATCCCAATTAATTAACAATAAACTATAGAAGTTCTTAGCATTCTTTAGGGAAGTGAACCGCATCATCTGTACCACCACTGTTGGTGAGAACCCGATATTGAAGCTCCATGCCACAGTTTTGCTCAACAAAAACTGCTTTTTGGTTTTCTCAGATTATCTCAACTCCTTCAGTTTTTTTTTATTAACTGCCCTCCTCATCACCTCCCAAAACTTTAATTTTAGTATTGAACAACTGAGGTTGCTATTTTTGTGATTCTCATCATAGCATATGCATCACACGCGCATACACACTAGATAGTATATAATACAACTGTATATAAGACAACTGAACAACATGAAAACATCATCACATGAAGAAATACTATCTTCTAATAACTGGGAAGATGAAGTTCACCTTAGAGCAACGAGGGGCTTCCCCGTTAGTATTTGATGTATCCAAGCCTCAATGAGTTTATTGCACAATTCTTCCTCAACACCTACTGTTACATCAATTCCTGCATCACGAAGTCTGTTCACACCCTTTGAAGCCACGATCGGGTTCGGATCCACCATCCCAACCACCACCTTTTTCACTTTGGCTTTAATCAGTGCTTCAGTACAAGGTGGAGTTCTGCCATAATGGTTACATGGTTCCAAGCTCACATAAGCTGTTGCATTCTCAGCCAAATCCCCAGCATCTCTCAGTGCAAATACCTGCAAATGTCCAGCTCCTACCTCAAATCATTCTGAAGATTGCAAACATGAAGAACAAGAGTTGCAATTCCCCATCCCAACTGGAAAAAAGGAACAAATGAAAATTCCGTACTACCAGTTAACTTGCATATCGTACACAAGCAGTTAGACATTGATTGGTGAGAAAATTATAAGTGTTCTCTTTTTCATTTTGCCACCATTTTCCTTATAGAAAGCCAATAAAGAAGAAGCTTGTTTTCTTTTTCCATTGCAAAACCACAACATTCAAATCCTATCCATCCGTCTAACTTTTTATCTTCGGCATGATTTTCCATTTATTTTACCCCCTCGAATAAAAGCCACCAATCCAACCATCACACAGAAATATAATTGATGAATTTTTTAATTCAAAAGCTAATACTTTGAGAGATTATAGGACAGAGCTAAACACGATGCTTGCTACTACCCAACAAATGTCCCGTTTCCCCTCCCACTGGCAACGAATAAATTAGAACTGTTTCACACATCATCAAAAATATTTTCCAAAACCATCATCAATTCCATCATATCCATAACAGCAATGGAAAAGAAAAAAAGAGTGCATTACCTCAGCAACAATTTTCCCATCTTTCACAAAAACACAGCCTACCATTGGATTAGGGCTGGTGCACCCAATACCCTTCCTAGAAACCTCCACATACCTCCTAATGTAAACCCCATCATCTTTCCCCTCGCATCTCACAATGCTTGCCATTACAAGACAAATGTTCCTTTTCTCCTCCCATTGGCAATGACTAAATTAGAAATGTTTCACAAATCATGAAAAATATTTTTCCAAAACCTTCATCAATTTCATCACACGTATATAACAGCAATAGAAAAGAAAAAAGAGTGGATTACTTCAGCATGAGGCTGCCCAGCTTTGGGGTGAAACCCTTCGCCAACAATTTTCCCATCTTTCACAATAACACAGCCCACCATTGGATTAGGGCTGGTGCTTCCAATACCCTTCCTAGCAATCTCCACACACCTCCTAATATAAAACCCATCATCTTTTCCTTCACATCTGACAGCAACAAAACCACCACGTCTTTTCCAAATGGGAAGTGATTTAGACACCCTTTTGGTTGAAATACATAACCCAGATCTTGAAATTGAAGTAGTAACAAGTTTAGTATGCTGTTGCTCTGCTGGGAAAGTAACAATGAAATTAGCTGGTGTTGTGAAATTTGATGGGCCTAGGCTGTATCTTGAGACTGAGAGTGTTTGGAGATACATTTTCTACGAAATTGATTGAAACCCCGGGTGAAATTGAAAAGGGATTTGAATGATTCGACTGTGGTGTTGGGGTTTCAGCATCAAATTTGCATTTCTGGTATTGTGAAAACTGGGTTTCCGGCGAGGTGGGGTGGTCGGCAGTGTGGTGGTGCGAATCTGGGTTTCCGGTGTCAAGGAGAGGGATGGTTGTATAACTTGTATTTCTGGTATTGTGAAAGCAAAGCGCTAGGGCACAAAAAATGAAACACACGACGCCGTTTCAGGTAAGCTAAGCTTTGGAGACCCAAAAATTAAAGTGTAATGTCTGAGCCCGGGTTCGAACCGGGGACCTCTAGTGTGTGAGACTAGCGTGATAACCGACTACACCACCCAGACGGATTGATTAGAATGTATTATAATTAATTATTTATAATTGAAATTGATTTTTTAGTTCATGATAAACTAAACTAATAAACTCACAAATACTGACACAACCTCCACACAAGCCCGATTATTGAAGGTACACGGTTCGTTCTAGTTTTTAGAGATGACTAAATCGACTAGATCGATTCAATTACAAATTACAATTCTCACCTAAAAAAATCTCAGAAATCACGATAAGTTGAAGCAATTAGTAAAGATCACCTACTGACGCACTTTGTTTACTTATAGTATTTACATTAATCTACATTTAACTTGGCAATGTGTTTTTCATAAATCATTTGGGTGACCTCCAATTTATTAATTGGATATGTAAATATAGACCCAATTAGGTCTATTAAACTGTATTCAATTGCGAAAATGCTTGAATTCTTATTTGAGAATTTTGGAGACAAACCTTGAGTCATAGGTTCAACTTGACTTGAAATTCAAATTTACTCAACTCGTCCCCCCTTCATCTTCACGAATCCTATTTTTAGGTTTAGTCACATGAACTCTTTGATTAAGTAATGAAAAAATAGCGATATACATCATCACCCGGGGTCTACGAAGAAAATCCATCCATTATTAGGACCCCCAATTTGTTGGAGATGGAACTGGAAAGCATTTTTTGACAGGTAATTCAAGGAATGCAAACTAAAACTACGTATTAGTTGGCAATAGCAACAATGATAATCTATACGAATTCTACATTTCTTTTAGTGGTTTGTAATTTACTCCCTCCATCTCTTTCTAAATATTCACTATAGGAATACGTGCAATTTAAAATCTCTAAAAAATATATTTTCTCTATGTAATTTTTTAATTTCTTTTATATTGAGCTCTTTAATTTGATGTAAAAAAATTTAAAAACATTTTACAAAAGAACATTTTTTAACGTTCATAAAAATACAAATTTTTCAAAAGGAACATTTAAAAAGGATGAAGACTAAATAAATCCTTTTTGTCACTCTCATGGAAAGGGTATGTACAACATGCTGCAACAAACGAAGAGTGAGATGAGGAAATTGATACAAGCAAAGAGAAACAATAATAAGTACTTCGACAGTAAAAACAAGAGTCTCTAGTACCAATTCTCTAATCTCTAGCATAATCCAATTTTGCATTAATGTGGGCCCACCCAAAACTCACAACCAAGATCCGAAGTCGCTCGTCTGTTAGGTATCACAGGGAAGCTCATGCACACCAAAATTATTATGACCCGTCATCAATAACTACTTGAGTAAAACAAATATTCGAAATATGAACGATAAGAACTTTGAAATCATTTACGTTGTTCATTTTATCCCCCAAAAGATACTTCCTTTGTCCGGATTCGTTAGTCCATTTTTGGAGTTTGTCTCACTGTTCAGATGATCATATCTTATATTTTATAATGTTTTATGTAATTTTAAAAAAATTGTCTTATAGAACTAATCAAAATCTATCAAACAAAATCCACATTGGATACAAAATTTATTATACAAATTTAAAGATATCACCAGTTTTTTTTTTATCAAATTACAATAGAACAAAGGACAAACAAATCCAGACGGATATTTTGTTAAGTCTCTACAGCTCTCGCTTCTCTCTAGGATACATTTGTTAGGGTTCTCTCGGGGTGGGTGGGGCAGCCGCAACCTCCAACCTCACCTCCCCCCACCTCTCCCTCCGGCTCCCCCTTACTTCCAAATCCCCATTCCTTCCCTCCTTAGCCACCAGATCTACTTTCTACCTGACATCCATAACCTTCTACCATCACTATTTCAATCTCTTTCCACAGCTCCTTGTAATCATCTTCTTTTTGGTTTAAGTGGTGACTGTTTCCAGAGTATTGATGGAGGTTCACGGATGGGGTTTTGGTTCGTTTCTCTGAAGAAGGGCTTCGGATCTTGATTTTTGCTCCAACCTCTACCCATGAACACAGCCGGTTCAATCTTAGACGGCGTCTGGTTTCAGAGTAAGGGCGAAGTTTGGGGGGCTAGTTTCAGACTCCACACCAAATAAAACAGCTATTTTCGGTGCGTTGGATTCTGACGGTCTCTCCTACAGCGGTTTTTTATTTTGTTTTACTTCTCTGTTGGAGTCTTTCTATTCCCTAATCCTCGTGGAATTGTTGCAACCCGATATAGGTAGTTCTTTTATATATTCAGTGTATTCCCATCCAAATCACATGGATAACTCAATTTTTGGGGGTTTTTACCCTTTGATGGGCTCCGGTCAAGGGTTTGTAGCTCTTTGGGCGATTTTTGAGTAATCAAAAATTTTGAGTTCGATAAAAATAAAAAAATAAAAAAAACCGGGCGGAGGGAGTATGATGTGAGTATAATAGAATAGTACTATGATGTTATCAATTTAATTTTGGACTGATGTGTAATTTCTCCTTCATGTTGTTGGTGGGTATACCAGATAAATAAAAGATGTCCAGTTTATTAACCTGCGCGGTTTTTCATTTCCAGATTTTCAAATTTCGAAACCCTAGAAATCTCTCTCTCTCTCTCTCTCTCTCTCTAACACACACACACAGGTAAATTCAAATTCTTCCGGAGTGGGTTTCCAAAACCCAGTGGAACCCCAAACCGGCTAACCAAGAAGCCAGACCCTAAACTCGGAAATGGGTCACGACGACATCGAGCTCGAAGAGAGAGAAGGAGGAGAAGAAGTGGAGAAGTTAGAAGCAGATGTGACCCAAATGGCTCAGAAGATACTAGAGTACAGGACTACGCTACCGGATCAGCTCAAGAGTGCTCTCGCTTCGTCTCTTGTTGCTCAGAGACCCCCTCTTCCGACCCATTTACCTCATGGGTCTGAACCTGGACCATCCGGTTGTACCAACCCAGGTGACATTTTTACTCCTAGGGTTCTCAATTTGGTTTGCTCTAAACGGTTTTGTCATAGCGCGAGCAAAATGCCTTCCTATTTTGGGTTCTTTCAGTTTCTCTATCTCTCATAGTTATTATTTCTTGGTTAAGCAGGACAATTAAAGTTTAAATATACACTTAAGTTTATATATTGGAATTCCTTTTGTATTTTACTTGTTGGTGTACGCATGATTACTTTAGTTTTCTTGTCTATTCTTTCTATTCCCATCTGTGTTTGAAAGTAGGTTTATTTTTTGTGATGAATAACATTTACATGCAATGATATACATTGATAGTAGAAAAATACCTGCAAATTGATGGAAACAAATTGTGATCAAGACAAGTTTGTCACTTTGTAATTAAAGACAGATTTTGCCCAGCTAAGATGGTTACAGTTTGCATTGGCCTTCATCAAAGCCCCACAGAAGCAGCACTACAATCTCTTGTCTATTGAACCAAATTTGTGTTCATACTCTCTCAAATGAAAGACTCTGATTGCATGAAAGTAATAGAAAATCAACTCAAAATAAATGAAGGATAGACTAACTCGTGACCCTACGAATAGTCCCCATAGTCCATTCCCCTACATAGTCTATAGAGTAATTAATCACTAATATGGGAAATCGAACTGTCTAGATTGAAGGCCCACAGGTGTCACACAAAAAACACAACTCCGAATTAAGTCAATTTACATTCACACCACAAATAAAATATTTTATACTAATATAATTTCCAACTGTCTATTCCCATAGAAAAGATTGACCTTTAACCAGGGGTTGACTTGGTCGTCAAGGTCCAAGGGTTAAAAGGATTTTCTCCCTCCTGAGGTCTCATGCTCAAAACCACCTTGGTGCTGTCAACTCTTATGAGTCCTCTCCGTATCAAACTTGTGGCTTTAAATGGCCCCCCCTCTAGTGTACAGTGGGATTGGTTCTTGAGGGATTAGTCAAGGTGCATTAAGCTAGTCCGGACATCCTGAGATATTGAGAAAGATTGACCTTTTTCTTCTTCTTAATTTTGAATGCAATAAGAATTTATGTTCTACATTGGTCTCATGCCTGTTGCGAACTAAGTTTCTTGCGTTAATTTGTTCAGCGAGTGGGCATGCAGTCATGAATAGGAAAACTCATCATTCGAAGCACGCAAAATGTTTCCTGAGTTTTTTTTTTTTGTTTCACTCAAGTGATGCTGTTACATATATATTTTTAAACAATAATCTAAAAGGACTACATCAGCCATTCATTTTTCCGACACATTTCTGCCTCCAAAATGTAATTGAAGTGAAGGTGTTCAGACTCTCTTTACACTTGCCAACTGGATATTTCATACCAGTTGTGAAGTTCAATTCCCTTTTTGTTTCTTTCTAAATTCGCAATTAGGTTTATTAAATGGCGAAAAAGGTGAGAAACATGTCAAATGCGTATGGTTAATGGTTTAGAGTTATCTAAGCTCTAAGCAGGCTAAAAGAATTAACGAACTCTCCGAAATGGGAAATAGGAGGAACATTAAGGGAAAATTATAGAGAAGTATCCACAAGCTTAGGATACATGAACCCTCATCCCTTAATCGCCAAAAAATAAAAAGGAAAAAGGAAATCTTGCTAACCAATTAATTGAGATTGTTATGACTTATTTACCAATCCTTTTTGTAGAATATGACATGGTCAGGTTGTCCTATGTGACTTTTGTTTAGATGAATAAGTTTTATATAGGCTTGGCCATTACATGCATCATTTTGGAGATTAGTTGCAGTGAGTCATGGCTTATCTTGCACAATCAAAGCTAGCTTTGATCTTTGGGAGTACCATAGATAGATAGAGCTAGAGTTAGTAGTAGGTCCGTATCAGGCTTGTAGCAATAAGAACAATGTCGTGATGGTATGGTATGTTGTGCTTTTGATATTTTGGGTGTGGAATTAACAGCATCGGCCGTGGTGGATGCTGATTAGATAATCTGTAGCACGGGATACAATCTTTGTCGCAGCTTTGGAGGTGGCCCATGAGTTGGAGGGGGCTGATTGTGGCTGCATGCAAAATAGCAGAAACTCCTTTTGTACCAACAAAGATTTGCTTGAACTAACAAGTTATCTATGTAGGTTTTTAGGCTATAAGTATCAAATACAGGATCTTGGCGTTTTTGTTCCTCTGATTTGACTAGAAACTCAGCCCTGCCATTTGTGAAAGAGGGAATCCATGTGTTCTAGTTGTTGATTGTATTTGCTTGAAGGAAAACTAAAATTTTTGCTCCAACTATAAAGTTTGTCAACATGTTCTTTAGATACAATACCACTAACAACTAACAAGATGTTGGCTACTCTGACTCCACTTATAAAGCAAGAAAATAAGTTATGTTTTCCGATAACTAGAAAGCAAAAAAATAATTAAAAACACGGATGTGCTAAAAGTTGTGAATTTGGTTCATTTTACATTCTTTTAGTGGAATTATCTTTAATCTAACGTCGTCTCATGGTGATTGCTTTCAATTTTTTTGATAGCTTCCTTATATTGCTTTGGTTTCATTTGACCTTTACTTACAAGGGACAGACTTTGTCGTTGTTCAACAGATGCAGGAGGACCCATTGAGTTGGGTAAAAGGCCCCCGCAAGCAGAGGAAGATCATGACACTGCTGAGAAAACACGATTGCTCAAGCAAAAGATATCTAGTAATGCCTCTGCTTTGCCTGTCCTGTTGAAGAGGATGAAAGAGTGTATTTCCAGAATTGAAAGTCGAGAATCATGTAATGAATTCATTCCTCCCCTTTTTAAAAGGAAAAAGACTAGCTGACCAGCTCACTTCATGTTTGATCGACTTCCGATGTTCTACTATTACAAAGCGACTGATTGTATTGCTCTTGGTTGACATCTCTAATCTTTTTGGTGAATCCATCTATCAGGCCATCAGAGAGAGCGATTCTCGTATTTCTGGGATGAGGATTTCTTATGGTGGATCTGGGCATCTTCACTGTATTGTACTTGCTTGAAACAATTGGTTTAGATGTGTTAGCATATTGGTTTGAAGCAATTAGTTTAGATGTGTCAGCATATTGGTTTGTTGATATCACTCAATATCTTCCTGTAATACAACAATTCCAGAATTCCTGTAGCAAACTGGCAATATTGTTTACTCTTATATTTTTCCTGTGTTGATGAAGTATCTTAGTTTTATGATGAGATGTGTACCAGTTTGGTTGGTAGTTTTGAGATAAACTTCGAGAATAATAGTTTTGTATGGGGGTGCTTAATTTTTAGTCTTTAGCCAAATTTTTAAACATTTTAACTTACTTTTTTACTTTTTAAATAGCAATAAGTGAACAAATAATTTGATAAAAAAAAAAAAACACAGATGACGAAACATGATAACTTTTAGAGATAACCAAACCAAATTACAAACTAAACAAAAGCCAATCTCGGGTCTGATATTGACCAATCAAGCAGGCCCTTAGTGGATAACCAAGCTCAAGCTCAAGCTCAAGTCCATCCTCCCCTGAGGAGAAAATGCAATAACAAAAGTGTCACTCCAACCAGAAAAAGAATACCGAGGCATCTCCAGAAACAATAGCGAGAAAAAGAACCAGCGTCTCATTTCTCAGAAACACAGAAGGATCAAATATGCTACTCAAAAGCACGAAAAATAAACGGTCATTTCTTGCTTATGTAAAATGGTTCGAAAGGATTGAACATGGAGGGAGCTCCAAATAAGATCCGAATATGAATACAATTATAGTTACAGGACAAAGCCTTCAGAAGACTTGAAAAGCTCCCAAAAGGGATTCTTCATATTGCCACACATTTACAGCTAATTACATCATCTTCAGAAGCTAGTTTTGTGACAGAAGAACCAACCATCACCCCTTCCCCATTTCCTGCATTGCCAACATTCCACACCACGGTGCTAAGCCCCTTCCCTATCACAAAAATACTCTTCCCAATAGCAACAAGCTGACAAGGCGGTCTTGTGAGAAGGGGTGACAGTCTTCCGACAGCCACCCATTCCCTTCTATCCTTTTGCCACATCATAAGCCTGGTTCCAGAACTCTGATCCAGAACGAAAAGTGTCCCATCTATAACAACAGCTGGACCCCGCCAGCCACATGCCATATCAGCATCTGCATGCTGCCACGTGCCATTTGATGGTTCATACACGACGGCATAGACATGAGATGATACAGCAGAAGAACCACATCGGACATATATTTTACCATCTAAGACGATGGAATCTTCAATATCTGGGACAAGATTAGGGTCTGACTGAGATTTCCAACTGTCTTTTTGAGGGTCATAAGTGTCCCAAGAATGCGGATCACTGGAGTTTGAACCTAAGCCACCGATTGCATAAATTTTCTCATCCAAAACTTCCGAGGCAAAATAGCACCTGCATGCATCTTTATTATCTGATGAATTGACTTCCCCTAAACAGTATATAACTTACTTGGTGCAAATATAGCTATAATTAAGTTACAAGTTTTTGGATCCTCTACAAGAACTCTTTGGGCATGGAGGAAAAAGCACTCCACAATCAACCACAAAGTGTTGCAAAGATAAAATCCAATTTGCAACTAGGTGTGATATATTTGTACAGAATGACTGAATGAGGCTTCCAATGAGAGGAACCTCTACCTTACTCTTGGCAAAATCAAAGGAAGAATAAAAAGATGCATAAAATTGACCAATTGTGAAGTAATAACCTCATTCAATGACACTACTCATTTATTTAGCTCCAACTGATGAGTCGAGCAAAACTGAAATGTTAAAGTGGTCTCCCTGTTCGTCACAAGCTGATATAAGAAGGAATGCATTTTCACACATTAAATCTATCACCTGATGATTCTAAAAGTAGTTGCTAGGATTCACTTGAACTCTTTTTTCAATGCTAAAGGATGTAGTCGCTTTGTAATTTGCTCGTTTTGACTAGTAAATAGCTTCGTGCATTAATCATACAGATATATAGTGTGCTGCAGTTTTAACAAATTGCCGAACATGTGCATATGCATTTATATCCGTAACAAGATTGGAGGGGGAGACCTACAGCATATATGTCACAATCAGCAGATTCTCTTAAGCAAGAAGATTAATCAATTAACAAACACTGGAATTGTTCATGTCACCTTAAACACTTGCATCTGATCACAGGAAGATCTAGCTATATCATTACCTTGCAGTGGACAAGGGAGATGCTTCATTCCAAGCATTTATGGCAGCATCATAGCAGTAGACTTCATCAGTAGCATCCTGAACCCAACCGCAGCCGCCGAACAGGTACATATTCTTTCCCAACACTTCAAAGCCCATCCCTTTTCTCTTCAAGCTACGAGGTGGAAGATCTTGAATGCGCTTCCAAGACCTTTTGGGTGCATAGGGATCTAGTACATAGCAACAAAGCTGGTCAACCTTATCTCTACACAAAGCATATATCCACGTCTCTTGTAGATTATGCTTTCGACGGTAGGAAAGCCACTCTTCACTGGACACCAACTCCCTCCACCTCTTTGACACACATTTAAGGAGTGCATGGTACTTTCGAGGAACCCTTGCCAAGCATAAAAGAACAATGTCATCGGGTAGTCCACATATAAGAGGGAATTGAGCTATTTCTAAATTACTGGTACCCTCAGCTTCTGTATGACCCATATTGATGGCTTAGTGCTGCTAATCGAGGTACCTACAAGTAGAAGTAATATGATTTTATTATTTCCAGAGCTGCAAGTTCAATCAAATCCACACAAATGATTTTATTATTTCCATAGATATTTCTCTTTTTTTTCAGAGGACAATGATTTTCATTCAATAAAATCCCAATGGCACTTACAAGAGTTCCATCTGAAATTCAACAACAATATCCTAAAACAACCCATCACGCCAAAAGATAAACAAATTACATCAAAATAGGAAACTTATGCCTTTCGTCCAGACATGAGTCTTAAGCTCACTAGCACATACTGTAAAACAGACCGAAAACCAAGTTGGGCAATAGTGGATGGATCTATATAGGCCATTATGATGCAAATCATCCTACATTTACTAATCCTCTGTAGAGAACACCCAAATAACCACAATGTGAGATATTGATATCCCAATGAATTTAAACACTAAAAAGGCTAAACACCCCAACTCCAACAATCTTATACAGAGCTTAATCAAAGCCTGTTTTGACAGTCGAAGCCCAAGAAAATGAAGGTTAAGATTTGACAATATACACAATGTGTAGTTACTGTAAGCATCGCTGGATTTTAAACTGATCTTCAGCCAGGGATTAATCTGCTACAGGAATGTTACCTAACAAATACAAGAACTACTTTATTGGGACACAAAAACAGATATCATTTCCAATTACCTCACCAAGAATATTCAAGAAAAATAAAAAGTGAAATCAAATCGTACTAATAAAGGGGGAAAACCCAACTTGAGAGAAATTCAGAGTGCTAAATTTGGGCATTTGACAATTTCTTCTCCATCACTGCATCTGCGCTGAATTGATTCACTCCAGTTGTATAGATCGGACAGCCCAATACTCCAAGAGTGACAGAACAATTTACAAGACCCAAAAGTATTACATTAAGCATCTAAATTACCCAAGAAAATCGAGAGAGAGAGAGAGAGAGAGAGAGAGAGAGAGAGAGAGAGTACCCTCGCGATTTACGACTTCGTTCTGCTTCGGGTTCTGATCGCGGAGAAGTTGGACATATATTATGACAATTACATAGACCGCCTCAAAATTTGATACACGTCACAAATTACTTCCCTTAGTTTTGATTTTTTCATTTCAAGTCCTATGACTTCTAGTTTAAGACCAATGCCAACCCTCTGTGTTCCCCTCATGGAGCAAGAGTTACTACTTGCGAAATACTCCTAGCAGAGAGCGTATGAAAATACAATATCATCATGACTACAACTGTGTGTTAGGATTATTATCCCCTATTATAGAAAGGAGCTTTGCTATTGTTCAACCCCATCCTACTCGACTTTTCTCACGGGTCCTACTGTATCTAACCATTTGAACTTGTCGTATGTAAAAAAAGTAACGAGTTACCACACGATATCACAATCAAACCATGTCACAATATTTTCTTGTTCTTCTGATATACGTATTGAATCAAACCCCACCAATTTTTCGAGCATACATCATTACCCAAACTTGGGTTGCACTCAGTTGGGCTTGTGATGGGTTTCGTTTAGAAAGACCAGCATGCAACCTAAACCTGTTATAGACATTGACCCAACAATTGGATTAAGTATTTTACCGTGTGATTCTTCCCAAATTTATACGATTCCTCATGGTTTGACAATGTATTTTCTACCATATATATTTTTTGGATCTGTATTTTCTTCCATATGATATTCTGGTTTTACATCATCTTTTCATTTGTTTTAGGAAAAAGTTTATTAGCCCCTTACTTTCATGCAATTCACCTATTTCAATCACACCCCTGTTAGAATTAGGAAGTAGTATATACGAACTATTCAGGGAGAGGGACAAAAGGAGGGAAATAAGACAAATTTACAACTAAATTTGTTTTCGAAAGCGCAAAAGGCAAGCCTGATGAAGGAGCGTCTTATCCACAAAGCAAACATCTTGCTGGTTCTCATCAATTATTCAATTTATCGCAGGGTGCTATCGTTCAAAATTCATAATCTGCCAATATTTGTCAACCATGTGCACGTTATATCAGCTTGCCTCTGTCTAACAATATCATACCAATTACCAACAAAAGATTTTGGGCCAGAACTGCACTGCAAAAAGACTCTCCTTGAGGCCAAGAAAGCCTTCGCATTTTCACTGAAATAGATTCAGGAGATGATGCGATCATGCGAATGATTGATGAACAAAAAATCTAGACAGAGAAGTGATCAATGATAAATCAAAAGTTCCCAAGGGAGATTGACAAGCCTTGATTCCAAGCAGGATGTGTCAAAATTAGCGAAGCTCACTGAGTTACACACAAATGTATCACCGGGAACTTTTGCAAATGAAAACCCCACAGAACAATGGATAGTTGAACTTAGAAATCTCATCAACAAAAATGATGTGAAATGTTGAGTTAATGGAAATAACAAGCTTCCACAGTCTGTCAAAAAACCCAAATCACAAAATTTGAAACTCTGTTTTAACAAGACACAATCAAGTAAAATCTAAATGGTAATCTGCTTTGCTAGCAAGAAAAAGTCCGAAAGAAGAGATGCACTTCCAACAACTCACTTCTTCTTCTCGCCACCTCCAGCAGATCTGTAAAAAATAAGGCCCAAAAACAAATAGTAAGAGATGGTGCCGAAGGAAAACTAAGGACGGTAAAACCACCAAATAAACATATTTCAGAAAGCCATGACAATGGGCGAACATTTGAGTTAACATATAGAATCGTCAATAACTAATATCATAGTCGCTTTTGTATCAATATTGTGAATAAAACAGGAAAAATAAATGTCACATCAATTACCTCATTTTGCGGAGGACATTGGACATCTCCTCACGCTTCTTCTTGGCCCTCTTATGAGTACCCAACTTTCTCTTAGCCACTTTCAGTGCACGCTTGTCTTTCCCAACTTTAAGTAGCTCAGTGATTCTCTTTTCATAGGGAGCAAAACCAGCAACTTCCCTGATGAGGTTTCTCACAAAATGGACTCTTTTGCTTGTTTTCTGTAAAAAAATGAGAAAACAAATTGGATCTACTTATAATTCACCCGAAAGTTAAATGACACACTGACGACACCACATACAGGTAACAATGAAGATGATGAAGTACATACAAATATACAATACTACAAGAACACAAATGACACAGATTAACTTACGCCCTTCCTATCAGAAGGTCGGGGAGCCAATTCCTTCTTCGTTACAACATGCCCTTTGTTTAGACCCACAAAGAGGCCACTGTTCGGTTGCTTTGGGGCCATCACCTACAACATAGCAGCCAAGTTACTGCATAAACAGTAAATATTTTGAAGGAAATAAAGCCATCTTCTTGTTACTAACAAAGTTTCATGCTGACTCCATAAAGACGTTCAAGAAGTTTATACTAACATTATTTCTGATTATGAGTTGAACTTTTCATGTCCAAATTTCGTCGGGAGAATCACAAAGGTCTTGATGTTATTTCAAAGGAAGAATCCATCCATTGGATGAGCAACAAAACAATAAAGACATGAGCCATTTCTTGCACAAAATTAAGGCTTAGCTCAGGAAATGTTTGCTAAAGTTCGGTTGGTTGACTTCATAATTACCTCTAGACCAACTCTTCAACTGGAGTATTAAACACACCAAATTTGAGCAGAGAAGTCAACAACATCAAACTTGGCTCGTTTTACAGTGTGACCTTCTAGTATTACAAGGTTCTGCCACGTTTATATATCCTTATAACTTTGTTAAAGTACAGAAGCTTCTGAATGCCGTTTCTCATTGGTCAAGTATTCCACCATACAAAAAGCAACACTTATGTATCATCGAATCTCTTCATTGCTGATTTGGGTCTATATCAACTATGAGTTCTAAAAACTTTTACCGGATGGAATGAAAATGACACCAGGTTATGTGCTTATACCTATGCCAAGAGCTTCAACTTGTCCCAAATAAACTCCTTGTCTCGACTCCATATGTCGAAATCTCCAACACGATAAATGTTTACTACAGTTATACACGCGTTTTCAACAACTTCAGAGCTAACTGAATGCAAATGGATAGCTCAAAACTTGCATGAATTTTTCAGTGCCAAGTATTGAGTGGTGTTGAATGGCTCGGGGGCACCACGTGGAGATGGCAGTGCCCCAGGGTCACTGATTAATTACCCCAAAACTTGCGCTCTGAAATGTTTTGGTTGCCACTTGCCCCCAGAATTGATCCGGACTAGCTAAATAATAGCCCTTAGTTTCAATTCCCCTTTTTTTTCAGCAATTAATTCAACAGTAACCAAACAGGAACACGTTAAATAAAACAATCGAATCGACAACTTAACAGTGACATAATGTATATTTGTTCAGGTGTTGTTCGATTGAGATATATCTACCAGCTGAAATTAGCCGTAAGATTCAGTGCACTTCGTTACATTCAATATATCTCTTCCAATAACTGGAAAATGACCTAATGAAATGCATGATGTAACAAATATCTTTACCCAAACAAATAGAAGTAACGGATATCTCACTCACAAATCAGCTCAGGAGACGATCCTCCTGGAAAAATCTTCAGAATAATCTGCAAGCAAGATGAACTGGAGTGGTAATTGACTAATAAGACGAGAAGAGAAGGCTAGGGTTTTGAGGTGCAATTGTCGCTCACCTTTGAAGTAAAGCACGGAGTGGCCGCCAGAAGTTAATTAGGGTTTGTGGTGTTGCTTGGTATTTATATGAGACCGTGGGACATGTAATTTGGGCCGGTTTGTAACTACTACTGTAAAATTTTGAAAGGTCCAAGTATAAATTTACGGAGTATTTACAGATGTGGGTTTTTGTGCCACAATGGATGGGTTTTATCGTGCACTTCTTGTAATAATCTGAATTGTTTGTGTTGTAAGACCCTCAAACTAATATATCTATGCAAATAAATAGATATCGATAGGGAGTTCCGATCTAATCCTGAAATCTCGAATCCGGAACTCCACCTTTTCGATATTTTTTTAAAAATTCGAAACGCTCAATGTATTCAAAAGGTGTTTTTAAGGGTCGATGCGAGAAATCTTCAAAAAAAATACCGGAAAAGGCTTCATCCGAGCAGTTTTTCGCAAAATTGTAAATGTACAGTTTTTGCGAAAAAATGTTTGGATCAAGTCCTTCCCGGTATTTTTTTTTAAGATTTCTCTCGTGAGCCTTTGAAAACGCATTTTGAACACATTGGATGGCTCAGATTTCCCAAAAACAATTTTTAAAAGTATCAAAACACCAAAAAACCTCCAATCCGGGATCCCGGTTGGATAATTGTCGTATCGATAGGTATGTTAAAAATTAAATTTTGGTTTTAAAAATGAGCGGTCATAGATATTTTAACTTAAAAACTATTGATTGAATCTAGACTGTCCATTTTTTAAACCAAAATTCTACGTTTTGACATACCTATCGATGTCCGATCAAATTAATTTTTTCCGTCGATACAATATTATGCATTCCCTACAAGATGAATGGTTCAGATTATTACAATGTACACTCAGTGGGACCCACAAAAGCCAATGGTGCAAACCCCATGGATTTGTGCCGCATTCGCAAATGAGTTTATCTCTTTTAGGATAACCAGTTGCACAATGGATTTGGCGTCTCTATAGTGACCCAAGTCACTACACACCCGTAGTGACCATAATTATACGTCATGTATATTTTATACTCCCTCCGTCCGGTTTTGTTAATCCATTTTGGGTATTCGTACCACTTTTCCAAATGATTATGTTTTATGATTTTATAGTGTTTTATGCAATTTTTAAAATTGTCTTATAAAACTAATCGAGATGTATCAAATAAGATTCATATTAGATATATAATTACTTACCAATTTAATAATAAAACTGTTCAATTTTGTCGAGAATGTTGAGTAGATCATTTATGTAAATAATCAAATTAATTGGATATAGGTAGCTATATAGTCGGATACCATTTACTTTTATGAAAATGAATAGCCAGTATCATTTGGAGAATAAATCGTAAGTCAAATTTGTATCAATTGTTCGTCTACTAATCTATCATGATCATAATTTTTTGTACTCGTAGTTTGCTCAACATTCATGAAGAAATTAATATTTTAAAGGACTCACGACTGAGATTACTATGAGGACCCCAATTCCTTACACAACATGTCTATGTGGCATTCCAGCAAGGGTGAGGACATGCCTACTATCATTGGTGAGTTAACAATTGTCAATGCTTTTGTTATAACTCATTCATTGATGAAATAATGCCATGTAGACATATTATGTAAATGGTTATGTTAATAGACTTTCCCATTTTATAAAAGCAGGAAGAAATATTTTTTTTATGATATTTTTTTGACCTATTTCATCAGCTAAATATAAATCTTTTGTCACTAATGTATAAGAAAATGCTAGACACTAAGAGGGTGTTTTGGAGTTTACTTTTCAGCTTTTTCATTTTTTACTTTTTTATTTTTTGGCTTTTTAGATTATGGTCAGAATGTGTTTTGAATTTGGAATATATGTTTGGGAGAAATGTGCAAAATGCATTTTGCAAAAGTAGCAGTGTTTGGGAAAACAACGATAAAATGAGTTATGGATTGATTTTTTACTATTTTGCCCTTGTTTAAAAAATGTGTGCACATACTATTTTTAACGAGTTTTCTAAATTCTAATTGAGAAATATTTTTTGTTAACGCGACCCATCCAATTTTGAATTTTTTCTTTTTGGAAAATATTTTTTTTGACCTTCCTTTTTTTTTTTTTGGGTAATTGAAATTCTCTCATACTTAATAACAAATAAATAAAATAATGATTTGCATTAGTGATTAGTTTTTTTTTATTGCTAAAGTCTTTTTTGGCAATTGAAAGTCTCTAAGTATGTTCTTATTTTTTGTGAAAATAACCATTAAAAAAAAAGAACTAATTGCAAAAAGATTTTTTTTTTTAAACCAATTTGAATTGTACAGGAGGAAAGGAGGTTAATGTTTATTGGGGCAAGGTGATTATTTCCCAAAAAAAGTAGAGGGCAAAAGGGTATTTTCTTGTCCACCAAATGTGAGAAGTAGAAACTAGGGGTGTCCACGGTTCGGTTCCGGATTTGATCCGAACCGTTACTAGCGGATTTGTGTTTTCATGATCCGGAACCATCCGTGGATGATATACGGATGGATCGGATCGGTTCCGGATTTGACAGATCGGTTCTGGATGGATTTTCACGGATTGGGTTGTCAAATGGGCCTCTAACTTGGGCCAATTTAGCAACCAATTTTTCCAGCCCAATCACCCAATAACAACCTGTTTTTTCAGCAATAACATTAGCAACAACCTATTTTTTCACACAACTTAGATACCATACTAGCAAATAGTAACAATAACCTATTTTTCACCTAACCTGTTGCTTCATGTAGCAACTGCCAAGTAGCACAAAGTTCAAATCCGAAGTCCAAACATAAAACTTAAAAATTCAAATCAAAAGTCCAAACCACACGGCAAACATTCAGTGTCACATAAAGTTCAAATGCAAAGTTGGTGTGTAAGTGTGTATCAGTTTATTGTATCAGATGGGTGACGTGGAGTAGTGTCTGGTTTTTTTTTTTTTTAACTGGCGGTTTCGGTTTTATCCGGAACCGAACCAGACCCGAACCGTAAACTTGTTTTAGATTTGATCCGTTATCCATCCATACATGCTTTGGGTGGATCAACGGATGGTTCGGGTTGGTCGGTTTGGGCGGATTGAGCGGATCGCTGGACACCCCTAGTAGAAACTGAAAATGTGAAAAGCTCCTTTGAACCTCTCTTTCACTTTTGCTCTCCTTTGTTCAATTTTGAAAACTCATTTTGAAAGAATAAGTTTTGAGTCAGGTGTGCCAAACACTCAAATTGAAAAAGGCAAAAAATAAGTTGCCAAAAGAGGCTCTAAATAACTTACAAAATTAAACTAAAAATACACACAACGTTGCTACATCAATACATATATGATGCAATACACGGATATACTTATTACTCCCTCTGTCCCAATTTCTTGACCCTTTTTGGGGAAATGGGTTTTTAAGGGGTGTGAAAATTTTGTATTGACCTTTCTATTTTGCCCATAAATCCAGTCAATATTACTGTGACCAAATTTGTGAAGCTAATTTATTATATGAAAGTCAAAACATATTCAATATGGATCTTGTTTGATAGATATTAATTAGTTTTATTATACAAAATTTTCAAAATCATAAAAACCGTTATAAAATAAAAGATAATAGACTAGCCAATTAAGATGAGAAAAATGCTTTTTAAGGATAAAATTGGAAAGTGACCTAATTTTTATGGATGTTTTTAGAAGTGAGACAAATATTTTGGGACATTCCAAAATGAAAAGAAGGATCAATAAATTGGGACGGAGGGAGTAGTAATAATGTTTCACCCGGAAAATAGTAGGCCCATGGAGCCACGGCCCGAATCAGATGCACGACTGCCTTTTGGGTCCAAATGCTCTTCACGGGTCATGATTCATGTACCCGTACCATCCACCCCATAGCATATTTTTGTATACGAAGCTTGCGGAATCAATTCTAGGAGTATTGCGCACTGGTAGTTGCCTTCTAATTTCTTCCAAGACATGGGTTTGACTTGCAGGTGCAGCTCCCTGTCTTTGTGGGTCACGTAAATAGGCATAAATACATAAATATACGTATACGTATTTTGCAAATTGTTATACTTCATTTGCTTTACTCTAAGCACGTTGTGTTGTCAGAATTTTGTATTCTCGTAGTTGATGATCAAACCTGTATTCTATTGTCACAAACACCATGGATGGGAACACCAAATCTTGGTCTCTTTCCAACTCCCAACACATGGGTATTTCTTTAATTCCACATGTTTTGTGCCTTTTGAACTTCTCTTTCTGATTGATGGTGATTAAAGGTAATATCCTCTTCCTTTCTCCCTTTGTTGCCTTGTCAATATTCGTACTCAGTTCTGTTGTGTTTGCTGTCTAACCTAATTCTGGTAACAGATTACCTTCTCGACTCTAAATAGTATCCATTTGTATATTTCTATATACTTGTTGAAAATCTTGACTGTTCAAATCCACTTCTTGTTTTGGTGGTTTTTCCTATTGGTAATCACACTTTTCTGTCCAAGTTTGCGATTCTTATTTACTCGAATTAGTCATGTTGTAGTCTCGACTGAAGAGCAGCATAACATTGAAGATTCATCATTTTTCTACCTTAATCAGTATATGCTAATCTGCCCTTTAGAATCTACTATTTTCCTATACCCACTTGTTTTTTCTCCAAATTTTGTGAACATATGGTCTGCTCTAATTTTGTTTCCTAAATATATGTGTACCCAGTTGAAATTTATTAGCCACTTCAGAGACCCATCATTCATTCCTTCTACTTAGTTGCACAGAGAGTTTTAGAACCACACAATTAATATGCTTCTATCATAGGCATCGATGTCATCTTGTTGTGGCCTTCCTCTTCTTGAATGCATATACTGTTTGGCCTGTGGTCGTTGGGCATGGACGAAACTCCTCTATGCTGCAGGAAATGAAAGTGAGAATTGGGGCATTGCCACTGCTGCTGAATTTGAGCCTGTACCTCGCTTTTGTCGGTATATTCTAGCAGTTTATGAAGAAGATCTCCGAAACCCGATTTGGGCCCCACCTGGTGGATATGGTATGAATCCTGATTGGGTAGTTTTACGAAGAAACTACGAGGAAACCCAAGGGATGGTTTCTCCGTACATGATATACCTTGATCACGATAATGCCGATATAGTCTTATTAATCAGGGGGCTAAATTTGGCAAAGGAAAGTGATTATTTGGTCTTACTTGATAACAAATTGGGGCAAACAAAATTTGATGGAGGTTATGCGCATAACGGGCTATTGAGGGCAGCTCAATGGGTATTTGATGCAGAGTCTGTGATATTGAGGGAATTAATCGAGAGACATCCAAGCTATACTTTGACTTTTTCTGGGCATTCTCTGGGTGCTGGGGCAGTAGCATTGTTAGCAATGTTGGTCGTCCAGAATAGGGGAAATTTGGGAAATATTGAGAGGAATAGAATTAGGTGCTTTGCCATTGCTCCTGCTAGGTGTGTATCGCTAAATGTGGCTGTGAGATATGCAGATGTCATCAATTCTGTTGTGCTTCAGGTAATTTTGTCACATTTAGCACTGCTATTTGCTCTCATATATGGGTAACACCTCGTAAGTTATATAGATTCATCACATTCCGTATTTTTTTTATAGAAGCTTTTCGGACAGTTATCTGCACTCTTCAAAAGTGTTAATAAAGCTAGCAATGGGAAGGAGAAGGGCACGAGCAGATAGGGAAAGTATACGAACAAACTGCAAGATGTCATGTTGGATTTTGAACTGGAAACTTGTACTTAGTTATGTAACAAGCAAATGTGGAGAATATGATGACTGTCATATTCAAAGTAACTTCTTCCCCTTAAAAGACGAATGCAGTCTGCATATGATGACTGTTCATTGAGATGGTAGATGAAATGTGAAGTAAATATGAATTTTTCCCCTCATTAATTGTTGATCATTGTTATAAAAAAGGAAAATGCTAACGTGTGCCTATTGGGCACACGTTAAGGTTGAAAAAGTGTATTGGAAACTGGAAAGTGTGAAAAGTACATAGGAATATGTGAAAGTGTATTGAAAAGTGTAAAAAGTATATTGGAGAGTTTTTTTTTGTTTGTTAGTGTGCTTAATGTGTGCCCATTGGCACACGTTAGCAAGACCCTTTTTCTTGTTTTTATCCCTTTAGCTATTTTATAATTTTGTGCTTTCAGTGTCATAGTATCATTCTAACGCACAATATTACAATGAACCAGGATGATTTCTTACCTCGGACCACCACGGCTCTGGAAAATCTCGTCAACTTTATTTTCTGGTAAAAGATTGTAGGTCTTGGTCACTTTTTGTTTAAGTTTTGGTTGCATTCAGTAATTATTTTCTAGTAACTATTATGACAAACTGAAGACAGCCTCTCTACGTGATCAGAAGATAATTAGTTTGGGTGAAGTTTTTACATTCCAATTGTTGAATACTCTATTTGAGCTATCTGAGCTACTGAATTGATTTTTTCCATGCAAATCAAGAGAGGAAAATGTTTGCTGCTGCCTGCTGAAATGTTATCTGCATATTTGAGATGTCTTTCAAAGAACTATTACTTGAGTAGTTGACTAAAAAAATTGTCTAGGATTGTCACTTCAACCAAAAAGTGGGGATGACTTGCTCTCTTAAGAAGATAGTGGAACTTAAAAGGGTCGACTAATTAAATACGAAGGTGCATCCAGATGAAGTTAATTGAAAGGTTTATGAATCCTTCTGTGAATCCTGCTTCCACCTCACTAAAGATGCATCCATTAGATTTCTGTTTACAATTGCGTTAAATAAACAAGGTTGATAGCCCACTCGGCCCTTTCATGCTTTCCAAAAGAGAAAAATCCATCTTTTTTAGGATTAGTGCTTTTGTTGTTGTGTGGGTTTTTGTGTTTCTAAATGATCCAACAATAACATAACCCATTTAGTCCCAAATAATTGGGGGTATGAGTGAGGGATGGATAGGAGACAAACCTAACCTTTGGCAATAAATGCACAAAGTGGCTGCTCCCAGAATACCACTGAAACAGATGTATTTGAGACAGACCTATCTTTTGGCAATAAATGCACAAAGTGGCTGCTCACAAAATATCACTGAAATAGTGGTCCCCCTATACCGTTGAGTTTGCTGCAGAATCTTGCCCTCAAATCAAAGCCAAAAGGCATCAGAGAGGGCAGACCCAAGAATCATTTTGATTTATGTGCAAATTACCATACTTATTTCATTCAGCATCCAAAGCATTGGCGTGTAACAAGTGTTTCTAAATGATCCGAGAACTTTTAAAGCAATTGCTCCACAAGTGTTCAGTGGAAGACACTAATGAATGTGTTATTGTCTTGAAACAGTCTGCCATGCTTATTATGCATACTCTGCCTGAAGGATACATGCACATTAGACGAGAGGAAGCTTAAAGATCCTAGGCGGCTCTATGCACCTGGTCGTCTCTATCACATCATAGTGCGGAAGCCCTTCAGGTATACTCGGATTTCTGATAAAAATTTAACAACGTACATAACGGAGGTTTTGGAGAACATAGCCATCTTTCATGAATTGAGACTGTAGGAAACCACTTAGACTTTAACTAGTTAAGAAGTGGGGGGAGAGGCTGGAATATTTGCTAAGGTGCATTTGTGGGCAGCAGTAAATGGATCTTATGTAGTCCATTTACTCTCTTTGTGCCATAAAGCAGTTTAGTTTTATCGACTTCGTTCCATTTTTTAGGGCACAACTGTGACTAGTTGAGGTATGAATATATTTTTATCTTGCTGATTCTTTCTTATTTCAACTTTTGCTTGCAGGTTTGGGAAAATTCCCCCGATGGTGAGGACAGCGGTACCTGTAGATGGGAGATTTGAGCATCTAATCCTGTCTTGCAACTTAACTTCTGACCATGCCATTGTTTGGATAGAGAGAGAATCCCAAAGGGCTTTCGATGTAAGTTTCCGCGTACTCCTTGGTAGCAGTAGGGGAGGTACATATAGAAGCAACGTCTATGCTATATCGGGTAGGAGGAAGGAAAGTAGGATAGGGAAATGAATGGCATTGCATCAGTGGGCAATGAACTTGATGGAAGTTGTGATGTGCTAATCCCCACAATATACAGGTAGCATGTTCAAACTTCAAACAATAATAGAAACCAAACGAAACGCAGTGTCGCTTGGCCGAAGGGGTAAATGTTCAGTTAAATTTACCAAATTCGTATCTTTTTTGGATCACTTTTGTTTACAGGTACATTGGTACTAGTCTTCAATATATGTTAAACATAAAAAAGTAATTAAAATTCTGTTTTCTTTCCCTCCTTTATATGCACTTCATGGATTTGCCTCGTCTCTTCTGGTTGTGAACTACTAGTAGATTGTCTTGTTCAGATAGTCGTTGATTTTCCTTTTTTCTTTGCCCGCACACTATTGATTTTGTATTTTCGTCTTTCTTGGCTTCTTGTCATGATTTCTGTTGGATTTAGTTAATGTTGGACACGGAACGGATTATGGAGATTCCGGCGCAGCAGAGGATGGAGCGGTTCTCTTCATATGGAACCTTCGATGAAATAAATGAGGGGAATAATGCCAGCAGTTTGCGGGGAGAATTACCATTCGTGTCACCCGAGAGGAGGAAAGAGAGCTGGGATGATTTGGCTGGTCGCCTTTTTGACATTGACGAGTCTGGACAGATGGTACGGAAGAAGTAGAAGGTAAATGAAGCTTTATAGAATACAAGTCATTTTTTCATTCATATCATCCCTTTCTTTTTCCCTTGAAAACGTTGTCTGTATTATATGATCCTGGACGAGTTCAAAAGGGCTACTTGCTTCAATTGTATCAGCAGATCTAATTTGTCTGAAATCTGGATTGTCACGACTATTTGCAGACATGGCGACTATTACATGAATCTCGGGAAGAAATGGAAACCCTCACGACTGGAACCAGTTTTATGAGGATGTTGAAATTAATCCTGTTCTTTTCTGCGCACAGAGAGAGAGAGAGAGAGAGAGAGAGAGAGAGAGAGAGAGAGAGAGAGAGAGTTTTCTTCCAAATGAAAATGAATTTCCTAGAACAATCATAGTTCTGTCCAAGTTAAATGGAGAATAACAATCATTTATCCCTAGATTCACAATTGAAGTGCAATAATAAATCTGTGTACCATTTCACGGCAACACCCTATCAAAGATCAAACTTAGAAGTGTGACTAATTTGCTCGAACAAAATCTTCTACGAATAAAGTACACCTAACCACTTAATGAATTCCCAAATCCAGACGACAGTTCCTTTCCAACTGTTCTTCCCTTGGCCACTAAGGAACTCACGAATCTCATCCGGCTCATGACTCCAACCAGTAGATTGGCTAGTAGTTCAGGGGTGTGAGCAGATCACGGACTTAGCAAGAGAGTTTGATCCAGAAAGGTAGGTTGCTCGTGTTTTCTGTACCATTTCATTTACAGGGGTGGATCATTGTCTTACATAAAGAGTATGGTTCCCTTCTGCGGGAAAGTGAGACAGAATGCATAGGTCTTGTCTTCTGCGGGAAAGTGAGACAGAATGCACAGGTCTTGTCTTCTGCGGGAAGGGAGAGAGAATGGAGACATTCCGCACAGGTCTTGTCTTCTGCGGGAAAGTGAGACAAGAATGCTCAGGTCACGTATCCCTTATTCCTTTTGACCTACGAATGGAAATCAAGAACTGTTTCCCCTGGAATAACAATGAGACGACGTATCAATCACTATTTTAACTCATCCATACCAGTATCTGGAACCCATACAAAAACTAGTAACATCATAAAGTAGAATTTAGAATCATTACAACTGAAACCACTTATAAAAGTTAGTATATGATTAGATTTCTACAAAAATTAACACATTTGCCATTTGGTATGGGGATCTGAACCTCAGTATAGTCTGGGATGAATTGCATTTGCAACTTCTTGGACCTATACTTTTCAACTTGTTCTGATTAAAATCTAGCAGTCAATTTCCACACAACAGCTCCGAACCAATTTCAAAAGGGGTTCTCTGATCACTTTAACCAGTTGAGATTAATTTAGATTGACTTGAGATTAAGCAGAATTCAAATCCCAAAACTGATCCATGTATCTCATTTCGAGTCCCATTCTACAAGAAGTAGTTCCCTTGCAGACCTAATTGACCTCTAAAGAATAGCAACACAGATCAAATTTGAAAAAGGTTACCGTGCATTCTCTTGACAAATCGTTCAAATTCCACGAAGTTGTGTCTTTCCATGAGAAGTGGGCCAAGTCTAAGGTAAGTGAAAGCACAAAAATGCCTCCCATCCGGATCATTCATAGGCTTGGCTCTTTCCGAGATCATGTTATAGCTTTCTCTGTCATGGCATGGAAGAGCATTTTCACTAGTAATTGGTGTGGACACATCCCAGGCAGAATTCAGCACCTGGAAAATGAAGTATAAACATTAAAAGCAAGAAAATCTTCAACCAAAACCATGCAATGTTTCTAGAACGATTCACCCATATAACACGTGGACAGACACACTTTCTGATGGAGAATACTTCTTGTTTATAAAGAAGAAATAACAAACTCATCAAGTAGCAACCACTTGAGCAAAAGAAGAGCTTTCGTTCCAGCATAATGCTTACTTGCCAGGCTAACCCATCTGGATCTGCCACTGCCTCCGAGAAGTCCTCATGGTGGTCTAACGTGCCCCATTCAGCACACACGAAGTTTAGAGCAGTCCCATGCTTCTTTAGCATTTCCATAATTGCTGCATAACCATCACGATGGCACGGGTTGTAAAATCCAGCAGTTAATTCAGCAGCATGGCTGGCAGTCTTGTACCACCAGTGAATACCTGATAGCTGCTCGAAAATTACAATAGGCAACAGAATCGGATCAAGCCATAGTCATTGACATACAGACATGCCAATTTCCATAGTAGTCTACGAGCCATTACAAAGAAAACTTAAGTGCAAATGAATTCTAAATAAACTACTTAACATGGGTTTGCTATCTAAAACCAACCTAATACCTCTATAAATAATGCTTCACACAATAAAAACAAAAACGCCCAAAATTTTCTACAAAGCAAAGGATATATCTCCACGTAAGATTTAAGTTTAAAAATAAATACCAAAAACCCATTGTTTGTTCCCATTCCAAGTATCATATACATAATACTCTAGGCTATGACAGTTTGTACCAAAAGAAGCACAAGGATATTGCTTAGTTATAGTCCCCAGAAATTGCAGGCTTTGTGGATGTGGAAAGAAGTGCCAAATATGTTGATAGTAACATGATAATTAGTTAAAGATATATGTCGAATCCCTGTCTTCATTGTATGCTAAATTGCTAATGCTCGTGTGGGATTTTCTCCTTTGCCTTCTCTTTGTGAAATTTTTCATTTTTAAATCACACAAATATATTAGCTCACATCATGCAAAACATCTCACTTTCAAATTGCCAACTTGGTACCATATCTCCCATTTATACAAGAACATCTGTGTGGAGCCTACTTTGCAACAAGATAACAACATGTGTCAGATCAAACTGTGGTACATAAATTTTGCAAACCAAAATAACTCCGTGAACCACAAAAATTAAGTGTTATGAGGAGATAACGAGGACAATAAGAAAGGGCAAATGGCCAACTCCATCGATTATTTAATACCTCACTAAAAATTATATGGGAAAAATGGAAAGGAAAAAGTCAAATGAACTTCTGCAGATGAAAACTAAGGAACCCACCACTTAGCATGTACTACTACTAAAACAAAAACATTATTGTATCATCCAAACACTGTATTGTAAGCACAACTTAGAAAATTGAACCTACTCTATCCTCATGGATAACTAATAAATTGATTAAATTCATCTTCCACATGGATATAGACCGACTGTTAAACATCTCACCTTTGCAGCAATGCGAGTGCCTTCAAAAGCTAACTTCGCAAGAGAAAGTACCCGACCACCATGGTCAATAAGAACCTGAGAGTACCAATTGAGGAAGAACCTGCCATAATAGCTATCATAATCACCTCCATCACAGAAGAATCCAGTTTCATGTGGCCGGGAATTGTAGGAACCTGCATTGTCTGGTCCTCGTGCCCAAAAAGAGTGTCCCCTTGCTTCAGCTGCCTTCCTCAGGCTTTTCAACAAATACTGATCATAACACTGCAAAAGAAATATGTTCAGTAAAATACAGCAAGAGGTTAAAGGTTTCAGATGGACAAGACAGATGACACCCTATCAAGTGCAGTATTCCCAATATGCTGGATGAACCAATGAACCAACTGTAAAGGAACCATGACAGTACATATTCACAACAAAAACGAGTAGTTCTGAATATCATTCTCAAAGAAAGTTTACGTTTTGCTTCCTATAATCTACTAATTTCATACCACTGAGACATGCAATGACAAACATTCCATCTGCAATCAAGAAATTTCATTAAGAAAGAAGAACAGGAGGAGGGCAAGAAATCCTCCAAAAAAGAGAAAATAAAGAAAAACAAATTAAATAACATCTCACAAACCACCTTCAAATCTTCACACCACTGGTCATGCATATCTGGATGCGAGGTAATCAAGTGCGATGAGAAAAAAAGAAAAAATTCCCATATAAAAAGACTTAAGAAGAGAAAAAATAACCAGATACAAAAGGCAATTGTCATCCTAAGCTAAGCAATTTGGCAGGAGGCTCTTAACGCAGCGACAACTTCTCAAGGAAATTCTCAAGTACTTTAACGAGAAGTTAATATATGTAATTTTGGTTTACTTTGGTTTCTACAATCTGATGTAATAAAGGGAAAAAGGAGAAGGGCTGAGCAAAAAGAGTGAACATTGCATCACCACAATTTAAACAAGTGAATTTAGTTAATTACCTGGAATTCACCAACACCTGGATATCTCCAACCATGCTTTACAGGATTAGATGGGTATCGTAGCTCCCCACATGGACCCAGCCCAATTTCAATCATAGAGATTATCCCATCGTCAAAGAACTCGTCAAATTCCACTCGGAAGCTTCTCATGTAGTCGAAGTAAACCTACCTCATTTTTCAACAACAAAGAAAAGGTAAACCTCTGAATCCAAATCACTATTTCCATGGCATGAACAGAGAAGGAAACTGGATAGGAAAATGTTTCAAAAGGGAAAAAAAATTGTCTGTGCAGAAATAAGGTTCAAATTACCCACTACAGAAAAGCATTAGCATCATTAATCAGTCCTGAATATAAAGACTAAACTGAAAAAGTGGGGATAGTATCAGTACTGACTACTCCAGAACAAAAAGAGTCCTAGAGGCTTTACAAAAATTCTCAATTCCAAATTAAAAAAGTTGCAGCAGCGGAACATTAGAAACATAATCAAGTATCCATGATCTGCTGATAAAACAAAACGTGATCTACAAATTGGCAGTAGCCATGCTTTTCTATGTTCAATCTGGAATGCATAAACATTGTCATGGCCACAAGGATGAGTCTGGTGCAAATAACTTTGTGCACAGTCTCAACACAAGCATATAATGAAGGATGAAGCCAGTACCTCTACAGCAGTCCGGCCTCTTAAAACACGTTCTTTGTCAATTCCCCATGAGAGATATTCAGGGTTTCGTCTTCCCTCTCTATCTGTGAAAAATATGTCAGGATTTCTTCGACCGATTTCTGCCACCCAATGGGGCAGTGGGATACAAACATCGTCACCGACATTGCCCCCACACTCATGAAAGGACAATACAACCTGAGCCAATGTCAGTTAAGAACTTAATCAGTCTAGCATTGATTTAAGGTGGTCGTTTATAAATTATAAGGCAACTTTCCAATGGGAAACAAGTTGCCCCACCTCAATGTTCCAGCCAATTTTTTGCTGTTCCTCCTAGAAATCATTCCAACTCTTAACAACATTGCAACATACTGTGTCTAAGATGCAACCAAAAAAAAAATTTACTACCATGCCAGCTTAACAATGTCTAAATTGGGTACACCACCATGATTCCATTTATTAATTACCACCCAGATATACAGACTCCAAAGACACATGGTCCATGGATGAGGTAACATTGTAACAAGTTGATGTAGAGGCCTGAACAAACACCCTCTAGTTCATCCAACCATAATCAGGTCCATGAACTAGGATACAGAGTGATGGTCTTCCACATCTATTAAAATTATGGATGTAAGCAGATTATTAAGGACTTACACCATATGCACAGGAACATCTTAACATAATGATAAAGGGAAACACAAACCACCAGCATAGCAAAAGCAAAGCAATATATCTTACTCATTAAAGTTAAACTGACCTGTAACTTGAGCTTCAGCTCACGCACAATCTGAAAGAGTCTTTTGTAGCCATTCCAGTTGTACTCTTGTGGAGCATGTGCTTCTACTATACCCCACCAGCAATCGACCACAACACCGTCAACATTGATTGATTTCAATACTCTTAGTTGCTTCAAAAGACCATCCGGGTCAATGAGTTCACACTTCATATTGATGACACCCAACTGCCACCCAAAAGTGCGACGCATTTAAGTTACAGAACTAGTTGAAATAAATGTCATGATAAGTATTAGAACTCGCCTAGAAAACCATATACTGGTGTAGAATTATCTCTCCATAGGTTAACAAGGAAAGGGAAATATTAAAGACAATGCAAGCAGGAAATTAACTGTTCCATGGAGCAGAAATTGAAGAGGTGGTATCTTAGACAACTCAGGAAATTAACCGCATGATTTCTTTCGACATAACTTTCCAATTGGTAATGCAAAGAGAATCAAACTTCAGTTTTTGCGAGCTTAAGAAGAAAGGTGGGCTTCCATGATCATGTGATCCCTTTCTTTCGGTAATAACTTCTTACTACTAAAGGGCAAAACAAAAAACATGAGTCTCCATACTGGGATGTCCCCCAGGGCCCAGGGGACTAAAGAAAGAGACGATTTAATAATTTGTCTATCCCCCTGGGGGACTCAAGGAAGGGGATGATGAAGAAGCATGTAAATTAGAGGCAGATTATGAGCAATATTAGAGAACTCACTGGTAGCATCACATAAACTGGAACATAAGGCGTGCCTGCAAAATCACGCTCCTGTAACTTTTGGGGTATATCGACAACCTGAGGAAAGGTTCAGAAGCATTTATGACATGAGGACAAATGTATTCCAATGAATTACCAAAATTGGATACATAGTGCACTAAAAAAGATTTGGTTGCCAATGAGAAATAAGTTGATTTTGACCATGGCCCATCATTATGGATTAATGACGTGCCGTATTTTTTGGGGAAAAAAAGGGTGTAAAAACAATGACAATATGTAATTTTGACTGTGGCAATATAAGCATTAAGTCAGAGGTTTTTCTTATCATCACATACTGTACTTATTATCATTGCTCCAGAATCCAGATAAATTGCAAATATAAGTGCTATGTAAAAATTGCAAAAACTATTGAGGGTTAAATTGATTGGACATATATCAAGCAGCTGAACAAATTTTCACTTATCCCGTATCTTCAGCTTGAGAAAGAAGTCCAGATATTCAAAAGTTTTGGGTAGGGCTGTATATGACCCGAGTGGCTCGTGGCTCAGCTCGATAAGAGCTCGTTCAAGCTCAGATCGCCAGACAAACGAACGAGCTCGAGTCATAGAATTTGGCTGATTTAGAAAACGAGCTGAGCTACAAAATGCTCAGTTAGAGCTGGCTCGCGAGCTAGTATGTGTGCGTGTGTGTATATATATACAAGGAACTTCCAATAAGGGATCCCTTATATAAAACTTCATGCTGACCTAGCCCTTTTTCGACTTTCTGGACCAAATTTCAACGATCCAAATCGCTCAATGTTTTTAAACTATGTTACCAAGGGCCTACGAGAGAAATCTCAAAAAAAAAAAAAAAAAAAAACCCGGAAGGGCTTGATTAGAGCAGTTTTTGATAAAAACTGTACTTCGGATCGTCGAAATTTGATATAAGGGTCCTTATTAAAAGGGGATCTCCTTCCAAGGGTGTGCCACGTGTAACTGTCAGGTGGTGGCAGTCTCGCAGCACATGTAGGGGTTTCCAGTTCCACCGCTTGGCTTTGTAGAGGATCAAGTGAAATGTATTACTACTTACTTCCTTTAGTCCCGCATCGGGTATTCAAGAGAACTCACAGGCAGTGTATGGCTATTAAAAAAAAAACAAAAACCCAGCCCTCATAGTTTAACAATGCCAGTTAAAGCTTCTTCATCAAAGAGCAACCGGCTCGAGCCTATGTAAAAATATGCAAGCTGAGCACGAGTCTTAAAATTTCAGCTCAGTTCGTGCTCAAGCCTAGTAAATATAAGGCAAGCTGAGCTTGAGCACCATGAAGCTTGGCTCGACTCAGCTCATTTACACTCCTAATCTTAGGATGTTTTCATCACTATTCTATCAGAAAACTATCCCCAAATTTACCAGAATTTATCTGTGTTGCATGGATGTGTCCCCTAGTCCCAAACTCCAGCTTCTAAAACACCAAAAGCAAGACAAATACTCCAAATAGGCAAAGATATACGGATACCGGTACATTCCTGTTAGAAGCCAAATAACCCCACAACGAAGTCAAGAACATTGTACCTGTTTGTTATTAACAGTGTCCATGGAGCCTCCCATAAGGGGGTGATTGTCTGCTGCTACTCCCGTTCCAACAATAGCAGCCGTCTGGGACTGGGAACTCAAGGATACATCATAAGGGGATGAAGTGGGCAAAAAAGCACCTTTCATGTCACAAGTATAATCCAATGAACTCTTAAAGTCGGAACATATGCCCCTCGAGGAAGCAGGTGGGGTCTGCTGCACTGGAACATGCGAAGATGTTGAAGTTAATGCTGTAGCAGATGCACCACCAGCAGGTCTGGTTCCCTTCACAAGAAGAGACAGAATTCCTATCTTTGAATTAAATCTATGAAGAGAAGCTTCACTCATTATAATTGGGTTTAGCACCTAACTTTCCATCAAGCTGATATGAATCTCGCATTTGCTCTGTGCAAGTATATATATTACTGAACTAGAGAAAATAAACAACCAAAGAACCAAAAGTTCCGTTGAACATGTATATGACAATAATCAGTACAATGGGTAAATACGAGACATTGAAGAGGACATTGCCCTTTAAAGTACCTGTGATGTTGAAGGAAAGGTGGTCCCATCAGGGAGAACAACCCAACCAGCTTCCCTTGCCAGAGCCGCAATGACATCATTTATATCAGCCCTAACCCTGAGATTATAGTTCCCGTGCCTTCGAAGTCCTGCCAAGATCTTTGCAGTGACTGCCCTCCGCTGTCGCTCTCGTATTTTTGTTCTCTCCTTCTCTTCCACTGGTCTACACCTTCGAGCCCCAGATTGCGGAGTTGGTGGCTCTGGATATTGTTGGTGCTGCTGAAACCTAGTGTTATTGCCACTTGACGCAAGTACCCCATCAACACCTCCCATTATGGCAGCTGCATTATTCTTCTCTTCGTCATCATCGTCGTCATCGTCATCTTCTTCTTTCACATCCATCCCCATTTCGTCGTCATCATCTTCACTTGCTCCAAATCTCTGAATCTCTGTCGCCATTGTACAACTTTGCAAGAAATCCTACCCTATTATTCTCCTAAACGATACCGTCTGCTGGATTTCTGCTGCAAGTACCATTGCCAATGCTTGATTCGATGCATAATTTGCTACTTAAGGCTTTGAAAGCATGTGGAATCCAAACTTGGAATTTCTGTACCCAAAAGAATGATGAGCAATATTTTACCAAATAGTTCTACAAATTCAGAGAAACTAAGCTTGGAATTATAAAGAAGGTGAATTAAGCTTATCGCTGATCATGCAGCATAAAAAGAGACTACCATATCAGTTATAGACGCACTTCAGGAGTAAAATATTTGCTTTGCGCCAAGTAATGCAATTAAACTAATGAAGTTTCAATTAAGTTACAATAAGAGTTGAAAATTGGAAATTCGAGTTTTTGAGTACCTCATAGGCAAAATCGTGAGATCTACTGCAATAATTTTAAACTTCAAACAAAGTATGCCTCAACTCTTACGTGAAGCAAACCAAAACAACAATAAAAATTACAAATTCCCCAATTATCTTTGAAGAATCAGCTTGCGAAACATATCAATATCGAACCACTTTAAAATCTAAAAACATTAAGCTCAGAATTGCCGTTCTCTCTTCTCATATACGTACAAAGACACACACCTGAAGCTTCGAAGAACAGACCTAGCTGTCCTGCTCAGAAACTTAGCTCTGAATTTAAATCGACGTCGTTTCGACAGTATCGGGCGAATCGGCCGAAGCGGGTCGGAACGGTAAGGACAGAGGGATTGGAGGAACTACGGGGAATTGAGGGACAGAGAGAGAGAGAGGGCGGCGATTTCCGGCGAAGGTCCGGCGGAGGAGAGAGAGAGAGAGAGTGCGACTGTGCGAGCATGCGAGGGCTAGGGTTTGTCACGCGTGTGGGAGGTGGGCAAGCGTGTGTGGTGGTGTGCGAAGATATGACTTGGCACGGATGAGGGAAGGAGGAGTTTGCGGGCGAGGAACCTGTGATTGGCACGTGGCAAGGAGGGTGCGTTGATGGTGTGGGACCACGAGTTCCCAACATTGTATGTATCCTGCAAAAATGATTGTGACACAAAAGAAAAAAATACATACTTCAGTCAGAGAGAAATTGATAGGTTAATTTATTTAGTTTTCAAAAAATTAATAAGTTAATACTCAATGGGATTTGATATTTCTTTATAGACTCAAACTCCTGATTTTGGAGATTTAGGGTCTCCATAGTTGAGTCACTACACCTCATAATTACCTCAATTATAGGTTCTTTATAATTTGTATATGAGATCAAAACCGTTCAATGAGGCATAAATGTTGAGAAGACCATTCATGTAAAAAATCAATTTAATTTGATATTGTTTGTCATATGGTCGGATACCATTTATTGTACAAATATCAATGACCAATATCATTTAGAGAATAAATTGTAAGACAAATTTGCCTAAATTGTGTGTCCACCAATCTTCGATGATCATCAATTTTTGTTCCCACTATGTGCTCAACATTCTCGAAAAAAATGAACAGTTTCAATCCCAATTAAAGATTTTAGAGAGTTCACAATTGAGGCCACTACTGGGTGTAGTAACTTAGAATCCAAGTCTGAGTTTGAGATGTGTAAAAAGGCGCATTACCAAAAATTTTGCTAAGCTTTCTCTCTCTCTCTCTCTCTCTCACTCTCAGCTAAAGAGATAGAAATTCATTAGAACAAATGGTACCGAGTACAGTCACATATAGCTGAGAATAAAAAATTACAAACATGAAAGGCAAAGAACCTAACTAACTTAACTAAATGACACGCCCCTCGTACTAGCTAATTCATTCAATTAATTGTCCATAGCCATGCATGCAACTTGCTAATTTGTGGCTTCTCCGTAGTTCCATTGTTGATAAAACCTCCATACAGAATCTGACCGATATAAACCAAGTGTCTGTCACATACCTGTAATCAAGAGCTCTGTGGCACAGTTAGACGTTGTGCAATTAGATGACCAGAGCTTTCTTTTGTAATGACTGTTTGGCACTTTTGTGTATTTTCTGTTATGATTTTCCCTTTTCTCTGTTTTTTTTCCCGTAAAAAGAGATAAAAAAATTCATCCAATATTCCAATGACCTTCTAAAATCTTGCTACGGTTGGGAATGAAAGTCATGGGGTTTGAATTAAGGGGTCGTTAACTTTTTTTAGCAATGCTTAAAACCAATCACAACACATCTCAAGTTATTTTATCCTTTCATTTGTCAACACAAAAGTTGTGAGTCTGCCGTATATACCAGAGCATTAGAGATCGAGTACCTAGAAAAAGAACAATTTCTCGGGCAATTTGGAGAATTTTGGATCAGATTTGGGAAATTTCATAGTTTTAGTTTAGTTTTAGTAATGTTCTCTCTATTTCTCTCTACTCATTACACATTTTTTTAAAAATTAAAGTAAACTAAAACTACTAAATGAACAAGACCAAGGAATTCGTAGCACAGAGATTAAAGTAGAGATTACGGAGTCGGAGTATTAATACGGAGGCAATAGTTGTGATGTGTTTAAATGTTCTCTTGTTTGATTTGTTTCAAACTAAGGGCATCCACAGTGAGTTCTCAAAATTGTTCCTACGTGAAACTTCTAACATTTACCTAGCCGTGTGCTAAGGGCATCCACAGTGAGCTTCCTAAAAATGGCTCCTATGTTGACTCATAAAATGTACACATAAGCCTAATTTGGGTCCATTTAACACTCCTAGAGTTTGCTAAATATAGAGAGCATACATGCACCCAATGGACTAGCAAGAAAATTTTCTATTTTGTGAAGAAAGTAATAAAAAAAAAAGTGTGGGTCCCATAAAAAAAGGATTAAAAGAGCTTGGATTTCACTTGGAGCTAGCTACAAGGCTAGTTAGATTTAACTAATGGGTTAAAAGTCATGCTTAGAAGCCATCATTGGGAGCCCATTAAAGACCATAATTAATCAAATGGCTAGCTAAATTTTAGGAGTCTCGCTTAAGAGCCATTTTAAAAGTCCACTATAAATGCACTAAATTATTGTCTTCAATAGACTCCTCATACAAATTTCTAAGCTTGGCTCCTAGCATATTGGAGTAATTAAATTTAGGTACTCTTATATAGGTACCCCAAGTGGGACCCAAAGCCTTTAAATTATTTTTTAGTATAAAATTTTCAAGGAAGAATAAGAACATTTTTAATATGAAATTGTCAATGTATGGGTAGCACACTTTTTGCATTTTTTCCAACAAAATAGAGAATGCTATTACTAGTCCATTGAATGCACACATCCTCTCTAAATTTAGCAAGTTTTGCCTATTTACCTTCGGATATAACTTACAAACAATTGTTAGGGAGCCCACTGTATATACCTTAAGACAAAAAGATTGGTAATAAGAGATGATTGTCTTACTGGTGGTGTTAAATACTAAAATGTCAAAATTCTTTTTGCCTTAATTTATATTACAACGGAGAGCTATTTTTGTCTCATTCATCATATTATATATTTATATTTTATCCCTCTTTTTGCCATCTCTCTCTCTCTCTCTCTCTCTCTCTCTCTCTCTCTCTCTCTCTCTCTCTCTCTCTCCTTTTCGAAATTTAAACCACATTCTCTCATTACCTCCTCTCCTTCCCCCTCTCTAAAATTCGAAGGACCATAAAGAATGGGCACGGATACGGGTTCATGGCTTCATGCACATGCATCAATTGCTTAAGTCATGCTTTTAATTCATCCAACCATCAAACTAACCTATATTTAACCATGGCGATCCAATTTTTGCCTTAATTCTCTGTCCCCTTTCTCTCTTCATAATCCGGACCACCTAAAACCGAGATGGATAGTTAGATGCACCGCGCACAAGTACACCATGTGGTACTTGCTCGGCATTGAAAACTCGTTCAATTGTTATGCATACATTTTCACAACCTTTTTTGGTTGACACATGACATCCTTACCAGAAAAAGATACAATCAGTAAACTAAGATTATATGAAAAGAAATTGAACATGTAGATGGTTATCAAAACCATAAAAATGAAAACAGTGCCCTTTCAAGGTGGTCACCCCTCTTCCCTTCTTCGTATTCCCGCCAAAGCTGATTTCCAATTGGAAGAATAGAAAAGACTCCTTGGCAATGCCTTCAACTCCTAAACTAAAAAAAATTAATGAGCTCCAAGATAAAACAGCAGAATGAGCTACAATCCATCCATTTCTAAAAGCTAGTCATACCAAGGGATGTAAACTTCAATGGCGTTGGGTGTTGTCCGATGGTATCTTCCCTGGATCAGAGCCAGATCGAAGCTCTATTTGATCGAGCTCTATTTGATCATAATCCATATTGTAGACCGACATACTTTCCACCTGATAAATCTTCAGGCGACTGAGTTTGCGAAGACCATAACAGAGTGCACATATTTTGTCCATTTCAAGTTCCAAAATGCCACAAGAATGGATAGTGAAACCTGTGAGTAGAGCCCATACTCTCTCACTCGTGCTTTGTTGTTCCATTGGAACTTGCATGCCCCGACTGCTTGAACAATGGAGAGAATCGCTGTTCAAAAAAGAACAATGGAAAGAATCCATGTCGGAGGATGATTCTTGTAAGGACAATGGAATTAGCAGCCAAGCAAATTAAGCTTGCCACCCAGAGCTGTCGGAAGACATTTTTGCCTTTGAATAAGAAGATAACCCCACATTAACCAATGGTTTTGAGCTCTAATCCATAGGGAATGCAGGACAGACCTTCATATTTAAGCTTCATGTTACTCCATGGGAAAATCAGAGGCAACAGACAGAAGAATCAAACAAAGTACCGTGCTGTAATGACCTGTCAAACAAATGAATCTTTCAACCTTAAACAAAACCACGTGTGACAGGACCAAATTAGCATGACGAGAAAAACTGATGCTGTAGAGTAACGCTGGAATTCAACAGAAGTACTCGCATTAAAATTATCAAATTGTCCTAAATTTTCAACTAGAGAAGTAAAAAAAACTCAATCCATCTGGCCCGAGGGGTACAGATGGGTGCATATAGAAGCCCTAGGCAAAGTTAACCTCATGTGTATTCAAAGCCTAGGCAAAGACATTCATACAGAACTATAAATTCTCATCGGAAACAAGTGTATCTAACCTTTAGAATTTGAGGTGGCCGTAGCACTAAGGAGAGGGGTAGACCAAACTTGACTTTCGCGGGCAGTAGTTCGAAAGAATCTTAGGTTATTTTGATATATCGGAACATGATACCCTCAATACAGCTCATTGGAGAAAACGGATTCATGTAGACGATCCCAATTAATTGTAACTCAAGGCTTGGTTTGGTTATTTAACTTGGATCTAGAACAATTAAGACTGTCAAAGCTGTTGTAATTTTGATCGTAGCAGTCATTAATTGAGGTTCATCTTCAAATAGTCAGTATCGTTACCCAAGAAAGTAAAAGAATGCAGGAATAGGGAAAGCAAAGAACTAGGATGTAAGGTAGACATTCAAGCAAAAGAAAAATTACAGATGAATGCTCTCATTTCCATCAAATATGTAAACTTTCTATATAGTAAAAAAAGTAAATCCTTTCACTTGTTCATAATGCAATCAATCAGCTAAAAATCACAAGCAATGCTGAATACCACAAGTAACCTTGTTCTTGCAACCCAAAAGAATAGCTACTGTTAATAAAAAAAAGGAATGCTTGTCAAATTGATAACCATATCCACATGCCATAAAGAGGAGGTACTTACTCTTTTTATTTGATTAATCCTGATACTGATCCAGCGGAAAATTCTCAGTGGCAAGGGCAAAGAAGCTAACTACTGTGGCATTGAACTTATTTTCTCACATTTAAAGATGCTGTAACAATAGATATTCATCTACCACCATCTGGTGTGAGAAAATGTATAAACCAATTTCCAATGGAAAA